>JAOQGH010000077.1:14808438-14872764 GCA_025769975.1 Gallinago jamesoni | reverse complement strand
TACAAGGGAGAGTGATCTTGAGGCCTCTGCCAGTCGCTTATAGAATACTTCATCGGTATTTGCATCCTGGTTTGGGGTTTCTCATCACAATCTTATTTTAAAAATAAAACTAATCAGAAACAGGAAAAATATGTTTTGACAGATTGAACACAATCTGTCCATACCTTGATGTGTCTAAACAATTGCATAAAATGTTTTCTGTATGTCCACATCTCTATATTTTGCATTACCTTCTTTTTCAGCGTAATGCTCTCCTTTGAAACATTTTTTACACTATGATGTTTACAACAAAATTCCTAATTTCCCATTTAAATTACTGTTTGAGTGTTGGTACTGATTTCAGAATATTTCTCATAAGGAATCACTGTCTCTTCACAGAGAAGAAAGAATATAGACATAGCATATCTACATAAGCTACAGATACCTGGGTATCAGAGAAGATAAGAGTGGTACCTTTCATGTCCAAAGAGGTTTCAGGACTCATGAACACTTCAGGGAGGAGCCCAAACCTGGAACAAAACAACAGATTCACATGACCCAAATACCACACAAAAGCTCTAAAAAAATACCACCCTCCTGCTTATCCAAAGCTTTGGGTTTCATCCGGTCCCCTGTGTAAACGCTCAGATATTCACAGAGACACACTCCCCTCCCTATGCCTGTGCATCTCACTTCTTTTCTGTCGTAAGTCCTCCAGCGGTGGAAACAATTGCCTTGCACCTGATTTGCACAACAGCCAGTCTCATCGGGTCTGCTGTACTGATTGCAACACAAAAATCTTGGAATTTGTCTTCAGCCTTACTCTTGAAATTGCCCCAGCAACACAACTGTCTCTCTGTCTACCAAACTCACCACTGAGGACACTTTTCCCAGATGTACCAAAGCAAATTACAGCGATCGGAAGTCTGTGTGTTGGGAAGGAAGACCACAGGGTGGGAATAACAGCAGTCCTTAGGAGAGAGGTTGCTCAATGTGCTCTGCAAAGGGGCTCATTAGTAGCAACAAATACGTTGCCCACGACCTAAATTTTCAAAGTCTTTTCTTCATCATCACAATTCCAAGGTGGGAGAAAGGAACCAAAGAACACCAAAACTACAAAAAACCCACAAATGTGTCTTTAGAAATGAATTTAACCAAGAAAAGCGTTCAAGAGGGGCTGGGACTTGTCCCACACAAGGCCCTTTTTTATTAAGTTTTTACCTTCTCAGTGTCTATCTCTAACTCTCTGAGCAGCTGAAAGCTATCTCAGGGGTTTCAGATGCCTGCCGAGTCCCACACTGACACACAGGTACAAAGCAACATGCAATGCTCCAAAGGCAGCCTGGCCTTTTTGCTGCTCTTCTTTTCACTGTAAATCCCGTTCTCATATTGGCAGTTTGGGGAGAAGCTGACTGCACCGGGTAAGCTGTGATTCAAAATGCAACGTCAGGGAGCTGTTTCACTAAAACTACAAGAGGAACCTCATTTTAATCCACGTTACCCATATGTGCTCCCCCCGGGATCTGGGCAGGCTTCAGCTGAGAGTCACACTTAGGAGTTTTGCTGATGTGATCCTTTGCCAGCCAGATAATCACCTTTTAAAGGCAGGCAGGCAGGCAGGCATCTTTGTCAAATGAGCACATTTCATGATCGTAAAGTGCCATCTTCAGAGCACTTTCAGACCCCACACTGTGACAGCAGGCTGTCTGCCCCCATCTCTTTAATTAAGAAGTCCTCTCATGCTCATGCTGGAACTATTGCACATGTTGAACCTTGGCATATCCAGATCCATTTATTTTCTTTAAAGCCTTATTGCTTCTACACAATCTGTAGAGACTGTTGCAATTCAAATGGATCTTTAATCCATTTATTTGTACATAACTGTGCCCCAGAAAAATTCACACCAGGAATGCCAAGCTGCTGTCAGCTTGATGCACGCACAAGTATCAGTCTTAGCCTGGCTCTTGGGTAAGTAGCCATCACCTCAAAAAGATTCAACAAAGAGATGGCAAAGAGAAAATTTTCAGCATCTTTATGCACCCACTTCCCATCTGCCAACAGGCCAGGTATGGGGGAGGCTGTGGCACGTTGGGGCACATTGCACTTAAGGGGTATAATATTTCTACAAAACTGCAATCATGGAACCAGGGATGAAATATATAAAATGACGTGAAAAAGGAGAAACAGAGACAACCTCAACAGCAAGCTCAACGCTCTGAGACTTCTCTTCCTTCCTTCCCCCTCCCATGGCAGGAAGGTCATCCCCCCTCCTCTTTGGAGTGGTTAAATTCACTTCTACTGACAAGAGGACTGAGTGCTTGGAAGATTTTGAATCCAGAGTTAAAGTCAATCTGAAATAATCTTAATGTAAATTTTCTACTCTTGTGGTAAGATTACCTCATTATTCAGGGATTTCAAGACATGTCTGCAGATCTTTCAAACTGGAATAACTTGACTTGTCCCAGTCTAGCCTATTCAAAAGCCCATAGCCTTAGAAATCAAGACAACAAATCACATTTTTTAAATAAAGATCAAAATAAGGTATGAACGTACATAGTTGTGGTCAGATTTTGTCACAGTAGGCATTTTTTTTTCTTTTAGTCATTCTCCAGTAGTTGAATATGTAACAGGAAATGTTTTTTATACATATATTTTTTTTCTCCTGATGCTATTTAATAGAAGGCTAAAGCTGAGCTAAAAAGTGGAAGATTTTGTTGGTTTTTGCATTTTTCAAAATAATCAAATATCAGCTGCAGTGGTTCCTACAAAGCAAGATACAACCTTAATAATTTATGCAACCTTCGAGAAAAGAAGGGATTAGTGTGGTGCATCCTCAACCTAGATATTACTATTGTTCAGAAAGAATAATAATGAAAAAAAGATTAAGTGTCCATATCCAGGCTAGAATTGCTATTGTAAATGAGGCTGTAGACTGAGGAATTGACCCTCTTAGACAGAAGAGCTGAATCTTCCTGTGAATTATGGGATACCCCTACAGGTTAGCATCTATCTACAGCTTGTGAGGCTTCATACTAGCTACAGAAATGATGGGTTGTGATATGGACCTTGCCGCATATGTAATCTAGAGTGTGAAATGAAGAGTGCTCTTGTAAGTAGCTGGAATGTCCCTGACAAACAGTGGTCTCAAGGAAGTAATTTTTAAATCCCAGGACTCTGAATCTATGCTTTCATTCCTTTTAGGGAATCAGAGATGAAGTCCCACTGCCACACTCAGCTTATCACCCTTTCTGATGGTTTGTTTTCTGAGATGTATATTCTTCTGCTTTGCTTTAGCTTTTAGTGATGGAAGAATCATTGTTCCCAGATCTTCTCTAGAAAGTCTGAGTTGCTGGGAAATCAAGGAAATTGGTATGATGACTGCCTCCAGGAAGATTTTTTTATAATTCCAGTCTAAGTCTGCTAGAGTCAATGCTTGTAATTTTGGCACAGAAACACATATGCAGGGAAATGCCATTTCTGTAGAAATATCACAAGGCACAGTCCTTGCTCGCTGTAGACAAGCCCCCAAAGCAGGAGCAAGGAAATGCTTGCTTTTCCATCCATTATGCAATGGCATTCAGTGAAGTATTCCCTGGTGGCAGGGTGATGCCTTGGGATGTGGAAGATTCGGGTTAAGATCCCTGGTTCACTGCAAAAGCAGCAGAAAGGAATAATATGTGCCCACATTTCATCTGCTCTAGTTTGCAGCCACGTATGAGCACAAAGGCACCTTCCCTGCTTAGCCTGGCAGACAAAAGTGGTTAGTTTTAGCACGGATCAGTTACCACACCACTGCTTATAGCCTGGCTTGCAAAGTTAGGTGCCCCTTCAGAGCCTTGGCATGACCTACACTGAAAGCAAAGGATGAGCAAAATATATTCCCGCTGAGCTTGCTTAGATGGTGATGTCTGCATTATTAAGCACTGCATAAGTCTCTTCACCCTCTGATTTTTTATTGTATATTCAGACCTGTGTGTAAATCACTGAACACAATTTTAACACTAGATAAATCATGGGTAAGAATAATAGTTTCTGATCATTTACACTAGACGATTCTTTTTTTTCTAACTTGCCCTTTCTGACAGCTCTCCATAGATTCCAGCCATGGGCTTGCATGCAGTTTTCAAATTTATGTACTTTTGACTGCAGCTTAGCTGTCTCCCACCTAGCTAAACAATTATTCGAATATTGGTTCTTTGATGTTAATACCCACTTTTTATTGCTTCATCAATACAGAGCACAGGGTGAAATAGAGCCAGCTGCAACTTTTTAAGGCTTAAAGATCATGGTCATGAAGATGACAGAATCAAATTCACCTTGTCTATAGTTTATGGGTTTTGTGCTATTCCTCACACCAGTGACATTTTTTTGGCCACAAAAGTGAAATACTAAATCCATTAAGTGCACCTAAGGAGAGATGCTGCAAGTCCTCCTAATGACTAAACATCAAGTGGCCTCAAAGGAATTACAACACGATGAAATTAGATGTGCAGATTTTCTATTTTGTGAAGGAAAAAAAAAGCCTTTCCAGCAACACATTCAGTTTCATTTTTCTCCTCAGCAGATTAACTCTCTTCTTTGTATGTCAAACTTCGCAATATTTTTGGCCATATTCACGGCTGGGAAATTTTCAGCCCCAAGTAAATGAGATGTTGAAGTGTTACAAGGAAAGCAATTTGGTCCACTGTCAGTAGCTGAGGATGCGTTTCCTTATCTGGAGACTTAGCTGTTATTTTTTAAACAAACAAATAAACTCTGTAGAACAATTTGGTTCCTTTAGGACTATCTGTCTGCTTATGCTCTCTATGTTGCCTAAATGAGATATTAACTAATGAGAGCATCAGAAGTCATCATTACACGGTAACATATGAAGCCAAAGATCAGGTACAGCAAATACAGAGAAACTGTCCGAGTGCCCAAGAACCAGCTAAAGCCCAGACAGAATTAAACGTGGCCAGAAACATCAAGAGCAACGAGAAAAACTTCTTTAAGTACAACAGAGATAAAGGCAAGACTAGGGAAGATGTGGGCTCTCTCCAGAAGGAAAGAGGGGATCTTTCAGAGCCAACCACTCTGAAAGACTTTGTTTTTACTCCGAGGAATTATATTTTTTAAAGAAAAAATATACATATGTAATTATTTATATATATATAATATATATATAACTATAGACAAAATAGAAAAGAATTTCCAAGTAACTCTATAATTAAGGATTGACCTAGATCTAGTTACAATTTTCTTCTCACAGATTCCTGTTGCTCATATGTCCCAAAATACAGTCACCTTCAGGAAATACAAAAGTTCTCAGTCAACATAAGAGTTCCAGCACAATGCCAGGGTGCGTTAACCCGGCAGCAGAGGGACTCTCCCTTTTTTGGGGCCCGGTGTCAGCAGCACAGCTTCCCACAGCGAGGACATATGGCAAGGGCAAGGGCAGCCACCCGTGCACGCACCCCAGTCACTTAGCAATATTGCTAAATACGAGAAAACAGAAACTCCTGAAAATAATTTATAATGCTATTATAGCTTAGGAAAGCCTGAAGAGGATTAAATGGCCTTTCCCATAGGAAACAGAGAGAGTGGGTTCAAAGATACTAGTAAAGGCAGTCACGAGTGCCACATCCGTATACTTATCTATAATAGGACTCCTCTCAACAGGTTTTGATGAGCAAAACCGAAGGGGTTGTTTATTTTCCAGAACTTCCTCTCAGCCATTCTGCAGTACCGGGAGAGGTTTCACTGGCCTGTCCCTAACAAGTGAGTTGAACAGAGCTGTCTCAGCTGGCCATATTTCCTACCTGCACACAGTGTCTACCTTGAAGGACAGCACTGCAACAAGAGACAGAAGCTCTACGTGGTTACGACAGCAACAGCTGAACCATGGAGAATGAGTTTCAAGGTAGAAGAAACTCAGCAACATAATCATCTGCCTTTTTACAATGTTTACAATGCCAGGGGTTTGTTGATTTGTTCCTGGTCTTATTTTTGTGATACTAAATTTGATTAGAATGAACCTTCCCTCTGGGTGCATTGGCAAACCATAAAGTAGAGATACACTGAAACCTATTATAAAGTCAAAATCTATAAATAAATTTAGAGTTACACAAAACAATGCTAGGCATACTGAGCATTTTATTATTCAATATGTCTTTTTGCTAGTGGCATATCTACTTAATTCTGAGAGATCTGTGTTTTACTAAGCCCAGCAAGCATTTAATAACTAGCACTTTACAGCAACTTTTGTATAAACAAACATTCAAAGGTGCTTTTCAAAGATCCTAGCTCTCTTCTTCAGTAAACAAATGAAAATGTAAAGCTCTTTGGAAGGTATGGACATTTTCTAGCTCACAACTGAAAAAGGAAACTTGGATCAAAACAGCTCAAACTGAAACCCATGACTGCTTCTGGTGGAGCAGAGTGGTTTTATACAGACAGGTCTATAAACTTAACAGGCAGTTTTGAGACCTAAATGAGATGTTTGTGCTTCCTACTTGAACAACAGAGCTTTCAGTTTACTAAAATTAGGGGTTTTCTCTATTTCTTGTATAAATTAGATCAATCCTAATCAGAACATTTAATTTAGATATGTGAATATCATACACAACTGAATTTCTCTAGCATCTCACGTGGGTCCCAGGATTCTCAAAACCTGTGGCATTCGGACCTTGCATTGCAATCTTTGTGGGAAGAGCTGTCCCTGAGACCTATTCTCTAGCTAAATCCACAGATTTGAAGGAGTATCTGTCTGTGTTCCAAACCCACAGCTATCTGAATGCTGGAATTTAAATTCACCACCATCTCCCCAATTTAAACAATGTTTTCTTGATTTGCATCAAAACGAAACTACCATCATCAAATGGTATCCATTTATACTCTGTATACTCAAAGTTAAATAACTAATATTGGAAGGGGTCCAATGTCATATAAGGCTTCCTCTATCACTATAATTTTTGAGCTACTCTGTACAAAATTGAAAGGCACTTTATGTAATCTCTAGTTTCAAAGTTGTTAAAATCAGTTGCAGAAATAAAATGAGGCATTAACAGTTTCATTTCAAAGATTGTTATTTTCACAACTAAGCATCCTTAGGGTCTGCTTTTCAACTAGGCTGACAATAAACAAATCATCCTGAAACAAAGGGGCGGGATAAATGCTCATATTTTGATGAGTATCTTGGCATTTTCTTTAACTCACATACAGATTCTCAAGTGAAGCAATCTATAAGTTCTCTCCTCATTGCTGTTACGAGGATGACATTGTCATCTGAGTAGAGATCACCAGAAATTAAATGTAATCCCCCATGTGCCTGAAACATAACATTCCGAGGTGAAACTGCCTTGAGCTCAGTGAAGCTTTGTGAGCATTCTAGATCTAAATAGCTGAGCCCTAAAGCTAAATATATAGTTGATCCATAGGTTGTGCTAAGCACTAGATATGCAATTCTTAATTAACTCATTCTGATAATGAGTAACATTATCAGCAAACCATCAGCCTCCACAGAGTTGTAAATGCCACTGATCTGCATATTCAACACTTAATAAATTAAAATATACTTACATTTCAAATAATATCTATTATTTTTAATGATTAAAATGTTTTTTTCTTGCTCTTTATGCTTCTTCAATCCATCTCTCATCTCATTTTGTTGCATCCTTTACAAAATTTCCAACTTTCAAATAAATCACCACAGCAGTTTTTATTCCTTAGACTAACTGAGTTCCTTAAGAGACATAAACACAACTCTCTCTCCTCAGAATGCTTCCATATTTTATGTGGATATGGTGCATTCATTGTGTTTACTGTTCTGTATTTAGTAATGCATATCAATCTTTAAATCAAACACATCAAGCCAAATAGCCACTAACATACATTCTAGACTCCAGTTTTCTTTCACAAACCTCAGATACCCTATGGTTTTGAAAGCCCAGAGGTTATGAACAGTCTGCTGCATGAAGAGTGGAAGAGGCAACTTGATATCTTCTCTTGTCCAGAAGTGTTGGAAAACAAAATGTATCGTGAAAGACAGGAAGGAAAGAGAATTCCCTTACAGCAAAGACGCAATCCATGAAACAAGATGATATCTACTGTAGGAATGAGGAAACTGGAGACACGCTGCTGAGTGAGAGCTCGACAGGTGTTCTTGTATCGATGGGAAGGGAGCCTTGAGAACAGTAAAACAATGTCTTTACATGGTATTCTTTGTGTGGAGGAAAGCAGACAGCAGTGTAACTGTTTAGCCTGGGTATATAAACACAACAGCGCGTGGACATTCACCCACAACCTGTCTGTGTACAGAGCATGGTGTGTGATCAAAAGATAGAAACTATATCTGCTGAAAAAGTGAAACAATAAAGGTCTTTGCTTCACCCGCCCGTGGAGTCCATGCCCTTTGTCGCTGCAATCTACCATCCACTATATGTTTTTGCAACTCTTTTCGGGCCCCCAAAAGTCAAAAAGAAACAGCTTTGGTTGCTGCAGTAATTTATATTGACTTAGCAAGCTGCAGTTTTCATTGCCATTGCTGCATTTGGATTTGTTGAATGCAATTAAAAAGCCTCAAGACATAACTAGATCGCACCGGAGAGGTAAGCTGGTAAACTGGAGTTGAGTTTCCTGCTTCAGCAGGGATCATTTCAGTTTATGTGTTGAAGAATACCTAAAGGCTAGTTTGACAGCACAGACAAGATAGAAGTAGTCCTTGCTCCCCACCGAAACAATCTGAAAAGAGTTTTCCAATCTGCAGAAAGCACTGCTGGAGTAAGAATCTGTGCTTTCCCTGAGAAAACCAACAAAACTGAAATGGGCAGTTTCCAGTCTGCGAGTGTCCTTGTGAGAATACTAGAAATCAACTGTACTTGGCTGTGCTCATGCCATAGTTGAACTTGCCTTGCTTTGTATTTTTTTACCTGAACCTTTTGACCATTGGAGCAGATCAGTGAAAGGAACTGCCTGGCTGTGCTGACAAGAAGAGCTGCAAGTCCATGAGAGAACCCAAGAGAAACTCATATGCTGATCTTAAGAGGATTGCCTCCTTGACACTGAATAAATTTTGCATTACAGTGGGATGAACACTGAGAAAAGTTTGTAATTTATTTTGAATATTTGTGTTTGCTGTAATTTATTTTTTTTTTAAATATAGGAAGAAACTGAGCAATTGTGTCAATTCTGTCATTGTCAGTGAGAAAAACTCTCCAGGCGCATGAATAGGTTGAGCATCTTGTGCAGCCTGTTTCCTCTCCAGAGTGATGTGCTACTGACAACTGACATTTACATTTATTTAAAGACATCTGAATGCTGTCTTCTATTACTCAGGCATCAGTGAATTAGCAAATTTGCTCGGTTGTAAATCAAGAGCAAAAAGCCTCATACGTGTTGTGCCTAAAGCCAGCAAACGTGCTGTACAAAGTGTGCAACAAGTTTTTTAACGCTGAGGTTAAACTAAGGTGATTCTCCACCTTGGCCAAGAGTCCTAGATCGCTTGGTTTTCACCACAAAATTATGAAGGACTGAAGCCTCCACTGACATGTGACAGGCTCCACTAAAAAGGTTCATACGTGCCAATTATTCCCAGGAAGAGAAAATGGTTCCCAGCCTGTTGACAATCCCAGGGAGCATTACTGGCACTGCTGCAACATCCGACTGAGATAACTCTCCTTCTCCATCACCTAATGATTTTGTAGTCAGTACTGACAACACTTTCTCTCTGTATCCAGCGGGAATCTTGCCACGGACTTGCAATGAAGCCAAAATTTTAAATAAAGTTGTCAGATGGTGAGGAAAGGAAGTATCACTTTTGCAAGGGTAGAGCTCATGTGGTCCTGCCTTGTGGTGTAACCCCAACATGGCCTGGCATGGCACGAAGTGGCTTCAGAGATGCTCATATACACGTGGGAGAAAATTTCGGAGTCACGGCAAGGAACTGTTTTGTCTGCATTTGACTGATCAGAACCCAGTGTTCTTCGGCTTTTTTAAATGTAAATGACATTATATTTTTATCTCTAGACTTCTGCATTCTTTACCCAGCTTTCCCTTTTAGGATTTGAGTTTTGGGTTTGGTTTTCATTATTATTTTTTTTTACCTTTTGATGTTGATGCTTAGTACATTTGATCATTTGATTTAATTTATTTTCTAATAGAATTGTGGCTGAATCTAATGCTTGACAAATAACTCCAAATTACTATGTATTATTAAAAAAATAAGAATTTAAAGTAGTACCAACATGAAATACTAATATCAGGAGAAAAATATTCCTGTTTCATGCGTTTGAAGAATCAGGACTTGTCATCTCAGTATCTGTTTTATCATTCTTAGCCATTTTTACTTTGTACCTCTCATCTTATTATTTTTTAAGCATGTAAAAAATCAGACCTTACAGAAGTGCATAGTGTCCTATTAAGTCAAATCCTTGTATTACATTCTACTGCTTAGGTTTTGTCTTGGAAAAAAACAACATTTAATGAGTTTTTGTGTAAAGTTAGATATTATTCATGCAGGTACAATAGGAGAAATGGTTTCTTACATAGCTTATAAGGAAAGAAGTTCACTTGTAGGCATGTAATTTCTGAGGAAAACACATTTATTATTCACTTAGTGAAAACCTGAAGGAAAATAGAAAGGAGAAAAAAAAAGCTCTACTAGAGCTTTTGGGAAATGCTGCTCTCATCTTGTTAGAGGAAATTTAAATGAAATTAGAACTAGCATATTTTCCTACAGCATTTGTGAGCCTGTCGATTTTGGGGGAAATGATGATCTGCTTTAACTAATTATAAAAAAAACCCCACCACTGTAATTTTTGCAACAATTCACAAAATTCAAGGCACTTGCACTCAGAAGTACCTCTGGGTAACCACCACCATGTCCACAGGTGACTCCACACCTTTGCTCTGCACATCACTGCTTACTGAGGCAACTAATCACTTTTTTTGGGACCATGTCAATCTTTGACCAGATCCACTTCTGGAAAATACTCCCATGCTAACACCAGCAGGAAGGGAAGAAAACAGCAGCTCAGATTTAAATTGGAGAAATTTAAATACCTTAAATACCTTCCCAAGAGCAAAGCAGTAAAGTCTGGTGAGCTGGCCACGTGTCTCATGAGAATTAGGAGAGCTGGGCAGGGACGCCAGTTCACTGTTAGTATCAAAACAGGGAAGAGGAACAGACTGGCAGAGAAGAAATAGAAGAGCCCAAAATGGAAAATTGTATTGATTTACAGACTTTAGTATGATGTTTCCATTTTGGAGAAGAGATTTAAAAAATCAAAGGCTGGAGAAATGCTGAAATCGAGGCCCTACCCAACCAGTGACCACAACCGGTGGAAGTATGCCCTGATTGCTGCAAGCCTCAGATCCATCACAGAGCCCTAGATTCCACCCCAGAATATACATTTCTTTGTTCTCAATAATCTTTTATTCTTTTTTCCTAAGCTTTAAATCCTATGCCTGAGCTGGTTGGAAATTTTTCCCACCTTGATATCTCTCAGGCTTCTGAAAGTCACATCTCTTTAAAGAGACAAATGGGCCCCTACTTTAACAGAAGTATTTAAAACAACAAGAATCCCATGCAACAACTAGAAAAGGGAAATATATATGCAGCATTGCATAGCCCTTCTTTCATTACCGCATTTTATATAGATATACAAGCAAGTTTCAGCTAGTTCCCGATAACTACATTCTCCCATTCACAATACATGAAGTTATCTTATTTCTCAAGAAGAGGGAATCATGAAGTTTCTATGGAAACTTCATAATTAATGGCTCATGGTGTTAAGCCTTTTTCATTTGCAGATTTCTAAGTATTTTCCAGTGGAACTGCAGGATCCTGTACAAAAAATGCAAGCCTACTGGCCACAGGCTGGTCTTTCCCAGCTACAGACCACTTGGAAATATTACCTGGAAAAAACACCGACCCACTTCCTTCATGTGCTTGATTACAACTCATTTAGGCTTTAGTTCAGTAAATGGCTTAGGACCCACTGAATAAATATGCTATGTCCCATTAAATAAACATACTCAATGACTTTGGTTTCAAATATAACTCCTTATGTTAAACACCAGCACATACTGATACGTGGTTTGGATTAGGGCCTCAGCTATTAAATCCTTTAAAGCATAACTGCTGTATTTGCACCACTTTCATACCACAGTCTGCTGACACAACAACAAAAAAAAAGAACAAAAATGGTATCGGGCATTCCTATCTTTTCTATTTATAACTGGAGTATAGTTGGATGCACGAACATCGCAGATTTCTACTTCAATAAATTAAAGAGAGAATATTTATACCAAACATCACTGGAAAATTAATTACCCTTAGAGGTCCAATTAAGGTCTAAATTATTCCTGCTTGTCTGTGATATCAATGATCTTCATTTGGGTAGTAAATTTAATTTGTAATATTTAAAAGCATTGTGCTGGCATTTTTTTAAATGAGGTGGTTAAATGAAGAAAAAATTATAGATGCCCTGAAAAAATGTGCTCATTTATTAAACTGAGCTTATTAACCTTGATTAGATCCATTGCTTACATGGTACGGCCGTGGACTCATACTGAGTTCTTACAAGATTTGTGAGAAAGAGTGAGTATGCTGAAGAGAAGTTATGACTAGTGCCTGTGAGAAAGATGCCGATCTGTGAGTCTAAACCACACAGGACCCCCAGGAACCCCCACGTGCAGAGGATCAGCCTCATGACAGACACCAATAGGAATGCTCTCTTATTAGCCCCTTATTCCAGGACTACTTATTTTTCATTTCAGAAACATGGACATAACTGCACGAATGATTTATTTGTTTTTATTCTATTTCTCATGAAACACCTAATGATAGATATAAAAGAATTCAATCTTATTTTGCAGGGTTTAGTAGAAGGTTTTAGGTTTCTTTGTTTTTCTCTGCATCCAATTAAATAGCAGATGATAGGACACTGAATAATTG
Source organism: Gallinago jamesoni (assembly GCA_025769975.1). Lineage (NCBI taxonomy): Eukaryota > Metazoa > Chordata > Aves > Charadriiformes > Scolopacidae > Gallinago > Gallinago jamesoni. The sequence continues at coordinate 14,859,851 of JAOQGH010000077.1, read as the reverse complement.
AGGAAGAGAGAAGCATTACCATGAAAAAATGCTGGGCACTTCCAGCAGCAAAGTACAGAAAATAGCAGATTTTTCTGTCCTTAAATTCTTCTTGCCATTGCAGTTTAAGTAGAGACTACAGTTTCTGTTTAAGAAAATAATTATATGAACCATCATTGTAATGCCAGAAAATGGCCTATAATACAAATGTGAATAATCTTATTCAAGGGATCCCCAATTCACAGCCAGATCACTTCAACAATGGGCTATACATGTTTTCTTTTTATCTTAGTAGTTGCTTTTATATATAGATTTCAATTATTTTTAACTTTAATGATTCATTACCATTCTGCTTAATCAGAATATTCTCCAAGTCAAATGCAGATTGCAAACCCACACGCTCCAAAACTGGAGGGTTTTCAAGGACCTCACATTCTGTCAGGCTCACCCACTTAGTCTAATCATGCAAGTAACTAATGGGGTTAGCGTAAGAGGAAAATTCAGGCTGAGTATCCAGAAGGGAAAAACAATAATCTGGACAGTGGAGATGCACTGAGCCATGAAATTAGCCTCCCTGAGGGATGTGGAAGAAATAAGAAAATTCTAAAATACCAGAGATTTGCTGGGAGGCAGGGAACTAGATAGAGGGATCCGAGATCTCAGACAGGCACCCTCTGTCTGAGTCCTGGAGTGATTTAACATGTTATTGTGCTTGCTCTTCTGCCAGATAGGATCACCTCCAGAGCAGAATCAGAAGGCAAATGGGAGGTTTATCACCTTCAGTACCCAGCCTTACTTCCTAGGTTGAACAGCTGATAAAATGGGGTTAAGCTCATGGGTCAGGCTATCAGTCAGGGAATGTGACGTGTAGGCTCCTTCTGGATCATGTCAAGCCTTCTACGTAGCATGGGGGAAGAGAGGCAGGGGCAAGCTTAGGGAATATAACATTTTCAACCTCCCTAAAAAGAGTTGCCAGAGGACACCTGTCAGAGCTCTGAAAGTTTTTCATCCATTTTTTAACTCCCACAAAAGTTTAAAACTACAGAAAAAGAAAAAAAAGAGAGGAAAAAAATAGACTGAGAAACACATCTAAAGAGATAGAGAAATAAAAATAGATTTAAACAAGCCCGGGTAAATAAAACTGTTAAAGGCAAAATTCACACAAATTATCTTCCACCCACTTCTGAGCTAGTCCCCCATATTTAAAGACTTTCCTCTATCCCAAGTGCTCTGGTGATGGCTAGAACAACTATTCTTGGCTCTATTTCCTTCCTTTACACACTTTATTGGGTAAGAAAAGCTGCCAAAAAGTGGGAGTTTTATGAAAGCAATCATAAAATGTTATGGGTAATGCTAAACAAATTATGTGTTACTCTACAAAACTGGCCCTTTCTTTGGGTAAAAACCAACAGCTGCCTGAGAGAGATGAGGTTGCCTCTCTCAAAGCAATGCTAAACCTCCTGTCAAGGGCTATAGCTGACAACAGCAGAGGAAAGTCAACATTATTGGAGCTGCTTTCCCAACAGGCATTTCTGAAAGGCTAATAGGGATTTGATATCTTGATGTCTCAACCTGCAACAGGTATTTCCACACCTAAATGAAATCCAGTGTCCTACTCTGGATTTTAGGAAACCTCAGATCATCGGTTGTTCTTGTCCCGTAGCTGGTGGGACCTGTTCTAAGACATTTTCCTCTTGGTCTAGCAAGCTTCTTGCTGCTTTACTAAGCAGGAACTACCCCTGCTCTCCCCAGTGTATACTAGTGGCCACAATGGGACCAATTAATCAGGACCACTACACAGTTACTATAAAAAATACTGTTAACAATATTTGGGCTGCTGGGTGTTATTGGTTTTTTTCCCCTGTTTTTTGTTGTTGTTTTGTTTTGTGTGTGTTATTTGGGTATATTGTGAACAGTTTATAAAAATGTGCAGGTGAAATGCTTTGGTTACCTCAAGTTCTCTTTCTCCATAAGCTACGCTAAAATCTGCCTCCAGTGTGACTCACACAAAGAGTACTTAGTTCCTCAGCCCTTCGTGGTCCATGCATTAAGTATTTCTCCAAGTGTCACACAGATACACACAACTCAGCAAATGTTGTTGGGGCACATCTGCCACCCAGCATTATACACAGTACGCACCCATCTAAAGCATTCTCCAGTTACACCGTACAGCTGAAAAGGAGGAGACCTGGATTTAACTCTTCTTTTTGAGATGCAAATCCACTCTTCTTGAGAGTGCAATAACTACTAATCAACTGGCTAATGTAAGTTGGCATTTTCAATTTCTCCTGTAAAAACCTATTCCACATCGCACAAAAGACTGGAGGGAAGGGGAGAGAGTGCAGCAGAGCCTGACTCCATGGTCTTGTGATAGGCACTCACCTGGAAACAGAGAAATGTGGGTCTCTGTCTTCTATAAAAGTACTGTTTATGCATTTCATTCCATGACTATTTAATGCAAAAGATATAAAATTAGGAGTCCATGAAGCATTAATTAATTTATAACCATTGTTCACTGACTTTCCTCCTCTGAGAGCAGCACGTTTTGTGCTCTGGAATATGAATGAGCTTCCCTATCCTCTCTCTGTTTCCTCTGCTGCCAGTCGCAGCAGATCACAAGCTCTTTTACCTAAACCTAACAGTTCTTAGACCTTCTGAGTGTTCGGTGCCGCCCTGTTTCAGGTTACCCTGCAAAAGCCAAGTCTGGAAAGTGAATAGTGTAATAGCATGGCAGATAAATCAAGGGAGCTTCCAAGGGCAATGCTTCCAGCAAGTGACTTTTTAGAAGCATAATAAAAAATTCACAGTTCATCTTAGCAAATTTAGTATCTACTTGTGAAGCTATTAAGCTGTAACAAGGAACATCTCGGTGGCGTTCTTTCCCATCAAGGTAATCCCTGCCATTGTTGCAAATTCTAAATGATTGAAATGATAAACATTCGCAAATTCTGAAAACTGGGATACACCATGAAATTCCAGAGCAAAGTTAGGCTTTATTGGAATGAAGAAAAGTGCAAAAATATACATTGTTGTCAAGATAAAAAAATTGCTCAATTTTCCAAGCCTTTTTGCCTTGCACTTATGCAACCGCATCTATTCAGTGTAATAGTCTGTCCTGCTTTTCTGCTAATTCTTTCTGGCCTCTTACAAGAAATGAAGATAATTTTACTATCTTTGCTCACTAGTTTGTATGTGTTCCTTCACCACTAAGAGGGAGTTAGAAGTGTTACTCTCAGGATAGTCATATTTTTAGACACAGATCAAGACGTTAAGCCACTGAGTGACTGTTGAGAGCGAGTTATAGTTCTCCCTCTAAAAGTTACCTTTGTAGATGAAGGTGTGGTGCAAGGACTATGTAAAGGACATGAATCCTTTAGTCTGCAAATAGGAATATGATTTAGCTTTTATTGGTATAACTGGAAAAGTTATTTTGAAATTTTCCTTTGTCTTACATTATATGGAAGAGATATCTAATTTTTATTACTGCCTGCTTAATTTCTGCTTCAAATTATTTGTTTTCATACATTAGTAATCCAATGGGAGCATATTTTTAGATGTTAAATGTGTTGTGGAAAAGGAAGACCTCAGGGAGGTCTTTTCATGGGGAAAAAACCTGTGGTTTTTTGTGTGGTGCAAAAAAACACATTTGGCAACTGGAGGGAAGCGTCCTTTCCTTGATCTACTGCAGTGCTTAAGCCTTAGTCTCAACCAAGAAGGAAAATCTCTCTTGGTCTTCATAAAAAGTCTGGGATTTATTTTTTACTGCAGAGATTCATTTTTCCCCCTTTCTTTGTGGATAACATGATGAGAAGCACACCTGTGCTCAGTAGTGATTTGCACAGACGGGAAGAGCAGTGGTGTTAGTCAGCGAGCAGTTATTACCAGGAGGCATTCAGCTCCACTCATTATTATGTGCAATGCAATAAATCTACAGTACCTTATATTGATACGGAAAAGCCATATGCCTTTTGTTTCTTCCATGGATTGACTAACCCTTACCAAACATGGGAACCCATCCCAGGTAAGCATCTAATTCTTAAACATCAATGACAGACAGAGGAAGAGAAAGTTAGGATAGAAAAATAGCTATAAATTAGGAAGCATGCAAAGTATACTAGGGAACACTGAGGCAGATATCATCTAAAACCCACTCTATTGAAAACAACTGATCTACACTGATTTTGTCAGCTACAGGGTTGTGCTGCTTGACCCTAATGCAAACGTATCAAATTTTTCAAGTGTTGCAGGAACCAATTTATTATTTTAAACCACTATGTGTCTTCAAAACAAGAGCTGGAACAAGACATTAAAGATTTCTTGTAACGACATACAAAACTCAAGTCTACAAATCCATTTTTTCTACCCACATAAATCAAGCTTATAATGCTGAGAGAAGCTTGTATAGACATATCAGTCTAGGACAAACTGGCCTTAAAAATAGAAGCAATAAATGTAGTCCATGGAAATCAAGATCGTCCAGAAGTCTACATATTTAGTCAGGACCCTGGGTACTTTCTACAGCCCAGCTGACCCTCTCACTCACTATTACTGAGGTATACTATCGTTAATATTGCACTAACGTGGATAACTGTCTCCAGTACAACTTAACAAGCAGCCCTGTTGGCCTCAGAAGCATTATTAGTGAGCAGGAATTTGTGACAGTTTTCTTTTCAGAAATAGTTCTGAAACCTGATGAATACAGCCAACCAATCAAATCTGCCTCTCACATACACATTTTGGGTGGAAGACTGAAGGGCTTTGCTTCTCCTATTCTGGACATCCATTTATTTAAAAAACCTGCAGTTGCAGGAATTTCCATATATGATGTCATTTCAGAGAAACAAAACCATTTGACTTGGAAAGCACCATACAAATCTGAAAAACATTTTTCCTTTTACAACTTTTCCAGGGTATTTATTGTTTGTTTGTTCTTTTGTTTGTTCTTTTGTGGTTTTGTTTTGTTTTGTTTTTTTCATGGACAGAAATAAGTTAGCCCAATGCCTCAAGGTTAGCAACATTTACATTCAGGAGTTCATGCATATAATCCATAATTAAAAAGAACTGTAGTGGAAACTGTCTCTATTAAGAGGAATTTAAAACACTAAAACTATCTCCACTAAATAATTCTGATTAATATTTTAGATATTCTAAAGAGACTGTGAACCTGTTACTCATGTAAACTGAGGTGGATAAACCCCTCTAGTCAGCTCTGCCAGTGAAACTGGAAGTTAGAAGCCGAAATGACTTTGAGGGTCCTGGGAAAAGTTTCCTAATGTTGGAGAAAATCAGATTTAGTTTCTTAAAATGTCACAATTTTAATAATTCAATAAATGTCATAATTTATTTTTTTTTTAGGCATAACAGATACTAAGCAAGAGATATGCTGCTTTTCCAGGACTCTTTTACACAATAATGAGTAAAAGAACTCAGAATGACACTGCTCTAACCCATATATCATAAATACCCAAATACAAATTAAAAAATTACCCCAAAAGCCTAAACACATGTCATACACAAAGCCATAATATTGCTAGCAATATGAGACAAGAGGTACATATAAAGATTTCCTACAGCGAGACTGAAGACTAAAATGATCTGTTAAATATTTTACTCTAATGTCTTTTTTAACATTATTTTTTCAAGTTTTTGCACATTTGTCAGGGCTGAATGTCGCATTTTAAGAGCTGGCAAACAACAGCAACTGTGCTTATTCTGTTTGTTCAGTCTTGGCTCTGTTAAAAAGAAAATCTACTCCCTACTTTCCCCTCTATTAATTTCACAGCAGTTATGAGCAAACTTTCAATACTTTCACAATCTATACTTTACTTGTAGAATTATTCAAAATTTCTGGGTGGGAATGGAAGTATTCATGAAGCCTTGTGGCTGTTTCTGCAGACATAATTTGGAACAAAATCATGATTTTGTTCCTGAATAATGAAGGAAATGGCTCATAATGCAGCACATACATTTCTGTATGTGTATGGGTGTGTGCATTTTTGTGAGCGTTATCAATCTTGTGGAATTAGAAGCTAATAACTGGTAACAGAACCAAATTCTAATCCAGACAGTAATGTTCTGCCTATCTGATTTCTCCTGCGTTTTGAATTTGAAATGCTATTCTCCACTTTGTGGAAAATATTGTGTCCATTATTGTGTCCTTACACAATAACGTAATGTGAATATGTTGTTTTAAATGGGTAGTATTTCAATTGAAGTTAAAAGGTCATGGATATTTATTTTCAAAAAACAGTTCTGTGTAGATAATCAACCAGTAAAAGCTTTATTTCCTTTCTACCGTCACTCCTGAGACTGGTGTGATTTAACACTCTGCAAAATCTTTTGCATTTGTAGAAAAAAGATTTCCATTCAGCTCAGTGGAGGTAAGGAAGTTTTAAGGTAAAAGTCTTCTTTGACTATCAAAAAGAAAGTCTGCAAATGGAGAAAATACTAGTGTAGCCAATCAAAAGACCCACAACGCAGTGTACAATGAGAGAGACCAGCTAAGCACTTTCCAGAAGCCTCAGTTGTGGGTCCTAACATCAGAGATTCATTGTAGCCATTTTGTGGAAGAAGTTACAACAACAAACCTTAAGACAATTCAGGGCTCTAACACTCTTCTGTCTTTTACCTCCCTACTTCTGCAACGTGTTGGAATCAGACAGTAGTGAGATCTCAGATGAGAATATAATCAAGAGAGACATTCCCAGATTTGATTAACCTGTGGTCCAAATAGGATAAGGACAGAAGGAGTTGGGTCGCTTGTCTCAGTTTGTACAGAAAATCAGAGTAAAAGCTGGAAATCAAAGTCAGTTTAAGTCCAAACCAGTTTATAAGCATTGGATAGTGCAGCTTCCCCGTGACCTATTTGACAGCAGCGTAAGAGAGGACATTGTGACACTCAATCTTCAAGCTGATACTATGCCAGAGAGTTTAGTATCTGTTCAGTTCAACATGCTGCTTCTTTTATTGCCTCTTCTCCTTGTAACTTGTCATAGACACTAAGGCACATGGCCATACGTGTGCCTTCCGAGACACTCCCTTGAGATGGCACCAGTTGTGCACTAAGACAAAAGCCAGCAACCTGTGGAAATAACTCACACCACTGTGCTGTTTTCAGCGATGAGCAAACAATTCTGATCCCAAGTGCAGCTGAGCACTGGCTTCAGTGATGTCAGTTCTGAGGATACTGGCCATATATAATGAGGCTGAGGCCAGGGATTTATCCCACCTATCAAGTTGGCATCAATCAGAAGGTAGAGATTTTGAGCTCCTACCTTTCCTTATGTGATGTTTTAAGGAATGATGCCTGAGCTACCTATACTGATATTTCTCAGCTGCTGGGTCAAAACCAATGATCAGCCATAAGGTACCTGAAATCTTACGAATCTATAACAGAAAGAAAACCTCATTCCCAAACTATTTGTGTCCTTCAGGGCCGAACGCTCTCTGTAACCTCTCAGAGGCAGAATTGGTGTTGTTAGTGTTGGGCACTTTCTATTCTCCCCTTAATAAGAAATAAGTAAATCTGGAAACAAGTAGGAACAGAATTACATAATGCTCTTTCCCCCTGTTCTTTCTGTTGCAGTTCTTTTTTAATTCATTGTTAGCAATTCTTTGGGAAACATGAAATACTCTCCCTCCCAGCTTTTCCCATCAAATATAAATGAATGCTAGTTAAAAAGCGCAAGTATATTAACTCAGTTTCAGTAATGAAAGAAAGATCTCTTACACGTGTTGAGCAACACTCCTGAAATCTTCATATGCAACAGGTTATAGGAACAAAGACCAAAGCAAGAGGAAAATAATCCTGAGGTCGCAAATTTGTCTTCTGTGATGGCAAGAGCCAGGCTAGCCAGGCAAAAAATCATGTTTGCTGCATAAAAGGAACTTATTCATTTATAATGAAGAAGAGGAAACAACCACAGCAACAAACAACAACAAAACCAATAAACATGCAAATTCCTAACTCTGCCTTCAAAATATATTCAATTTTAAAACCTGTTTATCCTTCAGACCAGCTGAAGAAACAGGAGAGAAAAAGAAAAAAAAAAAGTGTAATCTCTAGTTTTAAGAAATTGTTTATGGAAAATGCTTAAGCTGATGAGACTATTGAGTGAACAAGATGATTTCATAATACAATTTGTGTCTGTTTGGTAATAACACTAAAGATATAGAATAAAAAACAAGAATTCAGCAATTCAAACAAAGCCAAGGCTTATTTATTTATCTTTTTAAATGCTTTTTTGCTGGTGCCAGACTTCCTCCAGAAATTAGGTGGATTGAACAAAGCTGGACAGTGCAGTTTTAGTTTAGAAACGTACACCACTTGCATCCTTTTCTAGTAGATGCTCAATTTTTATTGAAGTTTGGAGGAAAAGTTTTCTGAGGTGTTCTGCAAAGGAAGCAGTGAACCAGGCTACAGACAGCTTTGCACCTGGGACCCGTGAAGGCCCCTTGGCCACTAGATGAGATACTAAGCAGAAGGTGAGAAAGTGAATATGGTCTTTAAGTATGTATTGAAATAACAATGTTAGATCCAAACGGTACTTCTTCAAGGCTACGGAGCAAGTCGAGAGTCAATGTTTTCTTTCAGCTGCCGAATGGGGTGGATCTGCTTTATGATATAGACATCTCCAAGTGGTTGATAGACTTAGTTTAAGCACTTCTTGCAAATGTTTCAGTAGGAATTCACCCCATCTAAATGCAATTAGTTAATAGGCAAAACATTTTCTGCTGAGAAATGGTGGGAGAGTCTTTCTGCTTACGGTAGACACCTAGTGTAAGATGTGACAGTTCACTTGATGTAATGCTTTTCTCTTTGCAGTGACTACAAGAGCCTCTTTGGCAGGCTTGGACTGCACATCTTTCAGGCAGACAAGATGAATTCCCCCACTCTTTTGCTCAGCTTCGATGTGCTTCATCATGTTCAGCTGTAGCCAGACCTCATTTTACTTCTCCTTCACCCGTGCCTGCTAAGACTTGCACCTGCTAGGGAAAACTCACTGGGAGAAAGTGAAACCCAGCTGAAGAGAGCTGAAGGAAGGATGCATCCAGGTTTTATCACCTTGCAATGGTTTGGAGTTCATGCACTGGCTGTGTAAGTGAAAGCTTCCCTGTGCTACTTGCAACCTTCCTGATCATCAGAGGCATCATGGTGATTTTCAGAAGGGAAATTCATACCTTCTTGGACTTGGTCAATGGCTCCAAGGAATGATGCAGAAGAGACACTGCTATGGCTACAGCCTTAGGGAAGCCCCAAGAGCACAGCTTCAGGTGACTTTACATCTGTCATGCTGAGGTAGAGTCATAACACTTCTCTAGACTTTCTTGTGCCTAGAAGCAGGTGTCTTCTGAATGAAACAAGCTGATACCGGAGGTAAATAAAATAACTTGCTGTTTATCATTAGAGGCACTCAAGTGATGCCACTTAGAATCCTGAATAAGAAAAACTGCAGCTAAGAAAAGTTGTGAGACCAATGCCTAACTATTAAGCACCAATGTAGATAATATGGGGGCAGATTATTTCTGATCTTTTCTGGGTATTTCCTGAGGCCAGTGTTCCAAATTAAACCATTTGCACTCCATGGATTATGTAGAGCTGAATCATTTGAAAGGATAGCTAGAGCATCTATCTACTTCAATATTTTATAATAGCTTTTCTATTAAAAGATAAGTAGAGAGGTCTGTGAGAAAGAATACAGAAGTAGAAATCACGCAGTCCTGGTTTTTAGACCTCATTCTTCTACTGACTTTTTATTTTCCTTTGGTTTTGGGGCAAATCACTTTAATTGCATCTCTTAGTATCCTTAATTATAAATTCTAAAACTCACAAAAATAAGTATTTTCCAGCTTTCTTTGTTTCAAATATCAGTTACTGACTGTACAGTGCGCTGAACTTAAAACGTTAAGTATTATCTTGTCATAAATACCAGGTCTCTAATATTGATTCACTGAAATGGCTACTTTACAGCTGTTATAAAAGTTAGTTTCATTAGCTGACCTTATCTCTGTGCTTTGTGCTTTTCTGTATTCTCTTTCAACATCTGAGGTTCATTCAAGCACATTGAAATTACTTCATTTCTGTGTCTGAAAGCAGTTGTTCAAAAGGTAGATTATCTTTGAGTTTACTGAATAAATATGCTTATATATTGCTGACAAGGCTTGACTCTTAAATTCTGGTTTTTTAAGTTTTACATCTTACTGTAGAATCGTAGTCCTTGCAACAATCCAGCAAATACAGACTTCTGGGTTTGTTTTGCCAGACAATGTACTTTAAAAGGGGCTTATACCTAAATCTTCTATTCACTCTCCGAGCAGCTTAATGGATTGTTGACAGAATGTAGAGCTCAAGCAGGATGTGATAATACCAGGTGTTTTCTCACCTTTACAAAGTTTATATAACTTTTATTTCCATTTCATTCCTGGCTGTCACTTAGCAGAGTGCAGCAGCAATGACCTTCAGAGCAAAGGCTAGAATTAGCAGCGGAAAAAGGAGAAAGAAATTGTAGAATCGGAACACACACTGGAGATAGCAATATGCTTCTTGTGGCCAAAGGAGGTCAGATGTCTGTGACCAATTGCAATACGAAGTGAGTTCAGATGATGGCTCGCACTCCTTTCAGTCCCCAGGTCTGCAAACAGGCTCTTTTATGTCTATAGTTAAGAATCGACTTTGGTTTAATAACTCAAGTTATTAAGTTTGAAGTTTACCTTAAGAAATTTCAAAAGATGCTCTTTACAAAAGAAACAGTTGTTTGGCTGGGCTAGACAGGGACACTCACAGAGAGGGAGACTGCTTTCTTGAAATAAGTCTGCCCGAGTCGTCGTCTTGCTTTTTGTTTTGCCCCTCTGGTTTTGTGTCACTATTGCTCCAGTAGATCACTTCAGAGGAACATTTCTAAGCCTGCAGAGCCATCCTTAATCAGGAAAGGTTTATTTTGTGAATGGCTGCATCTGCATGTACACCTGCGTATTACGTGCCACCACCTTCCAGCACCTTTGGTTCCTGTTCCCCTCGGAAGAGCCCCAGTGAGGATATGGCGGCTGGAATGCAAAGCCATCCATCCACTCCTAGACTCATGCCGACTGTCCCCTCAGATGATGCCCAAGGAAAAGGCCTGAAGAAAGCCCTCACAATTATATTCTTTTTCTCTCAATAAGATAGAAGGTGAGACAAAGGAAACAGAAAATCTGCCTGTCCACCTTCCTACGACATTTGCTCTCAAGAAGGATTTTTAAAGTTTATGGTCACTTCCCCATGCATTTTCCAGGTTTGTTACTAAATCATAATTACCTGAAATTGCCACAAGAGACACTCTAATACCACTAGAAAAATTATCATCTTACCCAGCAAGAGAAAAGTAGAGTACTGCAGCAGTAGTAAAGAAACAGTTTTTCTTTGCTCGCTTATTTGATTTTGGGTAAAGATGGGGGAGCGTTTTTAGGAATTGATTATTGATAGACTTTAAAGTCAAGTGAGTTTATATATACATGTATTTAGTGGCCATTTTTCTTTTTTTTTTTTTTAGCTCAAGTAACACCTTAGAACATATCTTGTACTCCTTTTCTGTGCTTTGGAGAGCCAAACCGACAGCTTACAGCCTGTGCAATCAAACCAGCGCCTGCTAAAAAGGGAACTGCACTGTCTATACACTGCCTCTGCCATGCAACAGAACACAGCCAATCTTACAAACAATCAAAGACATTTTTGCCTAAACATTTATTGTGACAGTGAAATAAAATGTAATAACAAAAGTTATCAGTCACAGAAAGCTGCAAATGCACAGCTGGAAAGAAGAGTTTGGTTTAAGAGAAGGAAGCTGGTTACAAAGAACTGAGCGTCTCAGCCCTGGCCCCGCTTGCTTTATCTTATTGCTCAAGTGTTTTTGGATTCCAGAAAGTTGTTTATTCTGAAAGAACTGAGTCCAGAAGACACAAGGGGCAGGTGTGCAGCCATTTCATTGGAGAAAGGCCCTATTTATCTACCAGTTATAAAAATGGACTGAAATATCGAGTCTTTGTACAAAATTAGTCCACTGTATCCAAAGTGATCTTGAATTGACATCCAGGCCTAAATTAAAAAATACCCATAGCCATGAGCAGAGTCCCTAAAGTCATACCTTAGGGTCACTTTGGTGGGTAGGGGTCCTCTGCCAACACCAAATCAATGCAAGGCACAGTGCTGGCTGCACCGTACAGCCTACATTTCGGACTCCTCATTAGCGTGGTTGTGGTGGTTTCGAGATTGCTCTGTTGGGTTCAATTGCAGCTGCCACGATGTCGACCATTTTAACACTAGCTGGCGCTGAGAGGATGTTGAGAATTCAAACCCCCACACACAGCTTTATAAGTACCTTTGCAGTCACAGACTGTACTGTGTAGACATCAAGTTTTTTTCTATTATCACTTTTCTCACTAAGGTTCAACTAAAGCCAACTTCTATTAATAGCCCTGCAAGCAAGCAGCTCTATCCTGATATATCACTGGTAAATATGGGTGAAGATTTCACACAGTGGGAAGGTAAATTACAGGCAGCTTTCTTTTTTTTTAAAATCCTGCTAGGAGATCCGTGAGAAATTACATTTTCATTCTTGGATCTTTAGGTTATTGCAAAGAAACATGAAAAAAGAGTGGAAGGAGGCATCTATAATCACCCGGGTTTAGGGTAGAATCCATGCAACCTGGAAGCAGGATGAAGACAAAGAAAAAAGGAATTCCAACCTTGTGGATGATTTGGAAGACAGACCAACATGCTGGCTTCATGTCAGCAGAAAATCATGCACATGACAGATCTCTCCTTTGCTGGTAAATTCCTGATTTATTATCATTTTCTTAGCCAGTGGGAAACTCTGACTGGGAAAGCACTTCAGTGATGATTACTTGTGTCTATCTATCTATCTATCTATATATTTACAGAAATGTATCTTTCCTTTGCTCCATAGAGATGTTCTGAAGCAACCTGTAGTGAAAGACAATGTGCCCAGAGTTTCCAGCTAATATTTATCTTCACTTCTATACCTCAGATGGAATTAGATAATTAAGATGCAAATGATATTATTCAAACACAGTTGGAATACAATGAAGGTCATACTTTGGAGATTTCAGGTATGCAACCTGTGTTGTCACAAAGCAACTGTCTTCCTAATGTAAAATCAGTCAAAGTGCTTATTACTATATTTTCCTGGCTGTCTAGATATGTTACCAAGTGCTGCCGAGTTTCCATTTATTTGCCTTCATCCGGGTGCAAGACTCTCAGAGGCCTCAGGGAGCAGATGTGGTATTTGCAATTCTGCTCTGAACAATCTGGCTGTTTTGAAAATATTCACAGGAAAACACCAGCCACAACACCAGATGTGAATGTAGCAAAGCAGCATCTTGTGTTTACATTTTAATTTCTGCAGCTAGGCAGGCTCTGGGACGGCGCACTACAGGCTGCGTGCTCTATCCATCTACCCCATTTACACGGGGCCATTCGCCTCCCGGTGCTCCACAAGCCTTCTGCGGAGAGAGGACCCAACCACTCCAAACTGTGTCCACCACAGGTCTATGATACAGCAGCCGTATATTAATGCTAAATAGTAATAACCTGAGCGTAGGAGTGAAGGGTAAATGAAAGCTGCATCTCACAGCAGCTGCTGAGACGGCTTTAAGTCGGCAAGTCTCTCGGTGCTTGTGTGTGTGTGATTTTTACAGCTTTTGAACAGCTGCAAGACTCGCTGACTTTATGGTGCTGCTGCAAACACCTCGAAATAATCAGGTCCCAGGAATCTAAATTCAAGGCACACAGAGTGGAAATCCCAGCTCATCCTTTGCTATGGAAGTGGTCTTTTTCTGTTCTGTATTTTCGAGGGAGCCAAGCAATACGAGAGCAAGAAACAAGCCCATCTGGCATTGTGGCAGCCCATTTAACTCGCTGCAGGCAGGAGCCAGGTAAGAGAGCTGACCGAAATTCATGCCAGGTTTGAAGGGTGGCAGAGACGCTGCTCTCCGTGACAGAGGGAAAGGACTCAAATCCCTGTATTTCCAACAGGGGTTTCAGGATAGTCTTAGTGTCTTCAGCGTGCACCAATCTAGGAAGCAAAGCCAGAAAGCTCGAGTTGCTGTCAATGGGATGTGGTGAAGGCAGAGCTATGTGCTAATGGACAAAGGAGCCGGGACACAAGACCACATTCCCTGCCAGGAGGTCTCAGCAAGTCGCTGCGTTTGCCTTTTTATTTTAGTGCAATTAGATGGGACAGTGGTCAGTTTGGGGACTTACAGCCAGTGTGTGGTTAGTAAAGCCAATGGCAGTAAAGTCAAAGACACAGAAAAGCTATTTTTTCCCCCAAACCTTCTGGTGGCTGTAACAGAGACCTGGCGTTGGCAGCTCCTGCTCTGAACCCCAAACATTCCAGCAGGCTGGGAGAGAGGAGCGCAGCCGGGAAAGGGAGCGAGAGGAGTACGTGACAGACCTCCAAAGACAAAGAGGAGTCAATTGAAAACCCTTCCTCCAGATTAAATCAATGAATTCTCACTGTGGCTGTTAGAATAAATGCTCAAGGAGCCATAGAGCACTACGTCATTGAAAATAGGCTGAGTTTACATGGAATTGATTTGAGCCTGGTATTTTATGACTCCCGTGTGAACTTGATGTGGCCAAATTGGCTCTCTCTTAGGACACTTTATCAGGGACTCATCTCTTTTGTCTAATTAACGGGACTCAGCACTAAAAGACATGACTGTATAAAACATTTAATGTGCAGACTACAGTGGCAAAGGAACACTTTACAATGTATTGCTGCCTGAGCGAGAAGCAGTAGTGGTTTTAAGAAAATCTCTCAGGAAAAAAAAAATAAATCCTATCCTGCTTTTCCCGATATCATATCTATGTTTGGAAACTTCCTCCCTAAATCTTTAATGAAGGCAGAATGGTGTTTGAAAAACAGCTGGAGGACATTGATCTACACATTCCAATTTGTTTATGTATAAAACATGCATAAAGGATTAAATGCTGCTTAACAGTTTGTCTGCTTTCAGCTGCTTTCATGCCTCTGCTTTGCTATAGCACCAATCCATGTCAGAAGATACCCTAGGGGGCTTTTAAATAATAAATAGGTTCCTTTGGAGGATGTCTTTTTTTTTTTTTTAATCTAATATTAATTGGCACACAAAATGGTAATTAAGCCTACTCTAGAAATATGCTGTGCCACTCATTCTTCCCTAGTTGATGGCACTTGCCCTGTCTCACAGTAACTGTAGGAGCATGGGAGACCAGAACTAGGACTGGAGAGTGACATCAGACTAAATTAAGTGCTCATGCATTTATGTATCAGCATAAAGCAATGCAAATGCATTTATAAGGTATGAATGATTTATCAGGAAGACGTTTTGATGCCTTTCTGTTGCATGTGGCTAATATGGTGAACGAGTCAGTTCATTGATTCTAGTTCAGGATCTTGGTTTGTCTGTCATTATCAGGAGGCTGTTTCAAAAGCCTGAATTTTAAGTACTTTTTCCCTTTTTTTTTTCTTTTTTTTTTCCAGATAATGGAGATTGGTTCACCTCTATCAGTCTGAATGATTTGCTAAGCAAGAGATATGACTGGCTCTGCTTACAAGCTAAATGCTGAAAATAGTCTCTCCAAAATAATACATTGCATTTCCCACTCATGTAATCCTATTTTACACAGAGGCACACAAAATAGATTGGAGAGGCTGGTAATTTTAAAAGATAGGCAGCTGTCCGTGCTACAGGAGGTCACAAGCACAAGCTGTGTAGAAAGAACCAAATAAGTCACCTGTCACTCAACTCAGCAGTGGCAAAATTCTACTTCTTGATGGTCTAACATCCAAAACTTCAGCCTTTCAGAAGATACGGCACTGATAACTGACAGCTCTGTAGCACAGCATAGGGATAAGTTTGTAGATAAGATCAAAACAGTCCTAGCAGAGATGTGAGCTTCAGTCTTGTGTTGGATATGCAAGATTTTTTATCTCCCTATGATATATCTGTCTCCTGCATTCTTGGTTCACAAAGTGAGCCATGCCAAGTTTAGCAATTGCATCCTATAACATAGAAAAGCACCATATGGTTACATTCTTCATTCTTATCCCAGCTGTCATCATGACTCCAGGGTCTTTTAAGATCTTGTATCAAGCAGTAAGATCAGCAGAGTTAAAACTGAGCATTCTAATATCTCTAACGGCATATGTCCTGGCAACACAAGTTGTCCAGGCTCTTATCACAATGATCCATCATAACTTGCACCAGCACACTCCTAGAGAAACTCCCAAGGAATCAAGAGTATAAAGAGTTAAAAATCTATTCATTTAGAATTCTGCGTTACCTTCCTATTGGGGACAGACAAATGCTCTTTTAGTTTATAATACTGCTAGAAAAAGTCACAGAATACTTCAGGAGAAAGGTCTTCTGGGAGATATTCCCCCAGGCATAAACGCAAGAGTGGAAAACTGGTGAAGACCATGGACTGCAAGAAAGATTTACTATTGAAATCCCCAGAAATCCCAGCACAGGCCAGACTTAGTTGACTCAAAGCGAAACTTAATCATCTGATGAGATGTTCTGTCAAGCATTCCAGTTCCCCACACACCAGAACCAAACACTTACCGCTGATCAAGTGACACAGCTTACAGTACAAATCCTTCCCTTTCTCTTATTTCCAGTTTAATGTTATTCCTAGCCAGTTTAAGCCCAAAATTGTCTTTGTCCTTCTTGAGCGGCAGAAGAAATGCATGTACATCCTCTCAAACTCTGACCAGAAAGCAGATTTAAGGGACATAAAGGAAGAAAAAGGAGATCTAAAACTCCAAAGGAACAAACATGTTGGGTTATTCACTCGGGAAATATAAATTGTCCTGTAGAATTCACTGGAATTACAGGGACACACACAAGAAAGACGTTGGTTCAATCTATGCATCTTTTAAAAACTTATTGGGCCTTACTCCTCCCTTTACCAAATGCCCCCTAACAAACTAGGCATAAAGAAGTGAAATTGTTTATCTGATGTTAATAGAAAGTTTGCAGAGGAACCTGAAGCTCAGGTCTTCCCACCCCCCCAGCCCATCACCTAGTTACATAAAGGCTTTGCCTATACAGAAAATAGCCCACAGTATTACGTCTGGCTCAGAAAGGCAGCTGAGTATTTTGGTTTTCATTTTCTACAAAATGATTAATTGAAAATGAGTTCTAGTTCCTTTCCCATGGAAAGGAGCTGACAGGTGTCGTTGCTTTCTCATTTACATGATGAGATAATAGCTGCCTTAATCTTAGTCAAGATCTACTCAAAACTAAGCTACCAAGAGATATTTTGGTGACCAGGGTACACACTTCCTCATCCTTCCAACCCTCTGTACCCAATTCTTTCAAGATCCAAGCCCCATGGCCATCCCTGCCTGGATCTTTGAACCCAGTACGTTCCTAGTCTCGGTCCAGGCCCGTTTCGGGCACACCACCTGCCGTGTCTGAACTCCTGCACACAACTAATACAGCTGTTCCTTGGCTCCAGCCCTCACTGCTCCTGGGCACAGCTCCCAGAGGTCTCCTCCTGTACCTGGCAGGCTTTGGCACATGCTTGGGTCACGTGAATCCATCCTATGAAAGAAGTTCTTAAAGAAACTTAGCATTGTTTCATCAATATTATCTTCTGATGAGTATCAGTTGCTTACACAAAAATCATTGCAAATTTTGCCCTGAGGTCTGTCCCAGCCCACATTTTTTACTCTGGTAGGAACTGAATCTTTCCCTAGGTTCATTTGAAAAATAAAACAAAACCATTATCTTTTTTTTCTTCTTTTCAATGTACTAAATATAGATGTATAAACAAAATCCTCAGTTAGATAAAGACAGCAGCACACAGATGGCATAAAAAACAAAGCATTTAGCAAGCTCTGAGACAGGCTGTACCCATATACACTTTGTGTTACAGCTTGTTGCCAGCTAATATATTTCCAAAACAGTTAAAATCTCACTCGACCTTGTAAATTGCCTGACTTTATTAGCGAATTAATATTACAAATAGGTCTCTGTGACTCTTCTGTGAAATCTGTAGGGTTTTTTGTCCTAAAATATTTACATTTCATTTTGCAGGCAAGTGGTTTCCTGCTTCCAAACCACTTTGCTGGCTATCTCCCCTTCCCGACACACGCATTCAGCCAGTCGGGATACGGACTGAGGACACCAGGCTTGCTGAGGCAGCAGATGTTTCCCAGTCTGACTCTATTCTGCCAGACAAATACTGTTTGGTATTAGATGAGGGAGAGACCACTCCTTCCAGGCTTTCCAGAACTGCTGAACTAAATTCTCCTATTCACCACCTAAAGCAGCTACGCTTTTCTTTATGCAAGGCAAATAAAAATGGCATTCAGAGAAAGGTCTAGTTCTCTAAGACTGTATTTAAAAAAAAACAACCTGACATTTTAATGCCTTTTTTTTAAACTAAAAATTATATTCACATTGTTAATGTTTAATATTTTCACTTTCCAGTTTTTAATTAATAGAAGGTAAAAGCAGAACCCTCAAGATCTTTATAATGAAAAATAAATACATATCAGATCTTTTTTTAAGATACATATCACTGGTTTTCCTATTTCCTGCTGCTTCTCTTCCCAGCCCATTCTCTATGGGAAAATGGGAAACTTTTCACTAAGAGAGGAAGGAAAAAAAGCAGGAAAGCAAAGAGGAGAATTCAAAGCCAAAATAATGGAAAAATGGAAATACGCGTATTTGATATACAAAAAATATTAACATTTCTTTTTAAAAAGTTACAGAAAATAATGAGAACATGTGAAACATCCATACTTTTAAAACCATGTCTTTTTCTCTCAGAAAGCTCCAGGAGCTTAGAAAAAGCTGGTAGTATGCCATTATTTTAAAATGTAAATGGAATTACTTGCATAATTATAGGTCTGTCAGGTTCACATTGATCCTGGGCAAAATACCAGAACAGTGATACAAAACTCAATAAAGAATTAACAAAAGTTGAAATAATTAATGGCAATGAACAGTTTTATGAAAAATAGATGTGACACCCTTCTATGATATTATGAGTTCTATTAATAAATGTAGGAGATTTGGGTAGGGCACTTCACTTGGTACCATGCAACCACTTATTTAAGAACAATGTACAATCATCACAGCATGCATTCAGTGGATATACAATGCACTAATTTATATTTCTGAATGATTATAAGCATTCATTATTAAATGGTGTAAAATAACCAAAGACTGGAAACACTGGATCAGCCCAGCATCTTCTGCCAAACAGCGGTCAGGACCAAACAGCCCAGCTCTTTCTGGGTCTGCACGACTCTACAGGTCTAATTTTAAGATCAGTACTAATGACATCTTTTAAACAGCAACTTGTGAGAAAACATAAATCCATCACTGACACAGTGCAGATAATGCAAAGATTAGGGGACTGGTGAATTATTCAGTGGACACATTGTTAATCCATGAACTTTAGAAAGGGAGTACAACAAATTCAATTCTGTATTTCAGAATGGTCGGATCTGAAACCACGCGTCTAGGAACAATGGTGTTCCCGTGCTTGGGACTGCAAGCTTTTTCTCAGAAAAATAGTTTTTGGCACAGGCTTTGAGTTTTTGGTGGCAATGAAATGAACATGTGTTATCAATGAAATGCCATGGCCAAAAGATATAGGTATACCTAAAGCTAAAGACAAAACATGAGTTGAGAAAAAGTATCAATATTATGGTGTAACTGGAATCCTATGACAAATTTGGAGTTGACATTCAAGGAGGATAGTCAAAAATTGAAGAATGAATTCACTGGAAGATGAGCCTTATGGTGAAAGATGCAAAGGACTCAGTAGTTTATTTAAAAGTATATATAAGAGATCCATATTGTGTAATAGATTCACCACCACTGGTAATTCTAAAGTCCAGATTGGATTTTTTTCCCCTTGAAGATTATATTTTTCTACAGTTAAAACTGGGAGTCTCCTCAATGCTAAGGCAAGAAAAACTCAGTACGTAAATGAGTATGTTTTATGAAATGGATATTGGTACCTAGAAACCAAGTCTACCCTTTTAAAATTTGTTACATTTCTTCACTCTGTTCTGATAATTAGCTGATACGCTGCAGCAGAAAGAAAAAGAGTAAAAAAGTAATGGAGGTGATGTCAGATGGGAAGTGGGCCACTCTTTTTCCCCAAATCTTGACTTAACTGTACAATTGCACATTTTTTTTTTTGACACGTACATAGTAAAAGCTATTTACCTTGTACTCCTTCTTACAAAGACCTAAGTTTTCTAAACACATGCATTCACCACATTCTTCAGGACTAAAGTGCTCCTCATTAATCTCTAGCTTTTTGGAGGTTATCGCTTTATCTTTTTCTTGCTTATCTTCATTCTGGAACTCAATTATAATGACCGCATCGGCACGCCATGAATCACACAGGCAGAACACAAATCAATGTAACCGGTACACTTAGTTATAGTGGATGGTACAGAGAATAGAGCTAGTGAAAATCCATGAACAATTTCCAAAAAAGGGGGGTGGGGAAGAGTGAGAGAGAGAGAGAGTCGCATTTTCCTCCTAGACACCCTTTTACCGGTATGGGAGACTGCTGTAATAACTTTTTCTTAGGCTTGAGATTAAACTCTAGTCCTTTACAGCGCATTGCCTAGGGGTGCCTTTTGATGCAAAATAGTAATAATAATAATAATGCTTAATTAATTATTGGGTGGAATTTATTCCAGATGAGATAGGAGAATTCAAGTCTCTGACAAAAAAAATCTCCTTGAAGTGTTGTTCAAGGACAACCTATTGTCCCTTTGGACAGCACTGGTGCTGCGCAGGTGACCTGAGTTACACAAGTGTTTCAGGATCGGTTACTACTGGATGAGAGATGAACTCAACTGCTTAATGTTAAGAGCAGACTTCACCCCTTCACTGGAATGGTTCTGAACACCCTCAATGAAGCTGATAATATACTCCTCCAGCATAACCATATGCTTTATTACTTTGCTGATTGAGTAACCAACAGTATTATTGGCACAGAAGCATGGTTTTCAAAAGGAATGCTGAGTCAATAAAATAGATAAATCATTTTCCTTCTTATTCCCTCACCTGCTGGAACAGTGGGAGAATTTTTGAACCAAAATCGTTGTTTTACTTGTTTTACTTTTATTTGTAAAAGGGTAACTTTAAATTTTTTATTTGGGTGGGTAAAAAAACAAACTGCTCTGCGCACTCAGAAGCCCAGCCTAACTTTTCCAAGAATCAGCTTAACACTTTTATTACATTCCTCAAGTCACCTTTAAAATAATTGATTAGACAATAAATATAAAATGTACATTAATTATGTGAGAAAAATTTTACCTCAACCTCCAACTTGACACATTTTTATTCCACAAAAGCTGCTAAATTGCTATGAAACAATTTGATACTCCTTGTAATAAATTTCTAAACCTGTGTAGATATAAATTGACAAATTTAACTGCATTTATATTAAAGCAATTTTCTGCCCAACAGAGAGATGAGAAAATTAATATGTAAACCATTAACTTACAGTCAGAAACACTGTGCACTACAACTGAAATAAGGATTTTTTTGATGTTATCACTTACATTTTATTGCTTTCTCAAAAGGAAAACGCTTACCAAAAATTACAATCACTGCATTTAAAGGAGGCTCATTAAAAGAATATATACTTTGAGGAAAATCATCCATGAATTATGGGGCAGTCATGTTTACAAACCCTTACTCTTTTTTTTTTTAAACTTTTGTTTCCCTAATCTGCAAGCAGCTGAGTGCATTCCCAGTGCAGCACTCTGCAAACACTTGTACACAGTGTCGGATTAATGCTCTGTCCTTACCGTTGCTGTTGAGCCAAATAAAACTGACTTGAAGAAATTAAACATGGTATTTTAGAAGCCTGATATATTCATCTTTTCTGCATAAAAAGCAGGTTTGATTCTTCTCTTTGCCAACCCTCCCTCAGCCTTCATCCCTTCGCCACGCCATGGCAATTCCACTGGCCTTAGCTTTCTCTTGGGCGTGGGTGCATTCAGCACCACCTTTCTTAAGAGTCTGATGTTATTCATAATAAATTAAAAGCCCCTTGTCCTGAGCATCCACCAGCCTACTTAGGTCTCAACACTGCAACTGTAGATCATTATAGCTTTTTCACCCTGTTTCACTCATAAGGAAAGATCCATCCTTTCTTGGCCTTGCTCACTACACACCTGCCCTCCTTCTTCCAGTTTTTTATTTGCACTTCAGCATGGTGCCAGTGAAGCAGGCACCCATCTGGAAGGTAGGCAAGACCTTTCCAGGAACGAATTTTTAAAAGGATTCAATATGTATTAAAACTGCCCATAGCTTTACTGCAACCTAATCTACTCAGTAGAGTAGAGCTAGGACGATGTCCCTGAACGCTGGGTATCTTCTCATCCTCACGTCCTCACCCTGCTGCCGGTTCTGTCAGTGGTTACTCTGCTCTCTCCCTTGTGGAAAATACATCTCACCCTGCTTAACTGCTGTCTTACCTGTCTAAACCAGAAAGAAAATATTTTTTTTTTAATTTTTGGTATCACAATCACTGCTCTGCTACAAAGTAAGCTTGCAGCTAGTCAGCATTTATTCATTGCTTCATTGTCAAGTGACAATTTCATTGTCAAGTGTCTTCCCTTCTCCTCCTCTACTTTGTTTATTCCAGATTCTACTCCCTGCCTTTCAATTACAAGCTTTCTAAGCATTTGCCCACTACAGAATCGACAGCATCCTACAATACTAAGGGACAGTATGTCACTAAGTATCTTCAAAGGTATAAGAAAAAGTTGCCACTTTTCCTTCTCGGCTCTCCCAAGGAGGATGCTGCTTCTTTGAGGAGAAGGTTACTTTCAGGCACCCAGGCATTCTGCACATGAATGATTTGGGTTGGAAGGGATCTTTAAAGTTCAGCTAGTCCAAACCAACTGCAATGGGCAGGGATAGCTTTCACTAGATCAGGTTTTTCAAAGCCCCGTATCAACTTAATTTTTAACAATTCCAATGGCAGGGTATTCACAATTTATCTGGGCAACCCACTCCAGTGTTTCACCACTGTCATCATAAAAAACTTCTTCCTTATACTCAATCTAAACCTACCCTCTTTCCCTTTAAAACCATTTCCCCTTGTCCTGTCACTGCAGATCCTGGTAAAAAGCCCTCCTCCATTTTTCTTATAAGCCTCCCTTTATATATTGAAAGGCTGCAATAAGGTCTCCAAGGATTAGGAGGTCTTTCTGCAACAGATGGCCACAGAGAATAGACAGCAAGAAGATATAACCCTCTCCTCTCATCCCCAATGGCTGAGATTTGAGATTAGTCTGTACAGGTAAACCTTTCCACATAAAACTACAAGACTAGGCTTGAAAAAGCTAGACAGGTGGAAATCTAGGCACAACCATGGAATAACAGCTTATTTGCTTTTAAGTCATTTCTTGGATATTTTTGCCTTTCTTGCAATAATACAAAACTTCTATCTCAGTCTGGGAAATCAGACTAAGGAATAGCATTCTAAAGTAAGGAAAAGTTGTGTACTATTCCTTAGTCTTAGTGCTTTCTTAGCTAGTAAAATATACAAATTATACCTCTTATTTCAACAAGTTTTAGTTCTAAAACATACAGCTGTAGGCTGAGTCTCACCTTCTCGTTGTTTGCAGTCTGTTTAATGAACTCCAGGTTTTCCATTTAAAGATTATAAAGCCACTGTGCTGTCCAAGTGTGCGCACTCTTTATTGAAGGGTTTAATGGAAAAACCCCAACATGATATATTCCGATCTGTCACAAAGGCCAATTTGACCCACTCACTTTCTCATGAAAATACCCCTTGGCACAAAGGTAAATTAACAAGCCCAGGAAAACTTGTGGGAAATGTTTTTAACACTGATCAGATGGGGGCATTGATCTACCTTGGGGTGAAGGGAACTTCAATTCCAGCAGGATTAAGTGAAGTAGTTTGCTGTTTTGTTTTGGTTTTTTTTTTTCCCCTTGAAGGACTGGACAGAATAAGACAAATAGAGAATGAATTATAAATGCGTATTTTCCTGTTCCTCAAGACTTTGAAATACTGCAGCTGTGTCCAAATCTGAGTTCTCTCCTGTTGTAACACAGAAAAGTACAAACCAGAAAGGTTTGCTTGAGAGTACATAGACTCGGAGTAGCCCTCAGAAAGATGGAATTGTCCTGGGATTCACATGTTTTTCCTGTCCTTGGGGCATTTTCTTGGATCTGCTGTTTTCAGGTACACAACATTATCTGTGCCTTTGAGGGTCTCGAGTCTATTTCAACACTCGAAGTAAAAGCAAAGGGCTTGTCTCTTATTTCAGCGCTATTGCTGCCACTGAGCTGAGTAAAGCGTTGTGTTCTCAGTGGCTCAATTGAATACGCAATCACTCAAGTGCAAAATGAGAAAACACTTGCAGAAATGATTTCGTATCAGTCAAAGGACATCGCTCGAGTTGGATTACAATCTGTTGATCTGATGACCCTGGCCTTCTTCCCTCAATTGGCAACTTCAGCCATCCTGGAAGCTGTTTCTCTGACTTTCCCACCAGATTCCACTGTTAACACAGCACTTCTCTGCAAGTCACAAGTTTTTGGTAATTTCTTTTTTTTTTTTTCAGTTCAAGGTTGTTTTCAACTGAAAAAAAATCACAGCATTTGTTGCATTAACTAAGATCATGTATCACAAATTACTTTAGTTCCTCATAGAGAAGACCTGCATTGTTTCCCAAACATGTTTTGCCGATGCTGGCGTCCTGTCCATAAATGCACAAATATCCTCTTTCATCTGCTAGGGAATCTTAACTCCTAGAGCCACTGCTGTCACGGCCTTATCAATGTTACCTCAATACAAAACTTTGTACAATTGGCAGAGAGGGAGAAATTACAGTAGCTGGTGGAATAAATCCTCAGTGCAGGGATAACCACAAAAAAGCCTTGCTAATATCACCCTTTCTTACACCACGTGGATGCGGGATACCTGAATGGGAGACAGAAGAAAGGCTCAGTCCCAGAGCAGACCGCTATCTACAACATGTTCATTATTCCCTACAAACTTAATCAGGTCCTGTGGCAATACTCTGCCTACCTGCAGACACGATCCCCACAAGAGGCTGTTCAGTGTGTGGGGGAGCTGCAAACTACCCCACTATTTATATTGAATTGCAGAACTGCGAAGCAGAGCAGAGGAGCTTGACACAGGAGATAGATGAGTTATACGAATATGATTTCTCCCCCCCCAACAAATGAAGGCAGCAAATTCAGCTGCAATATGCGGCATCAGGATATTTATTGCTTGCAGGTGTTCATGAAAATATATGAGAATCCCATGAGGTTCACAGATTTTAGAAGGAATTATTGTGCACCTGGAAATTTGTCCTGCAAAGTGTGGTATTTGTTTCCTGTTGTTATTTGCTGTCCGTTCTTTTCTAGTCACCATGCATTATTCATGGTTGTACTTGTAGGAGAGCCAAATTCTACAGATACTCTTCATCAACAAGAGGGAACAATTCAGATAGAAAATCCTACTTGGGAGAGAATGACTTGTTTGTTTAAGAGATCCAGCACAGAGGGAATTTACCTTCTTGAGTTTCCCTTTTAAAGCTACATTTCTGTAACCTACCTCTAGGAAAAAAATAAAAAAAGGAAGGAAGGAAAGAAAAGAAAAGCCAACAACTTTAATGTCTTTCCCACGTGGAACATATCTTTGTACTAGGTCTATTGTGCTAAGCCATCCCTTTTATAAGGACTTCAGAAAGCTGTGTACAATTTCTTCCCTTGGAAGTTTCTTAGAAAAATACAAACTCTATTATGCAAAGTGCACATTTCACTCTCTTTGCTCAGAAAGTAGAAACAGGGGAAAACATGCTCAGGTGAGCCCTTCCTCACACTGCAAGGATCCAAAGAATTAACAAACACCATGCAGGTAGATCACAGGGCTTATAACAACACACTTAAATTCCAAAAATGGTAAAGAATGTGATGGAATACACAGATGGTCCACCTGACATGACTTTTAGTCAGATGAAAAGATTCATAATAGATCCTCAGGAGTGCACGAGAGGCGCAGCCATTAGTGTAATCGGAAGGATGGCTATCGCGTGTCTGCATCTAGCTGGGGGATAAGCATATTATTTGGACAATTAATTTGGCACGCAAGAAGTCCCTTCAGACTTTATCAACAAAGGTGAAGATGGTCCTGTAGTTTCTTGGCCAGCCAGAATGGAAGCAATTTTGCAAATATTTAAAAAACACAAATCCTTTTAGAAAAGGACAAATGAAAAACGTATCTGCAAATGGGAGGGAAAAAAATACAGCAGATGCTACCCTATACATTCCTGAGCTGGTTGATATCATCAAAATACTGCGACTGACACAACTTTGGCAAGCTGCATTTTCAGAGAAAAAAAATTAAGCCTCAAACTATTAATAAAACAGTCCAATTTTTTCCTTTTGAAATGATATGTAATCAAAAATTGAAAAATTTGTGTGAAGTAATATACATTTTCTAAGTGTTTCTGTAAAATGTATTGCTGCTCTCTTCAATCCTATCAACTGTCTAAAGTCATGGCTAAAATTCGCCTATAGAAGACTGAGAAAATTCTGTATTCCCAACAAAACCTTTCCTTTTCAGTATAATAGTAAAACGATTATAATTATAAAATAGAGCTCTTTCACCCCCTTATAGCACAAGAGGAACAAGACAGCTTGACATAATGGAGGCAAATTATTAATGAAGGAACAGAAAGGACTTTTGGCATGCTGGCCTGTCCCAGTGAAGAGTCAAAAGAAAAACCAAGTAGCATTGCACCAAGGAAGCCAAAGTCCTCTTTTTAGCTTCTATGTTGTTATTCTATTGTATATTCCATAACAATTCTTTGAAATGCTATGTTGTTAACTGTTGAGGCTTGATCTGAATAAATCTCAGGTCCATAAAGGAGATGGCCAGAAACACTGCCAACTTGTCTAGAACAATCCTGCACAGTTCAGCCTTCCCTGCTGTTTCTCTTCCAACCGTTTGCATTCCAGGTGTAAAATCTCCTTCTCTTTCCCTTTTGGATTAGAGGGGCTGAGCCTGCAGCAGTCTCACTAATCTTCTGGATGGGGAAAACATTTGCATTCACTGGGAATTCTACTCCCATTTTCACACATCAGTTTCTCAACTCCTATCTTCTCTCAGTTTCATAACTTATGAGAAAAATAATTGCTCCAAGACAACATTTCTGTCATTAGCACAGCAAAATGGGTTGAAGGCCTGTTCACAATTTTTCAGTCTATATGGCCAGGAAAGTTAAGGTCTCCCTTACCTGAAAACACACGGTAAACACCTCTAGCAGCAGTTCTCAGAAAATAATTATCTAGTGGATGTTTCTTTTTAAAATTTATGTTAGATAACATCCTTGAACACCAGCCCCCAAATATTCCTCTTGGAATTCCTGCTTCCTACTAAATGATTATCAGACACTGTTAGAAATCTCCACTTCTCTCTGCTGTTATTCTTATGATTTCGAGAGGGGGATAACAGTCTCTCTAGATAGCTTTGCTCTCCTGTCTGGTGAAACAAGTCCAGGCCTCCATACTCTGAAACAAATAATGTTTGGACTGAGGCAGCCTTGAAACACACCAGAGGAATTAGATTAATTAGGAAATCAACAGCCTTTGAAAAGCTTTGCCTCCACCCCCATCCCAGGATAAAACCCACAGTACACCTAGAAGCTTTGCTGCATTTGAATATATATTTATTAGTGTCAATAGAATCTTTTCTTAGCATGTAAATTGAATCCAAGACCACACTGCGGTAAGTATAAATATATAGGCAGCAGAAACAGATTGAGCTGAAGGTTTTCTAATTTAAATAGACAACACAAAGGGTGAAAAATAAACCAGAACTCAGAAGCACAGAGACTCACTTAGAACACATCAGGAACAGAGCTAGAAACAACCTCAGATGTTTTGGCTCCCAGTCCAGTTATTCTGCTGAATCCTTATTTCTCTCTTAATCTTTTAGACAAAAAATCACAATAATAATAATAATAACAATAACGACAGTAACAACAGTTTTCTTATTCTTTGGGGGGAAGAATCCTCACAATCTCACATAATTGTTCATTCTATTTGCTTACATGACTGGCCTGATATTTACATAGTTTAAAACTTCTCCCTCATAAACACTTTTTATTTCACATGCCTAACTAAGAATTATTTTGTGATGAAATTGTCTAAACTTCCTCATCATTAACTTCTTTAAATTATACTGTCTGAAGATGTTTATGGATTAGCTAAGTAATCTACTGTGGAGCACAAACTGCAAACCAAACTGAAATTGAGTTCCCAGCTGACGGAGAAGGTAATTAATGATTTAACTGTACAACTCTTAGCAGATCTATAATGCAACTTAAAAGCTAATTGAGAACTGTACAGCCAAAGGAAAGAGGAAAGCATAGAGCAGCCACAATACTCCTTTGAGTGGTATTTGGTCAGCCTGCTCTCAGAGGAAGTGGAAAAATAGCTACCCCAACCTCATATAAAAATAAAGACACTATACAAAAATATGTGCTTGCTTTGGGGAATTGGCATTTTACGATCACCTCATTAAGAGGGCAAATTTCTAGCAGAGCACCGAATTCCACAACTTCCCCTTCTCCCTAGCCAGTAGCATTAACATGCTCCATTTCTCTCCCCACTCACAATGCATCAAAACCCACCTCAGCAAACCAGCCATCCAGAAGAGCTAGGAAATGTTTTCCACTGCCATTTTATAGCCTGATTATCTTAATTAGTCCCAGCTGACTGAGGAAGCCCAGAAATAAGGCAATAGATTGGGCTGTGCTTTTATCTGGAGGAACTTTTCCAGATCCGTAGCAGCTGCTACAGAATCTTTAAGGGCCAACAGCTCTTTTGCCACCTTATGTATGAGCAAGTGTTAATCTTTTCACAGTAAATGTGAGGATTTAGCATCCTACCACAGCCAAGGAAGTGAATAATGACTGAAGCTGTACAAGGATCTGCTCCATTTCAGCAATGTGCAATCTAGAGGGAAGGGCATAGAGTACATTTACCAGAGAGAGCGCATGCCTAAATCTCACTGTCATAGCCCTCAGGCCCTATAACATACATAGCATCCACAGATCCTGAATTTTCAGAATAATAATTAGTAGTAAATGTGCCAAAGCCAAAGCGTGTAAAACTTGGCAGTACCAAAGCCCTATACATTTTTCAGTGAGAGTTGCTCCTTTCAGCACTAAGTCAGACTAGCACACATTTTCCACACTTATTTAGTAGTTTGGACACCACTATGCAAGGTATTTCAGCAGGACATGTCAGTGCTCCCTTTTCTCAAGCAGTTACGGAGTTAAAGGGTCATCCAGCCGTGACAGAGATCTGTGGTCACTCCAGTTCTCTTTCTGCAAAGACGTGAACTGCATCATCAGCTACCACCAAGGCAGCTGCCACAACCTGTACCTCACGAGTTGTTCTAATAGTTAATATATCAGAGTGAGAATACATCAGTACTAACATTTCCTCCAGTAGAAAAAGGATTTCAGCTTGCATCAATACACTGTGGGTATTGGTACTACCCAATCTCCCAGTGACAGGCACTGCAGCTCTCTTTAGCCATATTTTATAAGCCAGAGTGAGTGCAAGTGGGTCAGTACCAGAAATGGTCCACAAACCTTGTTCCTTTCTGAAAGTTGCTGTCTGGCTTTCTGCATTTAGGAGCAGTATTTAAATATTTTCCTCAAGCCAGGTGACAACTTCCATGAAGCTGTAGGAGAGACAACTGCCTGTCTGACGTGTTTGCTTGAAATTCATCAATAGGTTCAAAAAGTATTGGGGGTTATAATTCATTAGGAAAAAAAAACACAAAAAACAAACAACAAAACAAAAACCCAAATCACAACAAAACCATATGAATAGAGAACACAGCCTTTGAATAGCTAAGCTAAAACACTGACTGAAACCAATGCTGGATTGAAATCTTGGCCTTGCTGAAGTCAAAGGTGATTAAAATTCAGTCCTGACAGTGTTTCACCTTATGTGTTCTACAATCCAACCTATGGAATTGTATATCAAAAAGACAGCTGTTTGTTTTGGTAATAAAATAAAAAGAAGACCCTAGTAAATCCATCAGTGTTCTTCCCCTCCCTGATGAATACATTCTCCACAGTCCCTGCCTCTGAAAGGT
Source organism: Gallinago jamesoni (assembly GCA_025769975.1). Lineage (NCBI taxonomy): Eukaryota > Metazoa > Chordata > Aves > Charadriiformes > Scolopacidae > Gallinago > Gallinago jamesoni. The sequence goes on along the minus strand of JAOQGH010000077.1, from coordinate 14,829,676 downwards.
TAGCTGTCTCCTGAAGGCAGGAGCAATGAAATCACAGCACTCAGCTTCCCGTCTTTCTGTTTCACCTAAAACTGTTTTATTTGGAGGAAAAGGATCCTACGTTGCCTAAAATCAGCACATAGTTGTGTACTTGAGCCCCCACAGTTGTAAGGTAAGACCACAGCAGGTCTTTGATTAGACCCTAAAGTTTTCAAGGACTGTCTTTTTTGTTATATGTCAATAAAGTGCCTGACATAACAAAGCCGAAGGCTTTCCATGCTCTAACACTGTGCATAAATAAATATGTAAATAAATAATTTTAATAAAATGTCCCATGCAGAACAATTTGAAGAGTCAGAGCAATAGTGTTTTTCTTTTTTCCTTGTTTCAATGCATTTTGCAAGCCCGAATTACATAGCTGAACAGAATGCAGAGAGAACAGATTGGCTAAAGGTACAGGTTGCTAATCCTCTAGAAATGGCCTAGTATCACAGCTAAATCCCTCTCTTCAGAAATGAAGACAAAAAGAATGAAAGAGCAACTCCTGTGCTGATGATTGCGTTAATTTATTGCTGTTTAATTGTCATCTTACAAGCAATGCTTTCTACCTAGGACATTCGCAGGAGACGAAAAAGGCTCTTCACCTCCCACCAGTCCCTTACCATCTCCCTGTGTCCTGACCAGAGCTGCTGAAATGTAAGAGATTTTTAAATAAATCCATTTTAATTTTAGCACAGCTTGTTCAAAGCTTCGAAATGCTGTTGCTGCTGCTGCACAGGTGGAAGGAGAGCTAAGGAAGATACAATCTAGTCAGAAATATTCCCTTTTGCACTTTCCCTGTTGGCAGTGTGATTTTTAGATAAAAGAAGAAACCTTCCTTGCTCTGTTTGGAGCAAGGCCATTAAAGAAAAGGAGAAATGTTCTGCAGATCCCTGTTGAGAAAATAAGAAACAGTCATCTACAGACTTCTGAGTCCCTCTAAACAATAAAGGTGAAAGTTGCAGTAGCAATATATTATCAAGGCACTTTATAGATATCTTAGAGCTATTAACATATATAGATGAATATAATAATACCTGTAGAAAATACCAGGGATGCCTATATAGTAGTTATGAGAAACCTACTGATGTGTCAGAATGTTCATTATCTGTGCACGAAAATGCCTATTCTGAATATAAGATTTCACTGAGTACTTACAATCCTCTCCTTAATGTGAAGTTTGGAGGACAGTATGCATAAATGGCATCTGTTCAGTAACTATGTCTAAACAAGTGTTGAGGTGATGTTCACAGTGAGTTGGGATCTCAATGTACGAGATACTCAACCTTATTGAACGTCTTACACATATTTTAGATCACAGTTCAGCAAAGAAAATTTTCTTACACACCCTGACAAGCCCTGGCTCTTAATTATAATCTTTCATGTATCCGAATATCAACACAGTGTTGTAGTTGCTCTAAGAAAGCTGTGTGTAGCACTTCACCATGCTGGGTCAGAGAATGTTATAAAACAATCAGAAGCAAAACACTGGCAAAAGAAAAGCAACTTTCTCATGTACTGGTAATGTTGCACCTCAGAAGAAAACCAGTTAAAACATCCATTTCCATTAAATCAGGTAGGTACACGACTGCTTTGCTAAAGAGCAATAAATACAGGCACGTGCATTGGGACTTTGCTGAATCCGGGCCTGATATAGCATTTCTCTTTTTAAGCAGGCATTGGGAACAATATGTTCTTATGTTATTAATATAACCCATCTGCCAGTTGCATAAAGGCTGACAGATTACCTCATCGGTTTTCATCCTACATTACAAGCAAAAAAAGTGAAAAAGAACCCACCCCCAGTATTACTTGGGTGCTGCAAAGCTGTGGGGGAAAAATGTGATGGTTTGAAAGCAACCCTTGCCATGCTCTGAGCACAGACCTGCAATTCTAATTAAAATGTACAAATAATCTCAGAACTTCAAAAAGTCACGACAGACAAATCTATGCGGGCATCAATGGTGACAATTGCAACCACGCTCTCGCTGTGCCTGGCTGTGCTCTTGGAAAGTAGAGCAGAGACTCCTTCTGGCCCTAAGGGTGACCTGCCCTTTACATTGTCCAGGGGTGAGGTATCCCCACACCTGCGATAGCCACAGCAAATCACACTTTCTTCCTAGGCAGATGTTTCTAGATCCCAGCCTATTCAGCCCTCCATAAGGGTACTATTGGTAGAACTGTGCTCATAAACGGGAACAGACAAAAAACAAGATCTACTTCTGTAAGTCTGGGACTAAAAGTGTAAGAGTCCATTCAAATCCACATACAGAACAACTACATCACTCGGGGCTAACTGGGCTGGGTGCAGCACTGCACGAGTGTGATGGCTTTAGATTCAAACAGGTAATTTCATATGAACTGACTTAGACCCTCTGCTATGATAAGTCTCTAAATCACCTTCCACTTTGACCTTGGTCGGGAAAGGTAGTGGTTTTTTTCCTTTTGATGTCACGTTTTCCTGGGGAGAACAATCCTATTTATCTTCTCCATTGCTGTGCCCCAGGGACAGACAATGACCCTGTCGTGCTTGCAGTTGTAAACAAATCTCAAACAGTACCCAAATTTCGTTCTGCTTCAATAAACACGCAATGGCTGGAGCAGGGTTTTGAAATTTGATTCTTCAAGACTGAGTGACGCTCATTATTCCCCGTGTGGGCTTACAAATTATACTGCTATTGATCTAAATAATCTTGGAAAAGCAGTGCTGAAATATAACGGGAGGTTGTATTTTAATTATGTACATATATTCCATTTATGAAGATTTTACATAAGAACGTTAGCTGGTATCAAACATAAACTCGTCAGTTTTCAAGGTGAAAAGAAATCATAAATGTTAACCTTGATGGACTGCCTGCAGAGTACAAGGCAAAGACCCTTACGCATTTGCAGCTAGACCCATAATTTTTGGCTGAGCGATGCGCTAAGGAAACATATTCAAATAAGATACCTAGTCCTGATGAAAAGATACACAAACAAAAATCTTCCAAACACCATACTGGGTCATTCCAATGCTTAATTTGCCTGATGTAAAAATAATGACTTAAAATTATTAATTTCATTAGAGCTATAACAAATAATATCAGCTGTGCTTTTGGCTCTTGACTCAGGTTTGCTCTGTATTTGATAGGAATATTTCTGTTTATTTGTACCAGCTTCACCATTGATTTAATTACATGGGCACGAATCCAGTGCAACAATCCTAGATATGGGACCTCAATATAGAAGACTACTTAGAAAAACAGATAATAAACTTCTTTTGTAAGACTTACACAAACCTGCAATAAAACAAGCAGTAACAATGTTTATGGATATTTTTATTAGCTTTTGTTTTATTTTTTTCCAGGAATTGTTTTAAATTTGAATCGCACTGATTCATACCATGGCTCAAAAAGTAATGATATCATGTTGACTGAGAACTGGCTAAAGAATCACAAACAGGAGTTAAGAATAAATAACCATGCATTAAAATGAGACGCTATTGAGCAGGAAGAAAAGGCCTGGTGTTAGTCATGCTTTTACTTAACAGCATTATTAATGGTCTTGCAGAAGAAACAAACAGGACATTAATTAAAGTCTGTGGATCCAACTGAATTGAGATGTCTCGCAAACACCATTGAGAAAGGGAAAATCATACAAAGAGAAAGAGGCAGGTTAGAAAAATGAGCAGGGATCAGCACGGGCTTCACCTTGACCAAATGCAGGTAATAAGATGAGGGAAAGCAAATTTAGCCATATATATTCAGTGGATGGAAATTCCCAGAAAGAAAATATCAACATGGACACAAGAGATAAAGTGAAATAGAAACAAAAATATATTGCAACGGGACAATAAGAAATAAAACAAGAAGACCATCTGAAAATAGATGTGGCAGTAAGACCCTGACTCAGGAAAACCCCCAACCTCGGCCACAGCTTTCGGCAGAGGGAAAATTTCTGGCTCGGATCTACAGTTGTTTGGTTTGCATGAACAAGGGCTTCAGACAACAGACCAAAGTAACACCGCTGAGACTGACTCTGGAATAATACTACTTTCAGATGCTGGAGATATGTTGAGTAAACAACCAGAGGGTATTTGTGGGGAAACACAAAACGAGTCCTTAGCTGTCATTTTTAGAAGAAGTTAAATCATAGAGCTGTCAGTGCCGAATTTTAATCTCCCATCAGTGCGCAACAGGCACAGCACATTCCTTCAGATAAAGTATCATCTTGATTGGCTTATCATTTACGATTAAAAGTTCCTACTAGTATCCGATAGACACACAGCCTCCATGTCAATCACACAGAATCTAGACTAATTCCTCACTTCCTACTGCAGAGAGGAAATACCTACAAAACATGGGAAAATTTAGAAATTGAAAAATTCCAAGATCTTGCAACAATTAAAAGAAGTTAATTGCAAAGTACAAAAGACAGTTGAGCCTCAAAGCAAGTAAGTAACTACTGTAATTTCAACTTTGCCAGTGAATCCCTCTGAGGTTTTGGTTAACCCTTACTGAGCAACCCACTGACTCAGCTCAGACAGGCTATGGCCCATGAGGTTAAGCATTAAATACCCAGATAAGAATGAATGTTTGCATATGAGCACTGAAAAATCTGGAACGCTGAAAGGCAATTTTTAATGAGTGCCTTAGCTGATCTACCACTAAAACCAGGCCAGGCCTTTCTATGAGTCTGCACTACCCTTTTCATGTTCGCTGCAGGTTCAACTTCTTTCTCTAGGATAGAGTGGCTGATGTAAATATTCATGGAATCAATGCTATGTAGACAGTGGGGCAAAGCTGGTCTATGGCACGCTCGACAATCTCTGTCATCTGATCAGTGATGTGACATGTACACACCAACCACACAGCAAGGACACACGTCCTGCATTTTCGTGCACCTTTGGTAAATCAAAAAATATCTATGAGATTCAAGAATGGTTTGTTGGTTACTTGGCACTACTGGAAGTCAGACCACATCCTAGTTAATGAAGTTGAAATTACATTCACTGTAGTGTCTAGGCAATCCACAGAAAAGTTAGGAATGGAATTAATGGAATTATACACAGAAAAGGAACATTTTAGGTGAGTAACAAGAAAACACATAGGTGGTAGATCTATTAGACTGGAAAGCAGTCTCCATTCTGCAGGAAGTGGAAGGAACCTTCATCACATGGATCATTTAAAATTTTATTCTATTACACTCAACAAAGCATAGGGGAAATACATGAAGGAGAAGTCAGTATTTAGTTGGAGACATGATGGCAGTGCAACAAGTGTTCTAACTGGTTTCTTCTTTTTATAGTTTTTAGGACTGACTGATTTCTCTAGATATTGTTAGCTTCTGATTTTTAAAATCCCATCAGGTGTGTATATTTGTTAATCACCAAACACCACAAAATCAATAGATACAGAAGGCAAGAAAGAAACAAGAATGAGAAGAATTGCTAAGAAAAGCTTAAAAGCACTGAATAAAACCTGAAGGATTCTATGATTCAGTGATTTGATTTTATTTTCTACCATTATATGTGAACACCTTTACTTTCATAAATCACAATCAGCAACTAGTTTAACCTATTGTGACTGACCATAAATGTGCTGGTAAGAGCAACACATGAATATAAAGAAAGTAAATATGTACTAGATACCTCTGTTCAGCAGCTAGTAACTCCAAGTGGCATGAAAACCACTGTAGGAGATTGAATCACATTTTTCTTATGCCCTCCTGATGTAAATCTGGAATAACTCCATACAACTCTCTGTGAAACCTCTGTATTTAGTGTGGTACAAGTGTTGGATTTGTAAAACTGCTGTGAACGGCTGAAGTGTTACAGCTTCTCAAATGATCACAGAAAAAAACCCACAATGGTATTCATTTAAATCCAAGTCATGACAGATTTACAGCTGGAGGAAATCAGAATTAGCTTTGACAGTAATGCAAAAGGGAAAAAAAATCCAAAGGTAAATTTAAAACAAGAGTACAGTCTTGTTGTGTTTTACCCTCCTTGCTAGGAAGCAATAACTTGCATGAGATCTCGGGACTGATAAAGTGTTCCTGTGTTGGTTTGATGCTTCTGCCTGAGCAAAAAGGAAAATGAATATAACACTAACACTGGGTGCAAAGGAAAGGCTGTCACTGGTACATGTTGCAGAGGGCTGTTCCATTAAATACAGCCATCAATGAGTTGTGAGAGGGATTCATGAGGGGATAAAGGTTTGCTGATCATTCAGAAGTCTTCATGATAGGAAAACTGAGGGCTGATGGTGAAAAACAGAGAAGAACCTAATGAGACTGCATGATTAAGAAGTAAAATGGCAGATGTAACTTAGTGTACATCAATGTAAAGTGATGCACTTGGGGGCATAAACCTTACCTTTCCACATAAAAAGACATCTGCGAACTGACCGTTGCTACTCAGATTTGAGATCTTGGTATGCAACAGATAATGATGAAAATATCACCTCAGTGCTCAGTAGTGATCAAAAAACAAATATCAGCAAAAACATAAAGAACAGAATATAGTATCATGATGACATTTTAAACATCTCCATTACAACAGGGAGGCTTGGCCTGCCATCTCTGAAAGAATATAGCAGCACTATGGAGACAGAAAGATGATGCAAAAAGGGTCAAAACTTTCGAACATCTGCCAAATAAAGAACAGCTACATCCACTTGTCCAGCCTAAAAAAGAGCTAATTCAGGAGAGAAGTGATAGACGGCTACAAAATTACAGAAGAGGGCAAACAGGAATGCATTTTCACTGTTTCTACCAGTAAAGAACTAAAGAATGTCAAATGAAGTCGGCTCTGGGTTCAAAACAAAGAAAGAAAACACGGGTCATTCTTTATTCAGTGTATAGATAAGCTGTGATTCTCCTTTCGCAGAACAGTTTGGATGCTAAACATTTTTTACAGGAGTTTTACAGGTAACTGAACACCTTCATGGCTCTGAAATCTATTGAGGGGTATCAAACAGCTAAGCTGAACATTCTTGGGGAGCAGGAGAACACTCTGAGAAATGTCTGCTCTAGTATTTTATGTCTTCATAGGTTTCACTTTTACCAGTCACTGATGGATCTTTTGTCTGAGCAAATACTTTTGTTCTTATGTTCTAAGGTCATATAAAAATGGTTTTACTCATAGAGGAAAGCTGAATGATAGAAATTACTAGCTTTTTTTCTGGTGTTGCGGCATGTGGTAATTTTATTTATTTTATGTCTGACTGAGCATTCCATGTCATTGCCCAGCAAAGCATTTAAGCACACACTAATTTAAGCCAAAGGAACAGGATCTTCTGAGTTTTTATTCAGAAAAATATGGATGTAAAGGCAACTACATACAGATTAAACTTTTGGCCAAGAATGCTTGAAGAACATCTTCATATAGGGAGTTCTACTATAGTGCTCTCAGAAAAAAAGGGAATTGAGGATGGCAGAGGTACTTTTTCGTATATGAAGGCAACCAAAACCTGCAAGTACTTGATCAAGTCCCCTCCCCACAAGATATTGAAAAGTAACTTTGTTATCTTTAACAGCCTCATTATCACATAAATTTGGATAATACATTTGTTGATGACTTTTGCTGGAATAATACCAGGTTAGAGATCTCCCAAGAGCTCAATATTCTGCTGTGCTATTATGGTAGAAGCAAGCCAATTTCTTTTGTGGGTTGACCCTATGCAAGAGGTCAGATCACCCCATTAGATTCAATATTAACCACTTCCCCGAGACAGGGGATCAGATTCTCATTTAAAAGATTGCCAGCTGGAGGAAGCTCTCCACATAACTTCAAATGGGCTGAAACTCAAAGCTCTAAGTTTGTAACAAGATATCTTAAGCATGCTGTTACCAACTTTTTGTCTGCCTGGGTCTTTAGAAGAAAAGTATAAATATAACATTTTAAGGAGATCATAAAATGCACCAAAGTGTGTAGCTGTTACAAGATAATTACATACTCTAGGGGTATAATGAGGGCCATGTACCTTGAAGATATAAGAAATGTAGGTACTTCAGCTGAGTACATTCCCTGGAGTATATAATCTATGCTGAATATGGTATAATGGAGTCTTAAGTGGACAAAAACAGAAAGGCTAAGTGGTTCTGAGGTAAGTATTGTCCCGTCATCACACAGATGGGGCTCTTAATTAGTCAGTTAAATTACTTTCTCTCTCCTTTTCATTGGCTTCTATTAGATGTTGTTTCATCTGCAAGCACAATTTTCATTTTGCTAAGGTTGATCATAACCACAGAAGGCTACAAGAACTCACAGTAGTCTAATGTAACCCCCTAATTACCTGAGCACATTAACAAAAGGAATAAAATGTTACTTTGCATCAACATCACTAAAGCAATAAAAGCAACATCCCACCAAAAAGAAAAAAAAAGAGAAAGCAAAGACAAAATACACATTATCTGTAACGTCAGAGTCATGTATCCATGGTAATAAAACAATAAAATCTATAATGATCTCAAATATCAGATACCATAATTATTCTCTCCAGGTGGGGCTTCCTATCTAACAGTTCCTTTAATCCTCTTCGTGATTCTACAACAGTCAAATTCTGATCTCTCGTGTGCCAGTACAATACACAATACAGCACCAATATTCTTCCACCAGCAGAAAACAGAAGTGAAACAGAGAGTATCATTCCCATTGCTTCTCCTGCCACCACCTGTCTCCTGTTGTCCATTCCCTCACTCTGTAAAGGCCTTTGAAAAAGGCCTCTGAGATATTCATAGTAGTCTGGGGATTAAGATATTAAATTTGCTTGGATGGTTTATTCTTCCCTTCAAGCACTCTGGCGTCTGGCTTTCAGTCTCATATTGTTCCTACAGTCTGATAAACTTTGACCAACTATTTGATAAAAAGAATCCTTTTGCTGTATTTTGCTGTATTTTGTTAACACTTAAATATATGCATATCCCAAATTTATAATGCTGCATCAGATTGCCAAAGTGCAGAACAATGTGTTATTATACAAATTGCATTTGCAAAACTCCTTGCAAATACTGTTACCAATACTACTAATTTTTATGATGCTCTAAATGATGTGTCCAGGTCAACCCCCCAAAACTTTCTGACATCAGACCTTGCCTAAAAACAGATGTTCTCTGCTCCTGGATGTTAACAATATAAGTAAGAGAGATCTTCTTGGAGCCTTTGGTAGGACCCACATATCTGTTCCGGGAATATATGCACCTCTCTTGACAAATTGAAGAAAGATGCTAGACAACCAGCTCAAACTAAATGTCCAGCTGGTATGTAACTAGAAGTTAGTGACTTTTCTTGTGATTGAATCCATATGTTATTATCTGACAAACACCATCAGCTCCTTGGGTCTTTCCATTAAGGTTCCATTAAGGTTTCCATCAAACTTCAATGAAAATGCTCAACAGTACAACTGCAGGCATTCTCCTATACTTAGAGATCAGCACGCACTCCAAACTGAATGAACAGAGAAGGCAATCCTCCAAAATTGTACTAGGTTGAAACTTTTCTTTTGTAATTAGACACAAATCAGTATATTTTCTAACAGGATTCCTGGAACATCCTTGTAAGGTTAGCCATGTCAATAACATGACCTGAGGGAGATGAAATGCTTCACTGTAATAACATAAAGAAACCTTTTTCTTTGTTCAAAAATCTAAAAAGAAGATTTGCTTTTGTATTTTTGTGTCTAATTCTGTGTTACATAGTTACATATTTTGAGTCCAATTACCATGTTACATATAAGATACACTTTATAAGGAAGGAAAATAAGACTCTGTGATATCTAGACATAATTTCCTATCAGTCTGGAGAAAAGAGGATAATACCTGTGTGTGTGGAAATATTAATTTGACTCATAAGGAAGTAATAATACATGCTATAAATTCTTAATGCATAACTTGCAATTTGGACATATGAAATGGTGAAATCCTCATGCCATTCCTACTGGAACTATTTATTAAGGAGCACATTTGCACCTGCAGACCAAAAGGGGTTTCCTTAAATCTCAGATTTTAATTTTGTCTTTTCCAGGAATTCTCTCCAGCTTATTGAATCATCAGTAAATATTCTCGAAGTACACAGATCTGAAGCATTCAGGGAACACTCAAAAGCTTGGCTTGGCTCTCTTTTCACCTCTACTGCTTCACAGGTAGTCCAAACATCTCTTTCTGAAAAGAAAGAATTTGTTCCTTTCTCAACAGAATAAATTCATAAATAACTGTGGATCACTTTGTTTTATTAAATAGGTGTACAAAGATGATCAAGAGAATGAAGCACCTCTCTTAATAAGAAAGTTTGAGGGACCTGGGTCTGTTTAGTCTAGAGAAGAGAAGACTGAGAGGGGGTCTTATCAACACTCATAAATATCTAAAGGGCGAGTGTCAAGAGGATGGGGTCAGACTCTTCTCAGTGGCGCCCACGACAGGACAAGGGACAACAGATCCAAACTAGAACACAGGAAATTCCATCTCAACACAAACAAAAAACTTCTTTACTTTGAGGGTGACAGAACACTGAACCAGGCTGCTCAAAGTTGTGGAGTCTCCTTCTCTGGAGCTCTTCAAAACCCGCCTGGATGTGTTCCTATCCAGCCTGCACTAGGTGAACCTGCTTTAGCAGGGAGGTTGGATTAGATGATCTCTGAAGGTCCCTTCCAATCTCTACAATTCTGTGATTCTGTGTAGAAAAGTCCCTCATAAGCATACAATTATTTTCCTTTTTTCAGAATAAAAGGTCCATACAACTCTCACAACACAGGAACAGATGTTGAGGTAGCTTCAGTGAAGTTGCTCTGATACAAGCCAAGAAAGCGGCCTCCAAACTATTTCCGATTGGTGTTAAGAAAAAAAAAAATGCATTTCAGGAAAAAAATAATGCATTTCAATTCAGGATTATTAAAAAATGAGATATTTCCTATCTAGTGGCTGAATAAACATGACATATTTATACAGTAATAAATTTAATTGTGTCTCTCTCTTTCCTCCTGATCCAAGGAAATAGAAGTTGTAATGTCTCACAATATGATTAATATTGTTCTTACTGTTCTAATCACGGAAGGCTCATCTACTACAATATTGCATTTGTGTCTACAGATAATTGCCTTCCTTCAGAGAGTGGTCTGAATAATAAGCTTGAGTAATTAAAATAAACTGGCATAATTTCAGAGTGTATTGCTACTGTACAAAAGTAACCAGAAGGCCCATTTTTGGGGAAGTAAACTTCAGTATGACTTATTCACCCACAGATGGCAAAGGCATTTTACAGCATAATAGTTTAATTCCTGGCAGTTGAGAATTCTGCAAAAAATTTGCCTGAATATGTAGAGTTCGAATGAGGAATTTCAGTGAAGTGTATGGCTGCACGGATGCATACGGAAAGTTCCCTCCTCTTCAACACAGAATCATCAGGACATTAACATGTCGAAATGCTGTGCAGCAATGTGAAAGGCATTTTTTTCTTAACATGCCCAGGCTCTCAGCCAGTGTTAAAACTGCACGCAGAACTAATAAAGATCCATGATCTCTCAACTAGTTTTGGCAAAAATCCAGCAAAAATTGTAACATTTAGGTTTATGGTTTCTCATCCCTCAAGAGAAGAACTACAGGTGAAATTCTTTCTATTTAATTTTAGCTTTCTAAAACTTAAGCACCTAGTTACCCGGGCTCTCTGTGACCCATGGAGCATGGGGTATTCAAAGAGCATGACACAAGCCTAGCCTAACCACAAGCATCAGATAAATGGATGAGTCATTTTCAGAAGGCGCTGGTATCTCCCCATTGTCCATTGGGAGGAACCTAGGGTAATAACATAAGCCTGGACTTCAGATTTCTACAGGGTTAATGGTAAGAAAAGGAAGTATCTGCATCCAGTCACAATACCCAAGGTACATTTTTCTTTACACCTTCCAGTTTAGCATCCTGTCTCTCTAGCCACACATCCCCATTCATGCTGGGCATTCTTTATAGAAAGGCTATACTCTGAAACAGATGCCAACTCAAAGCTCACAAAGCTCTTTCATTTTCCCTTTTCTCTATTAAATTTTATTATTTCCTACATCTACTTCAGTTTTGCAACAACCTACTAAAAATATGTCCAGAACTAGACAGTTTTAAGTTATCAGTCTTTTGGTATATAAACCAAAAAATCTCCTCCCTATAGCTACTACTGCCCAGTTTATAAATCCAAAGATCATATTGTAATTTTATTTTTGGTTCAGAATCATACCAGAAATGGAGGCAGAGTTTCGTGCTTACAGATTTTTTTCCAGGTATCCTTCCACTCTGTAGAATAGCTTCCAGTTATGGCAAGAAGGTGTGAAACTCTGAATTTTTATTTATTAAAACATATTTTATCTACTCCATCTTTGCCATCACTTGTATTTCTACCACCCTTCATCTCAGGTCACAGTTTTAGTAGCAGTAATGTCACACACATCTTACTGACAAAATTACGGAATAACAACTGCTACTTCCAGTAGTGAACAATTCAATTAGCCAATTCTTAATCAATTCAACATGTACCCTTTTAACATTTTATAGTGTTATTATTTTTTTTCAGGTTATTTTGCAGTCCTTAATCAAAAGTCTCAGAAAAGTTTAAGAGTAGTTCATCTTTTCTATTACTCCTCAAACTTCTGAAGTCATCAAAGAAATTGTTTAAGAAGCTTTATTTTCCATAAAATAACTTTAGTATTGATTACATTTCTAGGCCTTAATTGTTTTTAATTCAATATTGTATCAGTTTTCCATTATTTTACCAAAGATTGCTGGTAGACTAACAGTCCACAGCTACTCACATCAGTTACATTCCCTTCCAGGCTTTTGGCTTTTCTCCAGGGATCAAAGTTAATGGCTAGCCAAAGGTTTTCTCAACTAAACCTCCTGGGATTCATGAGTGAATTCATCTTAGATTGCTCTTTTAAAATATATTTCCCTTGTAGAGAAAGCTTGTTTTATTTTAAACTTCTTAATTACTAGTGGACCAAGAGTTGTTTTATTATTTTAACCCGCTAAAAGTTAATCCTCCTTCTTCACAGATACTGAACACAAATATTTATTGAGCACTTTTCCTTTTAATGTATTAATAATAACTACTTTACTAGCTGCAGTTGTAATAGTCTTACTCAAGGCTTAATATTTTTCCCCATTATGCTAAATTCTCTATCTAGTTCAACCAGCTCAAAACTATTTTGCTGGTATCTTTATCTTCCCTTATTAATGCCTTTAATTGCTTTGCCATTTCAAGTAGATAATTTCCTCTTCCTTATCCCCTCTAGGTCAAATTAAACCGGTTACCTTTCTGAGGTTACCTGTCACTGAAACCCCCCTCGTTGTTCATCTTCCTAATATTGGATTTTTGGATATGAAGTTAGCATGAAGCTAAAAGTATCTCCCAGATAATATTTCCATGTTAAATTATCACATTTTTACAGTATTTCCAGGAGCAAATCCTGCCATGATCCTGACAGGCAGTGAGGAGAGCACTAGAGCCACGTGGACACTGCTGTAGTCTTCAGTAAGAACACGAGACCCCAGCTGGAACTGATAAGGCTGGTAAATGGGCAAAACTCCCTTAGCTTTGGCACCTCCTTGCTAAAACAGAAATATGCCTGATTCAACACAGGATGAAAACCTGACCACACTAACTAAATTCAGTAGATAATTTTTAATTAATATAAGGTTTTCCTCCTGAATGAGAAGTATGTCAAATTTCCATGTCATATTCTCTAGCATCTTGCTGTTAAAATTCCAAGATGTAAAACCTACAGATGGTCTGTAAATTTTCATGAGTTTCTTGCTCAAATCATTTTTCTTGTCTTCCTGTCTTTCCTCTTGTATCACATTGGGCAAGACTGTCTGCAGATGTCAAACTATTTGTTGCTTTAGTTGGTTTGCCAGATAATTTTGAACAGTTTCTGTGTATAATCCCACAAATCTCTGTGTAATTTAAGTGGGTTTATTTCTCTCTGCCTGGAATGGATTTCTGCTTCAAGATGCTCCTTCAGCTGCTCGAAGTTCACCTTCCATGTTCCAAACATTGCTTTAATCTCTTTTTATTCACTACATATGTTCTTCACATTTGTTTTGAGATGCATCCAGAAAGCTTTCATATGATCTTTTAATTCCTTGAAGTAGTGGTCTCTAACCTGGCATTCATAGATGGCAAATTGCCAGTGAGGATTCGTCACTATTGCTCACTCACAAGAATCTTGGAACCTACAATTGAAGCCATCAACAAGAGTGCAATCCGGAACCGTCATTCTGCGTTACTTGTTCACCACTACTGAAAACTGGGGTCACTGCTTATTGAAACATTCTCAACACTCTTGATTAGGGGTGACCAGTTCTACTTTCTGTTAGCTACTTAAGATATATTATCCATCTCTTTGTGATTTTCTCTGGGAATTTTGTCTTTGACTACAGCAGATGAGGAAGGGTTGGATTTTTGCATAGCTCAAAAAGTTTTCTGTTTCACAAACAACTGAGTCTGTCCACTAAAGTTAGTCTTTGTTTAAATCTGGGGGCAGTAGGAAACACAGAATTATTGGATAAATGTTAATGTTCATTGCATCTGCTAATGAATTCGAAAGAAAGGAATTGCTTGAGTTTTCTTTTTTTTTGGTCCTCCAGCTTTGCATTGCAGATGAATGATGTAAGCAATGGTGTAACACTGAATTACTCTCCATAAAGCAAGCCAAAAAGGAAAACACTCATTTTCTGAGGGCTTTGTTATTCTTATAATAATTATTATTTAACTTAGTTTTGAATAAAGATAAAAAAAATTGAAAAATCTTATTCAGGAAACAGGCATATATGTACTGCAAGATCTGCAGCTGCTGGGTGGAATTAATGCCTTTCTCTGGATCAGTCCAACAGCTTGCAGTTCTGGTTTAACCCAGGTTTCCAGGGCTTCCTAAATCCTAACTTCATCCAAGATGCCCTGCATCCTTGGCTTTCAAGCAGATCCACAAGAAGCCTGCCTCAGGTTTGGCAAGACACCTGAATGGCAGGGATGACTCAACAAATTCTCCCATTTTCACTTTTGCTAGAAAACATCTCATTAACTGCTCTGGTGAATGTGATTAATAACTTGCATTTAAGCTTCAATTTAGACTCACTTCAATCTTAAGGAAAAAAAATAATTTAAATATACAGTTGCTGATAAATACATATCTAATGCACAGATGAGAATTACTCAGAAATATCATTAATTTTGGGGGGAAATGTCAGCAGGAACAATTTTTTAAACCACTTCTTAATCTTTCTACAGAACTTTTCCAGTTTCTGAACACTGACACAAAATAAGCAAACAAAAATATAATATCCGTGTATAGATAATTCATTAAATTAAATCAGGAAATACAAAGAAGCAGCAAAGTTTTCTGTGGGTAATTAACTATATAAAAATGCATTTTGAAATTTAAAAACCAAAATGTTCAGTCCAGAGCTCCTACTGCCTCTAACTCAGGTGATAGTCATTGTCTTTTTACTTTTGAAATTAATACCCACTATGGGATAGGTTCGTGGCTGTGCCAAATTCAGAGAAAAGAAAGATGTCTATGAGTCACTTCTCCTTTCCTATCATCTAGTCTTTAGAAACTGAAATGCTGGCAGCATTTCTGGTAGACATTCTCAGAGGAACCTCTCATTGTGGAGAGGACCAGCTGAATTACAGTGTACAGCGACTCCATTTTCAGCAATGAGGAAAAGGAAGCCCCAGTGCAGGTACAGTAATTCTAGCTTATTCCTTCGTTATCATTTTTGAAACAGCTTTCAAAACGGCTGCGTGATTGAGCAAGGCTACAGCATTGCTTTTGCCTCTTTGGCTCACAAACCCTCACATCTTTCTTTTGCCAAGAGATCTGTCACTGGAGCGAGTCTCTCAGGGACAGCAACAGGCAAAGCTAAACTAACTCATGGGCTTTCCTCTGGAAGTCAGCTCTTCTGACCCAAGCCAGTGAAAGTAACAAAGAATAACTCCATCTTTCAGCTGCTGCAAGCTCTGCAGCTCTCAACGTGGCTTTCGAGAGCTTAACTTGTATGTTTCCTTTTACCTAGAGTAAGGGTAGCATCCAAGGTCAGGGCATCATCTACTAGACCTGACAGTCTCCCCTTCTGGCCATCCTCTACCTCTGGAGCTTAGAAATACGACCAAAGCTCAGTGTGAAGTGTCAAAAGTTTCCTCCCTGTCAACTGAGTGGAACAAGGTGGCTTAAGAGCAGAGGCCTGAAGGTTAACCTTGTCCATGGTGGGTGAATCCAGTCCTGAAAGCAAGCCCACTTGCAGACCTACACAGCGTGAAAGATGGAGTCAGTGGCAAAGTCCCGGAGGGGTTCTGCACCTCAGCACAGCCAGCTCCAGAGCACCAGATAAATCTAGGTGGGACAGAGTGGGAAAATGCTGGCGTGTTTCAACACTGCACCTCTGCGTCATTCGAAGAGAAGGACAGGAACAGCAAAGCTTTTATACATGATCCTCTGCTCAGGGCTGCGCCTGGGCTTGCAATCTAGCTCTTAGTGCTGCACATACAAGGTGTAGTGATGACTCCTGCCAGGATAATTACATTGCTGCAGTGTCACATCTTTCAAAAAGCAAAATACTACATAGGAACTGGAAGCCTCAATGTGCAATATGTCATTGTTTCTTTAGGAAGGGGGGGGGGGGGGCTATAAATGAGGGGAAAATTGTATATCAGACATATGGTGTGTGCACAAAGGCTACCAGGTCCTGCAGGGAATCCCAAAAATAATTTTCTTCTGTTTGAAAAGCTCAGGGGTTTGGTTAGACCTCAATGACATTTTCATTTTCCTGGTGGGAAAATAAAATGTGCCTAGCAGCGTAAACTCACACTCTTAATAAGTAACGGTCTTTTCAAAGCACAGTGTTATATGATGACATTTTATGCAGAGATCTAACTCATAAAGTCAGAGAGCAAAGAAGGATAAAGGAAATGACAGGCTAGACACAGCACACATTAATATATGGCAGCAGTAAAACTCACAAAGGATGGGTTGGCCCCTTACACGTAGGGGTAAACATGGAAAAACTCTGTTGCCACCAATAGGGTTGTGCCAGTTTAGTGCTGGTGGGAAATGAGATCTGAATCAAGCCTGAATAGCTCAAAACTCAGCTGTCCATAAACACTATCGTTTAATACCAAGACAAGGAACTATCAATGTCTGAACAGCTGTAAACATATGTTATTCAACTGCTATGATCGATGCAGTCATTAGTAACTTAAGCAGTTCTTGCTCTCAATGTAAAATCATTTCTCCTTGTTACATATCTATCAGCTGGAGATCTAAAAGAGAGCTGGGTGAAGGCAGGTAGCAAGCATTCAAAAAAATCTAAAGGTAAACATTTTAAAAAAGAAACTACTAGATTGCAATCCTCAGTTTAGCTCTATTTCTCTTCAGGCTAATTCAGCTATGTGTTAAAATCGGTACGAGTGTGTGTAATGAAGACTTTAGTTGTGTAGTGAATAGCACATTTATGTATCATCCCCGTGTACTCCTTTGAACTGTAAGATTCTATTTTGATTTTCACACAGACAAAGCCCTAGTATGTATATAGAGATGTGTGTTTATATGTGAGATATTTATCACACACTTAAGTATGTTTCAAACAAAATGTACCCCTAAGTAAACTCATTTAATTTTGAATCTAACACTTGAGGTCATAGCAACACACTGCACCTTACCTAAAGCAGGGCCAGCTTCACAGCTTCCTACCTAATTTATTTAGTGGATGTATGATCTTTATACTTATAAATATATAATGTATATATATATGTATGTATGTAATACAAATGCAATGTACTGCTTTTAAAGGACAGGTCTGGCCGGGATCTTGGAAATTTTACATTGAGACAGAAGACGAAAATGCGTAACAGGTCTCTGGAAAGCATCTGGAGGAAGAACAATGTGTCAGCACACCAGTAGTGGAACACTGTTTCCATTGACTGGTGAGAAGTAGAAGGAAACTGTTTTATTGCAATATCCAAACATCTCTTTCTTGATGTTTCCACAATCACAATTAAAAATATAACTTGGAGAAGATGCTGATTATTCTTAAGCAATGGGATGAATACAGAAATTAGTTTAGAAGCTTAGAAGACTTGAAATGGAGAAGGTAAAGCAAGCCATCAATTGAAAAGTTTCTTTTGCACCAGAACACCTTTTCTGATCACAGCTCCTCACCTTGCTCAAGCTATTCATCAAAAGGAGTAGAGGAGTAGCAGACCGGACCACACAACATCTCTCTGTTGGTCAGCATTATGTTTAAATTACCAATATCCGTTTAGCCCTGAGTCAGAAGTCACTTGCATTTTAAAGCATTTTTAAAAGCATCAACAGGCCTCGCCGTCTGCAATGACCACTGAAAACATGCTAACAATACAGGAAACCCAGAACCGGCCACGGTCTTTAATAAAAGAGAGGCACAAACTGGAACTTGAGCTGTGTGGAAATTCAAAGGTTTTGCTCTATATTTTCCAAGGATTTCTACTCCTCATTTGGTTTCCTTCTTTCTTTGAGTTTTTAGTGACACCTTTTTAAGGCCATTTGCAGAGGGCTGTATTTTAGTTGAAGTACTGTCATGATTCAAAGGGCATTTTTCATAAGAGCATTTCACACCCATCTTGTGCCACCTCCTCTCCAACTTCATGTACATTTATTCTCACCCCTGCACCATCTATTCTTTATGCTGTTAGATTCATGTTTTTGGAGGCTGGCAGTGAACCAATCTAAGAGACTTAACCATGTTAAAAATACTATTCCCATTTATTATTTTTTTTTTAAGGCTTAGTTTTATCTTGGATCAATTCAATGATTCATGTCTCTGCCTGGTCCCATACAAAGTTGCTGTGACACAGCTAAAGAGGAGATGTGGGAACAGGAACAAAGGGTAGCTGAGGACAGAAATGACTGCCATTAGCACTACTTTCCAGGGACATGCCCATAAACCCATTCCTCAGAGACAGCCCCTTCTCTTCCTAGTTTCTGAAGGCTGGTTCTGATCCAGAACTGAGTGATTAGGGGTAGACTTCCAACTGACTGAGATGAGAGGTTCAAGGTCAGACCCAAATCTGACTTTTTAAGTTTACAATATGTCAGGAACGTGCTTGCAATGGAAGTAAATCAATTGACCAAGCGGTGGAATGAACCCACTCATCATCCACGGAAGGCAGGTGATCCACAGAGCAGGAATGCTTACCCTGAAGGATTTATGGTGCCTGCTAGACTTTGGCCTGGAGAGGGTAGAACTAGCTCAGGCATCAGAGAAAGGGTTTTTTTATACTTCATTTGTTCTTGTCACCCAAGGACATCAAGGGAAAGATTGGCAGATAATCAGGAGAGGGTTTTGACAGGCAAAAAGACAGATGACGGTTGGAGAGGACTAATATGGATATTCTTTGCAATAAACTTAAAATAAATCCCAAGAGGATAGTCTAGATAAATTCATACATCCTGGAATGACCACACATTCTCACTGTATACACTTGTCAACTTTTCATTTGCTTCACATATGATTAAAAGGCATTTTAAATACCGTGTAGCTTTTTTAGAGAGGTAAAATGAAAGATCCTCCCAATTCCTTTATTAAGCCACTGTGAATTCTTCTAAATGATAATGCATGCAGTGTTTACAATACCAGAAGGCTCAAATGCATGCAAGGAAAGAGATGGGAAAATATACACTGAGTGTTTTGCAAAATGACTTATAAATAAATGATTCTGATTGAATCGTTGTGACTTGGATGTTTAATCCTTCAATCTATTTTCATTTGGGAAAAATTCTTGAGCAAGCCTTGGGTGACAATAAAAGGTTTCAGTCTAGGGACACTAAGATTGTCTCACTCCACTCAGACTCTTGAAAAGGTAATTATTTGTTGGAGGTTTGGCTGGATTCATTGCATGCATCTGTTCAGATTTGTCTTCTTTACAGCTATAGGAGTCATCTATTTCTTATGATGGTGTGACAGTGGTGCATATACAATGATTGTAAGGGAGTGATTTCTGCTCTGTGTCGCTGTAAGACCTCACGTTATCTCAGAGCTTGCTCAAGAATACTTACTTCAAGATTTTTGCAATTATTTTCTTCCAAAAAAAGGAATACACTAGAAGCCTAGTGGCTTGTTTTCACCCTTTTAATATCAACTAAAGCATTCTCCTGTATTACCTACAAAACTGTAACATAGCAATCAAACCTTATTTATATTAAATAATCATAAGCATGCCTTCCGGTCTTTTCTTGATTTCACTGGTGTGATTGTGTATAGTGAACTTAATTACACTCCTTTGAATGAAAAAGCTCCTGAAGTCCTATAAGTTATAGATGTATGTTATTGCAGCTGTCTCACTTCGTTTTAATGCTGGATTTAGTGTTCAAACCAAAGGGCCAGGTTTATAGCCCTAGCTATACATTTGACCTGGCACTCAGAGATTTGGCTGACTTATGCAGAAGTTAAAATGCTAAAACGCAATATGCACGCATGTGTTCATACACATGTTATATACAAAGAGAGGATAATAGATTTCTTTGTTTGAAGCAAGCTAAACAAATTCACTTAACAATGAATCAAAACTTCTAAAACTTACTCCAAATTGCAGGCAAAATGTTATACTTGGACCTATAGCCCTCAGCCCTCTGGACTTCAACTAGCAGAACCATTCCAATACTCAGCTGAAAAATCTTCAGAAAAATGTCCTTATCTGGTAACAGTTCCTCTATCAAGAACCTGTTTACTCACTAAACAGGTTATAGGAAAAATGACTTCTTGGTTCTACCAATGAGTTCTACAACATTTGTCTTCTATTCATTCTTTTTCTAAAATAGTGATATTTCAGTTGATACCAACATGCACTTATTGGGAGAACTGCATTCTCTCCTTCTGCATGGGCTTCACGGTCCTTAAATAACACAGAACTAAAAGCAATCCCTGCTGTAAAGCACAGACAAGACTCCTGGGAATACACCAGAAGGTGGACATATTAAAACATTTGTAGAATTTATGAAGTCAGTATTAGGTGTAGAGGGAAATTAAGAAGTACAAGCAAAGGAGAAAGGGTATTTAAAAAATGGGATTTGAAAAATTTGAAAAAAAGATGATTGAAGGATTGGAGCATCTCCCTTATGAAGAAAGATGAGAGAGCTGGGACTCTTTAGCCTGGGGAAGAGAAGGCTGAGGGGAGACCTTATCAATACTTATAAGTACCTAAAGGGTGGGTTGAAGGAGGAGGGAGCCAGGC
>JAOQGH010000077.1:14795931-14808338 GCA_025769975.1 Gallinago jamesoni | reverse complement strand
CTGGATGCCGTCCTGAGTAACATGCTCTAACATGCTCTGGGCAATCCTGCTTCAGCAGGGGAGTTGGACTAGATGATTAGATGATCTCTATGCTCCCTTCCAACTCTAAAAATATTCAGTGAAATTCAGTGAAAAATATTGAGATTAAATGGAGAAATGTTGCGTTAAGAACCATATTTTGTTTAATCTACTGAACACATTCTGCTTCTGGAGATGCTCTCAGGATGTGTGCACATGGACGCTTACACACACACTTAAGTGTGTATGCACAAATACACTGAAGTGTGTGTGTACGAATACACAGCAGTACATACAAGTAATTCACAAATATAAATATATGTGCACATGGAAAGTGAAAGCAAACTGAAGCCTCATCATCAAGCCATAAAATGTCAGAGAGATTACATAAAATTAATGGTCCATGTTCTGAAGCCATCACCCTGCAAAAGGAGTTTTAACTAAATAAGAATATTGCGCATAATACTGATAATTTGAAAATCTTGATAGAACGGCAAAGAGAAGGTTAGAATGTCTTTTGAAAGTACTTCTCTTTTATTATGGGTAGAAAAACTGAATACCTCAAAATCTGCAGCACGTTCATCTTTTCAATAGCTTCTGACAAGAAGGGGTGCAGGTTCATCACATACAAATAAAAGAAGCAACAGAGGCCACAGCCAGGTCTAAATTGATTATCTGAGTCAAGCTTCAGGTCACCTCCAAGCCACCAAAACCTGTAAGCAGTATCTCCTAATCAAATAAATTCAGCTGAGCTTCTGGGGATGCAGTTTGCTTTCCTACCACCCTCCTTCATTTTTCAAACTTAACATCATGCTTCAAACTTCAAGCAAAGGAATTTTGCCTGAAGCAATTTTGGCTGAGCAATCCCATAACACCTTTCTGACTTCCAGAGCACAGGCCTCCTACAGTTATCCCTAAGTACAGACAGCCCCAGAAGGACAAACAACACATCTACAAATAAGCTCCCACAAAGACGTTCCAATTTACACATTCTAACAGAACCCGGATACATCCCAATGTGCTCAAGAAATGAGTAACTAAAGAAGGGCAGCCTTGGCAGGGACTGCCTGAGATGATGGCACAGTGGAAGTACAGCAGAAATGAACACTGCTATTTGATTCAGTTTTTAAGGTGGCCCTGTTGGCTGACAGCAGCGCACCACTTCCAGCTATTCTACATGCTGTATACCATCTTTCTAACTGAGGAAAGTGAAGGGATACAATATTCCACCCAGATATCTATTTTGGCCCAAATAGCCTACAGCCAGATTACCCTTCTATGCTTCTTATTTACATTTCATATTGAGAAGATATTCCACCCCCCTTATGACTGTACTTTCTCACTGCTAGCACAGACAGAACAAGCAAGAAAATAAAGGTTTCGTTGTGACTCTTTCTAAGTCACAACTGGATGTCCTGATTCCTGGGACTCCAGGGGGCAGCTGGGTGCTGCCTCTTCATCAGGGCATCTCGTAGTGTTACTGTCTTGCCCAATAAGAGGTCCATATTAAAAGCTCTCATTGTTTTAGTGAGCTAGATAAAACACAGTGATCATTTATACCATACAGTTGTGTGGTGGTCCACAAATGCTGGCTGTAAAATCCTACACTGCTTAGATAACTGGCTATCAGTTTTGACCTTCACAGGGGAGGTTATAGAAAACTGTATAAATATTAAAATTAGAGGTGAGGCTGAACTGCAAAGTTCAGCCTCAGATCTCATATCAAACTCGCCCAACACTTCAGTGCATTGGGAGTGACTGATTTGGTTTGGGACCATCTCTAATTAAAAAAATATATGTATCTAATAATCTCACATCATTCCCACAGCTATTTTTGCTATGTACCTTGCCCTAGGTCTCTCTCACTTATTTCAGAAGCCTGAGTCATACGTTTGGGCTTTGGAGAATTGAGAGTTACAGTACGGGTAAGTCTAGCTCATAATGAATATATAGTATACTTAGGAGAGTCTGCACAAGCGAAGAGCGAGAGAAGAAAAATACAGCTGCAGTGAGAATCTACACAAAAGCTGGCAGAGAAAAAATACAACTAAAGCGAGCAACTCTCTGTAGCCAGGAGGCAGAGAAAATGCAACCAAGAGGTACTCTGTGGATAAGGAGTGAAAGAAACAACAATAAGCTGGAAAGGGGCATCAGAAAAGCATGAATGAGGTGACTAATTTATTCAAGAAGATAGGAGAGAGTGTTACCTATTTCTACCCATGTGAAGTTGCTGTGGGCCCATCAGTTTGGATCTGTGTACTTCTACCTAGCCTTTGAATCAAGTACTAGTTCCCTCACCATGGGCCTGCAGCAGGGCTCCAGCTTCTTGCTGA
Organism: Gallinago jamesoni; assembly: GCA_025769975.1. Taxonomy (NCBI): domain Eukaryota; kingdom Metazoa; phylum Chordata; class Aves; order Charadriiformes; family Scolopacidae; genus Gallinago; species Gallinago jamesoni. The sequence goes on along the minus strand of JAOQGH010000077.1, from coordinate 14,805,987 downwards.
TGTGTAATGCAGTGATAACAATAAAAAATTCTGGCATACGTAACGCAAGTGCAGAGTTACGATCCAAAGTGAGAGCACAGAGTAACACTATCTTAGTCAGTGGAAGGACAGTTAGGGAGCTAAACTACCACATCATGTAAAACCCCAAAAGCATGAAATCAATTGAGTTCATTAGAAACATCATGTCTCACCAATCTTCGCTGATGATAAATTATCTGCTGCCTGTCAATAGCCAGAGACCAAGCTGGGTAACAGAATCCACGACAGAGTAATTTTACTTATCAGCTGACGGTTCATCTGGATTTGAGGAAACAATTCCAACGATACGTGGAGCTTCACAGACATACTGAAAACTTCAGTTAAGAGTCTCATCTTTAGCCATTTTGGATAATTCTTTTGTTTTCCACCCTATAGACAATAGTTACATTTATATCACATGAGACAGAGTATCAAAATCAGTCTAGCCTAAAATGACAAGATTCAAAATTAGGATTACCAGAAGCCAGACCCTTCCCTGATCAAAAAACTCCACTTGTTTTAACAGAACAGATTCATGTCAGGTCAGGATATTCCCTGGTAATTATTTTTATGTTACCTGAAAAGCTGAAAATATCACTAAAACATTCTCAATAAGGGTGTTTTGGTGTCTTCAGGTAAAGGCAATTTTACCGCAGGAGAGTGAATTGGTCAGAAAATTGATTTATTTTTCCTACAACATTGAGATTTTTTTTTACATTTCCCATAGCATACGGATTTTTTAAGTAAACTATCCCAAAAGGTTTTCAGTTTTCTAAGAGAAAAAAAAACAACACCAAAATACTTCCTAAATGAAGTATGTGTATTCTGAAAACACATAATATTTTTCTAAAAAAACTCCTTCCCCCCCCTCCAAAAAAAAAAAAAGATTAGAATTTTTCAAACCAATCTTCCTACTATATCAAGAGAGCCAGTACTTGGTAGGCAGCTTCTTGGAGCTTTTTCTATACACGGTTCACCGTGTAAATGATCAAAAAGAATTGTAAGGAGGAGGCAATTCAAGATTAGCTTACTGTAACACAAATTGATAATAGATGAAAGGAGGAGACTGTATGGTATAAGTAATAGAGGCCATAAAAAGAGTAAAAAATAATAATAAATAAAGACACTGAATTTCAACAGAGATAATTTGTGTAGACATGTGAGAAGTGTTCACTGAAATCAATGGAATGAGGCAACAGAGGTAAAGGACACAGAGGAGAAATGGAAAGTGTTCCTACGTAAATTAATGTATACCCAAAGGGCTGTGAGCTACCTAGCAATAAATATGGTTAGAGTGGGGGGAAAGAAGCAAACAGATAACCTATATAGTGAAAAGTGCAATCAAATGTAAAGAAGAGGCACATGTGAGGAATAAAATAGATCCAGAGGAAAGTGAAGATGATTATAAATGTTCAGGACTTCTACTCACTAAGATTATTAAAAGATGGTGGAAACATACTGATTGTTACATATGCACAGTCAGGTAGGAGAGGGGAAACGGCGAAGAGGAGGAGGAGAAAGGTATTGATCTGAGCGAGAAGACTAGTGTCAAGTGACTGAAACGTGCCCAGTGTTTGCTGCTAGCTTATTATTGCTGCAGCATTATGCTCTTTACTACTGTTGATGGTGTAAAACCCAGAATTCAAGCCCAACTGAAACTGATCTTGCTTAGAACAGATTTTAAAAGTGATAAACTGTTATTCTGTCCTGTGAAATATTAAAGATCCTCAAGAACATACCACAGACATAAGCGTGTTGTCAGCAAAACTTTAAACAGAGGGACAGCTCTGCACATCCCCGTTCTGCTCTCCCATTCCTGCACAGCTTCAGCAATGGCTGTGAGGCAAGGGGGCAAATGAAATAATGGGAAAAGTCATGTTCTTTTCAGTGAGATCATAAACATCAACAGTTAATACTTTCTAGTCTTGCCAGATTAATCTAAGTTTTTTGACACTAAAATTGTAATGATGCTTCTGCACAGAAAACCTCTGCCATAGCAAATGTATGGGTATGGGAGGCAGCAGCTCTCAGGTGAGGACTGAAGCCTTATCTTAGTTGGAGGGTGCCTTAGAGCGATCTGCTTTCTACCTCTATTGGCAAGGGACCTGAGCTTGCAGGTTCAGATGAGCAGAAAGTGATCTGAAAGTTTCATGTCTGCGTCTATGAAATATGTTACTTTTTATGTCTTTTTCACCTGAGGAATCTAATATTTCTGTGTTAAAAAAGGAAAAAATCCAGTCTAATCCCTTTAAAAGAAATTATAGTATTGGAAATATAAAAAGAAAATAATTTCTGGATGTGTTAGGAAATACAAAAGAATTGAGGACCATAAAGAATCAGTAGAAATTATTCTACTTCTGTGTTAGAAACTAATACCACGCCAAGGATACACTGGGAGGATCTGGCTGGCTTATGCTTTTGCTGGTGGGCAAAGAGGAGGTGACATTGATAGAAATGAAAATGAAAGGGGGTCAAACCTTTTAGTTATGCAAAGGAAAGTTAGGCAAATGGTATCTGAATTCTCCTGTCAAGTCACAAGCGTTTGGTAGCTTTTATACACACACACACACACAAAAAAAAAACATAACAGAGATTATAAACAGAGATTAGATAAATGACAGAAGTTTACCAAGCTGAACACCATTCAGAATTTGAAAGGATACTGCTGAGCTAAACAAGCAAATGTGAAATTGAACATGTGCATTCATAAAAACTGATGAATTAAACTAAATACTCTCCCTAAGAGCTGGCTGTAGAGTGCAGACTTCATGCTATGTCTGACAAGGTCACACGAGATGTCTGTGGTAGAACAGCAGACAGTAGACACAAGCCCAGCCGGCAAATTACACAAGTTTGGGGTCGGTCTCTCCCCAGAATCACACACACACACGTCCCAGAGCATTTCAAGGCTCAGTATGGGAACAGCCTGTTCCTTTTTCTCTCGGCTGCTCGCTCATGTTGTTCCTACTCACTCCGTGCTACGGAGGAGACAGTCACCTACTCCACAGCTCCCGCCCTCAAAAACAGCTTTGTAATCTCAATTTCACATCTCCCACCTCACCTTTTCCACAATCACATCTGAAACCATTTCTCCCTCTGAATCCCAGGCTGTTTATCCATCTGTGTTTACTTCAGTCTTTTAAAAGTTGCAGGCTCTTTAATATTTGGAAGTTGATTGCAGGTTCACAGACCTTTCTCCTTCCTTGTTTTTAAATCAATTTTTTGTATTCCCTCCCAAGGGGAATTCAACTGCATTGTTTATTTATTTCCCCATTTATCTTTTAGGAAAACAATAAACAGCGTTGGCTCTTAGGGGTAGAATAATCCCTTGATTTTTGGCTTCGATTAAGGGATATATTGTAAGCAATATGTATTGCATAAAGTCAGAAGGGAGAAAAAAAATGTGTAAATACTTGCAAATATATATTAACAATACTTTTTAAAGGCAGTTCTGACCATTTTGATTTTTGCAGGCTCCAATGTTTAATGCCTTTAAGAAAGGAATGAGGGCAATCAAATGAGGGGAAGGAAATAGATCCAATAGTCACTTTGGTAATTATTTTCCATCTTCATTAGAAAACAAAAAGAAACTAAACAAAAAAAAAAGCAAAAATGTTATGAGATCAAAAATTTGCAAAGTGTCAAGTAAGGGTAACCACAATCCAGTTTAGTTTGCAGAAAAAAACTGATACTATGCCTTGAAGAGAAAAAAATCCCCTTCACTTAAATAGAGGATTCTAGAAATCATTCGTAATATCTACTATTGTTCTTTCAGCAAAGTAGGGATGGAAGGAGAGATTTTGTCTTATCATAGAATGGTTAGAATTAGAAGGAACCTTAAAGATCATCAAGTTCCAAGCCCCTGCCATGGGCAGGGACACCTCCCACTAGACCAGGTGGCTCAAAGCCCCATCCAGCCTGGCCTTGAACACCTCCAGGGATGGAGCCTCAACAACTTCCCTGGGCAACCTGTTCCAGTGTTTCACCACCCTCAGAGAAAATAATTTCTTCATTATATCTAATCTAAATCTACCCTCTTTCAGTTTAAAACTGTTACCTCTCATTGTGTCACTTCACTCCATCATAAAGAACCCCTCCATATCTCTTCTGTAGACCATATTTAAGTACTGGAAGGCCACTATAAGGTCTCCCCAGAGCCTTCTTTTCTCCAGGCTGAACAGCCCCAACCCTCTCAGCCCGTCTTCATAGGAAAGGTGCTCCAGCCCTCTGATCATCTTTGTGGCACTCCTCTGGACCCGTTTCAACAGGTCCATGTCCTTCCTGTGCTGAGGACTCCAGAGCTGGATGCAAGTCCATCCGTAAAATCCATGTCTCTCCAATTTAGAGACCAGTCATGCTGGACAGTGCCAAATGCTTTGGACAAGTCTTGGTAGATGATGTCAGCGGCTCTTCCCTTGTCTACCAATGCTATGACACCACCATAGAAAGCCATTAAATTTATCAGGCACGATTTGCTTTCAGGGAAGTCATGTTGGCTGTCACCAATCACGTCCTTATTTCTATCTGCCTTAGCATAGTTTCCAGGAGGATCTGCTCCATGATCTTGAGGGGTCACAGAGGTGAGACTGACTGACATGTAGTTCCCCAAGTATTCTTCTTTTCCCTTTTTAAAAATGGGGGTATGTTTCCCCTTTTCCCAGTCAGCGGGAACTTCACTGGACTGCCACTGGACTACTAACATCATTTAAATTAATGCTTTTCCATGTTTCTCAAAGTTAAGAGTAAGATGCAAAATGTGACACGTTAGAGAACAAGTGACCTGTAAAGCAGGATGTGAAAGCTCGTAAGAAATCACACCATAGCTAAAGGAAAAGCAGCTTAAGACTCATACTCCAAAGTAGGATATTTAATTTCCATAAAGTGCTGTGCATTTAGCTTCTGTGTCACACAGAAGAGCATATATTCAACCCTTATTGCCCTACTGCAGAAGGACTTGCTACATAGCTCTCATCAGTTCTCCCTCTTATGTGGAAAATTAATTTTGCCCTCTCTTCTGATACTAAGGATTATAATGCTTACATTATTTAATTCATGGTTTTGGAGCAATTTAATGTTTTGATCAAGAGTTCCCTAGAACTTCATAATTGTATGAAGCGATCAATCATGCATTCTTTGCAAGCTGTGAGTAGGCTTCAGGGGAAAAAAAAACGAAAAAAAGAATATAAAAGACAAAATCAACATCCACTGATTCAATCACTGGAAAAAATATTGATCAGTTGGGTCATTCTCTAAGCTCATTTCATTCTCTGTGTGAAAGAAAACAGCAGTCTTCTAGGAATAAAAGACACTCTAAAGGCAGCATCTTAATGCATTTCCACAAAGGGGCATGCTTTAAATCCTTAAGGAGCACTTTAAGTCCTCATTTTTTAAGCCATCATTTTAATATAGTTTTTGCATGGACACATAATTATTGCTTTCTACTGCAATACCAGGCAGATGCAAGTAATAAAGTTCAGCTGGGCTAGGTGCTGTGCTAACATTAAGCCATAGCCTGGCCCCCCAGCGAGGGGCTGTCAGTTTAAAAAGCCAAAGCAGGATAAAAAGAAGAGGACATATTTAGGAAGCCATTTCACAGACGTGGAGCAGACTCATTGTAAAGGCTGAATGACCGGCCCAGGCTAACACTGGGGACTTGATTCCAGATGAGAACACAATGCAGATTTTCCCAAGCCATTGACTAACACAGAAAATATCCTTCCTTTCCATTGCAGCTATGCTCACATTTCCAGAAACACCTCAAAAAGCAGAGTTTTAGTGACAGGCACTTCCATTTCTTAGGAGTCAAAGGCGAGTTAGAATTATAAATAACAGGCTGGGCCACAAAAGTCCCATTTCTTTTTTATTTCTCAGAAAAAGCAGAGACACGTTCAGTCCAACTGTGCTGTGTCATTTTGTCAGATGGTGTCACTTGGCACTGTCTGCGTGACTCAGCACTGAAGCACAGAAGAGCACCTGGCAGTGCAGGAAAAGAGGGAGGAATCTGGAGAGAGGGAGACACTTCGTTTGAAATGGACCTTAATAGAAACTTTCGTCTCTGGAAGAACACACCACCTCTCTTTCCACAAATGCCATCTGACTCCTTCCCTTCCCAGGAAAGCACCCTTCTGCACAGTGGGAGTGCTAATTAGAGTAGTGCTTTCAGGTCCTAACTAACCACGTGTTGTGGCTCTGCCCCAGGAATGAGACATAATCAAGAGCTAACTAATGCTTTTGAAATGTTACAGTCTAAATTAACAAGACTGAGCCATGAAGCAGAAGCAAGAAAAATCAGGAATTAGCTTTGGGTCATGCGGTTGCTTTCAGAGGAAAGGTCTCCTGGCCTTCAGGAAAATCCTGATCTGCTTGATCATTTTGGCCTCGGAACTTAAAGGAAGAAATATAACAGTGAGAGCTCTTTGTTTCCAGTGGTTCCTCACAAAGTTTTCAGCGGCATCAAGGGCTAAGCTAAGCGCTGAACACGAGCTCTGTGGTCATAGTGGGCTCCCTTTTAACGTGGAAAGACAGGAAGCAACATTTGTTAATAGTGTGTGGGAGGAAACCCTTCCTCACAGTAATGGGCTCTCAGCTCTTCCTATTAAAAGCAGAGCATTGGCCGAAATAAGCTTTAAAGCCCCAAGTTCAGGGAAGGATATCCACTTCACAGGAGAGGAGAGGAAACAGGAGGAAGCAGAACAAATGTGAAATTCCCCTTCCCTCTCAAGCTCTCCTCTTGCTGATGCTCTCTGCAGCCATTAGTAGGGACAGGAACTCAAAACCAATCTCTCTCTTTCACATCCTTCTTAGAAAAGATCACTGCTCCTTGCTTGACTTTGAGAAACTGCTTTTTAAAATCACAGGTAGAGAGAGAAGCCATGATGTGATATGTCCACCATAACAAGTCATTCCGGAAGAAACTGCAGCTTTTCAGACTTCAGCCACCGGTTAGATATTATAATGCCTTGTGGCTCATGTTTGTGGGTCAAAAGATTATGAGATTAAACATTTTGGGTGGATTTCTTGGCTAACCAGTCCATCCACAACCCAAAATCTCTGGTTCTTAATGAAATGGAGGAACACTGTCACTCATAGGCTCTGCCAGGGAGAGAAAAAAGTAGGTGTCTACCTACGCTGCAGTTCAGCACTGCAATTACAGGAGACAGAAGTTTCCATCCCTTAGCTTGTAGCAGTAGCTATGACAATACAGCAGCACAGGCTGTGGTGTGCTAGCAAGCCAAGAAAGCAACCAGAATCCCCGTGCTGACTTTCAGACTCTCTGCAGCTCTTCTTTCATTTTTGTTGCTACCTGCACTTGCTAATTTAGATCTAAAGCAAATATAACTACATGAGCTGCAAACGTACCTTGGGAACGTGGAACAAGCATACCCTCAGGCAGGGGAAAGTTGGGAATGAGAACAACCTTTGGTAGCAATGTTCGTTTCTAAAAATAAGTGCATCACACCTGACAATAAGCATTTTTGCAAAACATTGCTTTCAGATCCTAGATTGGAACAGCTGGATGCTTACTCTTTTTGCTTGTAGAATTAGTCTTTGGATTTCCAGAAACACCTAAGCCAAAACTCATCAGCTGCTGGAAAAAAACAACTGTTAAAAGTTGTTAGTGTTTGGAAGAAATGTTTGCAAATTCATTCATTTCAAAAGAACTTTATCCCTCCAAACAGAGATAGGTGAATTTTATTCTGAATGCTTTTGTGAAGATCTATTCAGATTAAACTCGTGAAATCTCCCACATTTCGTGGGTTTTTTTGTTTGTTTCCTTCTTAAGTTTTCAGTGTTTGCTGCTTTCTTTTTCTGAACCAGTTGAAATAATAGAAGAAGAGAGAAAATATCAGAAGTTTTGCAGCCACAGATAATAATACATTTCAGGCCAGGGGGGGAAAATTTAGGTCAGTTCTAATTTCATCTGAACCAGTTCATCCACCTTTATCAGCAACCCAGGGCAGGATAAGGTGCAATAGCCAGTATACATAGGAAAGGGAAATAACTATTGTTACAGATAAGGAACGTATCTTAGAAACCATGGATTTATAGCTAAGAGAGTGGCAGTGTTTCTCTGTATATGTGCTTGCACAGTTGCACTTCTGATTGGTAAGAGAATTACATTTACAGTCCTTCTTTGCTTGGTGCTGGATTGTAGGTTTCTTATTATTTCTCCAGCTTTGCTTGCACTCAGAGACCACAATTCAGATTGCATTGATGATTAGCAATATCCATTTACACATGAGAGCTGAAGTGCTACAGACAAAACCCAAATCTGTGTTGTAAAGTAAATAAAAATATAATTGTTCTTACTACTGTGTGTTGATTTATCTCCTTCCTCTATCTTTTTATTTTGGTAAGAAAAAGAACGTTTAAAAAGTTAAAAACAAGAAAAAAATAAAAAATAAAAAAGCTGAAATTCTGTGCTTATATATAAACATAACCAAAGGCATATATTTCTTAAAAATGCAAATATCCTTGGCATGCCTACATACGGTATTTTGGAGATACTATCTTTATACTTCCAGGAAAAAAAGGAAAACAATTTTTGTAGCTAGTCTTTTTTCATCTGCAGTGCTAACTAAGATACTTTACTTACATTTTTCTACACTCTTTTGGGTTTTTTTGTTCTTACATCAAACCTACACGTAGCAATACTAAGCAGGGATTTTCAACACTGGTCTCAGAACAAAAGCTCCTGCCCAGGTAATGCACTCAGCCCTTGTTTCTGTGTGGAGGCTGATGCTGGGACAAGCCACGCAGGGTGAACAAGCGCTTCCACAGGCAAAGCAGCTGGATGTTGAAAGGGTGCAACGGGTGAAACATGCATCCAATGAGTCCATTCCCACTTTTTATAAATATTTTATCTGAAATAAAAATATCTGAAAAGCATACACGGTGTTACTTTGTGCTGCTTTCTGTACATTGTCACAACGAAGGTTAATACTTTCCTTCAAGGGCAGGAAATGGCAATAACAATGTGCCATCACAGGGTTTTTGCATGAAATAAATTGGCATCTCACTGCATTAATCTAAAACATGCAAATATCACTGTGTAGGACTCATAATACTAATTTTTTTTTGCCTCTGTTTCATATTACTACACAGTATTTTTATTTTGCAACTTAAAAGAAATCTTAGGCTAACAGTTGTGAAGGTTGAGGCATGGAGGTGTGGGTTGAAATCCTAATAAAAATAGTAAGATTTTTTTTATTGCCACTCAGGGGCTTTGGCTCAGTGACAATTTGTGTTCCACAAGATGGGGGTTTTTTTCAGAAACATTCCAGTGTAATCCAGAGCTAGAGGCAAAAATGTCCATTATGAACCAATGTAAAGTCACCCAATTGATTTCTTGCTGTATTTTTTAATGACATCTTTTGCAATTTCAGCCCATAGCCTAAGCCATAGGGGCAGAGCTACAGAAACAGCATATATTAAGATATTCAGGCTCCAGATAAACAAGGGAAAGATAAAGGCAGGAAGCTAAAAAAGTATCTTCTGGGTTCTTTATACTCAAGTAATTAAAACATAATAGTGATTCAATGATTACAGACCCTGAAAATACTTAACTTGAAATTGGATCCTTAACTTCCATTAATGTCTTAAATGCTTTTTCAAAGCTTTTCTTTAGCAGGTTTGTATAAATTCACACCAGGTTTTAGCTCCAGCTAGAAGCTGCAAACAGGGACGCAGAGACAACAGAATCATAGAATCATATGGGGTTGGAAGGGACCTCTAGAGATCATCTAGTCCAACCCCCCACCGGAGCAGGTATACCTAGACCACGTTGCACAGGAACTTGTCCAGGTGGGTTCTGAATGTCTCCAGAGAAGGAGACTCCACCACCTCTCTGGGCAGCCTGTTCCAGTGCTCTACCACTCCTCTCACAGTAAAGAAGTTCCTCCTCATGTTTAGGTGAAACTTCTCATGTTCAAGTTTGTGCCCATTTCCTCTTGTCCTGCTACTGGGCACCACTGAGAAAAGACCAGCCCTGTCCTCCTGACACCCTCCCTTTAAGCATTTGTAAGCATTGATCAGATC
>JAOQGH010000077.1:14766292-14795831 GCA_025769975.1 Gallinago jamesoni | reverse complement strand
TCATCCTGTTGTCCACAAGAACTCCCAGGTCTTTTTCCTCAGAGCCGCTCTCCAGCAGGTCAGCCCCCAACCTGTCCTGGTACTTGGGGTTATTTCTCCCCAGGTGCAGCACCCACCACAATATCCTTGTTAGTTTCAAAAAGCTATTGGGCTACTGTGAAAAGAAAATATGGGTCTTGTGTCTCAGAGCACAGACAAGAAATTAATTCAAGAAAGATGCCACTATTTTATAAACTGTGTATGTGTGAATATGTGAGGTCTTTCAGCCTTAACTTGTACCTAAAACTAGCACAGAGACCTGTAAAATTTCCTCCCCTCATAAGACTTCTTCATTTAAAACAATTTTTAAAAGATCAGTATTGCCTTGATAATGTTGTCCATTTATTTACACCAGTTTTTTTAAACATTGGATGGTATTTCAGATTTCAAAACATTTTTAGTGCACCACACAGATAAATATACATATACCTTTATAGAGAAAATGATAAGAAATTATAGGCCGTTTTGTTTTAGTATAAAGCACCATGAAAGTGCTCAGAGGACACAGTATGGGTAAAATTGCTATTTGCATTTATTTAGCTATCACAATAATTTCTTTTAGCAATCTTTCATCTGAGATGTTGATTAGATTATTCCCTGCCCCTCGCTAGGTCAGTAAAATGTAGTCACTATGAAGAAGGATTTCACAACCAAACTGTGAACTGTTTCCTGGTAGAGTTCTGTCCTAAACAGCTTGCTTTCTGTCATGGTGACTGACTTATTAGTCCAGATCCCCTTTAGGAAAGGGGCTAGTGTGCCATTACTATCACTGACCAAATGTAGTGATCAAAAAATTTTCCTGAAAAAATGAAAGTATTTTTGAAATTACTCTTTTCTTCTCAAAAGTAAAAAATCAGCATCAAGTATACATTCACACACAGAGATACATATAGATACAAATATATGTATGTTAAAGGTGAAAACCTGAGGCTAAAATGAAATCTTTCAAATGATGCTTTGAAATTTTGAAAGTATAGTTATTTCAAAATGAAATATTTGTTCTTCATTTCAGCATTTGTGAAGAAATTACCATAAGAATTGCTGATATTTAAACCTCTCTCATCCCATTTTCAGAGGGAAACATATGTCAAAATATCAACGTTTCCCATGGGACAGGGATTTTGAACAGCTCTAATCAGTGTCATTTTCAGTAGCTTTTGCTCTGATATTTGTATCTCTCTTCAAAACAACTGTTGTTGATTTTCTATAATTCAAAAAACATATGCATGGAATCAGGAGATAAGGAAAGGACGTCATGAATTAATCCAATCCATTCTCCTAAGTTTCATGGAAACCTGATATATGTGTTGTGTTATCAAAAATTACTCTTTGCAGCAGTCTGATTTTTCCCAGGCTGGGAAGGGCCACGGTGTATTGTTCTAAATTTATACTTGGCTCTTCCATCCCCAAGGAATGATTCACCTCCCCTAAAATGTTGGTACCTGAAAGTCTGGCCATCTGAAATTAATCAGCTCTTCTCTGTCAATAATCAGAGCAGAGAAAGAGTTGTCTTTCTTCCTTTCAATATCAATGGGCACCAACAGAGAAAGATTTATCCATTGCAGAACTCACAGAAGGACCCACCTTCCTAATGATAGTTCTGTCCTCTGATTATCATGGGAAAAGGAGATGAAATTAGCTGCTTACCTTGAGATTAATTCTCAGGCATTCACCTAGACATGCTCATTTTAAGTACTAAAGAATGATGTGACTTTCATTGTGATGTTCAGTATAAGCATCTTTTACCTTTCTTTATTTCCTTCCACCTAAGAACTTCTTAGTGCTTCATAACTCCTAATCAGCAGTAAGAGATTACTTTTTTTTTGTAGTTAGTCAGACCAGATATTAAATAGAATGCCATCATGAAATTTTACATACAGCATTTTCCTACTGATGTTATCAGAGTAAGGTACAATTAAGGGAGAAGGAGACAATGGGATAAAAATACCTTGCATCGCCTTTTGTGTAAGAAGTTATTAGCAATATGTCCATCCACAAGCAAGTCTCCTCAAAGAATAGAATTAAGGCTTTAAAACAGAATATTCATCTAAGCTGAAAGGCAACAATTGAACAGGATCAGTTAATGTTGAGCGGTGAAACAATAACAGGAATGATGTAGGATGTGCAAGAGAAGTAAGCCTGAATTCATAAAAGAAAGTTAGATGCCTACAGCCTTCTTGATTCTTTGTAAACACCACTATGAAGTAAGTGAACTGACAACTCATTCTGCTTTTGAACAACTTTTTCTCTACCACCCTGCATCATAGAGGAAAAGATCTATCGCAATGTTGCAACTACAGCAGCTTTGTACCCTTTGGCTCTGTTCAATGTTAAGCATGTAAGTAGCTCCAGTGAGATCAAACAACCTGAAACAAATCAGGACTTTAGGACATACATTGTTTAACATACTACAGAAGAGTCTGGACTGTAGGAAAAGCATGAATTAACCAACCTTTTTTTTTTTTTTTTTCAGATGAGGGAAAAAAAACAATTAAAGACATTCCGGAACACTGAAATATATGAGTGGATTAGCAAAATTATTAGCAAAATTCTGTGTTGATGGACCTGTATAAGAAGCATCAATCCTTGTCTACCATGCGAATTCTAAATTCAAGCTACACTATCTATAACGTATGAGAACGTATGTAGAACAGGATACTGGCATTTGATAAAAAAGGGATGCAGACTGACCTCTGAGTCTGGGAATCAGCTCAGCTGCTCTACCTCGCAAGCAAAATATGAATGTCTAGATACTGACAGTGAAGATTCCTAGATGTTTGATTTTTATCAGAGGAAAGATGGACAAAATGAATACTGCAAAGCTAAAGATAAGAGAAAAAAACAAATCAGACTTCTATGTACTAATATGTGGTATGCCTAGATTTCACTGAGCTGGCCTTTTTGTTTCTTTTTAGCAACATAAGCACAAGTAGGAAACCAGTAAATACGAGAAACTGCATATTTTAAAAACTCTTAAAAATGGCTTAATCTTCCATGCTAGAATTCATTTTCATGCCTTTCTGCAATATGAAAACTTCTGTATACATGACTTTTTCAAGATTCAAGCATCATTTGGTCATTTATTTGGTGAATGAAACAACAATGGTTAGAGAGCCTGAGACAGAAACAAAGATCCATGCTTCATAGCCTAAGTTAAACACTAACCAAGTCTGAAAGGAAAAAAGAAAAGTTATATTTTAAAATACTTCAGAGATGTTTAGATTCGTATATGTTACATATGTACCATGCTATAATATATTAACAAGTATACTGATGGCGGTGGATATGTAAGTTTATTCTCTATCATTCTCTATCTCAGCCTGAAAGTTAAGAGAAAGCATTTAAGAGGAACTCTGCTTAAAAATGCACCCCTTTGATGAATTTCACCCAAGTGCTGTTGATGGAAAGACTTGCACTTTGTTCTTTCTGGGAAGACAACATGCTTTTTGTTTGTTTGTAACTTTTTTAAACCACCAAATTTAATTGTTTGCTTCCCTGACTGTAATGAAATAAGAAGATAATGAGTTTTTCATTGTTCACTAATTGTATACTAAAGATGAGACACAGTCAGCCAACTGTAAATTGCTGCTTTACTGTAATGTTTGGATATTTCAGTGCAAATAGTCACAAATACATCTGTTCCTGCATAAAGTGAAATGTCTGTGTTATGAAAACAAGCTGATGTAGAGAGCAATAAAAAAATAACTATGATGACTTCTGTTGATTAGGATTTGGTGTATTGTTTGAGTTGCTTTTGACATCTCAGAAACACACTTGCCTGTTTCAGCACCACAAAGACAGGTGATATTTCAGCAGCTTTTCTTGCTCTATAGTATTTAGAATTGCAAACCCAGAATTGATATTCAAAGATAATATAAAACCTAAGATCTAAGTAACTCTGCAATGCAAAATGACAAAACCTGTTAAGGCTCAACAGGCACCATCTTTTCCTTATCTTGGCTGTTTCTAAAAATAAAGGTTCCCAAGGTGAGTTAAACATCAACATTATATTAACTTTGAATTTCCTGGCATGTGTGTGTTCTTAAAGTTTTTTCTGCCTGTTTTGGGAATGGGTTAGATTTAACATACTAATCTGATCCAAAGTTCCCTGAAGGATACAGATAGAAATTTTAACCCTATTGAGTTTAATGGCAGATCTAGTATTGATATAAAAGTGACTAGGATTTCATGTGAAAACTTTCAATCAGTTCATCCATAATGTATAAGTTTCAGTTCAGAGACAGAACAAGACTGTTTAATCAGCAAGCCCATTTCTCTGTGGAACAGGAAGGTGTCAGCAGACAATGTTTCATAATGGACTTGATCTAAAACTCACAGAAGAAAAAGAACAGACTCATGTAAAAAAAAACAATAGGCTCTTGTAGGTTTTTGGTCGCTTTGACAATATTCATTGTGAGCATTGTTCAGAATTATACCGCTTCTTCCTAACAGCTCAGCTCCCCTTAATAAAATACACAACCTGCTTCATTCTACAGAGAAACATATTTAGCAGTTATTTAGTGATCACAGTATATTGTAGCTTGATTTCACAGTAGTAAAAAAAAAAAAGAAAGCTATCTAGGTTTAATTATGATCTTTTCAAGCATTATTTGCTCTGCTCAGCTTTTCCATTGGGGAATAATAAAAAGGACTGAATTTGAAAATTAAAAAAATCACTTATATTGTACCATGGGAAGGCATTAATCTTGGCTCCAGAGGGGCATACATCTATATCCACCAGTTGCATTTGTCCTGCCATTAACTGTTCTGACACAGCCCAGCAGGGCTGGCGATGCCGTGGGGCTGGGAGCAGAACTGCCATCCAGCTGCCTACTGTGGGAGATAAAGCCATTTCACACCTTCTCTGCCTTCACTCATGGGCTTCTGGCTGCTCCCAGATCATCTGAGACCAGCACAATGATCAGCGGGGAATGTCTTGTGGGGAGCATTCGTTAAAGCATATTTAAAAATTAAATTATTTTAGGGAAACTGGAAGCATAGCACATTTCACTCGAGTTAGGCTGTGAACATTTTGACTTAGCTGATTTTTAAAATTATTATTATTTAAGTGTATTCTGAGTTTTGGCTATCTAAACATATGGAGAACAATCTTTTGTTTTTTTATGGGTCACACAACTGATTTCAATGCCTTGCATGCCTTTGTTTATTTATTTTCTGAGCTCTTCCACATTTTCTCTATTTCATTAAGGAAAAAAATGAAAGCAGAGATAGTTCACACAGCTTGGAAATGAATGTGTGATAAGCCCATGCTGGCAGGACGATTTTTATATTTAGTATTATTATATATTTTTATATATCCATACACACCTTATCTGTAAATATGTATATTTTATATCTATATACTTGTATTTATAGGCAGTATTTGTAGTTACTGGCATCTAGAGCATTGTTTTGGTGAAGACAGGACTCAGGAAGGTCCGACTGATAAGGAAGACTAAATGGTTGACTAAGAATTAGAAATCTACATAAAGAGAAGATGCCTACATGTTTTTAAGAATCAGAACAATCTAAGGAGTCAGGCGATCACTGCTTTATTTATTACTACCCCCAACTGCAAAGGTGGTCTTGGGGCCATCTCTGCATGTTGTTGGGAAAAGGCATACTACTTTTCCTAGGATTTATTACTTCATCAAGGCCTTTCTTGAGTCCTTTTGAACTAATTCTGCTTACAGCAATCATTTTTGGTTTAAGCTCCCAGTTGCAGCTGTTGTCCTCAGAGCACTGAAGAACCAAAGCTGCTTCAGCAGAAGAGAACCTGGGTTCAGAACCAAATATTCCTGCTCTCTGGTAGAGGCTGCTGCTGCCTGTGACTAAAGAAAGATCAAGTAAAATATTGAATTGGTACTCATTCTTATATCCTTGAAGCAGGCAGAAAGAGAAATTAATAAGCTTAACACCACGAGGAAGAAAAACAAACATAAAGTCTCAAAAGGAAAGGAACAGAAATCACATTAAATCTAAATCTACATCCACCTAAACTCTTTTCCTTGTGCTTGGGGTGGGGGGCTGAGAGGAAGAAGGCCCATCCATCCATGTTTCTTCCTAAATGAAATTTTTGCAAAGACCTCACCAAATAATCCAGGAATCTCCAGGCGACATAATCTATGTTACAGAGAGTAAAGATCAAGGAGCTCTCAGAAGGACACTATTCAGAATTAAACTGCACAACTATTTTAGCTGTTTCTTCATTATTAATGGCTTTAATAATAGTGGTGCCCATGCACTGTACTTCTTCTAAATATGTGTGTTTGGTACTTGCAGTGCCCATTCCAGTTGTTCATAGTAAAACATACCAACATATTTTTTCTCACCTATATTCATCTAATTTATGTGCATTTCTTGTTAAGATTCTCCAGTGACTAGATTTAGTATTTTCTGAACTCCCACTACAGAGAATCTATAATACAACCATTAAGCTAACCTCTTCCAATGACTCTGTCACTTGTCTACTTGAAAAATGTAATGAGAGGATTAGCAGGATAAACATACCTGTGTGTAGGTGGGTATTAGCATTTGCTTACTGGTGAATAGTCTATTTGAATTTATTATGCTCAGCACTTATTACCGGGCAGACGCTGCTAGTCGTGATAGTGTTTGTTGTTGGGCTCAAATAGCAAAACTGCTAAGGCAAATTCTTGGCATAATTGGTAAAACCCAGCTGTCTTCAGCCTTGAGCTAAAATAGGATTTTTGCCATTGATTTCACAATAGAAAGGACTGCTCCACTACCAAGACTTAGTTGCCTCCAGAGGATCTGGTTGTGTTTGCTTTTAAGGCTGAATATTTTCTATCTCATCTTGACTGGGCTGTCCTGCTCTGCGGAGAGGGTACTCTTAAGGCCCACCAAAGGAGCATCACAACATGCCTGCTACTGAAGGCTGCTGGTGGCAGGATTTGAATTAATGTGTCTTTATCAACAAACCACAAGCCCTACTCAACTACTGCCAGTGAAGATCTCAGCAAAATTCCAGGCCATTCCTCCTGTTATTCTTTTTTGCTTTGTGTCCTGCACCCCGAGTTAAATTTTACTTAGACTAATATATTCCTGAAGGTGACTTCTTATAAAATAACAAAAGAAAGTAAAAACTAAACAAAACAGAAAACCTGTAATTAAATTTCTTCATACAGGGTAAAAATGCAATTCTTTGAAAAAACATATAATGTTGTTTTTTCTAACCTTTCGTTCCCTCTAGGACCTTTATTTATTGCATATTTCAGCAGCTACTATCGAGTGATGAGTCTATCAAATGATAATGTAACTGCTGACTTCATTTATTAAACTTCACAAGGGCCAGGCATGAAGTGTAAATAGAAAAACCACTATCTCTGGATGCCAACAATGATAATTGCAGCTACAGTTACCGTGAAGGCAGTGGAGTGCTTTGCAGAGTAAATGAGAGGCAGGTTTTTCCTCAGTAGATAAACATCCTGTTATAGTTCTGAGCGAGTGGAGAGATAACACAAACAACACAACTGTTTAGCAAATGCACTGCTTATCATTTGGGCAGTTGAAGGGAAAAGGTAGGAATTAGAAAGTAAAAATATAGGAATGAATATTGAACCCTGATCAAGGTAAAGATATACAGCCTTACTTATCTCCAGGCCAACACTACAGTGAAAATGAATTTTCAAATTATATCTCTGCATTACTCAAATAATAACTACCTGTTTCTAGCACAGCATTCTCCCTCTGCCTCCCCAGGGGTATCTTCAGCGTGTTCCCATGGGTATCTTTCAGCATTTATGACTCTCATATATCACTCTGCTTTGAAGGGCTAAGCTCAATGAAACACAATATTTAGCTGTGTTTCAGCGGGGAACGAAGGAAGGAAGATGGACAATTCATTATAAAGAAAGCAGCTTTGGGCACAAGCTGTAGAGCTCTCATTTTCATGCACAAAGACAAGGCTCAGATGTAAGCTTTGAGGGATTTATTATGACAACAGTGAATGACTAAAAATGCAAAGCTTGAGGCATTGCCAAAGCAGTGGAAAGGAAGCACCCCCCTGGTTATACTGACTCCTGGTGTATCTTTTGTTCGGAGTGAACAGTCCTGTCATTATGCCACCAGCTGGAGAGTCAGGAGTCAGTGGCTCAGTCCATCACTCCACTCAAGGCCAATGCTAGGGACAGATAAGCAAAGTAGCCAGTGATAGGGTTTCCAGACCTTCCTCAGCATCTCCTCCCTTGTTTTTGCAAGAGGGAAAAGGAGGTAGTGAGTTCTACCAACAATAGAGCGAGTGTCAGAGAGGGCAGGGTTCAAAGACTGGCTATGCTTTCTCTCTGATTGACTTCTGCAACCCCAAAGATTAAGGAGAAAGTTTAATTATTTCTCCAACATCGATGATAGGCTTGGAAGCAGTCTTCATTTTACCACCATCCTTTGGACTAACATCAGCTGAATCAGACTGTTCATCTGTGCCTCAATTTCTGAAGCAACAAAATGGCAATAGTACTATTTCGCCATTGTGTATCTCAGAGAGAAAGCATTTTAGTAGCACAAAGATGCTGTTTTGTTATTATACACCTTATGGTGGGAAGAAAGGCTGGAAGAGCTGTTAATTCTGAATATATATGAAGGCAGAAAATTATTATTTTTTTTTCCCAGCAGTGAAAAAACAAGAGCAGATTTCAGGGCAGGTGGTAAAGAACCAGATGCCATTGACAAATTAATAAATCTTCAAATAATAACAAGAGTAACTTCTCAAGTGAACTCAGAATGAAGTTTTTTTGGTAGTGGGTCAAGCTAACATATGGTCGGCTTAGACACTGAGATGACAGACAGAATCTGAACAGAAGCAATCAAAACAAAATCTGTTAAGGAACAGACAGCGAAAATATGATCAGTGGAGGCAGGAAAATTAGATTGACAGCTGAGGGAAGCAGATAAAAGATAAATAAGTGATTTGGCTTATTTCTGTAACAGGAGTTCAAGCAATTGTCTCCCCTGCTATACTGTTTAATAAATTTGGATATCTTAACAGGTTGATAATAAAAAAGTCATTTAAAAGTAAATACCCTATTTCCATAGGAAGTATAACACAAGGTATTACTGATCCTGTTTCAAGAAAAGGATTGAGTTGCCTAAACTTAATCTCTCATTTGCATCAATACAAAGTAGATCTAGTTCTATGCCCATTTTTGCCAGTGTCTTTGCCATGTTAGACATTGCTGAACACACAGAGGGACTGAAAGTCAAAGGGTAACAGTTTTAAACTAAAAGAGGGTAGATTTAGACTAGATATTAGGAAGATATCTAGTCTAAATAGAATATCTTTAGACTATAGATAGTCACTCTACTGTGATTACTCCAGAGCTGCCAGCTACAACATGGTTTGATTATTTGTAATTACAGAATAGCAGAGTACTGCAAGAGTAAGAATGAAAAATAAAAAAGTTAATGTTTGCTGATTACACTCTAAGCAGTTGCATATTCAAGTCTGATAGGACTGGAAATTTTCTTTAAGGACAAATATTTACTTATAATTCTATATTATATGTAGCATTTATAATTAACCTCCAAGTGTCTATCATCAAAGCCCAACACATAAATCTCAGAGGAGATTTAGATCCTATATACATAAATACATGTATTCCACAGAGATGACTAAAACCTCACTATGTCCAGGGGAGCTGAAAACTCAACATTCAACAAAAGGAGCTGCTCCAAAACTCTGACTTTACAGATTTCGCTTCAGCACACTGCTGGTTTCCTGACTGGCAGTAGGTAAGAAGAGGGTCCTGGCTCTTAAATGAGAAAAGTTATCTTGTGCTTGGTGTGGTGAGCCAGAACTAGAACCAATCCCCACTCTGAAGTGAGCATCCCTCTCACACCCTCTACTTTGCCTCAGTAAAGCCTGATTTCCTTCTTTGCACAATCTCAAAGTCTGAATGACTTTAGACTGGATTGCACTCAGGTGTTTATGGCTGTTCCTGTGGATGCAGTTTTTAAAGGAAGTGTTTATCTGTGCAGGTCCAGGGTGTCTTTTGAGCCATATATCCCCACTTTATCCAGGTGCCTAATTGCCAGAAAGGGAACAGGATTTAGGACTTTCCATCCTTTCCAGTATTTGTTTGGCTAGTAGAGACGACTGCCCGGACAGAAGGAATCAGACTGTCATGCCATGGTCCCCACCTCTCCCACCAGGACAGAGTTGTCACCTCACTCACCAACAGCCGGGGACTCACAGCTGGATTCCTGGGGATCCACCCCAGAAACACTGGAAATAGAAGTGCCAGCAATGGGCAGTGTAACAGGGAAACCACTTGGGAACAGAACCCTCTCTTTTCTTACAAGGATGCATTCCCTCATTATGACTAAGTGCTCCAGTTAACTAAACATGATGTTCTTTCAAAAAGTACAAAAATTAGACCAATACACAATGAGAAGGAAGTGCAGCTAATGAAGGCTTTTCTCCCTCAGTGAACGAAGACAAACTTGTTTGCCAGATAAAGTCCTATTAAAGACTAAATTAATAAAATCTTTCTCTATTGTGTATTTTGCAGGCAATTCCAAGCTATATGTTTGCATTTCAACTTGATTTCTATTTTTGGCTTTCTAAAATTTCATGAATAAAGAGTTGGATTCCAGAATAAGAATACTGGACTATTACCTCAGGCATGAAATGTCAGGATGTATATATTTACATTTCCTAAAGAAAATATTACATAGTGGCAAAAAAAAAAAAAAAAGAAAATATAATACATGTAAAAGATATTAGTATGAAATGCACCGAGCTTTTTAAGCCCTCTGAAACCTCTGAAACAACAGAAAAGATTTTCTGCCTAGAGATATAGAAAACAATTTGTAAAATAGTAGAACAATGGCATGTGCTTAAGTCTGTATTGAGTGATCTTCAAGTATCATCAAATGGATGAAAAAAACCATAAAATCCACACAGATTGCATGAGTTAACTATGTTCAGATTATGATTTGCACTGGAAAGAGGATTATCCTTACATTGCTATTGTGGAGGGTACAATCAAGGCAGGAGTTGGTTTTCCACTAGCTGAAATGAAAACAGCTTAGACTGGACAGACTGGTTCATGTAAGGTAGAGGTGAAATTGGAAAAAGGCTGATCAGAAAGACAGAAACTCTAAAGTCTGTGAAACAGTGTTTTTCAGACATTATGTGATGACTGTAATGTTATGTTTCTAGCATTTTACATTATAATACAATCCAAAATCCATTAGATTCTTTCCTTTTATGGAACTACAAGGTTGGGAGACGTTTCTGATCTGGAATGTGAAACATACACTTCACTTAAATAAGACATGATAAGTTTAAAGAGCTTTACTGAATCAAAGCCTTTCCTAGTAAGACACATTGTGATATACACTTAACATAGAATTAAAAGGTTACCATTCCTCAGCTGAGCTGCAATTAGTGTGAGCTGTCTACTACAAAGTAAAATCAAACAGTTTAGCTGAAACTTTCTGTTGTTTACTTTTTCTTCTGTCACTTCAATTGTATCCTTTGCAGCTATCAAAACATACCCTTTAATCTCTCACCTGGGTTGACAAAAAACCCCCACATTTGTTTGACTTCTCTGGATTTACAGTAAACATCAAAAGTCCCAATCCCAGTGATGCAGGGACAGCTATGAGATTTGTATTAGTCCTTACAACACACTGGTTAAAAAGTCCATTTCTTTCAGTGGCTGCCTTCCTGGGACTCGAGCTTTCTTTCTGCAGAAGTGAGACACTATACAATTCAATTTTTGCCATTTGAGGACTGCAAAGTACTAGTAAATATTTTACTAGCCATTTTATGATTTTTTGTAAATGAAGTGCATAAAGGAGCTAAAGAGATTATAGCATTTTCTGTATTTCTATTCCTTCTTTATGACCCCCCAAACATTAGGTGAAAATCTGTAAGTTTATCCATAATGTGCAATGATACAGCACATAGATTCTAATAGATGATATTACAGTGCATAGATCTCCCAAAGCAGAGGCTGATGAAAATGGATTTCCTTGCATGTGGAGCTGGAAATGTACTTGTCAGCTAAGCATTTCAACAATATTAAATTCATAATAAAAAACAAACAGTCATTATTATTCTTGGTGTAGTTCCACTAAGGTATCTGTTTGCCAGTCTGATATAAAAGGCATATTTTAAAATGACAATTTGTCCAGACCAGACACTGCATGGGAAGAACTGCAGGGCTGCTCTGCTGACAATTAATTTTAACCCTATGTTTATTAACATGAACATTTGAAAGAGGGATTTTTTAAAACCATTGACAACTGTCCATTGAGTGTTGAGTGTATATGAAAAGATACTTTATAGAATTATTTTTTAAATCCTGTTTTTTTAATCACTTCTTGTACCTCTTTGCCCTTCCTAATTAGTTAGTCAATACGTGTGGTGTTGAATTGGTTTTTTGCCAGAGAAAGCAATCGATGATCTGACTAGAATGATACTCAATCTGATCTTACTTGCTTGGATTTAGATTTCAGGTTGGCTACGCCACCCACTAGAGGTAAGGTGGCGGTTATTTTCAGTTCACCCTAGACACAGCCACAGGTAAATTCAATAATGAAATATGGTGAAGCATTGTTTTCAAATAACTTCAGCAGCAGTAAGGATATCATAGCTTAGAAGCAACCACATAGAATATTTTTGAACTATTTGATTACATTAATAAAGGAATTTTCAACAGAATTCAAGCATAAAATATGTGCAACAGAAAAAGCAAAAAGGCCAAAATACAGGCAAGATATTTCTGAGCAGTCCTGGCTGTTGCGTTGGAACTAGCAAGGCATGATTAGGCTGGCCCCCCACAGACCTTCAGAGCATACTAGGATTGTAACACACTGAGCTAATGAAATTTCAGGCTGTTGATGGGTTAAGTGAGTAATAGGGAAATAATTTATTTTTAGGAAACTGAGACACAAGACAATCTGGACTAAATTTCAGTTTGCCATTTCACTAAGGCTGATTTTACAGTAAGCACACTGGCTGTATCACTCAGACAATAGTAGTTCTCTCATGACTTCTTATAAATCTGCCTTCAACCTTGGATAACCAAGTGAGGTGGCCCAAAATGTAGCAAGGAAGAAAACAGCAGCTCATGTAACTGCATTGTTCCTCTCCTCAAAGTCCTTGCAAGACTTAGGAGCCTGACTGACAAATCCTGAGTAGCCCAGAGCAGGCTTCAGAGTGCACTTAATCTATACCAAAAAATATATATAGTATGCCTTATTTTGCTTTAAGTTCCTCTACCCTGGACTGAGAGTATTGCAGGGGTAAAGCCCCAGGGGCTGGTGCAGACACATAAGACCATAGGACAGGATCACGGGATGATTGTGTGGGATAAAGAGAACCTCAAGAGGTCTCTAGTCCAACCTCCTGCTCCAAGTGGTCTCAGCTATGAGATCAGACCAGGTTGATCAGGGCTTCTATCGAGGTGGTTACAACCAAGATTACACTCATGGCAACCACTGCAGCTATGGAGGAAGGCACCGAGTTTGCTCCACAATGATTTGCTCTCAGCTGGGACAAAAGATAAGGAAAAGCAGGAATGCTTACAGAATCATAGTTAAGTTGTGAGATGAAAGAGTTTTTTGATTCACATTAGGCATTAATAGGCCCAAGCTACAGGCAGCTGCCTGTCTGCAACATAAAGTTAAGATTCTTATTAAAGCACCAGCCATGTCTGGACTCTGACTATGCAAAAATGACTAAGAGTTCAGAAAAAAATTATTTTAGCAAGGCTTGAAATGTAACAGTGTAAGTGGATGGAAAATCGGGTTCTGGCAGTAGGATTGGATGTATGTTTAAGTAAGAATATACCCGTATTCTTACCCTGCCCCGATAGTGGATACTTTCCACCTAAATAAGTATGTTTGCCACACAAAGATAAATACAGAGCCCCTGAAAGAAAGATAATGAAGAAGAAAATGCCTCCCGACAGCAGAAAAGGAGAGAGAAATACAGTATTTAGATTGACAGAGATGTAAATGGGGTGTTCTGAAGAAAGCAGGAGTGAGTAACCCCAGTGAAAGTCAACAGGAAAAGATGTGTTACACACCCCAGCTTGCAAACACAGGCCTGTGATTTATTAGGAAGGCCCAATTTATTGCTGTAAGCCTTGAGCACAATAGCTTTCAAAGTTTTCAGCTTCACAAACACACAGTAGATCATGCTTGTTTTTCTCTGGCCACATCTGTGACCCTGATCCACGGCTCAGTGCCCAAAATGGAAGAAGCATTAGAAAAATACTCACCACTATAAAATCACAGAGAGGTGATAAGAGTCTTTCTACACACAAAGCAGATGTGATGAGTGCTTTTGAATAAGCTACCCCGCCAGGGTGATTGTATTGATTGGGAAAAGAGGGATAATCATGCACTGATTTGACTTTTTTTAATCAGATATGTCCCTGAATTTTCTAAGCAAGAGAATCTAGTGGATAAATTTATTACAACTGTACAAATTTATGCACCGAGGCAGTTGTAGCTAGTATTTTTACCTTTCCTGTCTCAAATTCTTCTGCACTGTGACAACACACGTGATGTTTCTTCCTTGAGGTAGTGATTTCGGGAGTGAGACACCATTTATGTGATCAATTGATCTTGCCTGTATAGCGTGATACAAATGCATCAGCCTTTATTGCTATCTTTATTTATTATTGCATTATGTAGTATACTAGCAGGAGCAATGTTTATCATATTCTTTCATACACACGGTAGTGCCAGGAGCACCTAGGATTTATCCAGCGTAAGAACTTGTTAAGAGTTCCAGAAGTACAAACTGGTGAATAACAGCTGCAAGAAACTGTTCTAAAACGCTTCTGCTTTTGCACAGGACCATCAAAATAATTGATTCATGCTTTTGTCAGTGATTTCCATCTCCTCACCCCAAGAGGCATCACTTTGGGATTTGATTCTCTTTTCCAGCATGACCCACTGAGTGGCTCAGAATAGCTACAAGAGCTCCAGTTAGCAGAGATGAGAGTGCTAAACGTGACACTGCCCCTGTCAAATCTTGCAAGATTGCTGGTCAGACAGGTTGTAACAGGCATCTTCCCCTTTGACCTTCCTCAGCTGCTCAGAGAAAGTATTTTTTCAGAGTAAGACTTTAAACCTAAAGAACTATATACTTGGTTTCAAGCACAGCATCTGGAAGTACCTGTGTTCAGAGTATTGCCACCCACTCGGATTTAGAAAGCTCTCATTCCTGCAGTGTACTCGTTATTGCTGAACAGAGACCAAAACAGTACCTTGATTTTGGAATTATTTGTTCAGATTCATGTAAGACATTTATCAAAGGTATAATGTTTGCTCAGTCTCTCTGTAAGGTTCCCAAAAGCCATGCCGGTGAAGAAGTCATATGTATTAAGAGCACTAAAGAATGCAAGTATATCCCATACTTCTTCATACAGAGAAGAAGCATGTTTAAAAGAGTTATGGAGGTTGGATTTGTAAGAGAATGTGTCAGGGCTGGATGGATGTATAGTCGATATTGTGGAAATAATTTTGCATAGAGAAGACTGGAGTGAGGAAGGGCCAATTGCTTTGGCAGACTCCATGGTCACAGTACACAGTAAAGTACAAAACAAGACAAGAATATCTGCTCTGCTTTAAGGTGCTTCTTATCAATCCTTCTGAGTGAAAAGACATCACATGATATCTAGCAGGGTAAATGAAGGTTTTCTCTGTATTAATCTGGTGGAATAATGCTGATATATCAAGAAGTGCAAACCAAACCTTTATTTTGCTGTCCAAAGAGCGAGCTATGCAACAGGAACATGACACGGCTGATATCTATATGAAAACAGAAGACTATTTGCTGAACAGAGTCACAGCTATATATTTTAGTCCTCTGTTTAACGTGGCTAACTGCTTGATTAAAAGAATCCTTTTTTAAAAGCATAAATCTGCTCATAATAAATATAGTTTTTATTTGTCAACTGAATAACATCGGGGAATTTTACAGCATTTAAATAACTCTGATGATTGCACCAGAAGCCTTTTTCCCCCTGTTTAATTTCCCAATGACCAGTGTTGTGCCTTAGCTTCATAGGCCAGGGAAGCCTCTTGCTGGTGTTAGTGGTAGATCTTATCCTCACAAGCCCCAGCCTCTGCTTCCCACCCTATGTCCTTTACTGTTTCAAGATGCTCTTTCCTGCTCTTCCTTCCTCGCTACAGCCTGTTTGCTCCCAGTAATTAGAGGGAACTGCTGTAGAAAGAAGTTGGCGAGACTGCCAGAGTGTTTGCTTCATTACAGGGCTGTCTCATCAAGGAGCTATTTACATGTTCTCTGTGCTGCCACGTTACCTGTGTTGTTTTGAAAGAAGCAGAGTCTCAAAGAAGTGCTTCAGCCTACACAGCAGACAATTACACTCTAAAACCTCAACTGGTCAATCTCAGCATCATACACAGAAATCTTCTGCTTTCTTAAAACTTCTCTCAGTGCCTAAATCCTTCTCTAGTGCTCCTGGAGTCAAGCTGATGCTTTGAGGTTGCCTCACTGCTCTGCATCCTGACACACAGGTGTAAAAAAATTAGGCAGCACAGATCTGGGCATGGACTCCTGAGCTTTCTATGGATGAAGGTCAGGGACTGCAGTTTCATTTTTCACAGGCAATCAGGATGCATTTCCACTCCAGCTGAATGGAGAGCATGTTCTGCAACAGCAACACAGGCTGATTTATTTTAAAAAGCTGGACAGTCTCAAACCTTGTGTATAAATTCCTTCTCCCCCCCCCACTTTTAGCCCACAAGGGACACATACCAGCATATCCATAAAGAAGATGAAGTGATTACTCTCTTTCCACCACTTTGCTGTGGTAAGACTCTGTCAGCCACAGAGAAGTTTCTGGGCCATCAGCTCAGTGACAATCCAGGTCTATCTGCTTTGCTCACAAACTGCAGTATCACCCAAGAGAGTTATTTGGGACATATTAGCTTTTACCATAAGATTCAACATAGCAATAAAAAATGTAAAATATTTTTTGTTGATATATTTTTTTCTTCATTTTCTTTATTTGAAAACCACAAAATTTTCTAGTCTGTTCTGTAGTCAATTAATATTTTAAAAGTGTATGAATCAGCCACGGTAATAGCCATTTGCAACAAAAATGAAGATTTGCATGAGGTAAAAGAAACAGCAGCAAAAAACCCTTGATGCAACATTTACCACACTATTGGTTAATCTGTTCTCTCCAAGATGACTCCTCTCAGGATTGTGTTGATTTGGAAATAAGAGCAGTAATATTGTAAATCTATGTGACTCCAAGCCACACAAAAGGTGGGATGCTGTATTTTAAGCCTACATTTTATCCTTATTTCTTTAGTGCCTCTATATTCAAGCCAAAAGCAGATTTCACTTATAGTTTGGGAAATATGTTTAACCAAAGAAGGTATAAAAGATTCAGATGCAGGAAAGCTACATATACTTCAGATATAAAGGCTAAGGAATAAAAGTCCTTGTAGTTCGTGCTGAGATTGAACAGGCACCAAACCAATGGGTTTTCTATGATTTGCACCATAGAAAAAAAAGAAAATATTTAAACATTGTGCAGTAACACAAAGTATCCACATGCATTTTGTAATTCACACTGTAGCCATGAAGGAAAAGGGGTAATTGTTAGAAATACAATACATTTGCCATATTCCAGCTGTGAAATGACATGGCACCTGGGAAACACCATGTAAAAAGCTCTGTACATGGCATTCTCAAAAATGTCATGGCTGACTGCAGCTTCAACAGCAGAGGTAGACAGAGCAGTTTCCTACTAAACGACGTTTCATGTCAGTAGAAGTGCCAATAGCACTTTTGTTCTTTTGTTCATTAAATAAATAAGCTGGAGAGACCCAGAATGCCCTGGCAATGACCAAAAAAGGACACGTATCCTTCTGGTTGAGGCAACAGCCTCAGCAGTGATGACACTTTTCCCTCAAACTGGACAGGAGTGGCAGTGGTGTTTTGAATGACTTGAGCTGGATTTAATTTTTGTTCTCCCAGAACCCTGCATTCAATATCACAGACTCTCTCAAGACTACCTGTCTTCCTCAAGCTAAAAATTCAGCTTTTAATCTGAAAAAAACCAGACATGTGGAAACAATTCCAGATGTCATTATTTTTTTCATTTGCTTTGAGCTATCAAACAAATTTTGAAGCTGCAAATGTTACTTGGAGTGATCAGCATGCAGCATTTAATTATTAGCTCTAATGATGAAAAGTGCAGCCTAAGAACTACTCAGGTCAATAGATGTCCATTTTTATAAATCCTGAGCAGCCACCAAAGACAGCTGTCTAATGGGGAACATCACAATTGACTGGAATTATCAAAAAAAAAACCTCCTCATATATTTATTTGTAGCCCCACTTGGGTTATGCCATCCTACCTACTGCATTATCTCTGTCCTGTGTTTTATCTTTTCTAAAAAGCTGTAAAATTCTAGGGGTTTTGTCCATCTTTGGGGAGATACACCTGTGTATTGCACATTTATAAAGTTCCAAACGTGTAATCTGTCTGTGGCAGATGTTCAAAAGAGTGAACAAAGCACATGTTCTAAAAATCACACCACCAGCACAGGAGGCTTCCAATCACAGTGCAAAGATCTGAGTGGTATTTCCTTTGCATTTTCCCCAGCTCACAACCAGCTTTAGGCACATTAAATGATAGATTCTTTCAAATACAGCCTCTACCAAAGAAGGAGCTGTGTCAGACCATGTCAGGTAAAGGTCATTGCCTTTAACATTACCAATCACATTACCTATTCCAGACGTTTTGGCTTAAATCACTGCTCTGAATATGAATATCTTTTCAAACTGCCTGAGAGGATGCAAGAAAACTTCCTGGTATATTTATAAGGTAAGTTTACTGACCCACTAACATTTTACACAAATGAAGCTTCAATCCAGGAAAACCTTTTTCCTGTTTCAGAAATACATATTACTAGACCTGGCGTGATCGTCCACACTCTTTTAAAGAATTTCCCCCAAGAAAGTTGTTGTATGATGTGACCAGTAGAGTTATGCAGTACTTTTGCAAGTCTATTATAAACACTTATCTTGGACGTTGCAGTGTTAGAAGACAAATACACTAATACCACAGAATGTTTTTCTGAGATAAGCTTTCCTCTTCTCTTCCATGCCTGGCACTTCCACTACAGAAGCAAAAGGTAGTTGAAGCACAAAAGTATCAAAATGAGAGTTGAAAAACTAAGGTTTGTTTAGATGTTTTCAATTCTTTCATATATGAAAATATGTATTTGTACTATATATACCCATGTCTCCATTTGTACTACATGGAGAAGAGGAAAACATCTAAGAAATTTTAGAGGAATAAATATCTTTTTTTTAAATTTATTTTGGTTTCTTTTTGTCATGGTTTAGGCCAGACTGACATTTGCCTTACAGCTCTTCAGAACTAAGGATATCACCTCTCTAGGTGAGGAGAAAACCACAGAACATGTTCTTCTAGCTCCGAAAGTTAAATCTCAGTTTTATTTTTCCTGCAGCATTAATACACTTCCCTGAAGACTAAAACGTGTCTTAGTTCCTCTAATGAAAGTTCACTTAGTGTTGCAAGCCTACGGATTAGGACAACTTTCTCAACAGCTGATTCAAAGCTGGTAGGTTTGATTGCAAAAAAGTATCTGGTCCAGTTCACCCTAGAGGCCAAGCCCAGTCTGGGGAGCTCTATGTTTACCCCTTGTGGCCAGCACTCAGGAGCTGAGCAGCACTGTGACTGACATGCAGAGCCACAGGAAAACTTTAGTCTTTATTACAGGTATTTACCTATGTGCACAAGCCTGAAAAATGCATTCATCATCGCTCTTTAAATTTCCAGAAATAACTACAACTTCCATCATTTGAAAAAGCAAGATCCCACAAATCTAAAAGCAGTCACTGTTCTACGAAGCAGAGCCTTGGCCAGCGTTGGATGCATTTTTTTCTTTTGAAAGCTGAAAAATAGAAATCTAAGCCCTCTTCCCAGAAAATGATACTGAAAAGAAATGTCATTCAATAATAAAATTGGCAAAAACCAGAACAAAACTTCTTTTTTTTTTTCTTTTAAATCCCCTGAGTTTTTAGTAGTTGTGTTATGCATAGCGCTGATCAGCCAGCGGTGCAAAGGTAAATGCGGCAGTATTCTAACAGAACTGCTTCTAAACTATAGAGGGAAGGGGCGCTAACAATGCAGATGCCAACAAAAGAAATTTAAGCAGATTTTTTTAGCCATTTAAACTGTAACATCACTATTCTTGGACCTAAAATAGGATTTCAGGGGAGTGTGAAAAAGGCTTATTTCCTGAGTGAGGTCCTACTCAGCTAAGCATAAGGGCTTTCTTTATTCCTTCTCCGAGATGCACAGCGGGAACCATTTAAAGGCATGGTGTTACCTTGACTACAGTAATCTACATTACATCCTTTTGTTTCAAGGCCATGGCCTACAGAGGGTAGAACAGTGACAGAATAAGCCACCGCTTACATTCTGGCAGACATTCTTCCACATTGTTTGGTAGGAGGATTCACAAAGATCATTGTCTGACCAGGGATGAGATCACCCAGAGCAAGCAATTTACACCCAAGCCTTTTGAAGCATGGGAAGGAGTCATACTCTAGAGATGAGTATAAATAAAGGGCAATTCAGAGAAAGCATCAACACCCAGTCACCGGAGAAGGGCAGGAGCTAGCTCTCATGCTTGGCTATCAGGATACTTATTCTCATTACTTGCTCCAGTTCTCTATTTTTTTAGCTAAATTCAAACCTCAAATTATTAAAAACAAGCAGGGTTTATGAGTGTGCACCTGGTGTACTACCCTTGCAGCTGGAAAAGGAATCTGGCCGTTGGCATGCTTAGTCAGTGCAAAAAGTAAGCTTTTTAAAGCTTAGAGAAGGAGATTTGACCAGTTCGACTCCTTCACCTCCATGGCTCTCATTACTCTAGTCCCATAATTGCTGATCCATCTGCTGGTTCATTCTTGCCCTGGCTCTTCCTTTCATGCTGAGTCTATATCTTTGTTCCTATAGATCATACAAGGTTGTCCATGAGCCTTATCTTTACACCCAGAAAGCATGATCTTCCTTAAAAAGGGAAACAGCTTTTTGTGGGAGAGAAGGAGGGAAAAACTTAAAACCAGCAAAGGCCATGAGAAAAAAGTACAAGTGTCCGTATTCCCTCAGCTAGGGGAGATTATATATACAAATAACATACTCATATAGAACATTGGAATTTATAAATATGAAGTATTATTTTGGTAATTTTAACTCAGCCTTCATTAATTTCTAGTGTATAGATCACGGCAGAATGAGATGCCCTATAAACAGAAAGATATGTTGTAATTCAGGAAAAAACCACCTTTCTCCTATTCCAGATAAGCTGTTTGCTGAACAAGTTCCAAAGCCAACAACTGGCTCCCAGCAGAGCCACGCTCTCAGTGTGATTTATGCTGTTGAAAACTGGCAAACGGCCCCGTAAATGGGTGCCGTGCTTTAGCAGGCTCATACCCCCAAATAATTCTGGCTGTGGCAATTTCAAAGAAATAATTCTACCATGAAGGAACTCAAGGCTTTGTAGTTGGGTACAGCTGGCCTTGAATGCTGATATAACCCAAGCATGTCCTATACCTGAGCTGAGTGGATTTTGCCGGCATTGCTGTAGCTACACTAATGAGACACTATCAGAAAATTCCCGTGTGTCAGGTTAATTTGCAGCTGGATCGCCCATAAAAGGAACATTATATGCCATAAGGCAGATGTGTGCCAAGACAGCAGGGATCGGGGAATCTTGCAGCAAAACCAAGCTCTTGGAGATTAGCCAGTGTGAGGGAAAAATATCCATTCAGATGTTCTCTGAAAGTCCGGGAGGTGAGGATGAACAGTTACATGGGACTTGTTTCACTGAGACTGAAAAAATTCCAGAGAGGATTAAATCCCTCCTCCCCACCTATTGCTGATGATATGGCTGTTAAAAAAGTGGGAAATGTGAGGCATGAAAAACTGTGAACAGATCTGAAATAAAACAAGAGGACAGAAAACAAAACAAAATAACCTAATTTTCTTGGATATAAGAGTTCCTAATGGCAAGTTAGTTTTGGAAAACAGTATTTTCAGAATCTCTCAAGAGAACAGACGTAAATTAACATTTACTGAAAAAAAATTCTTTCAGCAAAATAAAAATTTCATTTTAAGTGACCAATTTCAAAAGCATTATTTAGGCTTCCAGCTTCTAACCTTAACCCCCTCCCCAGTGTCTTACATGTTCAAAACCACAGTTCTGGTTCAGCGACTGGTTCCTATGCAGCTTGTATTAGTGCATCTCAGCTAGTAGTATTATTCTGAAGAGATTAAGTGGAGAAAAATAGCTAGAAGAACATAGCTCATCAAAACAGGTGATAATCTCCTTAAATCAACAACTGGAATGTTCCTTCTTCCAGCCATAGGGTTACTTTCCTCAGTAAAATTCCTCTTGTAGTAAAGTGGCTGTACGAACTTGTTCTCTAGCCAGTTACTCCAAGGTAATGTAATTTAACCAAGCAGAAAAAGGTGAAAGTCTACCTGCAGCCCTGGAAACTGAGTTTAATCATTTTAAAATTATTCTGTTTGAATGAATCTGAACTCTCACCAAGGAGAGAAGGGGAGGAATAAATCGGTCAACAAATCAATATTACAAGGAGTATCTGTAACTCTGCAGGCTGGCAGAAGCTCTTAGTAAAGCTTTTAAAAGTTTCATTATAGTCACTCATGAAACAAAAGCAAAATCTGAAATTAAAATTATTTTGCCTTTCATAACTTGAGCTAACGTTCTCAGCTTTTGGTAAAAGGGAGACTGTCAAAAGAAGTCTGAAAAAATGAGAAGAATTGTATTAATTTTTCAAACTTCTGACATTTTGTGCTGGAAGAGACAAATAAGATGACAATGTTTACTCAAATTCTTCAAATATATTGACTTTCTATAATTGCTTAAAGAAGGCTGCTGATTCCACTTCCCTAAATGGAAATCATTTTATTGTTGATATTAACCAGAAACTATATTGGATATACTTCAGATGATTTGACTCTGCAACTGGTGCTACCAGCAAGGCTTTGGGTACTCAGCCCATAGTTTGATTTACAGGACACTATCCCAAAAGGGGAAAAGGATATCAGGCCAAGAGTTAGCAAAGCTCTTGCACAGGGCTTTAAACTAGAAGTGAAGGGGGAAGGGGATAAAATGAGACCCAATGGTAACGAGCCGGGGGGAAAAGGGCCAAGGATGGGGTTGAAACTGGGAGCCCAGCTCAAGTGCATCTACACAAAAGCACCCAGTATGGGCAACAAACAGGAGGAGCTGGAGGCCATGGGACTGCAGGAAAACTATGATATAGTTGCCATCACAGAAACACGGTGGGATGATCCGTGAATCTGTGAATGACTGTGAATCTGTGAATGACTGATCTTTTCTTTTTCTGAAGGAGGGGTGTTTGGGTCACAATCTGAACAAGAATATCTTTTTTAACTATTATAAAGTCTTCAAGGTTTTGAAGTATATTCTACATAGAATGAATCTGTATATATCTGGTATCATAATACTTTTACTTCCCATGTAAAACAACAACTTTCCTGCAAGTAATAAACAAAATAAGACCATGGCCATGTTGCATTAAAAATTGCACAATCAACTCCCAGCTTTACACGTCAGAAGTACTTTCCAAAGAATACCTTTGTTTAGAAATCATTATTTACTTGCTGTTTGTCTCCATATGCCAACACTGTTCTAGCAAGACCTTTATTGAGTTGCCCCTAAATCTTTAAGTGCACTCCTTCCCTCTCATACATAGATGTCACACCAAGCATTCTTTCATATCTATGAGAGTTTCAATTTTAATGACTTTTTTCGTAATTAACTGGAACAGCAACATTCATGTCTCTTTATGAAAAGATCAGAATTCTTTTGCAGCTTTTGTTTTTCCTCAGAAGCAGCTGATTTTCTGGAAAGAGGAGCTCTCCCTATGGCTTTTGGATTGATAAATGTGAAATTGTTTTCTTTGTTTGATAAAGGGTATATATCCCATGGAACTGTCAGAACATCATTGCTATTTTAAAGACTGAAAATTATGCCATGGCTGATCCTGACTGTCTGAGACCATACATTATCTGCAGCTTGAAAGCTCTCTCATCTCAAAAAAGGACAGCTAAAAACTTAGGTTTAGGCTACATAACACATCAACAACACAGATGATTCCTTGCAAAGTGTTTTGTTACTAACTTTTTCATTGATTTAAAAAAGGTCAAGAAGTTATCATTAACTCAAGATCTCCAAGCTTTGCCAGAAATTGCATGTGATTTATAATTAACCAGCTCTCTGAGAGGGACCTTAAACCATGCTGTAAAACTCCAGGAAAGGAAATTTATCACTCATAAGGATTAGTCTTCCCTCAAGACACATGAAGGGGAAACAGGGGCAATTAGGGAATAAGAATTACTGTGTTGCTTACCAAACAGCATTATTCTGGGGATTCTTGAATTGAACACCAGGGAGCAGCTGAACTTTGCATGCTCTTCTGGACCTCAAGAGATCCTGTTAAAATTTCACTGTAGTTCAAAAATGGCCAAAAGGGAAAAAAAATAAACTTGAGCTGCACGGGATGGAAACCCCAGTGACTTTTAGTGCTTGTTTAATGATAAACTTCAACTTGGTAAAATTAACAAGTTTAGAAAAAAAATAAAAATCAACCTCTGTGATCATTACAGGGCATACCTAATGGTACATTATTCATACCAAATGGAAATCTGAAGTTGCATAAGGCCCACTGTGCTTTGTGTCAGGTGGTACTCAATTATCAGAATGACTCATGAGGCATTGCAATGTAGAAATCTCACAGCAAATAACAAACAGAGGGCTCAGCCTAGCATGTCTTTGTGAAGGTACTCTCCTTTCCCAGAGCAGGGTGCATTAGGAAGACCTGAGTGACAAGGTGAATCCAGAGCTGTCTGTCAAGCTGCACAGACTTCTACTGACATATTTTTCCTTTTGAGCCTAAAGCAACATTTAAAATACAAAGATCCCATAGTGACACTGTCAAACCCAATGCATGTACCACATCTGAACCTAAGGAGACTGTAATTCAGCAGTGCCCAGGGAACACAATAAGTGAGGACCTGAATGAACGTCAAGTTGATATGTGCTGGGGTATCACTGACAGACATGTTCATTTGTCACTCAGTTAAGACTCATTCATCCCTCATATAATTAGCACTCTGTTTGTAAGGTCCTATTACTCACCAAAGGCCTCTGATTACAGTCAAATTGAATATTCCCAGCAAGTTTTGACAGTTTATAGGAAAATTGCTCTACTGAAACCAATATTAATGTACTTAAATGACTTCAGAAGGTAAGGATACCTCCCAAATGATATTGTTTTGATGATACACTTTCACAGTAAAAGGCTGACAGCTGTATCTGTGAATATACTTCAGCACATTGGAACAGATGCTTCCAACTCCAGAACCACAGCCCTCCATCCCTGATTTCAGCTAACACTTCTCCATGCAAGTCACCTACACGCTACACAGAGGTCAATTTTACATCTCTTGGGTATCTACAGTTTTACTGCTGAGCTTGAACAAGGCTGTCTTCATCTTAAAAGAGTATGAACTCGATGCTCCTCAGGAACATTAAACACATGCTTCCCCTGGCCAAAAGCTGTCCACCTGGTAAATACACCCAGGACACATGTTGAGCTCTGTACAAAACTTTGTCAGAAAAGCTGGCATTGGCACCTTTCCCATTTCATTGGCTTCTATTAAAACTGTCCACTTAGTCAGAATAAGAATTGTAAGAAATAAGAGTAAGATCTAATCAATTCCATCCCTAACAAGGATTCAAATTCATGTCTTCACTGCCAGAACAGCAGGCTAATTACCAAGCAACAGGCAATGCAGGAGCATTATGGTGACATTTCTCTGGCAAGAACGGCCTCGTAGAAGCCACAAGTATTCCAACATTAATAAACCAGAGGTTGTGACATCAAATGCTTTGGAGAGGTGCACTGCCCAGCTCTCAAATGCTGAGAAATCTATGTTCTGCTGTTCTCTGCTAGTGTTTGGTAACAAACAGTAACCAACTCAGATTTATTTTCTTTCCCTCTACTGCAGACCTAAGCTTCTATATTACAGCAGAAAAGCGTGCATGCAAAGTCCAAGGTCAAGCAAGAAGTTTATAGGTCAGGAGTTGCTACAGTCTGGGACATCAAAGGCATTTCAAGCAACACTGTTTCTTCCCCTGATTGTTTGAAACTCTAAGATATACATTAGCAACAAAGTGTCCTCTGCGGAACTCCCCCTCCCAAGAGAGGCAAAGTTGTATCATGTTTGTCGTCCCTCATTACTATCTGTTCTCATTAACTCCATCTTTATTGTGCGGTTTATTTCCCAAACATAAATATCAAGAGGCAGATTATCTCCATTTGGAAGAAGAGAAAGCTAGGGTCACAGCAGACAATAGCAGAATGGTTTCATCTTCCTCATTCTCTACCAGGAGAAGCTTTGGAGAAAGCATCAAGCTGTAAGGAGCAACAGCAGTAGGGAGTGCTAAATTTCAAATGACTTGAAAGTGCTGTGTACACTTTATTTCAGATAAGTGAAGAAACTGAGACAAAAGTCAACTAAGTGGACATCCCAGCAAAGAAATGCAATAGCAGATCCAAGACCATTTGCCTCATGTCATAAACTTCAATTTTACTCCTAAGACAATCCTTTCTTTCTCTAAAGCAATAAGAGAGGAGTGAATTTGTTTAACTGACCATCAGCTTGAACCTAATCCCACGAATCGGAGTTCATTCAAACTATAAAGAGCAATGGGAATATCATACAACTACCTCATCTCCACTTTAATCATGACACAGGAAGAGCCAAGAAGTTCTTCTCTCCCTGCTCAACTAACTCTTCATGGTATTTAATTGATGCACAGAATTTAAGTCTTTTTGATATAACAGTGCCAAATTATTTTTGGCTCATCAAGTTTCATACCTCTTGGCGGGATAACTGCCTTGACAACTGACCTTCTGTCAGTTCTCAAATTTAAAGACTCATCTTACGTATCCATGAAGCAGATGGAGATGAAAATTTTTTTTAAAGGTAAATATGGTTTAAAAAAAAAAAGGCATTTGGGAAGTACAGGAAAGTAATTTTGCTTGTGCATCATCTCATTTCACTACTACTGATTATTACTGTTATTATGTATTTATTATTATTATTTCACTGCAAGTCCCCTATACTGCTTAGGCTGTCTGGGAAGCACTTACTCATTCTCTGACACTTCAAAGGCACCTGTGCCAGGGAGTCTCACATCGCATAAACCACTTCCCTGTCTATGCCAACTAGGTTCTGCAAGATCACTTCCAGGTGGAGAATTTGATTTTAAACAAATGGTGGGTACTGGAAACACACACACACACACACACAGATCCAGCCTGTACTTTCCACCTGTGCAATATGTCTCCGAAATCTAGCACCTACAGGGCAAGCTAACGCTCTGGCAACATAACACCTCACACAAAGTTCACCTTCAGGAGCGTAAGATACGCTGTGCTCAACACTTCGCAGACACACCCAGGCACTCTGCCTTATTGCTTGAAGGCTCATTCGCCCATAAAACATTTGAAGAAGCAAATGGAAATCCCTGGAAAGCACAGGGCAGCACGTTGAGCACACACACTTTGCTCTCAGTTACTTTGATAGCCCAGCTCCAGCATTAAGCAGCAAAATCTCAGCTTTATATTGTGCTGTTCTTCATCCGAGAGTAAAAAAAGCCCTTCATCTTCAACAGTCACAATATTCTCACATTATTTTCATGTATATTCAAATTTACATTTGATTTTTGGAAGGGGGAGTTGCTTGAAAGATACCCACAGTTTGAATAAATATGTCATTTGAGTTAATTTCCTGGACAAACTTTCCATGGGATTTCCAGTGTTGGCTGCACAGACCTTCATAAACGCAGAAGGAAAATAAGCATTTGTCTGAGAAACAGCTGCTGCTTTCCTTCCCTGCTTCTGTCCTTGCTCTCACACAGAATCCCACTGGGGTCAAATTAGATGAGGGCTAGATGAGCAGATAATCTGAGCTTTAACAGATTCACCTGAGACTCAAGAAACCTGTATTTTTAATCCAGTATGTGCTATTAGTCTTTGCTGCGACTTGCTCTATCACTTCATTTCCATCTCTCTACTTCCCCTCTGCCTGTCTCACCGGATGAGTCTTTGCCTGGGGTAGTGTCACGACAGACAACATGCCCCTGTTCCCCCCGCAAAGGCCTGCTTGTGCTGCTGTCACCTTATTTATTTCAGACTCAGTCATTTGCCCACAGTGTTCCTCCCGTGTGAGCCTGAGAGCACACGCCTGTCCTGCGCTAAGAATGCCAGAGAGGGCTTTGGGGGAGCAGCAGAGATGGTGTGACAGACCTGCCTCCATCGTCACTGCACAGGTAGAGAGGGAACAGTCACAGTTTGCTGCAGTCACCCATAGATGACTCAATCCCCAGGCAAGATTAGTAAGCAGAGCTGCACTTCCCAGCTAGCAATTTGAGGATTTTCCAGGCTTTTGTAGAAATGACTTCACAGCGACTTTTGAGGAATAATATATTATAAAAACACCAAGAGAAAAATAATAGTATAGGCTTGATTGGAGTGAAAGAAACTCCTCTGTATTGTATCATAACTTCACAGGTCTCCTTTATTTCATTGATTGCCCTCAGAATTAAATGATACTCATTTAAAATTACTAGGTTCATGAAGCATAATGTAAAATTAAGGGGTATGTCAACTTAAAATACACTGTTCTCCATCAGAGCAACTAATTGGTGAAATTAGTCATTGTTTCATAAACTGAAAGCAAGTAAAATACATGTTTTCAATTGACGAAAATGTCACCAATATCCTTTAATTATTTTTCCAACTAAGTCATTAGTATTTTCTTTACACTTATAAAGACAGCTTTTTCACAATATAGTATTAGCTTGCAGATAGCACCACCTCTGCTTCCCAGGTTGACTCCTTCCCTTTTTGTGCTGAATAAATAGCACTAAAATGCAGCAATTAAGAATAAAGGCCACCCTCAGTCTCTACGTGAGTGGCTTCAGATTTACAGCAGCAGGAATAAAAGCCAAATTGGGCCTACCTTTCTAACCAGGTTCGGATTATTTCCTTTTCTTATTTTGCCTGTTATCATTGTGAGACCATAATGAACCCAATCCATGTTTTCCATTCTGATGGTAGGAAATAATCATTATTTTATGTTTTCTTAATATGTTTTCAAGATTTAGGATGATTTCAGTAGTTCATTAGTTGCTGACTTTTCCAGATATACATGAATTGAAAAATAGGTTTTAAAGAGAACACTCTGCCACTAAGAACATCCATGGATTAAGAACATGCTCTGAGTTAATGCCCACAAATCGTCACTCTGAAGTCAATTACCACTGAGCACAGGTCATGTACATTCAAGCAGCTATAACTCATTCATTGTGCTATTCGTGA
>JAOQGH010000077.1:14745341-14766192 GCA_025769975.1 Gallinago jamesoni | reverse complement strand
TATAAGGTGTAGCCCACAAAGGAATTGTGCCTGATGAGAAACACGCTCAGAAACTTTCAAACTATGCAAATTTTCATTTCAAAAGTACTTTAAGCCTGAAATAATTCATTTGAAACAGCTTGTTCTTTCCAAATCCTAGAGCAGTGGCTAAGAGAGCCTTGCTGGGGTCTTTAGGAACTGAGGCCCTACATACACTGAATTTCCATCCATGCTCTTTTACCAAGGAGAGATGTAATGTACCTTTTGTATGTACCTGCTGTTGGGCACTGCAAAATCTGTGCCTCAGTCCTCTGAGGCTGCCTCCAGAGCCCTTACCTGTGCATTAGGGTATGTCTGTAGCCGCAGGTGCCATGAACACTCCTTTGGACCGACCGGCTCCTGAGCTTTAGGAAAGCTCCCGCTTTGCCAGAATCTAGCAAGGAGAGAAAGAGGAAATGGCTTCCGTTGAACTTGGGAGAAATTTAAAAATTCTCCTGAGAAACACTGTAATCTTTCAGTTTATTCATTTAACCTGGGAAGTTAAATATCTGTTCATGGATGCCACACTGGAGTAGTGGCTCATCACCAACTCACTCAAAGCATGACCCTATGTCCAATTGCCTGAGTCCTTGCAGACCTGCATCTAGGAGATAAACTTCACTAAGAAGAAATAGGTTTCAGGAGTCTAAGGCACTAAAATTTTTCCTCCTATAAGCATACTATTTTTTGGTCTTATTATGAATCACTTTAAATGAATACACATCAGCTAAGGGAATTCCATTCCTAGACTGCTTGAAGGGTCAAGACACTTACTGTAAAATTAATTAGCGAACATTAATTACTCAACAACAATCATGAAACATTTAAAAGGAAAAGGAATTTCTAGAAATACCATTAGTAAATACATTCCTGAGGAAATTATTTAATTAGCTTTTAATTACTATTAAAGACATTTATTAGCTGCTAAATACTAATTACTTAAAGCACCATTTTTAAACTGCTGCTGATGTTCATAATTTAAATAACTACTTTTATCTATGTATTTATTTTCCAGTATTAAGTGGGTGGCTTCTCATTAAGAGTAGAACATAGTACATGCTTTATGCACAGGATTGATTGCTATTCTGGCTTGACCTCAGCTGCAAACCTGGAACCTTAGATATCAAGAAAATTCTTAGCCCTTTGGAGTTAAAAGGCAGCTTTCTTATGTGATAACAGAAATTAGTTTCTGTCATCTATGCAAATGAATACTGGCCCCTGATTAAAGAAATAGGTACTGATTACCAAAGATGCCCTGAATATTCAATAGCTGCTACAACAAATTGTGTTGAAGATCAGATTTGAATCCAAGTCTCTTGTCACAAGTTTCTGCCCCCTTCAGACCTGGGATGACTTCAC
Organism: Gallinago jamesoni; assembly: GCA_025769975.1. Classification (NCBI taxonomy): domain Eukaryota; kingdom Metazoa; phylum Chordata; class Aves; order Charadriiformes; family Scolopacidae; genus Gallinago; species Gallinago jamesoni. The sequence continues at coordinate 14,764,815 of JAOQGH010000077.1, read as the reverse complement.
CGATTGCAGAAGGAATCCTTTGTCCCATGTACAAGCAACCCTTGGCCATGATAACACTCCTTTGATAGACTGAATAATAGAATAAATCATAGGATTATTTCTGTGAATAGTTTGGAGACTGAGAAAGTGATTCTAATTTTATTTTGGTGTGTTTGCACTTTTTGAGGTGTTCTGATAATTCTTGTAACCCCATTTGTGTTCTGCTTAGGGAACAAAAAAACAGCAATTTCCCTCAAGTCTGTATACTGAACAATTTATATAGAAAAAATGCAAAATAGTTGCATTTAGTGCTAGATTATCCAATCCATTGGGAATAACAGTGCAATACAGTGTTTGCTGAGGAACGAATGCAATTCCTCCATTTTCCAAAGGATATCTGGTATTACCTTAGGCCTCATTCCATCCTTCTGTCTGTTTGAAGGTGTTAAGGAGCAGCCTGACTCCTACTAGGTTTAATTACATTTCTTATCTCACAGATCTCTGGCTGTGTTTTTTTCTCAGAATTCATTGCAATTTCAAGATGAAGCAAGATAGAAAACAGTACTTGCTCATGACCCAGATTGCTCAGTTAAAAAAAAAATAGTTCTCCTGCTGCTTTTTAATTGGAACCATCTGTTATTCCATTTCTTTCCTGTATAGAACACAGAATTTAAACTCTGGTCTAGGTGTCATCTTTATGTAGGATGAAAAGTTAGTGCTGTATTTTTGGAGTGGAAAGGTGTTAGGAAACATTGCATCTGATATACTAGGTATAGCATTGTTATTAGACACAAGGAAAAACTTACACAAACTCTGTTAAAATTCTGGAATAAAATTTAACCCTTTTTAATTCCTCATATACTTTGCTGAAAATATTTGTGTGGGTTTTATTTCTTTTTTTGTCCATCCTCTAGTCAGGCAAAATCAAAATACTAAAACCCCCTTTCTTTTGGTGTTCAGAAAAATTCCAGTTAATTTTTTTTTTTCATATTTCTAAGGATGGAGATTCTACAACTTCTCCAGGCATCCTGACTGAAGGCTGAACCACCCTTATTGTGATTTTTTTTTCCCCTTCATATCCAACCAGACTTTGCCTTGCTGCAACTTGTGTCCAGATCCTCTCAATTCCTCTAAATTTGAGAATAGTCTGATTTAACTTCCTAATGGGTGGTTGTAGAGAAGAGGGCAGGAGATACTCCCCTTGGCCTTCTCCTCTACAGATTGAAAAAAACAACTCTCCTAGAACATCCAATCCCTCAACCATCTCAGGGAGTCTGCTCTAAAGTCCCTCCAGTTAGTCAACATAGCACTCCAGATGTAGTTTCACAAGCAGTGAATAGAGGGGATCATTCATTCACATCCACCTGCTGGCTGAACTCTCGCTAACACAACTCAGTATGCAGTTAAAATTTTGTAGCTGAAAGTACAACATGGCACACTCTATGCTAATCCCATTAAAAATAGATAAGAAAATTACCTGAGACCAGAGACTGAAAATATTACATTAACATCTTGACTGTATCGGAAATTGGACCACAAAGAGGTATAAAAACAAGAGAAGGTAAAAATGTATTCATTTTCAGATCAGGAAATATTAATGCAAGTAAATTCCATCCCAGAGTGCAAAGATGTGATCATCTGTTGTGGTTTACAGCTAGTACCTCATTGCTATTTCTGGAATGGTATTATTGTTCATTTCCTTGTTTCAGCTCTGTTTCTCCTGACACACTAACGTTGGGGCCACTGAAGAGGAATCAGGGGAAGGATTATCTTGTTGATCAAATGAATGAAGTCATAAATATGGAAGAAATGGTTCCTGCATCCACCAATGGGAATCTTTTAAATAATAACTTCAAGTTTAATTTTGTTTATATTGGAGAATCATATTTACAAATTTGCTATTAGATGATATCTATGATCACTTAGCATTCCATAAGATCTTTTCCTTTCTGGTCTCATCAGCAGGTTATTATTGAATTTTTAAAAATATACACTGTATATATGAAATTATCATGCAAGTCTATTCTGTTTCAAAAGCCCTTTACAGAAACATCTACCCTAAGCCAGCAGAGAGCCAGCACAGGTCTGACAGATATGTTTTCTAGGGTCCTGCATCACAATAATATATAATGTGCTTTCATCAGTCAAAAAAAAACCAAAAAACCACTACATTGCTTTTGCGTCCTAAGTATTCTGCAAAACTTCGTATTTTGGAGTATTACAAATCTAAAGTATTTTAAAATATTAACTTCCCTGAAGCCAGCCAAGTCATGCTCTGAAGTAAGATAGTGTTCCTATTGGCATATCACCGACAGCAGACAGCTGTGGGGATTTTTTGCCCCAAAATATTTGATGTCTTTATAAAGATACCTGTTTTTTCCACTGACAATGACAATAAAAGTCAGTTACAGTATTTCTTATTCTTTCCTGGCTGTCTTTAAAATGCTGAGTAGAACAAATATTTCTTTGTCAGAAAGCAGAATCATTGAAATAGTAGAGCAGAAGAAGCCACAAAATGGAATATTCATAAGATTTGACATGATGCAAATTGCTTCTAGTATTGCTGCTTTTAAACACCAAAGTATTTTGGATCACCTATCATTCATTTCTTAATTCCACATAAAAACAATTATATGCATTATATGGATTCAATAGTAATGTTCAGACCTTGTTGTTTTGGGTTTTTTTGGGTTTTTTTTCTGCATACAAAGGAAAAGAATTCATGACATGCAATGTCCATCATCTCCCCAACTTTATAGGAAGTTCAAAATAGAATTTCAGTTTATGTACGCTAATGAAAATCTCCTGAGAATACTCATTTCAGGTGGAATCAGCTTCATTTAGCTCTGAACCCTTCAAGTGAGGCAATTAATGTGAAACCTAGATGCCTGAAGCAAGCTCTATAGTCAATGATGAGAGACAGATATCCCTAGATTGTGATGCACTTGTTTAAAACACGACCTCATTTAAAATATGTGTCTAAAGTCAGATAAATGAATCTGAATCATAAAGCTTTGTATGTATAAGAAAGGTTAGGAAAGGATTCAGGGGTAAAAGCAAAAGGGACAATTTTTGACCACGCTTCCTACATTATAATCCTGGCAAAATCTCAGGATAAGACATTCTGGCTGACTGTCTCCTATACTTGGCTCAGATTCAGATTTAGATGAACATTTTTTTCATTAATGTGGCTTAAAAGTTTTACTCACCCTTAATAGATACCACAGGAAGTTGGTGACATAATTTTAGAAATCAGTAGACAGAAATGCATTAGTAGCAACACCAAAAATATTAGAGCAAAGCAAAACAATGAGATGTCCTCCCGTCTTCATGTTTCCAAACACAGATTTATAGTTTCATCTTCAGCCTAACTTTCTTCTGAATGCCAGCTATATTATTTGCAGACCAGCTCTGCGAAAAACAAATATCATATTTGGAAAAACTATACCACAGGGAGATTAAGGTCAAGGCCATCAAAATAGTTAGATAATTTTGGTCCCTTGTTTCTAGATGTAGTTTACTGGATTCCACAATGGAGGCTCCTAAAAACATTAGAATCTTAAAAATGTGTCCTTAGTGGCTTTCCATGGTGATATAGGAAATCTTTCATAACCCTTAACATGGAACTCAAATCTCCTTACTGCTTTCCCAACAAGTAATAGCCAAAACATTATAAAAAGTAGAGCAACTGACACCGCTGTATTTAACTACTTAGCTCAATACAGCTATTGGCATTCTTTATTTGGAGGGTTATCTCTGAAGGGCTTCTAAAACATTTTGGGTTTTAAATAGTTGCACCTCTCCTTTACTCCCCTGTCAAAGGGCAACTGTCTACTAACTGTATCATATTCTCAACTTATTAAGATTATCTGCACAACACGCCTCTCTCTCATCTTCTCTTCAACTCAGCCTTTGAGGGCCACTCTGGCATTTGATTTGGTGTTGAGTGTGATCTGTGTTAAGTCTTGTTGATACTTTTTGCCCAGCCATCCAAATCAGAGTCCCAAAGACCTGGCATTACAGTCCTGCTTTATTTCCATGTCTCTGACTGTTGATTAGCAACAAAGTGAGCCAAAAGGGAAATACTGACTTGAAAGCTAGTAATTGGAACAAGAGTTCATTTTGTTTTCATTTCCCCTTACCTTGTAATAATTTGTAGTGCACAACTGGGTTTTGTGCTTTGTCTCTTCGTTTTTCTGGAAGCTACTCTCAAAAATAATATATCAGAAACCACGCACTGGGCTTAGCCATACCACTAAGATCTATATGCCAAGAACACTATGCATTTTCCTTAATGTGAGACTGAACACTAAAGAATAATCTTGGAACAAAGATCTATGTTTTTTCCTGCTGCGGCCCCCAGAAATTCCCCTTGCTCTGGTTCTGAAACACTGGTATCTGAAGCCCTGTGGAGCTCCTGTGCCAGTTCTGTGGCAGTTGTTAACAACAAAACCAACAATCAGTTGTTAAGAAGACCTTCCTGCCTTAATTCCTTGGGGGTTTTAGATGGGAGAGAAATTATTAAAAAGGGAAATTAGTTCATAAAACTCCCCTAGCAAGACTGAGAAGGACATATTTTAGTATATGTTTAGGGACCTAGAAATGGACACAAGCACCTAGTAGGATTCCCATAACAGACGTGGAATGTGCTCCCTGTAAAATCAACAGGGCAACTGAAAAAAAAAAATACTTCTGGGGATCTATTCAACCTATGAGACACCTAAATGACTAGGACTTTGGCCCATATGGATGACACCCTTAGTGAGACAAACTGCTTTTAGCTACACTGTTCTAAATCTGGGGTCATTTTACTGTGGACACAGGCAATGACGGCTTTTCTGCCAAAAAAAGATCCTTTACCTACAGTTAGTGCCATCAAAATCTGCCTGGAGGCATCAGTATGTATTTAAATTCTGCTGTCCTTTTGGGCTGCCTGGATTTACATGATCTGGAGATAGTATTTAAACTGGAAGGTCTGTTTCATCAATGTAGGGAAAAGAAGCAAGCACTATGGCCAAGTCCTTTAAAGGCCCATTTCCTCAGAGCATGATTTACTATTTGAAACAGAGAGACATGAATAACAAAATAAAACTTTGCTGACAAACTGCTGGCTGCAATTCCCAGAAACACATCTTCCCCCTGGATCCCCCCTTTTTCTTTTCATTTTATAACTCCCAAGACACAAGATATGAAGAAACTCTTTAAATCTTTCCTGGTGCTTTACTCAGGATACATCCGTACTGAGCCTGCAGTGTTGTGTGAATACACTTGAGGTTGCTTTAAATGTGCTAGGTTCGATCCTGAGACTCAGTCTGTCGCCTTGCAATAGCACAATACTCAGAATCAGCTAATTCTTTCCGCTTCTTGAGATTACAGAGGAATTAATGCCAAGCAAACAGACACACACACCCTCCTCTGGTGGGGGAACAACACCGAGGAAGAGAAATAGTGCTTTTCATCCACACTGTCAAACAAAAGTGACAATGGGAGCCAGTCAAAAGACATTTTTTAAACAAGTTTACACCAGACAATGGTGATTAGACTTACACCACAAGAGTCATTATGACGTCAATAAATTGACTGGAGTTTTCAATGACAGCAAAGAAACCAGAAGAACTAAAGCTTTTTTTTTGTGTGTGTGTGTGTGTCTGTATTATGCCCATTTTTCTTCCACTTTATATTTCTTTGAATAAGATTGTTTCAGTGCTTACAAAACAACTGCTCCTTACGCTGCAGTGCTTTGTTTTTAAAGAATTACTTTGCAGGAAATGTAAAGCCTTTCTAGTTGCATTGCAAGCAGGAATCTGTACAATGTACCGCAAAACGCTGCACCGTCTCTTCTTCAGTCTCACCTGAGATACCAGCTTGATTATCCTGCTTGCGCTCTCCTTTATAGGATTTGACTCACAGACACTTAAATGAAAATTTACTGCATTTATACAGCTCTGTTTTACTAGCACTGTAACTGCAGGTAGTATCTCAGTAGAAGCTGCCATAGCTCTGATACTTCCCAGTAGGAGCTTCATATGGATATTACATGGCGGGATGGGGATTTGAATGGGTGTTCGAATGTGTGCTGAATCCTTCTAAATTAAACAATGAAAAAATAAAATAACATTAATATCCACCCTCAGCTCTTCCATGGTTACTCAAAGGCAAGATACCTTCTCTTTAACCCAATACATGTTGCTCTGACAGCCCACCAGCTTTTTAAAAAATGATGAAGTACTTGAAACACTTTAGGGGTCATTTTCACTTCTCTGCATTACAATATGACAATGACAATACATCTCAGATCACACTGACAGTTCTCTGTTAAAATAGCCTTTCCTTGTATATAATGAATCTTTTTCTTCATGTGGCCATATGAGTATTGATATGAATGATCTTTCCACTGTAAACCATAGGTGGTGTCAAGAATATATAAACACAGAACAATAACAGAGCCTCTGCCTCAGCTTATTTGGTAAGAACTGAATTTTCACTGATTTGAAGAGACGCAACCAACCACAAAAATTAATGAGATCCTGATCCCAGGGTCACTTCTAAGTGCTATCATGTTATTTTGATTAGTACTGAAACTTGGGACCTCATTGTGGGCACAATCCATACTCATTATACAAAAGAATATGTACTTCAAGATAAAGGACAAAATCTTGACCACATACTTATTAGATGAATCATTTAAGAATTCTCATTGGGGAAATGAGACTTCTACTTTGCAAGACTAGAGATATCAAGACCTTTGCAGGAACTATGAGTGCAAACTGCTAATTCTCTTCTGACAATGGTAAAAATAGGAATATGAGCACAAATGGAGCAGCTTTACTCCATGTGATAATATCTTTTAGTAATTCAGAAAAGGACATAATCATGAATACTGCCATAATGAAGGCATTTAGAAATAGGAAGGGGAATTAAAGCCATCTGCAGCTGAGATTTGCAAAGTCAGAAACACCTGTATTTCATTTATTCATTTGTTTAATACCCTATTGTCATTATTTTAGTTGACATAAAGAGGACTATGCTACTTTTAGTTATATTGCATTACATTCTTTACTAACAATACTCCAGGGGCATCCCCAAAGACCAAAGGGCTACATGGGACTAACATGCTGTTAAAAGGTCATAACCTGCTTCTGGAATCTGAAAGGAAAAGGTCCTATAGGTTATCAGAATACGTACAATACCCCATCAAAGTCATTAACTGTTTGACTTTTTTAAAATATAGAAAAGCTTCAGCTGTCAGACATTTCTATCACCTGGAAAAAAGGTCAGTAAATACATACAGACCTGCAGTACTGAAATATACTACCATAACTGGCCTCTAATACATTGTAAAAATAAAATGAGAAATAAACACACAGAGCAGACTGGAATTTTGCAGTTCTTTCTACGTATGCAGGAACATTGTCAGCAAAAATCAAAGTTAAAAGCAGTTTCAGGATCTGTGCTGGTTCCAGAGTCCCCAAGCCAATTTTTGACAAGCACAGGTTTCTTATATACCTTTTTCCCCTCCCCTATGACTGCCTGAGATGCCCACACTAACAACAGGATGTTTTCTGGATAATTATACAAAAGGATGTGGAAAACTGAATGAGTACAAAGTCAAATGGAAAAAGGAAATGTACTGGAAAAGTACAGAGGAACTATGTTTTTTCAAGTAGCACTTATAGCCCTTGATTGGTGAAACTTGAAGTAGAAAGATGGTCTTATGTCTCAAATGATGGACATAGATTCTGACAACTAAATTCACTTCTCTTGACTTCCTGGTTAACCTAAAGTTAATGCACTTCATTTACCTGAACAATACAGACACTGTTCCCTTCCTTTCTGGTTCATCTATTTAAATTGTAAACTCTTCAAGGCAGAGACCTTATCACATTGTAAGTGTATACAGCAGCTCACACAGAGAGGTCTCTAGCTGCTGGTCTATAAATGTAATGCTATCAGGTAAAACCTCTCCATTCTTTCCTTTACTTCCTCCACCTGAAATTGCAGAAGCTTGATTAGCTCCCCATTTCCAGCCTTTTGATTTATGCCTGATGAGTGAATCCTCCCTTACCAAACTGAAACAGTGGAAGAGAACCCCATTCCCTTTATATGTGTGTTCCCAAGGTTAACCCTCACCGCTGAGAATACAGATGCTTAGATTTATAGAGCAGGGCTGGCAGAGACCTATGAAAATCATCTGGTCCACCTGCCCTGCTCAAAGCAGGGCCAAGTTCAAAGCCAGATCAGGCTGCTCTGGGTTTTATCCAGTCAGCTTTTGAATTTCTGAATAGAATCCATGATCTTAGTTTGTGGGGGGTTTTTTTATTTGTTTGTTGGTTGGGGGATTTTGGTGGTGGTAGTCATTTGGGGGTTTTGAGTGGTTTTGGTTTACTTTTATTTTTTTGAAAGGGTTCTTAATTCTTAGCTCTCAGTCAGGTTTGGCTTTTCTTCAAATTTTCTAGGGTGATTTTAAAGCTGACTGTAAGTTGACAGTTGACTGAATTTTTCTCTCTCTCAGTATTTTTTCCTTTTGTTGTGTAAAGTTAATGAAAATTTCATATAAGAAACTGTTTCCACATCCAGAAAGAGTGACCTCAAGTTTCATCCTTATATTCCTAGCCTTGTTTCTCGTTTTTCATGCTTTTTAAATTAATCATGTTAATTTGTAAAAAGGCAATTGATATAAAGGTAATGGGGTTTTGAGAAAGCTGTTAACAGCAATTTGCTTAATTAACAAATCATGTATACAATCATGCTCACTATAAACACTGCTGTGGAGCAAAGGCAGCCCATTAAGATTCATAGGAAGGCATCATGTTCTGGTCTGTCAAAAAGGTTTAACTGCTGATGAGCAGGTTCTGAATCCTGAAAGCTGGAAAAACAAAGAGTCCCTTCTAGTGCATCCCTTAAACTCTCCAAGACTGTGTTGCTACTTGGGTTCTAACCTCTCAACCACTCTGATCTGTGCTGAAGGCCTGTATAGCTAAAGGGGATGAGTCCTACCGCATCAGGTACTTAACTGGGTAACATTTGGAAGTTAGTGGGGAGTGTCCTGCTTGGGGCGGGGGGGATAGAAACTGTTAGGAATGGTGATAAAATCAAGCAGCAGCAGGATGTTGTTAGAATATGTTGAAAGGGAAGACAAAGCAAAAAAGTCCAGCACACCATGATCATCTCCTTCAGTCACAGAGAAAAAGAGAGAATATCTTCAAATTATTACAGCACATGTAAAATAGATATTTTATTGTAGCGAACCAGCTGTGCATTGACGAACCAGTTTATTAAATCCACCAGTTTCAACTTGTCTTATTAGGGCCCTTCTCACTCTGCCAGGTAAGTGTGACAGGTCTGTTTGCAAGTCAGCACGTTACCAGCCAGAGCAAGGGCTGGTCAGAATCGGGGAACATACTAGAGATTTTTCCATTCACCAAAGTGGAGCTACTTGCTTTAGAGTGATAACGCTTTAACAAAGAGAATAAAGCTGTTGCTGATTTGTTTCATGAAATAAAGGACTTTTTCTTTCTGCTTCCTTTTGCATTTGATTTACTGCAACAGTTTGCTGTTGTCCTTTATGCTATTAGCTGCTCAGTAGCTTGCAATGACCGATATAGTAGTTGACAGGTTTCAGATTTTGCTTTGCCAAATTCAGACCCAGACTTCCAAGGGTTCCATCCTTGAGGTGCCAGAGACTTCATTATTCAGTTATGACCAAAGGCAACAGACAGGATCATCTTTCACAGTGATATGCAAACTATGATGCATTTAGACATGAATAGAGATTAATTAAATCACATTTTCCAGAGGACACTTTGTAACAAAGACAAAGGCCAGGAAAATTGTATGTTGATGCAAAATTAGGCAATTCCCACTGATATAGTTCCTGACACTCTAAGGCTTCTTAAAGATGTCTGCAAATATATAGTAAATGATTTACAATAAATGATTTAGATGGTCATGACAGCTGTGATGGGAAATACAAAAACCAAATTCAGCCCCAAGACTTTCAGGATAGCTTTCTCATCTTAACAACAACTCCAGAGCAACTTCATTTAATCGGTTTGTACCTAGTTTCCACCAGGCAATGGTTCCTAATCATCTATATCAGCTGCAGAAGGCACTTACAATAGTTGGAATCATTTGCCAAAAAAAAATTTTTAAATTCCTCTTGTCCATAAGGAGTGTGTGCAAACCACTCTGTACTACATGAGCTTGCTTTTAGATACTACCAGCTGTGTTCATTTTCCTGTTCATTGGCAATCCCCAGACAGAGTAGGGAACCGTGGGGAGGGCTTTTTCCACATCAGTCTTGAGAAGCAAAAACTTTCTGACACCAACCGGACATCATTTATTATAACCTATATAGCATGCATTCAAGGTCATGGGCATGTTCCAGCAACAGTTTGGTGAGGATGACTCAGTTCACCAGCTTGGACACTCCTGAATGCTAGTATTGTTTCTGAAACTTTAGATCTAACACGGAGTAAGGGCATTTAAGGAGACTACCCTTGAAATGAGAGCGTCAGAGACTGCCTTTTTCTCAATTTCAAGTCTTTCTGCATACGCTGTATCAGTCACCATTAGCCTGTTTTCTGTGTCAGTCCCTCTGGTACAACATACTTGAAGCCAAGAGAGGATGAAGGCAGGGTTCTTGAAATCTGGGACCCTTGCCTAGAAAAGCCATGGATGCAACTGAGCCAAAGTCATAATGTTGGACAAAGATTCACTACACATCTGGTTTCTGCCTGCCAGCCATCTGTTAAGTGGATTGGGTGTTGGCTGGAAAACCCCAGCTATCAAGAGAAAAACAAAGAGCTGTGAATTGGGAAAAGTCAAGCAAGGAGTGAAAAGGCAATAAAAAAGGAAAAAGGTGAATGATGAAAAGTTTATGAAGAGCACACTGACATTTTACCAGACCTTTTGTAGTCAACTGTTATTCTTAAAAAAAAGCCAATTGGGTGCAAAATTCCCCTCTATGAATGAGGGTGCAGACAGCCTTGAAAAAAATATATTAAAAACATGGGAGATGCTGCTCAGAGAAACAGTATTGACTGTATAATATGATATGACCTTAACAATACAAATTATCCCTGCTATAATGTGTATAGCACTACTTTACAAATGTTTTATAAGACAAAATCTAGTCCAAGGTAAAAAAAATATGGCTCTGTGTGTGTGCCTATGTGTGTGGATATATGTATAAATATATATCTATCACTGCAGTTTCACTGAAAAAGCATTGAGTTACACCAGCCAAGGAGCTGGTTGCCTAAGATGAAAGGGATATAAAATATAGCCATATTCCAGAGAAAAATGAATATCAATATACAGCTTCCGTGTGATACTAGTATCATTGATTTTTGACAATAGTCTATGTATGAATGAGCTATAGTTAATAGCGCAGGAAGTTCCAACACCCCCTCTTGTAAGTACTGCTTATTTGTTACCACACTCTGCTATTGAAAGGCGTCTTCGGTAGCTGGCTGCCGCGACACTCAATCATAGTGCTCTGTGTGCCATGTCGCAGTAATTGTTTGGCAAATGATTACAGTGGGTTTGTGTGAAAGCAATGCGAGTCTGTCTGCCTAAAACTCAGATAAAATGCTGTAGAAATCTGATGACTTTTCTTTATTCGGTGAACACTGCTCATAGAGTCTAAGGCCAGAAGAAACCATTGTGGCCATCTAAGATGATTTTCTTGAAAACCCAGCCACAATACTAACCCAAATTAATTATTATTTGAATTAAATTCAGCCATAAAAACCAAATTATCTTATTCTAATTTTTTTTTAGTTGCTATTGATGAAGATCAGCCATTATCTCCAAGTTAATCACTTTCATTATGTAAGAAGACAACTATTTTTAATTTAAATTTTTCTAGCTTTAATTTTGAGTCAATAGACCTTGTATTTATGATAGATAGAAAGTGACATTAATATATATCTCTGTATATATGCATTAACCCTTATGTACACACAGATATGTCTCCAATATTAATCCATATCCTCCTGAGCTACTTTTCTATACACCAAAGTCTTTCATTCTTTCTTAAATATTAATTAAACAGTAGATACTGCTCATCTATTTCCACTGTTGGTGAATGATGGCAAATTCCACTTTAACAGTTATTTAATAAAAAAGAAACAATAATTCATACATTGCCTAAAACAATTCAGATTTACTTTAGATTCCTGATTTCTGGCAGTGAGTTGCATAATACTGTGATTAACTTTGGTTTTGTTGAAAGCAATTTCATACCTTGTACAATTCGAATCGTGTCATGCACAAAAAAGTCCATGTCAACATTTTCATAACGGTCTAAGGGATTACAAACAGTATGTTAAGAGTTCATACATTAGCTTTTTTGAGATACTATCTCCATTTCGCTTTCACTGTGCTAATCTCACTTTAAATTAAACTTGAAGTGGTCTCAAGATATCAGGAAAACGTAAGTGCCTCTATTTAATTTGTTAATAGTACTTAGACATTGATCTTATGTCCCTTTCTGAGTCAATAAGCTCAGTCATGTCAGGGTGAGGTGCGTGAAAGACTTTTCAAAGAATAGCTGAGGTGATACACAATATAAATAGGTCTGAGGCTGGAATGGCCAAAAGACAGCGAAATAATTACTTTCAATTTCCTGACACATTTATTCCCTGAAGTAAAAATATTAACATATATTAAGAACTCATGTTTTTAAACAGAAATTTCTACTCAAGATCCTTTGTTATTTTAGACCATATTGTCTTTGAATTTGTCCAATGATTTTTAACCATTTCAGGAATGTAACTACAGCCCAAACTGTGTTACTCAATCATAGTTTAATCACATTTTCTGTCCTACAAAGAAGTCATCTCTGATAAACCATTCCTTGTTTTATTTATTTATTTATTCATTTTGTCTTCCAACCCAGGAAGCTCTGCTGGAGGTTTTTACTGGAGTCCAGTGCCTTGACTCTACTCCTTCATTCTCCACTTTTCTGAGCATGCAGAGGGAACTGATCAATCTGTAGCTCCTCACCCATTTCCCTGGGTGTTTCTCCCCCATGGTATACCCACATAGGCAGGCAGGCAGCGATACAACGTGGTCCTCAATTGCTCAGGGTCTGTATCTCTGTTATACAAACCTCATGCCCCTAGTAAGTTTTTTACATATATTCTCTGTGGATCCTCCATTAAAGCATATTTAGTGCTTGATTAATTTGTTAACAGGATGGAGTTATCTTATGACTCAATATTAATGTGCCTGAAGTAAGCTAAACATTAATAAACTGGAATCTGATGGTAAAACTTTGAGAACCACAGTACCAGCTGAATTCCCCCACCTTCAGATCAGATGCTGCATAATGACTAAACATTACTCTACTGGTTTTATGTAAAGGAAGGAGACGGGAAGTTAAACCTTAAGCAATTTAATATTTTCTTGATTGTATTTAATTTAGGATTAACTAACCCTGATTAAAGAAGACCTTACAAGTACATCAACAGCCTGCAATTTACATGCTGTTGGTAAACACTTGGAATCAGAATTTTTTGTTTCTCACACCACAAGAAAAATGTGCAAGTGTTTCTTATACTTCTGCCTCCAATATCTAGTAGTTAAAATCATTAAACCTGGTGGATTATAAGCACTTCTGATGTGTTCTCAGACATGGATTTTGAAAAAAAAAAACAAAACCAAACCCCAAAGGTAGTATTTCTAAAACATTTTTAAAGCATAGTGTTTGATAGGTTACACTGCAGAGTCCTCAATAAACCACACCACCCAGGTGTCAGGCTGATTCCTGGAGAATCGTGTGGGTTAAGACTACAGGGATGGCCTGTAATCAGGACTAATGGAGCAGAGCTCCTCAATCCCCTTCCCAGCAAAAATCAAAGCCCATTCCCAAATAAGGCCACACCCAAGTGCTACACTGGTGCCAGCACACTCTAGTGCTTTTCTAACAGTAGCTGCCATCAATGATACTGTGAATCCCAAAGCACTTCCCACCCAACCTTCCAGTTGTCTTCCTTGAGTGCTGCAGGTCTGCTCACACATTCTTTCCCAGTGTCTTTCTGCCAGCTGAACAAATTCCTCAGCTCACCTCCCTCCAGCTGTGCAGCACAGCTTTTCACTCTCCTTACCTCCGCCTGCTGAACCGCTCCTGTGAACTCTCCTAACTTGTCTCAGGCAAAAATAACTGAGGTTATCCAGGACCTGCTGCTTTAAGTGCCGTGGAAAATTTTGATCATTTTTATCTAAATGGGTGAAGAAGCAATTCTTACAAGCAAGTGTGCTTGCCAGTCACCAAAGACCTTTAGCCTGGGTAGAAGTTTTAGGTAAGTTGCACCTAATGAAGGTACCCTAGCACACTTCCAAGCTGCATGAAAAATTGGTAGAAAGCAAAGCACAGTAAGTTCCAGCAAGGGACCCAAAAGCAACAAGTCCCGACAATATGTTGATTTTAATTTTTAAGCACCTGACTCCTTTCTTCAGAAGCACTCTGCTTTGCTTAGAACAGTCTGAGTTATCAGGAATGACAATACGTTTCCCCTATTTGTTCTCTGAAAATCTAGGTTTATATCCCGAAGCACTCAAATTATGAGCACAGCTAGGGATGGAATAAAGACCCAAATCATAACATTTAATTTCACCTACTAGTGTCTCTCTTGCTAGTCAGTGGCAATTCTTAAATGGCATCCTCATTTCTTACTTATAAAGCACGTTTTTCTGAAGTTAAAATGATCGAGATGTAGACCAGTCTGTAAAAGATTGACTATAAATCAATACAACTGAAAGAGGTTCATCTGATATCTCTTTGGGATTACAATTAATTGGAAAATTACTCCTATTTTTGTTTCCAGTAGAAATTTATAATTGCTTTTGGTCTAGACTTTACTTGTTAGTTCTTTTTTTTTTATTACTTTAAGTAGAAAAATAGCAGCTTCTTGATAAGAAATAATTTTCAATAAAAAATCCTGTGTTCTGAAAAAATTACTTGGAATTTGACTTAAGGGTGATTTTTGGTTTTTTAATAACTACTTTTCGGAGGAAGAGAGACTTCTTTGTTTTTAATAAAACACTATTTATTTATTTATTTTCTTCTTACCAGAATGAAATCTCTTTTCTTTCTTCCCGTTTTCAGTTTTCCCAGTGTTCCCTAAGGGAGCTCACCCCTCCATACGGCATTGCTAGACAGCATGAAGGTTAAATAAGGTCTGCACTGCGGTGTATTTAGTCTCTTGGAAGCATAGGTATTTTGCTTTTCACTCCTTTTGAACCTACAGCCTGTGACTATACAAACCATCGCACCAATTGCATAAAGTTATGTAGTGGAAAGACCTACAATGAGTTCCACTCAAAATTTTAAAAGCTCTCATTGTCTTTGCATACGCTATTTAGCCTTGTGAAAAAAAATAAAAATCTATCGATATAAAAGCACCATGAAAGGCACAAAGCATTTCTTCTTTCTTTGTCTTGAAACGCTAAGTTTCCAGACCAGATTCTTACTGCTTTTCCAACACAATAAATTTGGAGTAAGTTAATTTGAAATAGTGGAATTACTCTGGTGTAAGAACTGAGTCTGTGAAAGTGGAATCACAGTTCTTAACATCTTATTATAGAGTGAGTTTTAAACATTAATCTATTGGATAAAACAGTGACAGGTCTTTATATATTTTGTTTTAGTATTCCATATGGCAAAATAAATAAATCAAAAGCTTGCGTAGCTTCTACTTCAGCTGAAATATTATCTTCTGTCCTTAAAAGAAGGGTTTGTCTGTCACTTGGTGTAAATCTGGAGTGCAGTAAATAACAACATTGAAATCACTATGTCATGAAATCAATCGAATCACTCAGGATTTACGTTTGTCTAACTGGCTCACTATGTGGTCTAGCTGTGTGTCTTTATACACAGAGCAGCTTGAACAGCAAGGCATCAGCATAGCATTACAACCCGCCAGACTCCCAAAGCTGCCTCATTAGAGAACGTGAACTCACTAAGAGTGAAAAGAGACCGTTTTCCAGTTGCCGTGACTTATTCTACAGAATTTTATTAATTACATCAGTTAAGGAAGTGAAAGTGGTTAATTACCGGTAATCATGTTCTTCTTGTTCTACAAACTCGCAAGCCAAAACATCCCAGGAACATTAGCCATAGGGAAACTTGTGAAAGACACACAACCCATCTTTAGGTCTTTCTGTGGGTTGGGGATTTTTAACCAGTCCCCGCTGTTTGGGGAGGGACTGGTGTTTTTAGCACAATTCTCCTCTCAGCCCTACTACTAGTACAACAAATTAATGGCATAATATTAACTCTTGAACCTTTGTGGTATGAGCAAGGAAAACGTGAGGCCTGATACACTTCAGGAGCTTCACGTTCCCCTTTTCCACATCTTCTCCACAGGATACAGACAAGGTAGTCTCCTAACATTCAATCTCAGTCTAAAAACAACCAAAGATAAAAAAAATTGGAGGGGAAAAAACAGAAGAAGAATCTGTGTCCTGACTTTGGCAACCAACTGATCTTTACCCAGTGGGGTTGTATCTAAACGGATGATAAACAGATTTTTGACAATTGTCTGTGGTCAGCCTCATGGCAGATACAAAAGTGCCTGGTGCCAGTGCCTCCCAGCAGTCCGCAGTGAAGCTAAGCGAGCTCTGCTTCCACCAAGGAGTTTGGCACCTCTCAGTTACGGAGTCTCCAGCGCTCACAGGAATTTGGAGGCTATACATTGTCAGAATCCCCGCATCATCATAAGTCTGTGCCAAACTGAGTCTACTGCTTTCCTTGGGCTGTTACATTCAAGAAGATTCATTATTTGGACACATAATATAGCTAATTCAGTATCTGGATTTCATGAAAAAAGAAATATTTTTTCCCCTAAAAAGCCCATTTTAATAATTAAAAACAGTAATGAATATTTAATTCCTAAATTTTCTCTCTGAATACCTTGTAAGAAAACAAACAATAGTTCTCAGTGCAATCTTAAGAATAAACAGTACAAAAAATGTATGTAGTCCTAGCTTTTATCTTTTCCTTTTTGGCGTTTTCTTTTTCTGGTTCTTCACTGAATTTCTCTTTTTCCCTTATGACACACAAGATGGTAAGAATGCTTGTGCAATATGGCAGATCAAAGAAACCTGTATGTAATTCCTTATATGAAACGTGTGTAGTATGTAACAAATAGTAAATTTAGCCTAGATCCAGCATATATCAAGTTAAAGCAATCTCTTCTCTGTTCTCTTCTTTCCCAAAGTGACAGTTTGGCACTGATGGCTCTGGAAGTTTTTCTTTTCCACATTTATGTAGGCTGAACATATGTTACTACCTGTACACTGATAAATAAGACGGATTTTCAGCCTGGTTTGAAAGTACTATTTTATGTCAAATATTGTATTTTCCAGTTAGCAAAGACTGTAGAATGGCTTTGAAAGGTTAAGCTACTAGATATAATTCTTGCGACTGTGGAACCTATACAACAGTTTCACACATATCCAAAATGATTCATGGAAACAGGGAACAAGAAGGGGAAAATCTGCCTTTGAAAGTGAAGACAGATTTGAATATAGAAAACACACAAAAAGGAATCTAAAGCATCTTTCCAAGCTAACGGAGCACAGCACACTACGAAGCTATGTTGAGACTCTGACTCAGATCTTTTTAGTATATCTAATTTAATAACATCTCAGACAGCTTGTGTTGTGGTATTAAAAGGGCTTAATTGAGAATACATAAATCAGTGCTTCCCCCCCCCCCGATGAGAGGAGCATAATGAATTTATTTGCTACTAATTTCAAGAGGTTACCAACAATCCAAGTGCACAAACCACGACTGCAGTGTGAAGAGGCCTGCAAGGAAGCTTTTACAGTTCTCTGATGACATCCAGGACAAGCATATATGGAGTGTCCAATCAAATGCTGCTCAAGAGATTACAAACAATTGATTCCTGCATTTCAAGCTGCTGCTACAATTCATCCACAGTTTTTCCTACTCATGTACTACCTGGCAGAGGAGAGGGGGAGAAGACTACAGCAGTGGAGGAAAATGACTCCAAGTGTGAAACCTTCCAAGCAGTGAAAACAGTTTTTTGGTAAAGCTAAAGGAATGCCACAAATAAGCTTCGCAGAGCATTGTGGGTCAGAAAGGAAAGACACATCAAACTCCAGCAAACTGAAGCAAGTGAAAATGAGTAAACAAGACAGATATTCTCCCTTCTTAAGTCATCCTTCACAGGCACTCAGGCTTCTGCAGCTGTCTCCCTGTACTAAACAGCTTGTTCTGTAGAAGATCATGTTCTCTTTTGAGGTGTTTGCAGTGCCTCAGCCTCCTCTGGTGAAGTATCTCTTAGTACACCTATCTTCTTGGACAGTGTCTTGGAGATCCTATTGAACCACCCACGGTTCTTTTCACAGTAACCTCTGGATTTGTGAGCCCTTTAATAGATTATGAGTAAGCCTATTCCATGTAAGGTGTTGCTTTTATTTTAATAAAAGTATTTGTATCTTTCTAGTATCTGTATAGTGTTTTCCATATTTCAGTAGAAGTGTTCTTTCTTTATAGTGTTCTAGTATAGTCCCAAGTGTTGTAAAATATAAAAAAAATATCCATATATTTGATTGGAGCAACTGAACCCCTATGGATCATTTTTAACTGTCTCCCCCCTCAAACAAAATACATGTAAAAGCTAATCAGGCAACCAAGCTTCAAGCAAGCAAAAAACCCTGAAAATTGTGCATGTCATTTTCCCCCTGCAGGATTTCTCACTATGCCGCTCATCTGAAAGAGAACATGAGCGCTGAAAGGAACCCCGCATCAAGGGAATTGGAAGCTGTGCTCTTAAATGGATGGCCAGAGACTTTAAGAACAGTTTATAAAACAAAAGAACCATTTTGACATAGTAAGTAAAGCTAAAGCAGCCCACACCCAGTTTCTGCTGCCGAGAGTAAAAGGCCACAGGAGGTTGTTTCTGAGGTGTTATTTATATTGGATTTTAAAACAGTCTGAAGGGACAGAAGGTTAAGCTATCAATTATGTAATTGTAAACGAAGAACCTTTGGGAAGAGAAGCAGAAAACTGTACACTTAGAGAACGAGCAAGACATTTAGGAGAGGTTCAAGGTTAACTCCTTTCCTCCGCTCCTGTGGATTCTGTTAGAGTTCACATCACAGTACAAAGCCCAGGGAACAATTCTGGAGCAATAGGAGTGCAATTCCTAAAATTGTGATTTACTCAGCACCTCAAGGGATGCAGCAGAAGCTGTTACAGGAGGAATGAGGGGACAAATACAGTCCCTAGCCCACCGAGGCCACATTGTAGCCACTGCAATTCAAATGCCACACACTTTCTGCAAGGCTATTGCAAGGCACGCTGTTAGCGTCCCTCTGCCTACCAGCACTACTGGAAATGTGTAAAAAGTGCGGAGGTAATGTGTGTTAATGAGAAATCTGATCAGAAATAAAACCAGAAAATGGTCTATGAGGGTGTCTGCACGAGTGCAATAGGAAAAAGAGAGAGAGATAAATG
>JAOQGH010000077.1:14735086-14745241 GCA_025769975.1 Gallinago jamesoni | reverse complement strand
GATCAGAAATAAAACCAGAAAATGGTCTATGAGGGTGTCTGCACGAGTGCAATAGGAAAAAGAGAGAGAGATAAATGTCCTTCCCTAACTCACTGTACGGTAGAATTAGGCAGCTGTTCCTTCTCAAAAGCTGGTAAAAATCCACATGAAAAGCTTTTTCTTGCATGAATCTTGTGCTGCTGAAAATACTTAACCATTTTTCTGGATACACAGGCAGGAAGAAGTAAGATCGATTATAAACCTTTCTCCTCCTCCTCCCCCATTTTGTTTCCTAATAGCCATTCCAAAACCTAAGACCCATCTTTCCACCCTGAAACCAAACTTACTGGCCTGAGCACCTCAGCCATTTCCTTCAAGTGGTTAAATCCTGCTTCTTCACTTGTCTAGAAGCACTCGAGTTTAGCCAGGACTTTGGAACTGGGTGCTGAAGTAGCACACAGCTGGCTGAGCAGGGAAACCTTCCCATCTCCTTCCTTCCTTGGCCAAGCTGCAGGGAAAGAGCAGGGTCCTACTCTGGCATTTCCAGCAGGATCTTATCAAAGTAGCCTTACTCCTGACTGCAGCTCAAAGTTTAGGAAAATCCCTCACAGGCACTGTATCAGGCCCTCCATGCAGAGAATAAATTGCCAAAACACTCCGGAGATTTGGGAAGGTGCCTCCATTTCTCACAGGACAACAGGCTCCCTAGTCAGGGCAGAGACGTGGGGCTCTGACATATAGAGAGGAAAAGACGGGGAGATATTCCCTCTGACAATCTCTTTTTGGGTTGGTGAGTTCAGGTGCTAGGAGGTAAGAAGGATGACAGTCTGGGGTTCAGACAACAATTTCATAGGCTGCACAATGTGATCCAACAGGTTAAGACAAGAGGAACATATTGGATGCATCCTTTTTCTGTTGGAAGATGCACTCTCTGTGCTTGTTTGTTTTTAAACAATAGCACAAGAGGGGCATAGATCATGGAAACGATGTCCTTGTCCTCCTGTATGTTCTGTAAACTACTTAACATTCTTCTTGCTTATGTCTATGAAAGTACCAGGCTTGAAACACACACAAAAAGATAATGATCACTTCAAGAAATACTCAGGGGGAATTAAAGAGCACAAGTTCAAAACAAATATACATTTTTGCCTTTGGTTGATTGATTGCATTTCTCCTCTGTTGAAGAACTGAAGAAATTGTGTAGCAGAAAAGACACACATTTTTAATTGAAATCAATGGTCTAGGATTTCGAGCCACATTGCCTGACCCAGAACCCAGTAAAGTCAATGGCAGTCTTTCCATTCACTCCAGTGGGCTTTGGATGAAATCCATGAAGCTAAAAGTGATGACTCGCTCTTTCAGATGCAGTCAGTGCATGCAGTTTTTAAATGTATTACTATTATTTTCTTGCTAAGTCTCTTTAAAATGTTATTTATTCACCATGGTGTTATGTAATGCATGGATATATTAGTACAAATAAGACAGCTCTCCATTCTAAGACTCAGATTATTAGGTTTCTCATACAAGCGATTCTCATAAAATCAAATAATATAATTAATCAAAAATGAATGCTGGCTTCTTTATTTTTCACCATTCCATAATGACGTTTGTTTTCTTGAAAAGCTATGTTTCACCAAATGTTTAATAATACTTAATTCCAATGGTATCGTTATAATTTAATAATGACCTTTGCACAAGGTATTCTAAGTAGATACACCCTCCAACATATTCAGTATCCCAATCCTCTGATCATCTAGACCAGAACATGCCATTGCAGAGTAATTGGTTTTCCCTCCCATAGGGATGATACATTCCCCAAATGTTGGCAAAAGACGGAACTTGGATGCATCAAACTATTCACTCAGTCCCAGGAGCCCTGGGAAGCACTCCTAGGTCCTGTAGCTTAGACAAAGCCATAAAATCTCTTTCTTCTCAGGCTTGGATCAAAGCCTGTGGGGCTACAGGCTGTAAAAAACCCCACAACACAAGCTATTCACTATGCCAAAGGACTTGCAGTCTCAGCAAAAGTGACCAAACCAGGCACATACAGCTAGTCTCAAGTGTGCTGGTGAGAAAGCAGGAAACCAGCAGCTGAACTTCTGTAACCCTGTCACAAAAGAGAGTTTTAAGCAGGGATTTGAAGGTAGATAAGCCAGGGATCCTGTGGGAATCTCCCTGCCCTGTGTGTCCATCTTACCATTTTGAGAAACATCCATTGTACTTACCAAAAAAGACAAGAATGATTTATACTAAGATTTAGTCTCATTCTCCCACGTAAAATCATTTAAAATTTGTAATAATTCAGCAAACTTTTGCACCTCATAATGATTGCTAATTCTTTAACAGAGAAGATTAACAGTGACTAATTGCAAGGAGTAATAATTAATTAAAACTAGTGGAAAGTATGCCTTTGTCTAAATGAAACATCAAGGATTTTGTCACTGACATCCAGGGCTGAATTGGTGACCTCTAAACCTTCCTTACAAAAATGGCAGAGTTGCTTTCTGCTCTGGCCATCTAGGATAGAACGGCAGCACAAGTGTATCCTATTCTCCAGGGAAAGTACACATGACCAGGAGGGCATTGTCAGCTACAGCAGGTGAGCTGGCTAAAATTAGATGTGAAGCATAATAACTGCTGTCAAAGAGGAAGATAGTGAAAGAATTAGCATTTTTTCCATTTGCCATTGAAGTTTCTTCATCAAATGAACAGGAATTTCAAAACCCCAGACTTAGAACTGATTAAAAAGATGATCGAGGTTGTCTTTCTTCAGTGAGAAACAAACTCTTGGCTAAAAACCCACCCTTTTTATTTTGAAAGAGTGCCTCACAGTTGTTACAGAAGTGACTGTTCTCTTGACCCTGCCTGTAAGGAAAGTTTTCTCATTGCACACATGTTCAAAATATACCCAGGAGTCGTCGTTGTTTGCAGGTGGTGACGAGGACACTCAGCTTCGATGGGGAATAACTACATGTAAATTGTTGGTCTGAGTTGCACAGCCCAGGGATTTCAACCGAGATGTCCTCTAGACTGCAATGAGTCCTCTGACCAGCTGGTGGCACCTTTCTAAAGGGTTCTCAAGAGCTGAACTGGATTTACTCATCCAATTACAGGAGAAAGTCTAGCGCTGGGCCATGCTCAGCTTAGTGTGAAGACACTGCCATGTCCCACCACCTCAGGGCACCTTTGAACAAGCAGGAATGCAAGTCAGATTGCAGGAAGAAATGGCAACTTTTGGGTCATCTTTCAAGCCACGGATGGAATTATTTTTCCTGCAGCACAGCTAGTATATATCACTGGTGCTCCTGTCTGGTTGGTTTGTTTTGTTATTTTTGTTTGGTTGGTTGGGGGTTTTTGTGGGTTTTTTTTTTGTTGTTGTTGTTGTTTTTTTAATATTAATGCAATCACTAAATGTAAATTAGAACTGAATGTTAACAGATCAGGAATCATTAACGTAACTCTAACTCTTTGTTCTATCAAAATCTCCTCTTTATTATCATTGGGATTAATCAAGCTAGTGTAGGGATGATCAGAGCAACAAATCCGCCTTTCATAAATATTTTAATTTCTGGTTTAGTTTCTATAGCAAGATTTGAAAATAGAAATAAATCAACAGTTGTTCTCAGATTACAAACCCTCTTCCTGCTTTATAAAGAAGACTTTTATAAAGAACAACAAATATTACCTGTAAGGAATTAACTCAGGGGCCAAAGACTGAAATCTTGAGAAGAAAAAAGCCAAATGAAAGTAACTGTTACTTCTTATAAAGGGGCATAAATATAGCTGGCAGCGTAACCTTTTTTAACACCTACTCCTCTCCTTCTAAGACTTGCTAAATTTTGTTAGTCCTACCTTTTCTATATTAAGAGGTATCTTCAGCACAGGGATGAGTTATGGATCAGCACTTGTAAATTTACACTGATATATACATTGTTCATCTTCTTCACCTTACAAGTAGGAAATAATAATGATTTTGCTTCTGTGGCAAGAAAGATTTAACTGCAACTAGAAATATGATGTGCACTTACACCACTTGTGAATCTGCCACACAAACTTGCCCTGTTCAGCTGAATGTGTGCACCAAGGTCGAAAGCCACCTACCCAGTGGTGTTTAAAGAAGCACCAGTACTTCACAGCTTGGCAGTTTTCAGTCTTTTCCTGGACTGCATGAACCTGGACACATTCCAGGAAACACTGACCTGCTTTTAGCCATAATTTTTGGCTCAGAAAGATGGTAGATAGTACATATAACCCATTCAAACACTGTACAGTCTCACTGAAGGCTGTCCTTAAAAAAAATCTGAAAAGAGTTCAATTGCTTATGATGCCTTGTTTAACATCCAGCATAAAATACAGGAAAAGGATATTCCCCCTTCTTGGGGAAAGATGGCAATGCAGTGAAGAACTTAAAAACTTTGTTTGCAGAGATTTTAATGTTAATAACACCAAAATTTTGCCCACCTCCACAGAAAACAAAAAGCCCAAATGATCTAATGATCCCAATCAAACTATAAATTTTTTATTTCCCTATGGAATAGGTTCTGGCATTTTGTTTTGTTTTTTTTTTTCCTCAGAATTTCAACTACAATGAGATAAGAAAAACTTTTCTGAGAGAGCAGCCTAGAAATTGAAGAGTAAACTCAGTCAGATAATGTAATATAGAGAAATGACTGGATGAATTAAAGAAATTACTGGATGAATGAAAGAAAAACAACACACTAATTGGAAAGAAAATCTGAAATGGTTCTTTCCCCAAAAGGAGCAGCACAGACATACCTGTGAAAACACAAAACAGAAGGACAGATGGAATTACAAAAATTGCCAGAATCAGAAATGTGGGGTTTACTTCCATGGAAGCTGACGGTGCTCTAAATTGCCTTACAAATAAACCCTAATAGATAAGTTAACAAAAACCATTGCACCAACAAGGTGAAAACATAAGAAACATGCACTGACTCTGACCTCGCTAAGAAATCTGTCTAGCTAATAACATATGGCCCTGATTTTGTACCTGCTGTTGTCCAGAGAAGTCTTCTTTTAAAACTTGGTGCTAGTTTTGTGCTTGCAGTCACCCAATTGCACTACCCATGTGCAGGCGATAGCCAGAGTCCCCCAGGATTTTGATCTTGTTCACAAGCCAGTTTTTCGGGATGCTTTTTGGGAAATATATAAACCAGGGCTTAGATCAAGCTCTTGGCCTAAGATACGGCAGTTAATATTTTAACAAGCAGTGTGCAAATAAGCTCTGATTCTTACATTGCAATTGCTTGAGTAGGCCCGCAGGAATAAATAATTACAGCTAAAATGCTTTAAAATACGATCAATAAAAAAAAGATCATAACAGGTCTACTTCTAATTAAATTAATTGCTGGATAAGAAGGATCAAGACCAGATGCTCAAACTTACTTTTAATAATTTGAAGTGCCCAAACCATCACGTCATTGTATTTTTGTGCATCTGCTAATAATAAGATATCACAGGATATCGTTCAAGGACTTGATCTTTAAATATTCTTATCCATGTCTCCTTAGGGTCCATATAGAGCTCCTTCCTTAATACAATGCACAAAATAAGAGGTGTTGTATGGAGCAGTAATCTATGTTGCTTTTTACCCAAGGCATAGAAATGCTTATTTTCACACATTTGACTGAACTGTGTGTGTGTGTTCTTTCTGCAAAGAAAATTTAATTTAAGATCACCAGTTATGCAGCTTACACAGTGGCCATGAGAAGCAGCTCAGGTAAACTTTTCACTTATGAAAAATAGCCTTTTTCAGTATTACTGATTTTATATAAGACCTTTCTTCTTTTTCTATTTTGTTTTTAAGAGTACCCATTCTCATCAGCTTGCATCACTCTTCTAAATGGAAACAACATTTTTTACCAACAAGTGCAGGGTGAAAGAAATTTTTTTTGTCTTCCAAGCACTGAATAAAATTAACATCTTGGCAGTATCAGAGTTCCTTGGAGTTTGCAGAGGAAAAAAGAACTCTCATATGTTTTTCAGAGAAGACACTGGTGCATAAACAATACTGACTGGTACTTGGTACAGTGCTGGCCATTTGTATAGGACATGGAGCAGTCTGAATTCTGAAAAGCCAGTTGCCAATATAAGCAACATGAGGTAATTTCCTGTGTGTGATCTAGGAGAACTCAAAGACAAATTCTGTTTATTCCTAAGCATCTCTGGCTATCGGAGGTAAATTCACTGTTTTACATACTGTATATGCTTTATTTATTTACTTGCTTAGTTGATTTTGACTAAGGAAGCTCAGTGATGTAGATGTTTACAGGAAATGTTTGCAGAGGACTGCAAATCAAAATGAAGAAAAACAACCTGCAAGTTCCAACAAACGTGCAGGGGCCATGCTTTTCAACACACTCTAGATCCCACAGGTGATGAACCTTCTTCATTAACAAATATGTCAAGAGAAAGGTATGACAGCCCAGCTGGAGGGTGTAAATGCTCCCATCATCCATGAGAAAGGAATTACATTTTCTTTCTGTTTGGGAGAGGACAAACCAGCAGTGTGGCCTTACTTTGAATATTTGCATGAGCTAAATAAGATTGGTAAAGAAAATTCTGTGTATTCCATGTCTTTCCTAATACCTGACTGAGCATTTTCCCCAGGAAATAATATTTGGAAGAATTATTTGTTCCCCTGGGGATCAGGAAACCAAAAGAATATTACCATCTGTCAATATTCATCAGACACAGCTGGACACACCAGGTCCTGTGCTATTTTAGCCAAATGAAAGACCAAAGTTCCTCACAGAGGAACATGAGATAAGCAAGAAGAAAGCCCTTAGGAAAGCATATTTGAGTGATGTAGAACTATCACTCCTATAGACTAGAGTAGCACAGTAGGCTGAGAATATTAATATCAGCATGAAATGAAGCAAGCCATTTTGACATTTCCAAACTCCACTTTTTAATATAACTTTTTATCCCACATGAAAAATTTTGCTATTTCATTTTTATTTTTTCCTGACTCAGGACCAAGTGTCAAAATATCAATCTCTTGTGAGACAGAAATTCCATTTTATATAAGTTTTCATATCAAGAGCAACATCTCATTTTCTCATTTGAAGCATCTCTATTTTTACCTTCTCCCATTCAGCCTCTGAAGAAAAATAATGTATGTTAGAACACAGAATCAATTGGGGGTTGCTACTTCTATTTCATATTCTCGGTTCACATGTAGTAGTTCAGATTTAAGAGGTTCAGCCTGTTTCTTTCCATAAATTCTGCTTTAGCTGGCTACATTAGAAAGCATGAGGTATCCACTCTGCTGGGGAGCAAACTGCTTCAGTACAAAAGGAAGATCTGCTCCCATCTCAAATTCGTATATTTCGTAGGTAAACCTTTCCAGCTGTATAGCAAACAGGAATGGTAAAAGGTGTAAACTATCAACTACTGAGGGAAGGGAAAGGGAAGGGGAAGGGAAAAAGGATGCCTTAGCCACATAGGAAACTGTCCTTGGATCGTTATAAATTTCATTTTGGGAGCACACAGAGAATCTAAATCAGGCAGAGCCAGATTACTCTGTCTACAGGATAAGAGTTTTTCTCTTTCTAAAGAGACAACATTCTAAACACAGTAAAATGTGAAGGGGAAACAGAGGTACAGAGAGAAGTCCTTTGCTTCTGATCTGTAAGCAGGTTCATGACCAAGCCAAATCTCATAATTCGCATTTTAATGCCTTATCCAGAAACCTTCCAACTCTTGGTTGCAAATTGTTATTAAAGGAGAAGCATGACCTGTTAAAGCTGTGTAAGAAAAGACTCCAAAAGATCATACGGTTCTTGAAAGAGGGAAAGAACAGCAGCTGTGAATAAAAACAATAGATTCATGACCAGTAGAAAGAAAGAAACTTGCCTTCATATGAATTTATGCCATCAGTTTCAACAATGTGCACTCTCAGATGTCTAATAAGCAGTGAGCTCATGCTAGAGCCTCTCTCTCATGGGAGGAAATTAAATGGGTCTCTTGTTTTTACCTGCCTATTTTCACAATGTAGAAAATAATTTCTTTGAGACCTCTGTCCTTCTGTCAAAAATGTGGTTGAAATTGCCGGGTCAGCTCAACATTACGATGGGAGAGGGACAAAATCAGACATTTAAGCAGTTATACACATACTGTTTCACACACATTCATGCATACAGCATGATCAAAGAAGCTGTATTTCCTTAGGAAAAATGGTTTATTTCCTTAGGTTATATTTCCTTAGGCTAAAAATAAATGCAATGCTACTTTTCTGACAGTCATTTGGAGCTTTGGCAGGACAAATTGTTTTATTCAATAGCATTTCATACAGAAAAATATAAGCTACAATGTTAGCCTATACTCCATAAGGAAAATTAATTTGGCTTCTAGGGCTCCTTGCTATTAATCTCCATCAAGTACCCCTGCCAGCATCCCCCCAGAGGCCATGACCCTGCAGAAGCACTTATGCCCGTGAGCAGCCCTATAGATTTCAACTGTCACAGGCTTGAAGTTTAGCGTTCCTGAGAGATCACTGTCACAGTAAGTTCAATTTTAAAGAAAATATTGAGACGGTAGGTCTGGGCAGTATGCATACTAAGGTATTGTAATGAAATCCCCCCCAACCTGCTAATTCTGCTCTGAGGCAATTTCACACCAGAGGTAAAAGTATTGGGGTCAGTAAAGTTAAGTTAGGATGGACTTATCCCATGTCTGTACCTACAAAGCGTCTTAATAGTGCACTTTTCCAGGCAAAGCACTTGCCAAGATAAGATGGGAGTCAAAGCTGAACGACTGAGAATTGAGTCCAGCTCTGAAGCCCTGAGTAATGCCACAGATACAATAAAGGAATCAAGACATATATAACGAGTTTCTGCTGTACTAGCTAAGAACTGTCAATCAGGTGGGTGGGCTTTTTCCACAGTTAATTACACTGCAGAGTTGATCTAAAATCCATAGATTTCTAAAGAAAAAGCTTTGGTGGGATTATATTCAGAGTAATCAAGGTCTTCTGAAAGCCTAAGAAGTCAAATATGACATAAGAAAAAGTACTATAAGCTGGCTCTTGCAATTATAAATAATGCAAATCAGGTAGTTTGAACTTCTAATTCCTAAAATACTAAGCAATAATTTAGCTGTGTGTGGCTATTTAATCGTGCAAGTTCTGTAAGAACTTTAGTTTTTTTCACAGAACATAAAACTAGATGAGCAATCTCGAACTTTCGGTGGCCAATGAAAGAGAACTGAGGAAAAAACAATGGAGAGGATATTGTACTTTGCTTACCCTGCTGACTTGGAGCATAGAGGTGCAGCTATGGATGTAGATAAGTCACAGGTCTCTAAATAAAAAGGCTGCCAGTGAGTGACAGAAGAGAAGCCTTTCAAGTCATACTTCAAGGTCATGAGGAAGGGGGTTAGATAAGTCTCTTCCCACTTCTCAAGTGTCTCTATGTGCCACTGAAGAGGCTCTTTTTAGCTTTGCTTTCATCAATTAAGCAGGCAATCCCTTCTCTGTAACAGATCCTCAAAGAGTTTGGAAATATAATAACAGCACTCGTTTATTGATTGCTTTGATCAGATACTAGGCAGGAGGGAAGAAAACCTCAACATACACGTCAATAAACAACCTGGAGCCTCTAAAGCCATACCGAGAGAGCCTGAGAACTAACAATGAGGCTGAGATGCTCAAAAAAGAAAACCCATGACAGCGAATCAATGTAAAGCCTTGTGGTAAAGAAGCTGAAGTAAGAGGAGGAATTTTGGGCCACTGTGAAAAGAACTCTGTGGTCTGAATTAAAATGCTGATACAACTAATAAGGGAGCCTTCAGGTGCAGGGAGTGGGTGAGACCATGCCCCTCTCTCTAAATTACTGTAGAGGAAGCTTGGGGTGACAAGGCCTTGGACAAGGGTCAGGTTAGACAGGCTGAATCAAGGCACTGATTTTGCTGGAGGGCCCGGCCCAGACAGTGGTGGTGAATGGAGTGAAATCCAGTTGGCGTCCAGTCACTACTGGTGTCCCACAGGGACCTCTTATGAAGAGAGGCAGAGGGAACTAGGGTTATTCAGCCTCGAGAAAAGGAGGCGGAGGGGAGACCTTATTGCTCTCTACAGCTCCCTGAAAGGAGGGTGTAGAGAGATGGGGGTCGGTCTCTTCTCCCAAGTCACAGGTGACAGGACGAGAGGAAATGGCC
>JAOQGH010000077.1:14707576-14728132 GCA_025769975.1 Gallinago jamesoni | reverse complement strand
GGGGAGTTGGACTAGATGATTAGATGATCTCTATGCTCCCTTCCAACTCTAAAAATATTCAGTGAAATTCAGTGAAATATCTACCAGTATGTATTAGCTGGTACTCAAAGATTCCTTGTTTTCAGAAAGGTCTATTATTACCCTGTGTGTGGAATCAGCAGTTGTGACATACCACCACCTTATAAGCTTTCAGGACTTCAGTGATGGAAATGAGCATTTATAACAAAGAGCAGTTACATAATGAACCTCTCATGAAGGGTTTCTAGATACATATTAAAGTTGCAATATTCAAAATGAAATGAAATTATAGAAGTCTTGACCTGAGGGTCAGGTTAAAAATGAATAACCAGGAGATATGTGAAAAAGCACCATTCAGACTTGAAAAAAAAATCTGAAATACTTCTCTGATTTGATATAGTCTACCATATTATTGCTACTTCCTCAACACCGAGGGCCATGAGCTATTTTAAGGAGCCACTAACATTAAAGTCATTTGACAAACATAAGTTTTTAATCAAAAAGTGTAGAAATGCATTAGGAAAAAAAAAAAAGATTACGTAAAATATCCTCTGTCACAACCTTGGGGATGAACATTATTTACCTGGAGAAGACATACAGCTCTTTTATCTACTCATGAGCACTGCACAATATGTCAGCATGGTCATCCTTGTCATATTATAACATCATATATTATGACTGTCCTAAGGGAGTGTGAGAAAGCTACCTTTAAAGCGGGCAAAAAGGAAAGGCTCCTATCTCCTGCCCTTTATTTTTATAGAGGACGCTTCACGGTAATAAGGTTCTTCACAGTTTGGATATTAAGAGAGACTGTCTTTGGAGGCACATAGACCCACCACAGGGCAATGAGAAAGGATGGTGGAATTCCTTATTGCTTTTAATGAAGCTTTCAATACCAGTAAAAATGGTTTTGAATAGCTAGATGGTAAATTCAGTTTGAAAAATAAAGGCATCTGTATATAACTTTCTCTCTTGGACACTGCTGGTGATAGGAACTGTCTTGATGTGAGTGCACAAGGTTTAAACCTGGCCTTTTTATTGAGGACACTGTTCCCATTGAAATCCATTCTCTTGATGTTAATGTGATATAAATAAGTGACTCCCTTATGCCAATGACTACTCATCTTGTAGGTTGTACAACATTTGGCTCTATGCCACAAGATTGATTGCTTTTCTGAATGTTGGAGTGCCTCAGAATTAAAGTTGAGTTACACTATTAATTGATTCAGGATGGCTTTTTTTGAGTATGTTCAAGAAGGGTCTGCCAATACAATTTGCTCTCAGTTGTCACTGCACCGTCAAACATAATGGAGTCGGGTACACACAGGATAGTAACTTGCATGACTACAGCAGTATTTGCCAAAAAAAAAATCTCATGCAGAAGAAATGTAGAGAATGTGAAGTTGTATTTAAACTGGTTTGCATTGCAGGAGGTGTTGTAACAAATGTAGTTTTGCTGTTTATTTGGAAGATCCGTAATGTTTGTTTATGTATCAAGGTAATGGTGATATGTTGGTAACGTAGCTGTATATTTTTACAATTTAGGCTCAAACCATTAAATTGCAGTACTGAGATAGAAGATTGTGCAAACACACATTGCCTGACTAATCCCCCAAACAGCCCTTTTAAATGCATTATATTGTGTAGATGCGGGAGCAGCAGTTGAGAAAGGTTCATCAGGCATCCAACAGCTCAGCATGAAAGTCAAGTTTAGAACTTTGGTATGCACAGATTAGGGACACGCTCAAGGTAGTCAATCATCCAGTCTTCTGAACAGGAAAAAAATTACAGAGTGTACAAATCATTGTAAAACAAGTTCTGCACAGAACCAAGATCACCTTCAATAAACCATCTTATAAAATCCTAACATCATAGAATGGTTTAGG
Source organism: Gallinago jamesoni (assembly GCA_025769975.1). Taxonomy (NCBI): domain Eukaryota; kingdom Metazoa; phylum Chordata; class Aves; order Charadriiformes; family Scolopacidae; genus Gallinago; species Gallinago jamesoni. The sequence goes on along the minus strand of JAOQGH010000077.1, from coordinate 14,726,228 downwards.
TTGGAAGGGACCTTATAGACCACCTAGTTCCAACCTCCCTGCCATGGTCAGGGATATATCCCTCTAGACCAGGTTGCTCAAAGCCCCATCCAACCTGGCCTTGAACACCTCCAGAGATGGGACACACACATGTTCTCTGGGCAACCTGTTCCAGTGCTTCACCACCCCTACAGTAAAGAATATATTCCTAATATTTTATCTATATCAACCCTCTTCCAGGTCTAAGTCATTATCCCTCATCCTATCACCACACTCTGTGATAAAGAGTCTCTCCCCAGGTCTCCTGGAGGTCCCCTTCAGGTACTGGAAGGCTCCTATAAGGTGTCCCTGAAGCTTTCTCCTATAAAGGCTGATCAAGCCCAACTCTCTCAGTCTGTCCAGCCCTCTGATCATCTCTGTGGCCCTCCACTGGACTTGCTCCAACAGGTCCACATTCTTGCACTGAGGACTCCAGAGCTGGACACATTACTCCAGGTGGGGTCTCCCCAGAGCAAAACAAAGGGGCAGAATCAACTCCTTCGACCTGCTGGCCACAGTCCATTTGAAGCAGCCCAGGATGCGGTTGATTTTCTGGGTTGCAATTGTGCATTGCCAGCTCATGTTGAGCTTCTCATCAACCAACACCCACAAGTCCTTCTCCTCAGGGCTGCTCTCAATACATTCTCTCCCCGACCTATATTTGTGCTTAGGATTGCCACACCCCAGGTGCAGGACCTTGTACTTTGCCTGACTCAACTTCATGAGGTTAGCATGGGCCCATTTCTGAAGCCTGTCCAGGTCCTTCTGGATGGCATTCCTCCCCTCCAACGCGTCAACCAGGCCACACAGCTTGGTATCGTTGCCAAACTTGCTGAGGCTGTATTCAATCCCACTGTCCACGTAGCTGAGAAAGTTGTTAAACAGCACCAATCCCAGTACTGACCCCCGAGGAATGCCACTCGTACTGGTTTCCACTTGGACATCAAGCCATTCACTGTAAGTCTGAGTTGCAAACATCTGTCTTCCACTGGCTTCTGTCATTTTCCTAGAGGATTGTGTTGGAAATCTTTTGTTTATTTCATGCCTGTGTATAGAAAACTGGATATTGCAGTCTTTTTTTGGTTTGTTTAGTTACAATCATAGATGGGTAGATACAATACTAATTGCAACAAAGAAAAAATTCATGTAGTGTATCTCTGTCACTCATTCCTGCTTATCTCACTGAATTCAAATTGGTTTGTAAATATTTCCCCATTTACTTCAGTTACTTAGAACTACTTTCCAGGTCCACTGACTTTCATCTTAAGGTGACAACTTTTCCAAAAGTACAACTATTTTCCCATCTATGGTCTGTAACCTAACAGCAAGATAAAAGCCCACTTTATGATTAAACCTTAAAGTCATCATATGTAAGTGCATTCTATGCTCTAAACTCAAGATAGTCTGTCCACTAAGTTTAGAATTTTAATGTTTAGAATCCTCCAGAAAAGCAACATGACAGTCTTCAGACAAATGTAGACTCTTTCACTGCTGTATGAATTAATTTAACTTACTTATGCCTCGCCTCTTTTTCAAGATCCACCACAGAGCCAACATACCATTTTAATTTCATTCCATGTTTTGGGATAAAAAGGACGCAAAGGCACTTGGCTAGCTCATTCCCCACAGGCTGAGATTCACCTTCAGTAATCCTATTAAAATTAAAAAGATGACCCGTATGAATTAGCACTGGAGAGGTAAGTAATGGTCACAAATGTATAATGTCAATCTGTTGCACAGACAGATTATAAAACATCCACTCTTGATTAGGTTAACTTCTTTTTACCACAAAAATTGTAGCTGTTCTTCTCTCATGCAGCAGAAGCGCAAGTTGGCCAGGGATTTAAGTCATTACTTCTGCTACTTGCTTACAGAACAGGACTCAAACACCTGTTAATTTGCTGAGGCAGGTGTTTCTGTTCATATTCTCTAATCATCCCTCTATAGTTTGCATTTCTCAGGTTCTGTGGGGGCACTGAGTTAACCAGTCCAGCTCATATTTCAGAGGAAATGTAATCAATAAATCACCTATATTAGTGTGATGTCCACACACATGGGTTTTATTATTAAGGATATTTTGAAAGGTTCACTGAATATTACACATTGAAATAAGTGTCTGTTGCCTGGGAGCAATTTCCAAGCTGTCTTCTGGGAACTAGGACACACTTAAAAGGATTTAGTGGTGGAAATCTTTCATTTAGAAAATCCATTTCTGCAATTCACATGTTAAAGAAATAGAAAATGTTTCTTTACTAACTTCAACTGCAGTAAATGCATGTGAATAGCTTCCCACCCCTCAAACAGAGCTAATTTCCACAGAAGTTCATCCCAGAGATGTATTTCTGAGCAGGTGTTTTGCTTCACTGTTCACATCTTGAATTGTGTGCATTCCATCATATCTATCATTTTGCCCTTACACAGTCAAGGAATTTGGTCTTTGCAGTTGAGTGAGCTGGGAAAGCAGAGTGTATCACTTCTAGTTTTAAAACATTCCATAGTACTTGGCTCCTGTGTATGTCTGAAAACAGTAAATGTGTAATGAAATAGCAGGGAAAACAAAGCACGAATTACCACATATATCATGCTCCACATTTACAACAGCAGAAGCAGTAGCACTTTGCAAGTATTTCCCTCCCCTCTCTCCTTCATGATCATTGCTGCTGTTGTTTTTGTCCTTATTTGCAGAAGTCACATAGTCCTTCCATCTGTCAAGCCATCATTTCTCAGAAATGAAGATGATCCAAATAAAACCAGCTCCAGTTACAGGAGGCAAGCATCTCTAGGCACTCAGTTTGGAGGTTTTTTTCCCTGTCTCTGTCCTCAGGCAAGGATTTGGGAAACAAGGAAGGAGGAGGGGGTCTTTTATTAGGTGCTATCTCACACTCGATTTCCAAGACTAGAATCATCACTAAGAAAGGTGACAAATACTAAAGCAAAAGAGGATTTCCCAATTTGAAATCACCAAATGAAAAGTCCAAATGCCTGATTTGTCTTGCTGGTATCCAATTTTCAAAACTAATTCTACCTTTGTTTCTATGGAAATTAAATGTGATGAAAGAAAAATTGATTAAAATCCCAAGACCAATTCTAGCCGTAGACAACTTGAGCTTCTCAAATATGCACTGTGAAGACAGCTCCCATGTGATTTCAGGCCAATTTATTACCTTCCCTATGACTTCTCTATCTCTAAAAGAGGGATTATAATTCCCTCCCCATGCACAGAAGATGGTGAGCTAAATATTCTAAATACCATAGAGGTCTCTGACATCTAGTAAACTCTAGGTTTTTAGACAAGTCAGAGTGTTTTGCATCTAAAATATTTCCGTGTGAAGTTATTATCTTTCTGATCACTATAACTGAACACTTGTTTTGGTGAGTTTTCTTGGCTATCATACACATGGTGTTTGGATGAGCAACTAAAACAAGCATTTCTTCAACAACTAAAAGGCTCCAAAAGGCGTTTTGGCTGTGAGACCCAATCAGAGCAAAAGAATCCCACCCCCACCCCCATCTTGTGGAGGATGGAGAAGCCAGGGACATGCTGCTCTGTTCGGCAGATGTTCTTGTGCTGGTGGGAAGGAAGCCACGGGAACAGTAAAACAATGTCTTTATATGGTAATATGTGTGTGATGTGAAATGTAGCAAAGCAGTATGAAAGGTAGCAAAGGAGATAACAGTAATGACTGGTTAGCCTAGGCGCATGAACACTTACATGTAGCCAACTGTATTGCTCACAACGGCACGGCGCGTGGACATTCACCCACAACCTATCTGTGTAGAGAGCACGGCGTGTGATCAAAAGATAGAAACTCTATATATGCTGCAAAAATGAAACATTAAAGGTCTTCACTTCCCCCCCCCGTGGAGTTCGTGCCCTTTGTTGCCGCACCATCTTGCCACATTTAACCTAGAAACAATACCATAAACCAAGTCTCTACATATCTTTCTTTTTCTCTTACAAAAGTTAGCTCTGGATTCAGAGGAAAGCTACGGTTTCTGAGGAAAATATCACTGCAAATGAGTCTGGCAGAGTAAATATAAAGCCTGATAACTTTTCAGTTGTCTGGGATTTCTCTCCACTCGCAGGAATTTCCAATGGATGTATTGGAAGCAGAGCATCTCTGGACCTTCTTCTAGGAGAGTAGAAACTGCCTGGGCAAGTCGTGTTTGCAGCACCACAGGGTGTAAACATTTCACAAGAAGCATGTATTTCCCCAGGTACTCCTACAGTAGTAGACCAGTAAGCCTCAGCCTGTAGGAAAGACTTCTGAATTTGACTTAAATATTACACTATCAACCAAGATCTTAATGTGGACAGGGAACCCATTTACTATATACTTGTTTTACAGTCTGGAGTAGAGACAAAATGACACATACGTTGGAAAAAGCAACTAATCTAAAGTTGCTGAATAAGACGGCAAAGGTAGGATCAGAGTGCCTGTCTCCTGAGAACAGGCCCCAATTTTTCTCAGTGCAGAGCTGGGTTAAATCAGCCCCAAATGAATAGCAAATGCAAACGTCCACTGGGCTGAGCATTGTGATCCAAATAACTTGCCTCCACCTCTGAATCCATTTCCCACCGTTCCAAAATAAAAGGTGGGAATACCCACTACAACAGAAGAAAAGAACACAACATATAATTTGTCATTCTGCATTTGCTTTGCTTTGTTTTTAGTATAACATTCTGTATATCAGTTTGCTTGATTGGGTCACTTTGCTGAATGAATTTTGTCTTCCTTCCAAACAGATGGTGTGAGCCTAGGAATGGTTTTAATAAAATTCTTTGTGTGGTGGTTATATGGCACTTATTTGGCAAATGTCACTCCACAGACACACTTTAGCTTTAAGATGATACTGCAATGGCTTAAATCTCCCACCAGCTGCCACAAAATTAGAGCCACATTAATATCAACAGAGAAATTAGGAGTTCTGGTAATTCAGCTGGGAACTTGAGGGAAAATTTTATAGCCATTTAGAAGATTTGCAGCAGGAAGGGATTGTTAAAGTCTGCCCTAGCATTAGACAGTGACAATATTAAGGCTTGAAAGTCTGAAATATATTTTGTCCTTTACTCTTGAGCTGACCAGCCAATGCAGGTAGTCTGTATTTTAATCTTGACAGCCTGCATGGACTACCAACAAGGTGTACACGTCCTAGGGGAATATTATTCAATGAACTATCAGCAAAATTCTTTGAAAATAAAGTGACATTTAACCCATAGAGGACTCCATACTGTGAAGCATCTCTAAAGTGGGAATTTCCTAACACCTGTAAATAAGGCTGCTACACTGCATGGAGATGCAAGATTAGAGACTCTGTCACACTTCACTAAGTCTTCTCCACTTCCCCATCCCCATTCCAATTTACAGACTGGTCTTTAAAACTCATGATAAACACCTGGTCAGAGCAAGGTAAGTCTTGCCATTACATACTCTGAATCACATGAAGAGAAAGTACAGGCCAGAAACTGAAATGCAATGCAGAGATCACAGTATAACCATGGAACATAGCAAGAGACGTGCAGAACTTCATGGGATATGGACAGCCCAAGATGTCTATTAGGAGAGGGCGTACTTGAGCAGGCCACAGAGCAGGGATGACTATGTAAGATCAGAATAATTTAAAGTAAGGACAAAAGAGTGCAAGTTCAGACACTGCTCTGGATGTTACATTCAGGCTGACTGCAGAGGCATACAATTGTTTTAATGAGATGTATTACTCTTCCCCCTCCACCTCCCTTGATGTCTAAAATGCCCCAGACATCAGTGCATTTAGGAGAGCTTTGTACTGGAAGTGAATAATGTGGATGATATGCTAGAACAGTTAAATGCAATCACAACAAACTTCCCCCATGGGTAAGACAGTGCTATTCAGTTATTTTTACTATTATAGCCAATAGGGAAATTATATTTTCTTTTGGAATTTATGCGATTGGCTGTGGTCTGAGATGGGATATCACAGTAGATGGACCACTACTGTGCTCTCTTATGGCAGCTCCTGTGTTCCAGAGTGTATGCACATTATTCAATAGCTGCAAATGAACATATAAAAGTTAAGAGGCTTTTTGAAAATGATGCTTTTCAGCCTGCAATATTACATTAATTACACCACAGAGGTATGAGAAACTATCATTAGTGTGATCACACTATAATGATGGATAAGAAAACCATTATAAGTAGAAGGGACTGAGTAGCCAGGATAATTAGGAGGTTTTCTGTTGAAAATAGTTATGGCAGAAAAGGCAAAAGGAAAAAATAGTGTTAAATAAAAAAAAAAAAGAGGCAACTTTTAATATTATAAGAGAAGTCTTGAAAATGGGGCGCCTAATGGGGATATTCACTCAAAGAGCTTGTCATTATAAACCTGCATTAGCATTAGTTTTTCAAATCACTGCTGGATATAAAAATCACAGTTTACAGACTGTAGAGAACCTAGCTTTTAACTGTCAATCTGTAGAAAAATGAGTCTATGTCAAACCAAATTCAACAGCCAGCAAGTACGCTTGGCTAAATGTCTTGTCTCCTGATAATCAAAGCTGAACTAATGGCCACCATTCTGACTGTGACTGGCCACACTGTAGTTTTATTAGATCCTCTTCTAGACCCGACATTTTGAGATGTGTTTTGGAGGAGTTGTATATATTGTTATTAATGTTTCGGAGAAAAAAATAATAATGCTGTAAAAATCAGCTGCTAGCCAGCAAACCTTTAAGAAGCCCAAAGCTAAAGGTAAGGCTAGTCCAGACAGACCCCAGCTGGATTTTGTGAGCCTTCTATACATTAAAAAGGGTTCCATTTGGTTGTGACACACTACTCATTCTGAACCACCGCTCCCCTGAGCCAGTTTGTGATGCATTATCGGAATAATAGTTATTAAACTTTCTAAATTGCAAGTCAAACAAGATGTCATCTTTTTATTTGAATGAACAAACAAAACCCCAATGAGTTGTTTGACCAATTTTTACAACTGTAGTCTTTTTGAGAATGAAAAGTGAAAAGACTAGCAATATCTTCAGAGTTATCTGTCCAATTGCAAACTGGCATACACAGATTTGTGGTCCCACTTGGTATGTATCATCACCACATGGCAAATGTGTGATTGCTGTGACTGCATGATAACCATTTAATTGAACAACTGAATTGCTTTTACCAGTTTACCTAAACCTAGACACTACATCTGCAGACAAGGAAACCAACCACGCAGAATTATTTACACATGAAATTGTGATCACAACGGAGATATTGGTGTATAGTTTCATATGCAATCAGATAACAAAAAGGAAAGCTAGGGAAACACAGCAGTGGTGTCTACGTTAGCTTTTCCTAAAGTATTCTCAAATTTGTATTATTTGGGAATACTCAAAAAAATGTCTTGGAATAAAATGGTATCATATAATGATATGCATGTTCACATACATACATGCATATACATACATCAATACACATATATGCAGACACATGTATGTATACTCATTCATGGCAGTATGTGTAACTCCTGTCTGGGATCTCAAGGATTTATCTGTATGTGAGCAGCAATATTTGCAGAGCAGGGAAGGACTTGAGTATTTGATTTGTGACTGCGTGGAGATTTTCTTGGCTCTAATTGAGCAAACACTGGTTCACTGGGCTTGACATTGTTCTTGTACTGGTATAAAGCTGAAATAACTCTATCAAGGTCAGATGACCCTTGCGAACATAAGCAAGGAGAATTATGTCCTCCATTGAATAACAAGCATGAAGGAGCACTTCAAAGACACAAGCAAGGAAATTCATTAGGTTTGGGTGTTGTCTTGTCCTCCCCAAAGGTTATCATTGTTACTCCAATAGAATCTTTATCTGGATATAATTTTTAGAGGCCTTCATTTGGGAATTTTTATCTTGTTTTGCTCTTATTTGTTCTAGCTCCTACATGCCAAGTACTATAGCTAGGCAATACCTCATATATTCTATTAAAAATCATTATTATTCTCCCAATGAAACTGCACTCTGATCTACCTTAATGAATAGATCTTGAAAGACAAAAAGAACTTACTTGGAATGGCAAAGGCATGAAGTAAACTCCCACATCTTCTATTCTAAACAAGCATTACCAGCCCTAAGTACAAAGTTAGAGGATTTAGCTCCCCTCCACTAGGGCTAACTGTTTATAAAGATGCTTGTGGCACAAGATACAATAGCATTTTTCAGTACTGCACTTGAACCTCATGACAGGGGCCAAATAAACCTTCCTTCGAAGGCCAGCCTCTTACATTGATAATCATTAAATTGATGCTGCCATCAGTTTACTTGTCATAAAGGCAAACAATCTGGGGACAGTAGCAAAAGACAGATTTTTCTTTTTTTTTTTTTATTTTTTTTCTTCTTCTTTTTTACTTCAAATGCTTTATAATATTTTTTCCAGTGAGTTTTTTGGAGCCATTCTGTGCTTACAATGGCAGAAGACACTCAAATGAATATAATCATGATGATTAAAGGCAAATGTTGCTTTAGGTGTTATTAATGGAACTTGTGGTCCTGCTTTTTTAAACAGATATTCAACTTGCTGTTCAATTTCCTATTAGAACATTTTTCCTTCTCCTGATTTTAATTTGTTTCTTGCTGCACAGAGTAGAAAAGAAAAATGTTTGCTGCCTTGACTCTTACCTTACCTCTAAGCTACATGCTTTTCCATAACCAAATAGGGAAGAAAAATGGTCTTTTAAATTGTTCTGGCATACAGTATCTTACATTCCAAGGCACCCCACAAATCAAAGTGATCATGTTTCACCCACATTGAATTTACATAGCTGGTTTCATCAGGAGACTAATAAGATATTTGTTAGGTCTGTCAGGTTTCAAATTATCTGTCAGAGAGATTCTAGATCTGATATGCTCTCAAAACATTCATGACCAACAGCCCTGACTCCTCTACAAATAATAGGAAATAAAAAAATAAAAAAAAAACCATTTGGGATAGAAACCCCTTTAAAAAAAGATAAAGAGCTTTCAGAGCAATAGTTACATCATAGTGTTATAGGCCCACAGAACCTTCTTTATGATAATACCCCTCATTACTTAAAAAAATTATAGAGATGTTTGTAAAGCAATCTTACATCTTCATGCAAGACACATATGAAGTGAAGCTGGGTTCTTCCAACCTGAAAGAGAGAACCTATCACTGATTTTTAAAAAAAAGAAATATAATGTAAAGTTACTCCAGGAGCCCCATTTAAAGACAATTCCAATCTAAGCAGTGCCTACTTAGATTACTATTCCAAATTTCTGAACCTGAAGCATGCCAAAGGAAGGTCTATAGAGAAATTAAAAGTTTTGTCACAGAAGACCTAAATATAGACAGGAAAAAAGACAGTGGAGGCGATGTCTCAGTTTTTCCCTTGCTTCTGACCTTACATTACTATTTACTACATTTTGGTTTCTGTTAAGAGAGAAACCCACTCTTCTGCAAGACTTAATTATGAAGCCTCATGCAGGTTCTCTTCACAGGGGTGTACTTTGGCTCTAGAGAATTGGCAATGAAATATTCCAGGCTTTAGGGCCTCTAGACCCAATTTGTGCCATGTGTTCTTACTAAATTGATTGGTAGCCCTTTTGACCAGATCTAGGAAGACATCAACATGAAGAATTAAATTGCTGAAAACAGGTGAGTTCTGGAACATAAACAAACAAACAAAAAAAACAGACAGAAGGGAAGGAAAGGAAGTTCATGCCAAACGTGGTTTACAAAGAACCATTTATGTCACATAGGGATATTCTTCCCATTTATTTAAAGCATGAGAATAGGTTTTTTGTCTGGACACCTCAGCACATTTCTGTAATACACTTAAAGTAGTTTTTGCAGCCAAGTGTAACTGGAGTTGCACCCACACAGCTATTAACTGAAGATATTGTGGTTTAGAGTTCAGACTGCACTGGACAAATCTCTTAGGGTCCTCAGCTTCATCTTCAAATTATTAGCCTAGTCCTTGACAGTGTCTGTAACGCTGTACTAACTCACATGAATCTGCCTGTTCATACTGTATCAAATCTTGGATTTACGTAAAGGGATTCAGAGAACTTATGCCCAGAAAAGAATGAAGATTATGTTCTACAACCCAAGAGGATTAGTACTCAGCCCTAATAAATCTCACTTCTAACTTCTGCATGGGTGAACGGAAAAAATCTGCTTTACATCTAGTAACAGAAATATCATTTCATGTGAGGAGCCTGATACCATAGGGACATACTGTTGACAGTCATTTGAATTACTGGGCTCACAAAACACATGGATGTCTAAGGCCTGTATACTATCTAGGCAGAGCCCAAGATGGAGAACAGTCCACGTGTACAAGCAAAATAAGTAGAGTATCCAACAAAGTAATTGCTACGAAGGAACTGCTGAGGGTTGCAACAATGAGCAAGGAGGGCCAAACATGTCTTTAGCCTTTAGAATGCTCTGCAAACCAGGGATTTACTTAGTAGAGAGCTACAGGACCTCACCCACGTAACCTGTATCCTTCAGAAAGGAGCTGGCAAAGCATGATATTTCATTGTCCTTTAGCTCATGCCATACCCTCAGCTTTAGACACGATGAAATATTGATCCCTTGTACTCAGAGCATCTAAAAATAGTAGGGGGTAAGCAGTCTCCCCTGGCACCAGAATTGCACACTGATCTTTAGAGATGTTCAGGTTCTAAAATGTTATGATTTAGTATTTCAACACCTAACTAGCACCAGTTAGAAAGCAAGAGTCATATTTCAGTTGTTTTTTACTGGTTTGGACTCAGGACCCACATTATGCATATTTGTTCTCCTTATCTCCATTATCAGCATCCTGCAGTTTCTCAGCTGAATGCTAACCTGACTTTTCTGCTTTCAAACTCTGCTAATCTGGCTGTGTCTGAGGAAAACCCAAACTCATATTGATAATCGTATGCACAACAGCATTAATATTTTAATCTCAGATCCTCAAAAATATTTATGTAGGACCTTCCCAGACACAGAGCAGGAATTAAACATAAAGCAGTCACCCAAAATCTGGCTAACCTAAAATTGCAGTGTAGAAACGTGTTCAGTTCTGCATCTGTAGAAACTCATTAAATACTAGCAGCGTCTGTTCACACTGCTGTGCTGCCGGTATTCCCAGGAGTTTGAAGAAATCTCTACTTCATAGACAATTTGAATAGAATTCACTGCTCCCTATGTTGAATGCTCTTTCTGTTCTTAATTTTTCTTGTCTCTGCTTTCTTAAGGATATAACATAAAAGTTTCAAGAGGTATCATTTTAGTAGCACTCAAAAACTTTAAATTCAGGCAAGCAAAGTAATGATTATTAAAAATTGCTGAACATGGCTAACAAATACTAATCATTAACTGCAAGCTGTCTGTAGGAGTAACATGGGTTTTTCTACTGCTATAATAAATATGATCATCAATATGATATAACATTAAGTGCCTCCTTTCTCTTCAAGAAGAGCTCTCACAAGAACATCAGCCTGGTATTTTTAATTAGCAAGGCCAAACATGCCACCAGAATTTTCTCTATGAGTATTTAGTTGATCATACTGGAAGTTGAATATACGTCCCAAAGTCACTGAAGAGCTTTTGACAGTGTTGACAACATCTAGATACAAGCAAAAACCCAAACAAGACTGTTGAGCAACTACTTGTTTGTTAATCATATTAAATAAAGCCAACAAAACACGTATTATTTTGATACATAGTAGTGCTGTCTCATTGAGTTGTAGACCTGAAATGGTTATAAAAAACTACAGGTTCCTAGATAATGCCAGTATACCTGAAGTAGCATCATTTTATTGTTACACAAACAGCAAAATAATCACCTCCCTAAAGATACACAACAAAATCATTTCATGCTCTAGATTCATAACTTCCTTCCCCATTTACTTTTATCAGTTAATGACATATTCATATGTTACAAAAGGAACTTCAAAAACCCACCTCTTTCCTATTTTGTCTTCTTTGGTCAGGACACCACAAGGCCCAGGAGTTAAGGTGAATCCCAGAGCTAGCAGCTCTGAGCCCAGCACAGTAGGTACCTCCAGAGAGTCAGGCTAAAACTAGGAATTCAGCTTGTGCCCAGTGAGGGCAACAAGGGTCTGACACAACTTTATGATGGCAAAATGGGGCCCTAACATCAGCCCCTGTTTGTGGAAATCGTTATCAACAAGACCCATGGCCATGCAAAGAGGTCAGACTCAGGTCAAGCTTAACGAGGGTCAAGCTCTTGAGCTCACAGCTTTGGCTGGAAGGCTCAGGTGAGGCTGATCAGAGCCATAAAGGCCTATCAGTGACCTCAGGGTTCTAACAGCTTCACACAATTATTCCAAATGCTCCCTAAACCATATATGGTTACATATTGTCACCCATGACTTCAAGTATTTTATTCTGTATTTCTTGATCAAAGCCGTTTCAGGCTTCATCCAGAAGTAGTTCTAATATTGTGATGCCAGTATTACGTTACATCAGTACAGCTGAACCTTCCACTTCCTTCAAAGGTAGCGGACTTCCAGCAGACAACCAAATACTTCTGCTACGCAAGCTAGCATACTTTTGCTTTCCTTCCAGTTAGCTCACAGCCATCATAAACTGTAGGTGAAATATCATAAGTCAAATATCTAGGCAAAATTCTATCAACGCACCCAGTTAAACCTAGGGTTTAGCTAAACCTTTACTACTGCTATGCTCTTAATCTATCAATCTCTTTACATGCACTGTCAGCAAAGTCCATTGGAGTTAATGAGGCAAATTCCACAGACATAGATGAGCTCTGAATCATACTGTAAATGATTTACTACTGAATTATTATGGGCCTGAGTGTGCCTTAGGCTTTGCAAGGTAATTTGGAGGAGTAAATAATGTTCCTGATCGAGTTAACGATACTCTGGACCAACACCAGGAGAAATAAACAGATGGTGTCAGAATCACTCAAGAATCCCAATACTTCAAGTTTCTAGAACCCTGATTTATCTGAATAAAATTACATATCTATGTCTATAACCATGTCTAGTCACAATTCATCGTCTGCTCCAAAGCAGACATCTTAGAAGCCAAATTGCACAGTGAGAGGCACTAGGGACACATAGAAACCAGTTTCAGGACTTCAGCTGTCAGCACTTTATTGGGCCATAGACTCAAGCAAGTCAGCACACTTGAAGTATAAGCCATACACACACACACCTCCCAAGTTTTTCCACCCATTCTCTGTCAGACAGCTCTGAAAACACAAGGGTAATTTTCTGTGTCAAAAAGAGAAATCAGCAGAAAGTACACCCAGCAAATAACCTCTTATCTCCAACAATAAACTCGTGTTTGGTAAAAACCAGGGGAATAAAGTCAGTCAACCCATGCACATTTCTATAACTGGTCCTCTTTCTCTACATAGTGCGCTACGCTCTTACAGCCTCTTGCTGCAGAGTCCACTGCCACTTTCATCTCATGGGGGATGACATGGAGTGGCACAGGAGTTGAGGGAAGAAAACAGAGAAAAGCTGCCAAAGCAGCAAATACACCCAGATTTCCATACTCTCTTAGCTCCATTTCACAGGAATGGTAGGGAGTAAGGATATAGGACTGAAGATAGGATATTGCCTGAAGAATTCCAGAAAAAGAACCCCAAACACATCAAGAATGACCCATTCCACCCTCCGTTATGCTGTGATTTATCTACCTCTGTCTGGTCAGAGTTTCCACATAATTTTGGCAACTTCCACAGTTTCCCCCCCTTCTTCTTGATCTTTGGTTCTTTGGCTCTTTTACCCTTCAAAGAATATCTCAGTCACTCTTGTCTGAGTGTTGTAGTACATTTGGAACTAGCCACATGCTCTCAGTGCAGAGAATGGGCAAATTAGAACTCCAAATTATGTGTGAAATACACGTTATATCTGAGTATTTATTAATTAATATAAACTAAATTAAATCATATTTTATTGTATTAACTTTCTGCAATCTATCAGGATTAGTAATAATAACATTTATAAAAGCCTTTTATGCAAAAGGTTAAAAGTTTTATGAGGAAGTACCTTTTTTATCTAGCCACTAGGAAAGATATTTTTGAGACTATTTTATTGACTTAGTCTAGCATAAACAGGAGTCTCTATGACTACTTCTCCCAGATACTGTATATTGACCTATGAAAAAATAAAACCAAATGTGTGATAGGAAATGGAATTATTTACACCTATAATAGATGATGGAACCTCATTTAAGCTATAGACAAAATTCTACTACAGTTTTGCAGAACCAGAATTTCACGTATGAATGTATAAGCATCAGAAGCCACATATCATGTAACGACAGAAAAGAGAGCTAAATTCAGAGCCCTTAAATTTTAGACTAGTTAATAGTTACTTCACTCTGAACTACATACTATCCATATATTTCTGCAGGAAACATCTGTCTGGTGCTAGGTTCAAAATAGAAGCCAAAATTTTAGTACCTTCATCTTAATGTCCAAAGCTGAAAGAATCCATCACCTAAGTTCTTTCAGTGAGAATGTATTTTTTGTGACTAAACAGATATCTGGTACTGGTTTTGAGTGTACTGAAATTGAAGAATCAATGTTAATGACTTGTAAACTCCTATGACAATTTGAAGCTTAAAGACAATATTTTATAAAAATCCTTGGGAAAACAATAACACGGGTATTAGTGACAGACTCATTGGGACTGTGCTAGTGGTACAGATTTCAGAGCTTTCTTATTTTTTGTATTAGTTCTGTTTGATGTTATGATACCACAGAGTGATTAATTTTCTGGATAATAATTCAAGTATTTTATATTTAAGTATCTCTGCCCATATGCAGCCACATCTGTGAAAAAGAAATAGCAGGTGTTTCATTTTTATGGTTTCCTTCTGTTTATTCTTGACAAGTCCATTTGTTATTCTAAAAGAAAAAGTAATCTCTGAACCCATTTGATTTGGAATAGAGTGCCCTGGCTGTTTACTATCATTAGTATTCCCATTGCAATAGTCTGGCCATTACATAACTAGATACATTTAGCTAGCGAGAATAAAAATGTTCTGTGCACCATTTGACTTGATCCATAAAAATACAAACCTATTAGACCAATATTGCTCCGTTTTATTAGTTTTCATAGAAGCAATTTTAAATCAAATGTTGTTCAAACTTGTCACATGGTAACACCTTTATGCTTGCATACTGTAGCTAATCAAACTTTGCAGCTCTAAGCAATAGATTCTTTCTGTTTCTATTAGGCTATTGTGATGTGATGAGAAGAAGAAAAACTTCACCCTAAATATCACTGTGATCTTGGATCTTGAATCATCCACAAACAGATGTGTGATTTCTTTATGCTGAGTCTATTAGGTAGGTAGGAATGGCTGTTGTATACAATGGAAAAGAACAGTAGAAATGAAGTACACAACAGATGGGACTTTTCTGAAGCACCTTTTCTGTTATGACAAGGAAATAACAGTTGTTCTTTATTAGTAAATAAATCAGAGACCTTCCAAGAAAAAACATGACAGTGCAGGAAGAGAAAGTCCTGTTTCAGAAAGCGACCAATGCCCATATGGATCAGTGAATCAATGACTCGACATCATCAGTAACCCAGTGTCACTTACTCAATGTTAAGAAGCATGAGATATAAGCATCTGGGGAAGAGGTAAAGAGGAAATATCTTGCCAGCTTTCTAAGATTAAATAGAATAGACTCTCATGTGCTGTTATATACAATTTTAGATAATTACCTACAGATAGATGAATGAAAATGTTTGCAGAGCATGATGCTCACCCAAAGACATCTGCCTCATCCACGAAGATTAAGCTATTTCCTCCTGTAGTGTCAAAAAGACGTAGCATTATTTTCTCTCTCTGTTATAATGTGGCCCAGTGAATTCTAGTGATCCAGAGGTGATTATTTGCAGAGATGGTTGAAGTTAATTTTGTATGTAATAAACACTCATCTTGAGCATCTGACTGAACATTTAACTTAGAATTCTTATTCTAAGTGTTTTGTTTAAAGTAAAACGCGAAGGACAGAAATCTTAGGGCTAAGTTATCAAATGCAAAAGAGTTGTTTTCAACTCAAAGAGTTTCAACTCAAATAGCTTTCAATTGTTTTCCTCAAAGAAAAGAAGGGTGTTAAAATCTCAGCAAAGACGGATAACAGCTGTATGTTTCTTTTTATTCCTTTAATGAAAGGAAGAGCTTGTAAACTCCACAGTGCTCTGGCCAAAATCTGAAAAACTTCAACATTCAGTTGCACCATGACACTAACCAAAGATTTGGTTTCATTGAGGGTGGCAGATAACAATAGACCATAAAATCCAAACTCCTCTCCATGCATGAATAGTGCAGTTTTCTTAGAGTGGCTGTTTGATGACTTCTATATTACTTTGTACAAAAGGTCATTGGCATTATTTTCGTAATATTTAAGCCCTTCTTGCTGCTGTTTGTTTTCTAATAAAACTGAAAGCACCCTTATTACTGGTTTTGGGGTTTGTTATTGTTTCTTTTTTAATACATAGCTATTTATCCTCTTCTTTCAGCAATCTCACAGAATCATTTCACTGTTGAGTTTGGAAGGCACCTTTGGAGATCACCTAGTCAAAACCCCTGCTCAAAGCAGAGACAACTAGAGCAGGTTGCTCACGGCCACATCCAGTCAAGCTTTAGTATCTCCACAGGTGTAGGTTTCACAATCTCTCTGGGCATCCTGTTCCAGTATTTCACAATATTCACAGCAAGAATGTTTTCTTATGTTCAAATTTATTTCAATTCATGTCCATTGCCTGTTATTAGTGAGCACCATTGAAAACAGTCTGCTTCCAACTTCTTTAATCCCTTCTCCCAGGTATTTACACATATTGGTATAATATCCCCTGACCCTTATCTTCTCAAGACTGAATAGTTCCAGCCTCCCCCCATATATCTCACTTGTAATGAAGGTCATACACCACTGTATAGACAAACTGATGGAAGACAGACAGCCCCCTAGTTGCCATATGAGGGCAAGCAGAGCAAGCATTGGCTGTCAACTACCTAAGAGCAGAACCAGTGCGATAACAACGGGTTTAGTTGTTGTAAAGAAATCAAGGCCTTTTCTGCTCCTCATACCACCCTGCCAGTAAGCACGCTGGGAGGGCAAAAGAAGATGTGAGGGGTTACAGCCAGAACAGCTGACCCAAACAGACCAAAGGGATATTCCATACCATGTGATGTTATGCTCAGTATATACGGTTGGGGGAAGAAGGGAGGATGTTTGGAGTGATGGCATTTGTCTTCCCAAGTAACCATTACACGTGATGGAGCCCTACTCTCCTGGGGTTGGCTGAACAGCCGCCTGCTGATGGGATGCAGTGAATGATTTTCTTGTTTTGCTTTGATTGCATGTGCGGCTTTTGATCTACATGTTACACCATCTTTACCTCAACCCATGAGCTTTTTCTCACTTTTAGTCTTCTGATTCTCCAGCCCCACTGCAACTGTGCTGCCAGCTGGGGTTTAACCACAACAGGGTGCTTGGCTATCAGCCGTGGCCAAACCAAAACAGTGCCAGAGTCTGGTGACACAAAGTACACAGATGCTTTCATCCTCTGCCACTTGGAACCACATAAAGATGCTACTTTTGGAGAGAGCATTGGTCACAGAGTTTCTCTATGCCGTTAAGCATGTCTCTGTGGAGGCTGTTGGATTTAGTTATCAGTACTGTGATCTTCTAGTTGGCTCAGTGCCTTTGAAATGGTATCATATGTATTATCAGGTCTTGAACATGCAGCTGTCAATACAGTAAATCTGTCATTGGTTTGGACCTTATTAAGAGAAAATTTGTGTGCTATTTTTGAAGCCAGAGTTTTAATTCTTCTTTTTGGTGTCATTTCTAGTGACATCCTTTTAGATCAATCAGGGCTAAAAATAGGATGTGGAATTATGTTTCAAAATAGCTCATGTTCCAATTTTATTATAGTCCTTTGCTCTATAAATAGTCCTTTAAAACTGAAATATTTCTCAAAGTCTTTAAACTAAGAAAAAAAAAGGCCTCAAAGAAACAATTGTCTTTTTTTCTTATTAACCAGTGGTGAAAAAAGCCTGTCCTTACCATTTTGGCAAAATGTTGCCCAAGCATTGCCAGATAATTAGTCATTTTCCAGCACATCTCCGTATTTTTAAACTTCAATTAGCTTGCTATTTCAGAAAACAATTAAGAATTGTCTATAAACTTGATACATTTTACCTACATCTCAATATTCTCAATATTAGGCAACTGCTGATAACAAAATATTCAGCATATAGAAACTCTCCTGTAGGTAGAGAATGCTTTATAAATAAACATTTTGCAAATGATTACACAAGTTACATATTCAAACAGAAAAATAATGGAAATCTTGGTTAGAAGTAACAAATGTCTTCTGTGAAACATTTCTCAATGAAGTGATGTCCTCAGATTCTAAAGTACAAAGGTTTTAGACTGTGTACACAAGAAATCGGCTTTAAGGTTTGCCTATTGTACTTTGTTCAGATTTAAACTACAGGCTTTCTTCTTTACAACAAGGAAAAAGGTACTCCCATCCAAGCCAGGACTGTTGGTAGATGATGGGAAGTGGCTCTGCAAGCACCTCTGCCAGCTCCCTCAGAACCCTCGGGTGAATCCCATCTGGGCCCATAGACTTGTTTA
>JAOQGH010000077.1:14674912-14707476 GCA_025769975.1 Gallinago jamesoni | reverse complement strand
TGTCTGAGTTTCCACATTCTTCCTTGTTGGGCATTTTGCACGTGATGGGGCCATGTTCTTGTCTAGAGCCAGGAGGGAACCGACAACTGATGGCTGCTCCCGCCCGCTCTGCGCACGCGCGCCTGCGCACTAGTATGCCCGCCCTCGCTCTCACGCGCGCCTGCGCACTAGTATGCCCGCCTTTGCTCGCACGCGGCCCCGGCACGCGCTCTGACCCTGCTGCGGCTACGGCCGCTTTTAAACGTGCCGCGGCTCGCGCGGCCCGCCCCCAGACACGTGACCTCTCGCTCCCTCTCGCGATACCCGAGGCCTTTCGGGCCTCTCCGCCTTCCCTCGGCCTCTCCGTCCCCGGGCAGCCCCCTCCAGCTCAGGTTTAAAGCTGCAGCTCTCACCGCTGCCGCTGTCTGCGTGCTCCGGGCGAAGCTCGCGCTACGGCCGCTTTTAAATCTCCACAGTAACTGTAGGTAGCGGCCAGCCTGACAAAGCCTCTTTCGCCAAGCCTTCTCCTCTAATGTTATTTTAGCTGTTGACATATTCAACTTCCAGTTTTACGTTCCAAATCTAAGACCTCATTAATCACTAACTAGAGAACAGAAAGCAATAGCCGATAAGCAGAGAAGTAAGTACAAAGCAAGTACCAAACACACACCTGAAACCTGCAGATAGCCTGAATACCCCCGAAATCCAGCAGCCCCTCAGAGGAGGTCCAAAAAAGAATTTTGTCTCTCTGTCCAAGGAAGTGCTGCTACCAATACAGGCAAAACCTTTTTGTGTACAGTGGGCACTGGGAATATGAGTTTATTGAGGAACTGAAAACCTCCTAGCAGTCTGCACTGAAAGAACTCAACAAATACTGCATGCAAAGAAAGAATGGAACTTTTTGAGAGACGCCAGAACTCAAAAACGTAGTAGAACTTGTGGGACAGCTGTGAGTATTGTCAATGCAAACATGCCGCTTTAGAAATCTACTAGAATACATACTGAGGAGTCAGGTATCCAAAATTAAGGAAGAGTGAGTTATATACTTAACTGTGATGCAGGCAGAAATCGGAATTAACAGCAAAATAGGCTCCAAATTAATTTTCCCAGATTTACCCTTCACATCTCTAACACCATTTTTTACATGTGAAAAAATGATTCATAAGTAGTTCACAAAATACCTCCGTAACTTTGCAAATCATATTCAATATTTAATTTTTCTTTCAATATATAGTGAAAAAGAAAGTATAGAAATTTAACCCAAATAAACAGTTTAAAACCTCTTCAATGAAGAAATTTCTCCTAATATCCAATCTACACCTGCCCTGGAGCAATTTGAGGCCATTTCCTCTTGTCTTATCACTTGTTACTTGGGAAAAGAGACCTTCCTACAACCACCTTTCAGGCATATGTAGAGAGCAATAAAGTCTCTCCTCAGCCTCCTTTTCTCCAGGCTGAACACCCCCCCAGCTCCCTCAGCCGCTCCTCATAAGACTTATTCTCCAGACCCCTCACCAGCTTCGTTGTCCTTCTCTGGACCCGCTCCGGCACCTCATTGTCTTTCTAAGAGCGAGGGGCCTGAAACTGAACAGAGAACTCGAGATGGGGACTCACCAGTGCCGAGTACGGGGGGACGACCGCTTCCCTGCTCCTGCCGGCCGCGCTATTCCCGGGACAAAGGAGGACGGCCCCTCGCCGAGAGGCACGGCCCCGGTACAGGCTCCCGGTACACCGTTCTCTCCTGAGGCGGGGACAGGCGCCGCAGGGACCCGCAGGCATCCCGCCGCTCGCACGAGGGCGGCTGAGGTGAGGGAGCGCGCGCGGGGCCAGCCCCAGCAGCGGCGCCAGGTTTAAACGCGGCGTAACGGCCACCAACGGTCGCCCGCCCTGAGGAGCAGCTCGCGCCGGCACGTGCGCGGCGGGGCCACGCGACCCCGCTCCTCTGAGCGGCGGCCCATCGGGAGCGAGGGCAGCGGAAAGCTCCAGAAGGGAGCCCGGGCGGGGAGAGGGGGCTCAGCCGCGGGCTCTGCCCGGCAGAACGCGACGTCCCGTGCGCTCGCCAGAGCCGGCTCACCACACGGATGGAGCTGCCGCCCCCTCGTCCTTTTCTGCCACGCAGCTTTCCAGCCACGAGTTTACTGGTTTGTTTTTTTATTTTATTTTATTTTTCTTAATTGACCCCTGGCCATCCCTGTGACAGAAAGAGAAGATATCCTTCAAATTTCTTCAGTTAGAGAATATGTTTTGGATGGAACAACCAGGACAGAAAGACAGAGGCTATGTACATGGAAACGCTGTTTGTTTGTTTTCCAAAATCAGTAAAGATGATGACAATAACTTGTCAATAACTTGTCAATTACTAACTAATATATTGTACTATTTTATCTCAGTCCTTGGAAATGCATACAGCTATGAAAGTGACTAACATCATGCAGTTTTGGTGCCGTATTTGCCACACAACAGATGTGACAATGATGACACAGCAGATACTGACAATTTTGTTCTTACCTTGTTTATATATATATATTTATATATATATTTATATAGAACTTTGATCCTCGAGAAGATAAACACTCTCCATCCCCATTCTGTCTATATCCGGTCCAGTATAAATATCCCAGACGATCTGAAGGATTTTTGGGAGTACAAAGTTAGCTTTCAGTTGGGAATGATGCCCAGGAACATGTTCTTTTACCTTCCCAGAGATGTCAGCCAAGTGCCCCAGAGATGTCAGTGTACCTGACTGTTATGGGCTCAGAATCACAAAATTTTCTTCTTGGCTAGACAAACAAATATAATGAGCCGAGAGAAGAAATGATATATACAGAGGAGCAAGAAGGAAAACTGTTGTACCATGGCGCTGTTTGAGCAAGCATCTTCAGTTCCTTGCTGAAGGTATGCATGGTGGCACACGGCGTGGCATGCCTGTGTCCCCTGCCAGATCCTGGGGAAAATTAACCAGGACAACTACATTATCTTGTTTTGCAAATATTCATTTTTTGTGTGTGTTTGATATTTTCATCTGGCTGAACGCATTTGTTGGATACAGAACACTAGTTCACTATAACTTTCCTAACAAGCCAATTGCTTTTCTATTTATCCACAAAAACTAAGTATGAGTTCTACAAATAATACAGCTGCCCCTTGTGAACAGCCTAGTCAAGATGTTATGATAGCAGGCATATAATGCCATGAAGCAAACATCGCTAATTTCTACAGAAACGTGTGGTAATAGCAGTCAAAATACTGCCTCAGGCTCTGGCTGCATTAGGCAGAATACATTGAAAAAGAACACCAATACCCTTCGTGAGCCACACACAAATGAAAACTTCAAAGAAGATAAAGAGTTTTGATTGAGTTTTAACAGCGTTTTCCCACTTCCTTGGGAAACAAGCGCACTGGTTAATTTCTATCACCATTCATATTCTTGTCCAATATTTTTGAGACAGCATGAATAATTTTTCTTAAAACATAGTTGATCTTTTAAAAATTTGCTCAGGTTCTAGTAATAGCAGAATATAGGCAATGAGTTATAATGCAAAATGCATTTTGACTTACAGCTTCATTTTAAACAGTTACATAAAGAAATTATTAAATTAGCTGAGATTTCACCTTAAGAAGCATGCTTTTAAATATTCTTATCTCTTCAATGTGTATGTACACAATTTTGTACCTCCATCAGAAATACAGATATTGATACTTTTAGTTTCTTTTAAATTAAGTAGCCTTTAAAATGCACTTATACTTTACATGAATAGACATTTCTGCCTTGAAATTCCATGGCCTTCCATACATTGGCTGATAGCCATTACAGGGAATAGCTTGTGGGCTTTGAAAATGAAACTTTTGAAATTGTTAGAAAGATTAGCTTTTAAGGACTTTTGACCTTAAACTCATTTAGACCTTGGGACTCACTTTGAGAAACCAGATCTGCTGGGGGCTGATGAGGGCAGGGTCAGGTGATAGTATAGTTGGAGTCTGCTACAGATCACCCCACCAGGAAGGCCAAGCAGATGAGGCCCCCTTGTAAAGAGAAAGGAGTAGCCTCATTTTCACAGGTCCTAGTCCTCATGGGGGACTTCAACCACCCCAATATCTGTTGGAGGGACAACACAGCAGGGTATAAGCAACCCAGGATGTTCCTGGAATGCATTGATAATAATTTCCTTCTCCAGGTGATAGGTGAAACAAAGTGTTATGCTGGACCTTGTTGTCACCAACAAGGAGGGGCTGGTGTGGAATACAAAACTCAAGGGCACCCTTGGCTGCAGTGACCCTGAAATGGTCGAATTCAAGATCCTTAGGATGGTGAGGAGGGTGCAAAGCAGGAGGAACTTCACGCAAACTTGCTTAAATGTATTCATAACCAGACCCCTCGATATTCCCATTCTCCTCGGTAGATACTGTGCTTAAAAGAAACAGGGACTGTCTTCCACATTAACATCCACTGCACACATGAGTTCTTTACTACGCCTCACTTCACCAGCCTGTTCCTCAGTAGTGTTGGCCTGTGGAAAGTTTCATGCTGACTTGCTGTCTTTCTTCTTCTTGGTTTTGTGATCTGCTGTTCCGAGCTTGTCAGTCACTCCTTCAGCAGCAGCCCAGATCAATGGGATGGAGACTGGAGAGAAATTTTCAATAATGGTAAGTCAGGCAAAATAGGAAGCTGGAAATGCAAGCCAGGAGAGAGATTCTTTGAAGTATTAAAGTTTTGATCTGCTGTGACTTTCAACAGGGAAGGTAGAGCTGGGAGCAGTGTAAGGCTTGTTGTAATTGCCCAACTTAAATGTTCCCTTAAAATGCCTGACACGGTACATTAGGGGTTGAATCCAAGTCCAGTAATGTCAATGAGAACCATTAAATTGACCTTCAGTAGTGCTTGGATTATTCTCAAATAACTTATTTCTCAAAGAAAATGTTTTCTTGCTTGGTTTGCAGAGACCCGCTTAAATAACAGTAGTTTGAAAACTTTCTGGAGATAGCAAAGAAATACATTTTACTGCCCTTCTTATCCTGAAGAGTATTCACAGATGATAGCAGCTTTTGTTCAGTTATGTTTAATGATAATGATAAGTATAAGTTGATTTTGAAGTACCACTACCCATCCTTCATCTGCACACAAAGTGTACAAAAGGGTGGGAAGAAGGGATACTTCCCTTATCCTACTACAGACTGTTGAAGTAACTGACAGAACTGGCAACTCTCCTTTTTGGTATGGAAAGTCCTTAGGCATACAAACCAAATGGTTTAGTAGATGACTGCAGAATTTGCATTTTTTTATCATTTCTTCTTTCATTTTTTAACTTGGGTTTACTGTTTGCAAGAGGAATGAATAGCCAGAAACAGACAACACCCTTTGAAGCATTTTGTTAGTTTAATATTCAAATATAGAGCATCTTTCTGGCTCGTCAATGCTTTGACATGAAGTTCAAAACTTTTTCAAAACTGTACTGAGCTGTTTCTGAATGACCACAAGAAGCCACTCTTATAAAATGAGAACTGCAGAAAACGTATGAAAATTGCACAGTTGAACATTCTCTACCAATGTTTCTCACCCACTGCTTGTAGTAATTAGAATGTACTCTTGCCAAGGGGGAAAAGAAAAGATATTTTGAGAAAAAGATACTCAGCTAACCAATATTTTCCTTTCAGCCTTCCCTTTACTGAGGATTTAAAAGATTGCAAGGATTCGGGTTTTCTTCCTCTGAAAATGGATGACAGCTGACTTTCTATTATAAGAAGTCTGTATTCTTATTAGCTGAGGGTTCCACTGGCAAACAGGTATTAAATCCATGCATTATCTTCATCTTTTTCTGTAATACAACAGCTCCACTGAAACCACCTGATCATAAACGTCTAGGTGTACTAAAGATCAGATTTAGGAGCACCAAAAAATGCCACTAATGAGGATCTTTGACAGGTGAATGCAGTCCTGACTTTGCTAGGATAGCCAAAAAGTTATTGAACTTAGAGAAAGGAGCAATAAGGCACCTGCAGGATGCCATCCAACCGGGTTATTGGCAGTCGCACAGATGTAAGGGTTCAAAAACTCATTTACTCTTCAGCGGGGTGCTTTGCCTTACAACAGGTTTTTCCACAAAGCATACCATCTCCAAAGCTTAATAAGACCGAGCAGCACAGAAGTATCTGCAAACTATGGCAAAATTAGGCATAAGGGAAGGCAGCACTACTGAGACTTTCATGGTGGTGTGCAGCAGAAAGGCTCATTGCTGATTCCGGTCCTGATTACTCACTACATTACTGCACGTTGATATTTGAAATCATGTTGGTGGAAAACTAAAGCAATGCAGTGAAAATGAGGCTGGCGGTGTTTATGCAGGCTGGAAAAAGAGAGAAGGACACTGCAAAGCTGATCAGAAGTAAAGCAGCCATCTTCATCTCCAGTTGAGCTGGAGTTCCCACTGTTTTGCTATGATGCATCTTGGGCATCTTGTCAATGTCTTACGGCCAAGAGCTTAGATGAATTTTGCTTGTTCCAGCTTTCTTGTTTTTTTTCACTGCATTTAACACAAGCGCAGTGATTTTCCATTTTACTGACGTAGAACAAGAGAGACCAAATTGCCCAGTTTATTTTTTGAGTAGTGGGTGACATTCCATACAACGTTTGACTGACATCACCCGCCAGTTGATCAACAACTGTGCCACAGTCTTCAGCAAGGAAATCATCAGTAACTATTCCCTTTAAATCAATAGGCATATTTTTGTATGTTCTCAGAGTGTTTCCATGCTTCCTTAGCCATAAGAAAGGTATTAACTGTAACAGCAGTCTCTGCAAAAGTGAGTGGAAATATAACTTCTTTTGGCATCTTTAATGTTACTGAAATTTCAAACTGCTGATAAAGGGAAGAACCTCAGATGGTTTAAAAACAGCATGGGTCTGCCCACCCCAAGAGAATTGATTTACAGTGGTTGAAATTCTGGCTCATGGGGTTTTGTTACGATCTCTAATCCACTCCTCTTCTGTCCTCCTTTTCCAGCTTGTCACAAGTTCCTCCCCAGAATAAATAATAAAAATGTTGATATTTCCTATGCTTACACACAATGAGCATGTAGACACTAATGGGGTTAGTCTGGTTTGCAAAGTAAAGTTCTTACTTTGTATCAATCCTGAAAGTCATGTAAAGGTCTGGCTGTTCCAGAAATACAAGGGAAAGACAAACACAAGGATTCCAATATCACCCCTGTAAACATCAGGTTATTTCCCCAATTAACCCTAAGTGCAAAGCCACCTTTTAAGTGCTCTATACAGTAGTATTGCTTGCAAGTCACACCTCTGGAGACACTGAATTCTGTGGGCTAGGAGGTCTTTATTGTGCATGTATCAGCTGATGTCAGGGTATCTTCTAGGGAAAGGATTTTACATTTTTGTGAGAAAATCAATGTTTTTTTTCTTTTTTAACCACAAAAGCATCAAGTTACCAAAGGCAAAAACATCAGAGTATGTTTTTTAAAGTAATTTTAATTGGATCAGGGCAGGAAGGAAGAATATATCTGCTGAAAATTTTAATAAAATTTATGGTTTTGTCTTCAAACACAACTATTCTTGCAAAAAATATTTATATTGTGTCTTCTGCCAGCTCAAGTTTGGGTGTTTCAGTCTGACAGTTGACGTTCTGGGTATGTTCTTTTTCATCCAGCATTCTCTCTTAAGATACTTCTGATCCTCATTTACAGTAAATTTCAAAATAAGGGATTTGCAATTGTACACTTCCCTTTTGCTGAATCGTTCAAATGGTCAAGTAGCAATAAGTGGACAAAAGAATAAAGCACAGCAGGAGACAAAAAACTAAAAAACTATTAGAGTTGTCACTTTAAAACCTATGAATGGCCCGTATGTACAGGCTTCAGTCTGGATCAATAATATCCTTATGATGAATATCTCAGAGAATTTATGTTAGACTGCCCATGCTGATGGAACTAAATTATACAATCATGACCAAAACTTCTGAGATCAAAGATACTGTTGTGAAAGTGTAAAATTTAACAGATGAGGGAGAAGACATAACCATTAGCAGTCTGAGCTGCTTTCAAAATTGTCAATAGATGAATAAATAAAAGCCTTTTTTATATTTATTGTGTTGTGAAAAGTTGTTTTTACAGAGTGTTAATGAGGGCTAGAAATTCAGAAGTCACAGTTAAAACTTTCATGGAAATCACCTGACTCTGGAAGCTGGAACCTGAATAAAAAAGAACTGCTCAAGCTTTTATTACAAATCTGATGATAGGTGGCAAAAATGAATGCGGTGAGACAAGAAATAAAGCAAATTGAAAGCAAGTGGCAGGTCTGAAGTGATGCTTGCATCATGAAAACTGGTCAGAGCCACTGGTAAGAATATTGTAGCCAAAATGAGATGGGTGAGTTTGGTTTTCTATCTCCATATGAATTCAGATGTTTCTCTGGATTTTTATAACATATGTGAAAATATAAATAGCAGCTTTTTGTATATTCTCTGCTAGATACTGTCAAAAGACTTTTATGAAGATATTCTGGTATTCTTGAAAGTATTTTTGGCAGATCTTTATAATTTAAAAGACAAAGCATATATACACATGTTCAAGACAAATAAAATGCATTTAATCATTTTTTTTCCTTTTAAATTGTGAAAAATACTTCATTCAGTATTTCATGTTTGGATATTTAATAAAATGCCCAGTTGGGGGTTTATGAAGCTTTCCAAAAAAGGACATCACCTCTGGGTAAAAAACAAGTGTGAGAAACCTCAGCCCAGGGGGCAATTATTTTACAATTTTAAATGCCTGAAAGCAGGGGCTTGTTTCATCAACCATAACAATAGTGAGATTGCCACAATGTGTTATGTCTACCAGCAGGAGGAAGGCAATAAGGCAATTTCTGTTTGTAATGAAGATGGCTTTTATCAAGGAGATGGAGAGTGATTCCTCGATAGCTAAGAATGAAAACTAATTTTCTTGGCTCTGGACAGAACTGAACTTATTTTAAAACAAAAAGCAGGTTCAGCCAAAAAAAAAAAAAAGGATAAAGAGAGGGGGAAAATTTTAATGTGCAATACAGATGGCATGCTATTTTTCTGATCTTCCTGTCCACATTTTACCCTTCCTCAACTCCATATGAAACTCTTGTGTCTCAGTAAATAGAATTTAAGTACATCATTTTTGGTAGGGTAGATGAACCATCTTGTCATAAATTTCAAGAGGATATGAACCCAAGTGAACAATGGAACAAGAAAATTCTTATAGACCTTCTTCACTTCAAGGAAACTGAATCAATCACCAAGTAAAGCTACTGAGGGTAGCTTTCAAATTTAGTGGGTCAAATTGATTGTGGTATATTCCATAATATATTCCTCAAATCAGGAGGCTTTTGTGATACACACAGGAAATGACCTCAAATTTCTTCACTCTCATATATAGGGAATACAGTCTTATTGCAGAATTATTCTTTCATCTAATTAAATGGACTAAGAATGTCCATGTTAATTATCTTTTAAAGTTTATTAGTGGTAGTATGGATATACTGGAAATTTACTAAAAGTATCCTATCAAGGAAATAAGGTAAACGGATTCAGATAGGAGGCATATTTTGTTGTGATTATTGTTCAAACTCTTTACAATTCACAACTTTTTCTTTAAACAAATTATATCAATTCCAGTTTAACCTAGAGTTCATGAGCAAATGTCTAAAGTATTTCAGCCAACTGAAAAGATTGAAAATGCTCCAGGTTAAATATGATACTTAAAGACAGACCTGTTTATAACTGAAACAACACATAACGCTTGTACTGATACTCTACACAGGTCTGAAGGAAAAATCTGATTGTCTTTATGCACTTTTTTTTTCTTTACTGTCATTCACCTTCTGAAGTAGTTTCAGCATCCAGAAATGCAGTTGGTGGATCCATTGGCCATGCAAATATTAATTATAATGCCCTTCTACCCAAACAAATGCCATATGGTATCACTCACAATGGTTGAATTTCAAACTCGGTGTTTATCTTGAGTTTCTGGCCTGACTATTTTGACAATTTTCTTGAGTAAAGTAACAGAATTTGATAAGAATTTAAAATTTTTAATTGCTTTAAATTTTAAACTACATATTTATATGAATACTGATTATCTTAACAACACAAACCCCAAATTATTTTTGGCCCCAAATGATCATGAAAACTCCTTCACTGTTACAATAAAATCTCTATAGATTCCATAAAGCTACTTTATTGGTTTTCAATGGAGGCTTTCTTTTTCCAGGAGTTGAACCTGCTTTGATTATTTTTTTTTTAATGTGATAGATACTTTAATTTCCTCTCTCTTTTTAATTTAAATTTAATTAAAATCTGGCCTCACCGACTTTCACTTTCAGGTCTTGAGTTGTCTCTGTGTTTACTCTCTAAGTGTTTCCAGTACCTTGAGCACATCAGGAATATTAAGCAGTTAATCAAGTGTAAAAAACATTAATTTGTTCTCTAGCGCCTTTCATCAATCTTATTTTTTTTTCTTAATCAGAAGAATATCCAACAACTAAGACCACAGATTCCACAGCAAGCATTTCATCAACAGGCACTGATATTTTGCTGCACCCAGGATTAGGAAATAAATCTCTGTTGACATGAGTGAATGGTCGTCTGTACAAGAATCATCCCAGCACCAGCGTAATCACTAAGATTCTCCCATACAGGTTGTAAAAGAAACTAAATAACCCCAGTCAAACTATATGTGTGTGTGTGTATTTGTAGAAGAAGTTGATTCCTTGATGCTACATTAAATTATCTACCCTATTCCTAAAAGCCGAATGCAATTCCCCATGGCATAAGCCCTATCATCCTCTGTGTAATCTTCTCTAGTTCCTGAAGCCTGTGTCCGAACCACCGCCTCTCCTATTTCTGCCAGAAAACTAAGGCTCACCCTTTTGTGGGCTAGGTTTCTAGAATTCGTTCAACTAAACGGCAGGTGTGAAACCCATTTTACATGGTGGATCTGATCTAATATCCTGCCATAAACACCAAAGGTAACAGAAGATGCGGAGATCTTTCCGTCATGGTTTAACCCCAGCCAGCAATTAACCACCAGGCGGCCACTCACTCACTCCAAGCAGGGTGGGAAAGAGGATTGGAGGAGTTAAAGTGAGGTAACAGTTTCTTGGGAAGACAAAATGCCATCACTCGGAACGTGCCCCCCCTTCCTTCTTCTTCCTCCACCTTTATATGTTAAGAATGCCATCGTATGGTATGGGACATGCCTTTGGTCAGCTGGGGTCAGCTGTCCTGGCTGTGTCCCCTCCCAACTTTTTGTGCACTCCCAGCCTATTTCCTGTGAGAAGCAAAAATGGCATTAACTCTGTAAGTGATGCTCAGCAATAACGAAAACACATCCTATGAATCAAATACATGTGTTTTAAGTTCCTCTCTTGATCACAATTTTTCACCCTGGGGCAAGATGGAAATGCAATTGGTATACAAACTGCAAAAGCTTTTGGGAAACTATGAACAAAACCTCAGGTCCTGAATTAACCAAGATACAGGGTTCAGTCACTGCAACTAAAAGAAAATGCATCAAACTATTTTTACAGAAGTCCTATATCCCTCTGCAAACAGCCCTTACAAGCTTCTACCAGTTCATTGATATACAACAAATACATCTATAACTGTTTGCAAATGGCTTTTGTTCCTGTTTCTAAATATAGATAGTTTTTCTCTCTTCTGGGAAAAATTATAAATCTGACTTAGTTTGTATTTTTCTGATGAATGTATGAAAAACTAGTTGTCATTTTCATTTATTGTTTTTTTTAGCCTATTTTGGAGACCCGGGACAAAATCCAGGTAGAAAATTCCCATAAGGAACTTACGCTTACTAGCATAAGGATATGGAACTCAGGATAGAATTTATTGAGAAATATAATCTATGTCAAGATAAATACTTGGAAGTAGCTCCCCACTGTGAAATTCTGATGATCAGGTGGTTTTGTAAAGGTTAATTCGACAGTTATTTACAGGTGGATTCAGAGTGACTGCAGTGAAAATACAGCTAATTCTTTTTGTGTGTGTGTGGTTAATAATGCAGCATCCAATATGAGAAAACACTAACGTGTACTCATAGCTTTAAATTTGCTTTTGAAAGTAGGAAATATTAGCCTTGATCCCCATAGAAGAGTGATGATGTAGTAGGTGAGTCTTGCAGTGCACAAAGCGGCTTTGCAAGTCTATGGAGCTTATTAATTCCAGGTAAAATAATCCTACTCCAGCCCCATCTCAGAAGGTAGTGAGCAGCACAAGAACCAGCTCACGACTCACAAAACTGCCCAATCTTTTGGTCTAAGGCATGCTGGCTGGCCTTAAAGCACTGGGCTCCAGGAGAGCAGGAATTTCTTCCTGAGCGGTTTATGTGTTAATTGGAACAATCTCATCAGATCTCTCAATATAAATTGTCCTTCATGAGGTCTGTGTATGGAGGGAGACAGAGCAAAACACTACCATGCTGTAAATTCCTGGCTGCGCATGCTGCACAATGACACCTATACGCAGATAAACCCTTAAAGGTAAGGAAAAAAACAGTAACAAAGAAATATAAAAAAATCCGAAATATGTCTACCTTTGTGAAAAACAAAATTTCCTCTTGCATTTGTCAATTTTCCTCAGTATACTTTCTTATGCATACTGCATCTTTTACGTGATGTTATATTCAATACGTTATAATAACCACACACAGATTAACTCTCTCCAGACTTCCCAGTTTGCAGTCTTAGAATAACGTAAGCTGAAAGGGAGCTCTGGAACTTGTCTGCTCCAATCCCCTGGTCAAAGCAGAGTTAACCAAGAAGTAAGACTGGGTTGTGTAGGCTTTTCCAGACAAGTTTCAGAAATCTCCAAGGATGGAAGTTGCACACTTCTCTGAGTCTTTTTTCTATGCTTAATTGTCTTTGTGGTGATTTGTTTCCTTGTTAACTAATCAGGATTTCCCTTCCAGTGCCTCTTGCATTTTTCATTTTACACCTTCAAAGGTCTGGCTCTGACTTCTCTGTTACTCCCTTCAGGTAGGGAAAAACTGCAAGTAGATTTCCCCCCGCTTTTGGCTTTCTCTTCTATGAGTCAGCATCCAGCTCCTGCTCCCTCTGTATATCAAGGCCCTTAGAGCATCTAAGTGGCCCTATGATCTCACTCCACTCAAAATCTTGTTTCTTAAAGCTAATGAGATGTGATGTGTGAAATGTTTCTGAGGTGCTGAGGCCCCGCAGTATTGCAAAAGAAGTGCTTTGTCAATGAGCATGGCTGAAAGTAGAAAAAAGATTTAAATTTGCAAAGTTCGTAATTTATGCTATCTAATACTGTTCCTTAACTGATTACTCTTATTCAGTATCATCTTTTTAGCTGAAAAATTCTACTGTGGTAGGAAACATTCTCACTGTAGTATCTGAAACCCAGAAGAAACACTAAGAAGAACATTTGTATTATTTTGAATTTGTGAATAAGAAAATTCTGGAAAAGAAATGTTAAGTGACTTATGTCACACGCGAAAACAAATTGAGAGAGAAAACTGGGATTTTAGCAGTATATCTTACTGTCTGGTGCACTATTGAATTTCTGGATTAGATAAATATCCACTTTGCACTCCTGTTCTCCAACAACATAGTGGAAAAAAAAACACCTTGCATGTGAGCTATGAGAAAGAACAGTTTATGTTCTGTGGCTTTTAAACACGGGGTTACTGTATTTAAAAGAAGCCACACAACTATATGGTCCTTTACCATCAAAACAAATCAGTTCATCTCTGCCTCTAGGGATACACAGTCTGAAGAAGAGCCTCTCGTGGAGACTAACATTCTCTTGATTTACAGTCAAAGAAACACTTTGTTGTACTCTTTCAAGTGTTGTTACTGATGACCAGGAAATTAAAATACTTGTGAAGCTGCCAGGATAATTTCATGACAGATCAGTCAGGAATGGCACACAAGAACCTGATTTTGGCCATAGCTATTAATGTCTAGCAACTCATTTGGGAAAAAAAAAAAAAATTAGCATTGAAAAGAAGTAATCAAAAGATCCTCCAGCAGTGAAGCT
This sequence comes from Gallinago jamesoni, assembly GCA_025769975.1. Lineage (NCBI taxonomy): Eukaryota > Metazoa > Chordata > Aves > Charadriiformes > Scolopacidae > Gallinago > Gallinago jamesoni. The sequence continues at coordinate 14,693,449 of JAOQGH010000077.1, read as the reverse complement.
CTCAGTGCCAGGTATTTATCAGTAGGACTATAACAAGTTTACTAATCTTACTAAATTGGAAAAAGAGATGCATTAATTCTGATCATTAGGTACCTCCCGCTGTTGTGGTTTGATTTTTATTCATGGTACTTGGACACTTCACTTAGGATTGGGTTATTAAGAGTTCTAAGCACTGCACATGAGCGTAATAGAAGTCCAGCCCCAGATCTGCTTTACAGTCTTACAGAAAAAAAGGACTTGGTTTCCAGTTTGGGAATAGGTACAGAGTGAGGCTGTGCAACCCATGCCCTCACTAAGAACTGAATAAAGACCTTCTTCATCACAGACCTCTACTTTACTGCCTTCATACCTTCCCTTCCCTGGGGGCTTATCTTCTTTTGTTTTAATTTGTTTATAAACATCCAGCTAATGCATGTCAGGAGCAGCAGCCATCACACACAGAGGGATGTCAACAGAGAAAAACACTGACAGATTTCCACTGCTGTCTGTACCAAAGGATTCCAAACCATTCCAGAAATCCCCATTTCTCACAGCAGGTTTCTAATAGACTGGTAGCTCCAGTGATACACTCTAACTCCATTTTTGGTAGCAAAGTTCTGGCTTGCTGAAAACCTGAGCATTTACAATAAGGCACAACAGCATAATTTTGTTCTTTGAACAAGTGTCCAATGCTTGTGTGTGTTTGGATTCCTATTTCTGCAAGAATGCTACAGAATACTTAATATCCACAAAAGAACAAGTGTGAATGTCCCAGCTAAAAGGCTCCTGCCCAGAGAAGATGCAAGAGAGGATTGTATGAAAAATGTTAAGGGCATCTCATGGGTTTTTATCAGCCAGATCTGGATCTATATAGCATCATCTGTCAGAACACACGGGAGACTGAATTACGTACTCTAAATAATAAAGCTGAGAGGCTCATTACTATATTAACTCTGTTAATATATTCCTCCTCCATATTACCATAAATAGGAAGTTTATCTTATTTTGGATTAAGCAGGCCTCAATGTGAATTCAGAAAGTCTTTGTGAATTCTTTCTTTCTCACAGTTCTTACTGCCAGAAAAGTGATTCTCTCACAGGGAAGAAATAAAAAAAAAAATGAATACTAAACTACTAAACACCAATATAGCTCCAAAACCCACAATAGTGACTAAAAAGGCCTTATGAGACTGCTAAAGGGAAATTCAATGACATGTTAAGTAGGGTAGAACTGTGGAGGGGTGCTGGCTGGGTATCTTGCTGTACACTGAAATTTTCCTCATCCTTTTGACACAGAGGGTCTGAACCAAGGCAGCAGTGCCTAAGGGTCTGTCCTGCCCTTGGAACCAGCCCATAGGACTCTGCCCCGGAATGGCTGTAAATCCAAAGCAGCAAACTGCAAAAAGAATGTTTAGGTTTCGAAAATTATTCCTTCCGCTAAAATTCCTGAATGTGTTTATCTGCACTGCTAAAAATCTGTCTCATAAGGTTTCAAACACAAGTCCAGAGGTGCGGCACATTTTCAGGGATCTTCTGATGATCTAAGGGGCACAAGGAGCTGTGACTAGTTACCTTCTGAACCATCTCCAAGCAGAGTGGACACCAGAGCCAGCTGGTCAGCACAGCACCACTCAGAGCACGCCGCTTATGGCTACGGGAGCATAGGATGCAAGAAAGCCAAAAACTTTGTGCTTCTCCCCTTTCTCACTAAAAATCAAACTCTTTGCAAAGAAAAGAAAGGGGAGGCTGAGAGAGACTATTTAATGAGCATCAACCTAATAAGCATTTCTGCTGGGAAGAGCACACTGGTGTCTTAGAGGCAGTATTCATGTGGAAGAAGTTAAAAGGCATGTTCTAATTTCATGTAAGGTTTTATGTAGGAGGGGGAGAAAAACCTAATACTTCAATTTGGATTAAATTTTACAGCTACTGCTAGTATAGATAAAAATTTATAGTTTCACAGCTGTAAAGGTTTTAAATTTAATTAGAGGAACTTGTTTTCCTTTACGTGGCAACTTTCACAGTGAGGTATGCTCTGACAATTTGCATTAATGTGCTTTATGTAATTTTTACTGAGTTTCCTGCTGTGAGTTGCTATGCAGTATCATATTTTAGGATACAAATGAGAAAGGAAGTCTTCGTTCTTTCTTCCTTGCATTTGGAATTTGGCTGTTATTGTTTTATTTTAAGAATAATGGCCATAGACAAGATATTTCCATGAGGAAATCTATTGACGAGGTTTCAGTATGCTTGTAATAGAAAGTTTGGTATTGGGGAAGTTCATGAGAAATTAAGTCAGAGAGTTTCCTAAAGCGTTCATTAGCACATTTGCATGATAGAAAGATCTTACTCTGACACGCTTTTTGTTCGCTTTCTGGTACATATAAAGTGAGGATTTAAGATTTTCTTGAGGACGTATGAATTTGTATATCTCCAAGGCACACGAGAGGTTTTTAATGTTATTTTTACAAGACATGTTTTACACAACATCCTGCTGATGGACTCTAGTAACTGATCTACTGTTTTGACTACAGTCAATGTGGAGTTTATTTACCAATGCTTATTTGGGTCTATGTCGCTGTCACTTTTAGAAGTCCCATAACATTGGTCTATCTCATTCATTTTTCATACATCCTATGACACAAAACACATTTCAGACCTGAACATGTTCTTTTATGACTCTAGAGTTCAAATATTTCCTCCCAACTCTCTATCTGAAATCAACCCTTCTGAAACACTAACTGTATATGCAAATATACTGGTTGCTACTGTCCATGTCTTTAATAAATTTAATGTAATTGTATCAACAGCACTCCCAAAGCAAGCATTACTTTCCAATGTGCTGATTAAATCATCTTAATCAAAATTGATTTACTATTTGATTTTTTATTTTATTAATTTAAAAATCACCCACAGTTTGCAGAAATTAATGACATTTCATTATTGGCTGCATAAAGCTTCCAAACCGAATTTTCTATTCATAACAATTTTTTCCTGGCCACATAAAATCCACCAGTTAGAAGTTGAAAAGGAGTCCCTCACTGGAATTTGGTGGCTGATGACAAACTTCTTCATGAGCACGACAGCAATTACGTGTACACAAATGCATTTGTTAAGCCACAGTTCAAAGTTCCCAGTAATGCATGAACAGCTGGGCAAGAAAAGGATGAGCTCCAAGAAGGCAGAGAGAGACAAGACACTGCACCTGGCAGTGCCTCCTGCAAAACTCTAGCGTGAAATTACACTCAGAATATATCAGAATTTTCACAGAACTTCACAGAATCTTAATGGTTGGAAGGGACCTTTGAGATCAAGTCCAGCCACAAGGATCACCTTCCTGGCAGCAGGCACTTTTCTGCTACCTGGGGAAAATTATTTTACTCTTCCCAAACTCATGTATTTACTAGGATTTTGGCTCTTAGAAAAATGGAAGTTGTCAATTTATCTCTTGTAAAGTTATACCCTTTTCTCCAGAATCTCCAACATTTTTTTTTTTTTTTTGTGAAACCTAACTTCTTTCTCTTGACAAGTCCTTCTAAGCAGCACTCACATTTATGCAAATGAGGAAAAGAAAAATTCAGCTCCAAAGACAGCAATGAGCTGTTGAAAAGTAAAAGGGCCCAAAGAAAAGCAGTGACACCATACTAGCTTAACAGGGGACTGTGAGGGTGACTACTGGCAATAAGGGGCAAGTCCTCTACATTCTCTGTATTTCTATGTCCTTGATTTGTCTTTTTTATTTAAGTTAGTTTAAAGGCAAATGTTAATAATTCAGTTTCTTGTATTTGCAGTATTTATATCTGGTGGTAGGAGGAAAAATTCCTGGTATTCTATATGCATAACTGGAAAAAGCTTTTACACGCTGCAGATACTGAGGCTGGTTCCTGTTCCCTAAGCAACGAAACAGAAGGAAAAGCTGTCACCTGCCACTCCAATCATCGTGGGCTGTATGAACAGGCTGGTCCAACAATGGGAAATAGTTAATGCAAATCACTGGATTCCTGGTCGACTTTTTCCTTGGTAAATTATGAGACTTAACATTAGAGTCTCTAATGAATTGAAAAAGCATCTAGACGTTGCTGGAAGAAACTTTTAGATATCTACTTCAGACACCACATACAGTTGCTGAAGACAACGATCGGGTTGAGTCACTGCTCATGTTGGTATTTCAGCGATACTTCTGGCTTATCAGAACCAAGAGGAATAACAAGTACCATAGGAGTTTAACTCTAAATCCCAGGTAACAGAACTATACTCAAGGTCCTCGGTGCTCTCTGCAGTTTCCATGCTCGTTGTCATTTTGGCTTCAGGCTTGAGTGACTGATGTTTAGGCAAATGCTAGCATACACTCAGACAAGACCCTGAGTTCAACCAGAGGCAGTGTAGCAATAGCCCCCGTAGGACTCCTCTTTGTAAGGCTGTATCACATCTCCTCAGCAAACCTTCAGGCTATTGTAGCCTGAACATACAGTTTCCACATTTTCTTTCTCAGTTCTATTACAAACTGCACATGTTTTGTGCACTTTTACGGTATTTAACCACAGGTGGTATAGATTTTGAACAGATTTTCATCGTTATAAGGTATGTAAACAGGATTTTTGGGAGCAAAGCAAATGCCTAAAATAAGAACTACCAGTTATCCTATCAACATTCCAATTGCCATAGTGGAAAGATATTGGTGTTTTCTGGGCTCTAGGTCCTATCAATCAGCTCCAAGTGAATGTCTCAGAATTTCTCACGTAGATGCCTATTAAATACATGAATTATTTCACGTGTGGTGACAGACAACAGCTTTTTCTATGTGTATGACTAGCAGGATTGGTTTTGCAGCCAACTAAATATTCAAAACCAAGCAGACTTATGACTCCTGTTGCTTAGACTCAACTCAGAGCTAGCGTCAAGCTACCAGCTTGCCCCAAATCTTCAGGCCACTGTGAAACTCATCAGTTGATTCCCAAATAGTGTATGGCTGCATCTGCTTTGCCTGCTTTGAACTGCAGAAAGCTGCATGTCACTGCTTCCTAGAATGCACTGTATGGTCCCACGGTACTATGCTTTTAGTTCAAAGGCTTCTGTAATTTTATTTAGCATTTCTCTCTTGTTACTTCCTTTCCTCTTTCTTAAAATACTTGAATAACTCAGAGACTCCACCCATCCTCCATGAATTGTCTGTAACATTTCAGAGATTGCCTCTAATTCCTTAAGTACTCCAGTGTAAATTTTATCAGCTTCCACTGACTTGAACAAATCCAAATACCTGGTTTTTTCTGTCTACATAATCATTAGAATGTACAGATGTCATTCACCCTTAGTCACAGCAGACCCTATACTGAACTGAACTAAGCTGACTCACAGATCCCTCCACTTCTGTGGATCTTCAGATATGCTGAGAGATTGCTATCAGTGCGAGGCGTGCTTTTTGTTCAAATTATGCTGTTGTGCTGTTGTGTTATGAAGGGATAAATAAATTTGTCATGTGGGTATTTAAACTCCGTCTCCAGAAGTTTCCCTGCAATATTCTGGTAGTCTTTTAAAGTATAAGTCAATGAAATACCAGACTGTATTTAATGAATTCTAAAGCTCTTCATGATAACCAAGTGATGTCTTCCCAACAGCATTCCAGTAAGAATGAAGTCATACATCCATTAGGCATAAATCCTTGCATTTCATAAAACAGTTTCTGGCATTATCCCAGCCACTCTCACAGAATTACTCTCACCCCTTTTATATCAGTGATCACTCCTTTAAGATCAGCTTCCCAGCACTCTCTGTGTAATCCTTTCTTATCAACAGTCTGTTGCGCAAATTTGAAAGCTTTTTTCCTCTTCTCATCTCACGTGACTTCTCCACCTCAATTTGTTTACTCTAGTTTAAAACTTAACTGATGGGCCAAATTATTCACAGTATTGCATTAAAAAAAAATCTAGCTGAATTATAATTAAATACAGCATATCTTCTGACAGAGTTTAAACTAGAAATATTATAATTACTCCAAGGAAATATAGTCCTCGGTCAATTCTTTGTCATGTCTTCTCAGTCATCAAATTCTGCTTGTATTTTCTTGGGGGCAGGGAGGGATTACAAATCAGTCTCCTTTTGTGCAAAGTCTGGCACAATAGGTCCTTTAGGTTCTACTGGAGTGTAAATAATCACAACGTTCCTTGGGTGTTTAAATGTCACAGAGATGTGCTTAATCTAACCAGGTGCACAGTCAGATGAAAGGAAGACTTAATTGGAGAACTCGAGCCTCTGAATAACTGATTGGATTTTTCACCTCAATTAAAATTATTAGCAAGCTCTAATGCACTTCCCACTTTCATCAGAGAATATTTACTGACATACAGGTGTACCTACTCTTGTCCAGATTAAATAGGACTTCTTTTAACTGCTTAGAACTGGCTAAAGGTTGAATTTACTGAACAAAGAATGGGTTCCTCTGACAGAAATTCTAGGGAGCTGCCTACAGCTCAGAGTAATAGGATTCAGCAACCCAACGCAGCGCTTCCAGTCCAGCGAACTCCATAATCCACTTTAGAGTCCAGGTGACTCCAGCCCAATGAACAAAATAATCCACTGCAGACTTTATGTGATTTCAGGCTGATGAACAACATAATCCCAATTGTGATTAGAAACTATGGGCAAAGGAAAAAAGGGTTTATGAGTAATCAGCATGTAAATGTGCTCTATATGGCCAGAAAGGGAATTTGTACTACAAGACATTAGTAAATTAGTGTTTTAGCACTTAGAATCTCCATGGACTTCCATTAACTCCAAAATAAAAATGTAATAGTTTCTTTAACCATACCATGTAAATTTATCCATTCCATCTGGCCATCAGTGATTACCAGTCAGGGATGAATGATTTGTCACTTCAAAGTATGCTCATTCCACATCTTTCCTATGACCCAAACACTCCAGATCACATAAAATGTGTCTATTATTTTGGAAAAAACCCCAACAGATAGATGAAAGATATTGTTAGTTCAGTCAGTCTAATTTCTTTGTTATTTTGCCTCTCAAAGTTTATATTTTAAATGTTTTCATACATTCTGTAGTTGTCTTTGGCCTTCTTCAATAGTAATGTACCAAAATCAACCAAAAGATGTGGGATTAAAGATTGCAAAAGCAATTTTCGGAAACCTCCATTTTTGGGTACCCAGGTTGTTGAGTGCTAAGAAGGTTTACTTATGAAAACCAGAATGATTCAGAGGTCATGTGTCGGGAAAGGAACAATGAACACTGTGAATTTGACACAAAAGGTAATCTCTTTCAGAGTGGATGAAATTTCTAAAAGGGCACCTACCACAGAAATAATAAATACCTGGAGAACCACAGACATGTCAGTTTTTTAAGAGTTGGCTTGAAACTGCAGAAGTCATCAAAAGTAGACAACCATAGCTTGGAAAAAAACCCCTGTATAGAATAGTTTTAACCTCTAAAATTAAGGTGGCTCTTATTGGGCTATTATTTCTACCTACAATTGTTCGGTACCATGTTGCTTTCACCTATTGCCCTCCTATATGTCTGACTGTCATGGGCTATCTATAGTTTCCTTTAGGTCTATCTGAATGGAGAGAAATTAAGACCCCTGCCAAAAAAGGATTTCTAACCTACAGTGACAGATATTAATTAAAATGTGCTCTTACCCTAAACACATGTGTTTGTCTTTATAAATTATATTAAACACTGGCACACATGGACTGTGACCACCCCCCTCCTTTTTTTTTTTTTCTGTGTGTGTGGTTTGCAGAGCTCTAGCTATGACAGGGACCATATTAGATGTGGATGCAAGCATAATATGGATAAGAATGTATTCCTGCCTGTTCAAATTACTAATAGTATACTCTTGGAAATCACCTCTAGTTAACCTGTTCTAAGATTATGAACTGAAAAATGCCAAAGATGTGCAAAATGCTACCATAATGTCATTCAGATTGTTCTATTCAGTTCTAGGTATGTGACTTTCAGTCACTTTAATTGGCACCAAGAAAGCTACGCAGTCACCCATGTATTTGACTGTTAGTAAATGGAGAGTGAAAACAGCTATCCAGCGTCTTCAGAACAAGGGTGTTTGGTGGACAGATTGTCTGGCCACCACAGCGTGATCCCCATCCAACTCTGGAAATGTTTGCAAGGAATAGTGTAACTGCCAAAGGTGTTTAAGAGCAGTCAGCTAGTTTAAAATGCTACAGAATTTCGTTTCCTGGCAAATGCTCTAACAAGCTTTGCTATGAAATGTCAACATTTGGATTCGCAGCATCCCAAGATACCTGTTAGTTGCAGCTCTGCTGAAGCTCTGAAGGTTTAACTATCTGAACAATGAAAAATTAGTAAAGCTGGAAATCCAACAGCATTGAAGCCTAACTTCTCCTGAAAACAATGTGCCAAGAATAGGCAAGAATTCATCTCAGCTGAAACAAACATGTTAGAACTAATGTGTTTTCTGTGCTTTGGTAGCGTACTATTGGATGAGTCGTAAGATTTAAACTTTATCCAGTGAACTGCTCATCATTTCATGGTGTTCAAATAATAACACCCCAGCTTTCTGCTTTGGTTATAAGAGAATCCATTGTAGACGTATGTTAGAAGTAAAGAGACATATATGGTCCACCCCTTAAAAATTAAATAATAGGTTAGTGATATCTTCGAAGTGTCTACTTGATGTGGAAGCTTGAAACCATTTTCATAAATTACAAAAGAATGGAATTTCCAAAATTCTCTTGATGCCTTTATAAAGTTAGCGCCTGGCCTAAGACATAGCACTAGATCCCAGTTTTAATAAGCAGTTGTGAAATTTTCCACTTGTGACAAAAAAGCTTAAGATTACGTTCTCAAAAGCATCTTAAGGATTAAAAACTAAAGTCACTTGGGCTATCAGTGGAAATCTCGGAAGACCGCGGTCTCCAAAGGTATTTAGGTGCCAATGTTCTAACCTTCTTAAGTTTAAGGATCTATAGACTCTTTAAAATAGAGTTTGCAAGACAGGTATGGGTACTGCAGTGTTAGATCAGGCATATGTTCCTAGTGTGCTATGCATTGGACAGACAAAGCGGGTAGAACATTCAGCTACAGGAATTTTCTGCCAAACAGATGTTTATGGACACTATGGTAGGAAACCAAAATGACCTAGGCCATGACTAGCACAGGTCCTCGTGAAATCCAGGGCTTGGGCTTCTCATGCTCTGAGCTGCCTGCCTAAACCGCTACCTGCAGGGTAGAGCTTCTCTGAAGAGTTTTTACAAAATGGGAGTTTGGAGCTGGCTGAATAACCTAACAGAACACACGAACACAAACACACACTGAACAACACCAGCTAGCAAATATTTTTGGGTTGGGTTTTTGGTTGCTTGTTTGTTTTTTTTTCCTTGGCATCCTTTGCCTGCCTGCCCTGTGCCTCACTGGAAGCTGTTTGCTCTCACAGCCCCTGCTGAGCACTGAAATGCAAGAGCACCTGATGGCAGGATGCAGGCAGGTTGGGAAAATGCAGATGGTCTGAGTCTCGGGAACTTTTAGAGTTTCAGTGAATTAGATGAGAAGTTTCACCTTCAGTCCTAAAGCATACTTTGACTACAAATTGATAGAAGTTTTGTACGGTTCCTCTTTCTCTTTTGGCTATTATTATTCAAGCTTGTCTGGAAATTCTGTGTCATTTGGCACCTAAACACCTTGCATTCTTGAAAATCTCAATCTGGGCATAAATTAGTTTTGCTTAAACTCCCCATTTATTCTCATATTCCTGACTCCAAAATCACGTCATTTATTTTTTTAAAAAACTGCATATATATTTAAAAATTAAATTTAATGTCTCAATCACATTTGTCATTTTGTTATTCTGTCTGACTTCAATATCAGTTGACTATGGCAGAAGCCTGTTTTCAGGAAGTGTTCACAGTTAAGGAATATTGAAATTAAAAAAAAAAAAAAAGGAAAGAAAAGTCAGAACTAAACAGAATTCCAAGGGTCATAAAAGAATCACAGAGCCACAGACTGATATCAGATTGGAAGGGACCTGTGGAGATCATCTAGTCCAACCCCCTGCCAAAGCAGGTCCAGCTAGAGCAGGTTGCACAGGAACATGTCCAGGTGGGTTTTGAACGTCTCCAGATATGGAGCCTCCACCACCTCCTTGGGCAGCCTGTTCCAGTGCTCTACCATCCTCAAAGTAAAGAAGTTCCTCCTCATGTTTAGATGGAACTTCTTATATTCAAGTTTGTGCCCATTTGCTCTTGACCTATCACTGGACACCACTGCAAAAAGACTGGCCCCATCCTCTTGACACCCACCTTTAAAGTATTTGTAGGTGTAGATCAGATCCTCCCTCAGTCTTTGCTTCTCCAGACTAAAAAGACCCAAGTCCCTCAGCCTTTCCTCTTAAGAGAGATGTTCTAGTCCCCTAATCATCTTTGTAGCCCTAAAAGAAAAGAATTTCTATTACACATTGAATCTGGTAGCTACACATTTTTAAAAAAATTAATCATGCACTGAGTCCCATCAGATTAATAATAACTTTAGAAATAAAAATGTCTCTGAACTGAAATGACTAAATATGTTATTGTCCCAAAGTGCAATGAAAAATACATTTTCACTAGTCATGCAATAAGAAAAGCATAATCTAAAATCATAATGTCTTTTGTTCCCAAGGATCATTTTTAAAATTGATGCTGGTATTTAGCCTTCCACAGTATATGCCAAATGCTAGAAGTTCATCATCACAATATTCTTGAAAAGAATTTTTAAGCACTTTGGTTTTCCGTCACCCAGTCCAGACATTGCTGCAGAAACTGTTTCCTGCAACAGTGTAGATACTTACAGTCTTCCATATCCATTCTAAGGAGATAAGCCTGCTCAGCAAAAACCATCTACTTAGCTTTCACTGGACAGAATGTTGATGGTTGTATTTTAAATATTTGGATGCCCTGAAACTTGATCAGTCTTTCTAGTATCTTTGGACCGCTTTGAGAAACAGTTCTCATATGATGTCCTTCATGTGGTATATTTATTTGTGTTCTTTATGAACATGTCATTAAGGAAGTCATGTAGCAGTAAATAAGGTAAACCTGGCTTGAATTATTAATAGGATAGTATAAGAGACTACTCATGCAACATAAAAAAAAATAAAAAATCTTAAGGCTCACAAATTACATTAGTTTAGAAATGGTATTTTTATCCTGGTCCATGGCTGTAGAATGTTTCATCCTGCCTAAAAGCATACTGCAAAGCATATGTAATAATAACCCTCTTCTAAAAAATAATGAGAAAGAGAATCTGAGACCTTTTTCATATAGATAGATCACAGACTGTATAATTACTTTGTTTGGCTGTCAAATATCTATGATATTTGAACTACTCAATTCAGAAAGCGGAAAAGTGAAACAAAATAGTAGAAGTACTTGGGCATTTTCTAATAGAGCAGTTTTCCACTGGAAAATGTTAATAAAATAATAGCTTTTTCTACATTGTTTTAATATATGTTTGTACAAAAATTGTAGGGCATATCTGAACAAAAAAAAAATAAAGCTCTAGAGCCAGGGATATAAAGAGTAATAGTATGTATTTTGCAATTTTCATAAAAAGATGGTTTGAAAAGGACAGTGCAACTCTTTTCTAGTATTCTTCATTTTTATGATGAAAAAACAGATTGTTTTTCATTTACTCTCCATTGGTTTGGTGCTAAGACACAACAAAATAAGTGTTTTAAGAACCAGGAAATCTCTTGCAAATCAGGAATTTTGATATTTTGCTACTTTAGAAAATATCATGTGCACCTGTTTTTATTATTTACTTCTAATGGAGTCAACTTAAAGTGTTGTTGACTGACATACCCCAAGCCTGAAAGTATATACAATGTTTTGTAGCTCAGGATTGAGACTTTATTCATTCATATTAATCTGCAGAAACAGGCTAAGGAAGAAAGTACAGTCCCACAAGTAAGTTTTTTTCCTTGCTTTCTATTTTGTATGGAAAGGCCAGCTGGCTGGTGAGAGGCAACAGAAAGAAGGAAATTATTTGTCTCAGCTGTTTATATGATGACTTCCTCTCTACCTAAAACAATAGAACTATTATTTCGATAGGACTGCAGAGTGCCAGCATAACCCATAAAACTTTTTAAATTATTGTCACAATCAATCATCTTATCCAACATTATAATGCCTCTGAAAGGTTAGTATAGAGATACTTTTTGGTTAGGTATAGCTACCAAATATTTTGGTGATGAGAAGAGGCTTTGAGAGTCTGTGGATGTGTAGCTCTGGTTTTAGATGAATCTATTAACTACCCCATAAAGATGTGTGAGGTTGCCAACATCAACAGATGAGTCTTAAATGAGGGCAAAACCCAATTAAATAATGAAAAGAATTTTCTAAATGGTATAGAATATTTAGAACAGACACAACTTTAATTTACATTTTTCTGAATATGGATTTTACTCATAGGAATGGCACAACCAAATCCCATCATTTTATCAAGATGTCATTTATTCACTGCAGTCATTTGTATCTGCAAGCCAGTGCAATCCATATGTGACCTCTTCTGTCACTCTGAAGAGCTTGCTGCTCTTCACATCTCTAAACTACCACAACAACTTCTGAACAATGTCAAAAAAAGATGACAAGTGGGCCTTGTCAGGATAACAGCAATGATGTACTGTAAAGCAGATGATTAAAACTAGGGTCTAGACTGACAAATAAACAATGATCCATTCCCTACTGGTCCAAGAACTGATTTATTATTTACGATCTAGATCTGTATATGCCCAGTATATTTTATGAGAAGGGACATTGCCTGTATTGTCCACAAATAGTACACCATGTGCCAACCAGCCAGGTCCTGTAAATGAATCTAACTACCCTGGTGCCCTCAGGAGTACTGTGATTTGCATCAGTAGAACCCTGGCCACCTACCTCAGCTAAAGTGCATAAGCATGCATTTTCTGAAGTATTTTTGTTGTCATTTCTGCAGTGGGAGCCCGCTTAAGCACAAGAGATCCTCATGGCACCACTGAATAATTAGACCACTTTTTTATAAACCATCTTGGAAGATGGCTATAGGCATACTGAAAAAGCGGCTCATAAAGAATTATTTTTGCATAGTGTTTATTTTATGCTGCTCTCTAAACTAATAAACCTGCCTCATTTTTATATATATAAAAAAAAAAGCAGCATGTCTACATCTTGCATTCTTTTCCTCTCCTCAGCTCTTTCCAGAGAACATACCATAATTAGTCTAGCTTTCTTGTATATTGTTCATTTAATTACAGTTTCATAGATTAGCTGCTCTAGTGTTAGCAGACTTGGGGTTTACTACACATACTCAAGAAATTAGAATAGCAGGAAAACTGTCTTATTTTTTTCAACCTATTTCATAGATACAACAATGGTCTTCAGGGAAAAATATAGAAATAGGAGTAAGGAGACTTGAGGTCTGCTCCCAGCCATCCCATACATTTCCCTTCTCACCTCAGGGAAGTCACTTGATGTCTTTGTGCATCCCTCACTGGTTTGAAAAAGTAAGCAATAAGTGCTAAGCTGCTGAATTGGACAAACATTGTGAAAAAGAGTATTGTATAAACGTAGCTCAAATAAATGCCACAAATTTATGTTGATTGCATCAAAAATATTTTTAAGCAGTCAAAAATCATCTGTATTAGCAAGTGCTTCACAAAATAGTCAAAAGACTCATGGTGTTGTTTTTTTTTCTTTATGACCTTACTTAGAGATGCAGAGTTATATTGCTGACTCACTTGGCAGGCAAAACAAATGGGCCCTATTAGCTCCAACTCAGGAATATAAAAGGAATATATAAAAACTGTTGTCTTAAGGAAAAAAGAAAAGAATAACAACAGCAAATGTTTCCGGTTTATGTTTCTGCTATGCACTGGATTTGAGAGGGAGTAGAGAGGGAAACAGAAAGACATATCCAACTACTCAAACCCAGTTAGAATTAAAATCATTGGAGAAAGACGTAATCAAATAATTTGTTATTGTATATTCTGGGACCTTTACCCAATAAGTAGTATTATATTCTGTGAGAGAAAATAATTAAAATCAACTACATAAATATATATGCGTGTGTGTATATATGTAAGAGTGTGGTAGTTTAGATATATATATATACATATCCTGAGGCCTCAAGTTAAAAATAAAACAAAACAAACAAACAAAACCTCTGCCTCCTAATTCCAGGAAGTTGAAAAGATTTGAAGAACAATCACTTACGCTTTTCAAGACCAAACTAGTAAGCTTTGGTATTAACAAACGGCAACACACTTTCACTCCCAGCAGAGGCAGATTTTGCCCAGAGGCTCAGTTAACGCCGTTTACCATCCCACAACTACATTCATCTGTCATTCATAAAAGCACATGTGCAAACCAGCTTACTCTGCTTCCACATGAACTTTGATAACCAGCTATCAAATGAATGTTCACACTGCCTTAATCTGGTAAACCTCAGAATTAATTGGTATGGAAGGCATGATAAGAAAAAACAAAAGAGAAATAATTCACTGACGGATGTGTTAAGATCTATCAGGTAAAAATGAAATCCTATTTCAGATGTGTGTCATTTTTTCCCCATAGATCTAGAAAGTAAATATTAACAAGGTGTTTTAAATGAAGCACTTCATTTACATTTTACCTATTTTATTCCAGTTGCTCTGTTCTCTTAGTATGATTCAACCATGGTACGCATCAGCTTTAGCAAGCCATAAAAAGTAATTTTTGGCTTCAGATTCTGTGATAAATTTATCATCAGAAAATTACACGTCAGTCTAATTTCATGGCTGTATTATCCTTCTGTCTAAAAATTTAACGAACTAATTAAATTCTGAATTAAATGAAATCAGAATAAGCCCCAGACGCTACCTTCTAATCTGGTCAAACATCTTTTGACAGAAAATAGAATTAATGTGCGTTTCATGCTTCAGAAAACTTTGCGAAAAGTAGATCCCTTACTGTTTTAGGCACATGGCCTTGACTCTACCACAGGTTCTATTTGCTATTGCAGTCTTTCTCCTTTGAAGATCTTAAGGCACCTTCTTAACGTATACTATCCTTAATACACCCAAGTGATGTAAATTGTCAGCATAGAAACACAACTAAACTACCAAGTCAAGAGGAAGTAGTGGCACATTTTTTTCTTGAATTAGATAATATTTATTAACTGAATGTTTCATGTCATAAAATGTTCTACAGTCTTTTTGCAACAATTAGAATGCTTGTAGAGGAGAAATGTAGAAGCTGGAGTGAAGTTTGGGGAAGTAAATTAGGAGGATATGCCCAAAGGATGCCTGGACACCAAGAAAAAATAAGCATATGAAAGCACAGAATGTGAAGGCACATTTGTATTGCTTTTTGTTTCTCTTTGTAATCTCTAAAGGAAACATTCCTCACCTGCACATCATCTAGGTGACACCAACATCCTAAACGGCAGTATGAAGGGGTCTATACAGGTAAAGCAGATCTTACATTACTGCAAAGAACTGTCTGGTAGATCTGCATGTGAACATCAGCTGCAGATGATTTTCACCTCCCAGTCCCCTCAGTCTGCCTTACTTCCCTGCCAATTAACAGCTTTCACTCTTGAGTATTATGTATGTCCTGTGGCTCTTGCCAGCAGGCCATCTTCTCATTGCTGCCTCCTGGCTACTTTTAAATGTTAATGACTAATTCTATAGCTAATACGTGCAGTTGATTTTTATCTTAATGTCTACCAGTTTTAAATGTCACAGCTTAGGCTTGTCTGAAATGAATTTTGCTAAACCATCTCCTGTTAATTATCTTTTACCTTTTATAGTTCTATCTGATGGCCTGTGTTGTCAACTGGGCTACAAACAGGCAGTTCAACTTTCTGCCCTCGAGATAGGGAGCTGGAACACCAAGCCCTCAAAATAAAGCTGAGCCTGATCTTTCCTGTTGTGGAAAAACTTGGAAAGATGCAATGAATAGAAACCAAATAAACTCTACCTTCCAATACCATGAAGTTTATGTACCTCTTTAGTTGTGAATCCTTTACAAAAGGGATTTGCTGTTTGTTCCTGAAGCCAAATAGCAACCATATTATTTTTTTCCCAAAGGAAAATAATGACCCACAATCATCAGTTTCATGTAAAGAGAATAAACAACATCAATTCATCTGTCATAATTACCACATCCATTGTTTTCAGGAAAAATAAAATCACTTCCATATTAATATTTTTTGGTTAGTGATTATAGGCTTTTTCTGTAAAGATAGTTTTGTGCACTTAACTGCAAGCGGCTTTGAGAAGAAGGGGATTACTAAAAGGAAAAAAGACTGTGGAGATTATGTGTTTACATTGCTTTCTTTTTAGCTTTTGTTATTGCCTCAATACTAAAAAAATATCTATAATACCTAAATTATAGCAATTATTTAGTACATGAGAAGTCTGGTTCTCAAGTGCAAAAAGGTATTTCAGAGGACAGAGTCCTAGCTTGATGTTATGAAAAGCTACAGCAGGTTAAAACCCCCGACACACATACTTCCTGCACAACTTGAGTAAAACGAGGTGAAAACAGGATGTAGTCATGAAGAAGTCAATAATTAGTTCTTTGTACCCAAAACTGTGGTTAAGATGCCAAAGGTAATTTTAACATAGACCGCAGCAAACTCAACATGTTCATATTAGGACATAAAAAATCTGATGTCAGGATATTTAGTGGCAGACTAAACCATCGTATATACAGTTATCTCCATGTCGGATCATTTAGATGGCTTGGACAAATCCTTTGTCCACATTACATTACTAAAGGTCTCTGGGCTTCCAGTCTCTTCTAAACTGGAGCTGAGATAGCCTTATGAGCTATAAATTGTCCTCTCCATGGTACAACTATTCTAAAAAATCCAAGCAGATATGGGTCTGTGACCATTAGGATAAAGCAATTAACTTAAATTGTAGTTTCGTTGCAACAAAGAATCTTCAGGATTATCTTGCTTTTCCTTGGTTCACATGGTGAATATTTATCCCACCAGAGACAGAGGGATGGCGTAGGTGATTTTCAGAGGTCCTTCCCTAGTCATCCCAAATCACAGAATACGTAAGGACTGCTCATACAGCTGCATGCTGACTTTCAGCCCCCCAGAGCAGGATAGGTTGATACTATCGCAGTCTTTTCAGTAATGAGAAAGAGAATCTTTCACTGATAGGTCACCAGTTTAGTTGAAGAAAGGCTATTAAAACCATTATGGCCTATTTAATGACCCATCTGTGGGATAAGTTTTTAGAGATGTAAAAATTAGCTTTTAAGTCACAAAATTAGCAGGATTTTTCCTAACTGCTACACTGATAAGAAAAGCCGAAAAGGGTTTATGTTAAAAGAATACAAACACCTCTTACTCCCTGTTCCCTACAGTGATAAAATCCCCGCTAAAACCAGGAATCATGAACGCTATCCACAATACCTAATCTTCATGGAATTGTTGGGACTTGGAGCGGGTTTTCAATGGGTGCATTGGAACAAGGAAAAATATAAAGATACACTTTCGTATTCATGTTTTTGTTTCATAATTTATTTTGAGCCCTGCGTATCTAGCTAGTATTAGCACTTTTCCTGCTTTTTTCCTTTTAAAAATGAAGTTCAATGTGGTGTAGTGACTCAGTAGCATCATAAGCCTAGAACCGCAATTTACCAAACCCTAGAAGGTGTGTTACTGACAGCTCACAAGGAAAAAGGAAAAAAAGAAGAGCATTCTTCTTCATAGCTATTAGAACATCGATTGCATCAGACAGCACCAAAAGCTGAAATGTCCTTCCAATACATAGAAATTCAGAGAAATGCAGGGATTCTATTCCTTGGAATGGAATCAACTAGGCCTCAAGTGTCATCATAATTAAAGGTATGCCTTTAAGGGATTATATTGTCACAGCAACCTAACAATGGCTGCAGTGCATCAGTTGGAGTACAATAGCAGTGTGCATATGAAATGATAGTTCCCCAGGATACCACCGATAACCTCCAATCATTTTCAATTCAAGAACTTTCAGATTTAATCCAGAAGTGGTCTCTGAATTTAATAAGCCTCTCTCAAGAGATCTTGCAGGGAAGGTCCTTTTGAGACCCATCCTCCCAAGCTCGTGGTGAGACAGCAGGGAATGTTCCCAAACTTCCCTTCTTTGTCCAAGGCTGACCGGACACCAGACCTGCTGCACTCCTTGGAGTACCTTGAACATGGAAGAACATTACTTACTCAAACATGGAAGCCCTGTCCCCTTGGTTTTGATTAAAGATTTTTTTTGTTGTTACAGAATCACAGAATCTTAGTGGTTGGAAAGGACCTTTGAGATGGAGACCAACCACATAAAAACAAAAACAAAACCAAAAACAAACCAAACAAAAAAAACCCCACAAAAACAAACAAACAACAAAAAAAACCCCCACAAAACCAACCAAACAAAATAAAAAGCCACCCACCAACTAAACCCCACACTCACAACCCCCCACACAACACCCCAGCACAAACCAATAATGTTGGTCACTAGAGCATGCCCTGAAGAGCCACGTCTACACGTTTCTTAAATACCTCCAGGGATGGTGACTCCACCACCTCC
>JAOQGH010000077.1:14660819-14673486 GCA_025769975.1 Gallinago jamesoni | reverse complement strand
CCTCCAGGGATGGTGACTCTACCACCTCCCTGGGCAGGCTGTTCCAGTGCCTGACCACTCTTTCAGTAAAGTAATTCCTCCTAATATCTAATCTAAGCCTCCCCTGCCACAGCTTTATACCTTGCAGGAGAAGACCAAGTTTGAGACCACCTAAGGAACCTGAAGATGCACAAATCCACGAGACCTCATGAGATGCATCCGCATATCTTCAGGCATCTGGAGCACTGTGTCCAGCTCTGGGGCCACCAACAAAAGGACATGGACCTGTTGTAGCAAGTCCAGAACAGGGCCATGAAGATGATCAGAGGGCTGGAGTGCCTCTACTATGAAGACAGGCTGAGAGAGTTGTGATTGTTAGCCTGGAGAAGAGAATGGTCTGGGGAGACCTTATTGCAGCCTTCCAGTACTTAAAGGGGACCTACAGGAAAGTTGGGGAGGGACTCTTTGTCAGGGAATGTAGTGATAGGATGAGGGGTAATGGTTTTAAACTGAAAAGGAGGAGATTTAAATTAGACATTAGAAGAAATTCTTTACTGTGAGGGTGTGAGGCACTGGAACAGGTTGCCCAGGGAAGTGCGGATGCCCCATCCCTGGAAGTGTTCAAGGGCAGATTGGATGGGGCTTTGAGTAATGTGGTCTAGTGGGAGGAGTCCCTGCCCATGGCAGAAAGGTTGGAACTCGATGATCTAACCCAAACTAATGTATGATTCTTTAAATCTATGATTTGAAGATGTTTCCAGGATGAGAGTAAATGAGAAAATGATGGGCCATGTTAGCATGCCAGGCATAATTTCCTGACTGTTGTAAAAGAGAACAAATATCCTGATATGTTTAAAGAAAGAGGTAAGAATGAACCACCCATACTGTTGATCAGACTTGGTTCCCCATCCAGAATGATAGCTGTTAGCCAGGATTTCAATGCTGAATTTAATAAAAAGAATGTAATTTATACCTGATATAGTAAGGAAATGAATGTGTACAGGATACAATGAGCTTCACTCTGGCATCAACAAAAAACAAATTAAATAGACCTGACCTTATATTTTTTAATTAAAAAAATTCTCTTGTTACACACATAACCAGAATGTTCGAAGAGGAAGCCAATGAGAAAGCCCAGAAATACAAAAGGCTGGCTCTGGAGATCAGGCAACTGACATCCGACCATGATATTATCTGTTTAAGATTTCCTTATTAGAGGGAAAATAAAATGTTCTGGTAGCAGTTATAATGGTATCTTCTGCCTACACTAGGTGTCAATTGGTTAAAAGATGAAGTTGGCAATCTTTGGTGTATTCAAAAGATGTTAGAGACATATTTTCAATATATATAAATATAAAAATAAGTTTCCTATAACATGACTCATGTGACACTGTTGACAACAATTTCAGTGTGTATTTGGTTATGAGTAACTTTTGCAACAAAACAACCCATAAACCAGGTGTTGGTTACCTGGGGGTGTTGGTCGCCTGTGGACTGAACATGAGCCAGCAGTGTGCCCAGGTGGCCAAAAAGGCCAACAGCATCCTGGCCTGGATCAGGAACCAAGTCATCCAGAATGACTTGGTATGTACCCAGTTGTACTTGGTTGGCTTGTCCGCAATCGCCTACATATTTTTCCCAAACCCCAGTACAATTTGGTGGGTAAGGCACTGCATTTCCAAGAGGCAGTAGAGAACTTTCACATTGGCAGAAGTGTCTTCCTCCTACTTGCTGGAAATAAGTGTCTTTTTCATGCATTCATGAATGGCTGAGACAGCAAGGAGATCTGACACTATTTCTTTTCCTTGGCTAGTATTGCTGATGAACTGTATTTAATCATTCATAAGCAGGTTCTGCTCCTTATTTATTGGAAACAGTTTGATTCCATAAGATTTGACAGTTTTCTGACATCCCCCAAATTGTTCCAATAATAACAGACAATGACAATATCATTTAGAAATCTCTCACATGCTGTATGTGAATGGAGTTACATATCTGATGTAAGTAACAGAATAATGGAACAGCAAATTGTTTTGTAGAGGGAGCTGAAATTAGATTGTGCCATGCTGCCAAAAGAGACAAAAAGAGACAGATGAATTCTGGAAGGAGGAGAAATTGTTATACCCATGAGAACTGCTGGTTGCTGTTCCTTACCTCAATGATGTACAACTTTTCCCATATTGACAAGAGAAAAAAACCAACAAACAATCAATTTATAAAACAGAACAAATTGCATACAATTTTATAAACAGAAAGCATGCAGTTCTTTCCACTTACTGACTAAAGAAACTAAACCAGAATTTTAAACCTGTATATTTCCTGATTAAATCAGCAAATGCCATTGAATGCCACGGGAAAGTCAAGCCACCAGAAACAATCCTGGGTACTTCTGCTGACACAAGTAACCCCTCCTCCCAGTGTATGCCACCAGACTTTTACCTAAAGGCATACAAATGCTTTCTTCCCCAGCAGTGCAAGGAAAGCCTGAAACTTGAGTGGTCTTTCAAAAATACACAAAACGATAGGCAATACCAGATGGGAAACAGGACTCATGGGATAGCTTACTTTACCTAGCATCCTCTTCCTGACTGCAGCCAAAATCAGTTTTGTTTAAAAAGACACCCAAAAAGCCAGGTACAGGAATGTATTTCCCAGGTATGAAGGAGAAATTCTGTGGAAAATCAGACGACGTACACAAGTATAAGAAATAATAAAATCAGGTCCATTATTTCTGAGGAGCACATGAAGAACACAGAGGTACAGATAAATTAATGAAAATCATCATAAAGCAGAAGAGAATGCAAGTCAACAAATAATGTCCTTGGTGATGCTTGAATGTGTTTCATACATTTATTTGTGGAAAACTGTGCTTTCTCTCAGTTCAGCCAGTCATGACTGCAGCAGTACATACCACTGACCATTATGGTTCCTATTGCGGAGTCAGAGTAAGGGGGTGGAACATTTCATTTCATTTTAGCTGTTCACTTATGCTGTATGAAATACAATAGTCTCTCTCCTATTAACTTATTGCCAGGCTCCCATAAATAAAATAGATTTTAAAAAAATCATGTAAAACAGAACTTTAGGTTCTTGAAACAATTCTGCAGAGGCAATTGTGTAGGATCTGCAAAAACCTCTTTCATATTTCTTGTTAAGTATACTGCTTAGTATATCTTTGTTTATGCTGTTAAAATACATGTATTATAAATTATTCAGGACTGTCTTCTGGTGTAAATCAGAGCAGCTCTAGAAAATGTAAAGTAACTTAATTGCTATTGATTCAATACAATACCTTCAGTATTATCAATTAAAGGGGAAAAGCTAATCTTCCACTACCACAATGCTATTTTTTTCTCTTTTTGTTTCTTTTTTAATTAAAAAGGGAATTTGTCATTACATGTTATTGTGAAAATGAAGGGTGAGAATAAAAATAGGTCAGATAAGAAAAGCTTTGAGATTTTAAAGAGGTATAATGTATTGTTTAGGGACAATAAGAGGTAGGCAGAAGGGGCTTGGGAACTGGGGAAAATACTCAGCTCTGATCTGGACATCTTTCTGTAAGGAGGGGTTTGGAGTAGATACATGTTTTGCTTTTTAATATTAACTCTAAAGAGTATGAAGGTGTTATATGAACATATTTTTAAGAAGTAACAAACACTAGGTCTCTACTGCATAGATTTTCTCCATTTGGATTGCATTGCTGTATTATATTCAGAAACAACTTATGGATATTTTTATCTGTCACTCTTTACATTGCCAAATTCCTACCCTCGAAAAGAAACAAGTGTGTGAATTTCAAAACTGGACTAGATGACATGGACAGAAGCTCAGCTCCAGGGAATGATATCACCAAGGGATAATCCCAGCAAAACTCATCAGAAGGAGAGGGAAGAATAGATGTGTCTTGCAGAGCATAAGTAACATGCCATATTGTGTTAGATATACGCAATTTGTCATTGCATGTGGCACCAGGAACCTAAAACACACATCTGATCATGTAAAGGTAGAAAAAATTGTCAATAAGACATTACATTTGCCTGGAGCAAATGATATCGATTCAACCAAGGGCCACCAGATCATGTCCATTGATTTAACCAGACACCACTCTATGTTGCTCCTCTGCATGAAGGATCTACAGTCAAGGCGTATTTCTCACACAGGGAAAACTCAACATCTGCATCAATAAAATGATCCAAAATGGTTAACAGATGTTAAATATCCTGAATTTCATTGCATTATCTTCACTTAGGATTTAAATTCCATATGAAATGGAATTGTCTGAGGCATTAACCTTGCAAGGAAGAATTTTCCACATGCGATCATTACGTCCTACCCAGCTCACGTTAGAGGTCACAGGAGGCCACTCCTTCCTAGCAGTGACTGTCCAAAGCCCACGTCACGAGATACGGACTCAAGCAGAGAAGGATAACGTAGGACAATTTTTCTGTTATAAAAATTTTACCCGTCTCTCTGTCATTACTAGAGGAGTGAAAATGAGTAATGAATCACCCGATACAGCAACAGAAATTAAAACGGAATTCATTGCTGTTACTGAAACTGGAATTTGGCCAGAATATATGGATGATTTTCCTACCTGTGGTGAAAAGCGGAAGATTTTTAATGATGATGGGATATCTGTGGCTGTAGTTCATCTCTTCTACTTCCTGCCACACTGAGTCCTTACCGCATAACAAAGAGATCCCAGCTTCCCAGTACCACTTTCCTACTGTGCCACATGATTTCATTATACCCTGAAAGATTAATCCTCGGGGCATTACACAGTTCTTTTATATACAAACCTTCTAGACTCTATCACTAGATGGATAATGAGTTGTATTAAAGAGACATACCAGTCTAGAGGATTGCGACTGTCAGGAATAAAGCATACCCCCCTGCTGGTCTGTAGCTGCTTCATCCTCTACATCAGACCCAGAAATCTGGTGAGACACTTCCTGCATGAAAAGCAATACTTTTGTCAAATATTACAAGCTAGACTTGTAAACTTTTTTGGACATGGCCTCAGGGGGGCAGATAATCCAAGCTGTTGTGATTCAAGCAGGAAGCTGTCAGAAAGAGTTTCAAGGCTTCATGGAGGCTGTTTTTCTTTTTACATAGCTTCCTGTGTCTTTCAGATAGAGAAGACCGTCAGGTATGACTTCTGATGGAGAAAGGAGCCTGCTAATAAGGGAAAGTCTCAAAGAAGGGAACTGAGTAAAAACAAAAGCCTTATCCTCACA
The DNA here is from genome assembly GCA_025769975.1 of Gallinago jamesoni. Lineage (NCBI taxonomy): Eukaryota > Metazoa > Chordata > Aves > Charadriiformes > Scolopacidae > Gallinago > Gallinago jamesoni. Next base: position 14,668,270 of record JAOQGH010000077.1, on the reverse strand, counting down.
GAAATACCAGTTCTTGCGTGTTTCTCTGCTTCCTGTCCCTTCGTGCATTCTGTACAAGTGTACCTTCGGCACATTCCTACCCTCCTCTACCTCTCCTTGGATTGATGAGTTACTCTTCATCTGAGTAATTTACAGAGACCTTCAGTGCAGAAGTGCAGACTAAAGGAGATAGGAAGGTCTAGATGGATCTGCTGGGGGTTCAGTTAGTGTGTTCCTGACTGGAATGTCTACGCGAACCATTCATATTATTACAGAGTCTGTGAAAATGGATGTGAAAACCAGTTAAAATACGGACTATGCAAGTGTCTCAGAGGATGCCTTCGCATCTTAGAGGACTTGACCTGGAAATATGGCTGGGGGTCTTTAATTGAGCTGCGGTGGTTAACTGACCTTTATATTGATTTTGGCCTCTAGGTGATGGGAAGAGAAGGATGACAGATGGGATGATCTTAAGTACAAAAAGGAACAATGTGTCTTTTTTATTCAGCTGGTAGGAAATTTTTTTAAAAAAAACCTTTTTAACAGGAAAAAACATCCACAATTTTTTTTTTTTTTGTAGGAAAGATCTACAGCTTTTCAGTATAATTTCTTTGGATCTGGATTGTCTTTTACTGTATTTGTATAGCACTTGAGGCAAGGAAGACCTCAATTTTATTTGGAGTCTCAGAGAACTACTGAAATCCAAACAAAAAATGATAACATGTCTCAGGAGAAGCACAGTAGAACAGTATAAAATTTTGGCCAAATGGGTTATCTTATAAGAGAGAAATGAATAATCTTATAAAATTTAAGTATGATTACTGATGAAGTACAAGTATTTCTTTATAAAAATAAAATAATAATTATTATTTTTTCCTACTTAGGGCTGTCTTAAATGTGGAGTTTAAGTTATTCAATGTTGACTCACTGTAACTGATAATTTTGCCATATTTACGTGGAAAAAAAATAAGAAAGACACATGGGTACACTTTCTCATGTAAACTACTCCTTTTCCATCACTTTTCCCAGCTGGTTTGGTTTTCCAGTTTCTTTACCTGTGTTTTAAGGAGAGCATTAATTCCTATATTATCTCTGCAGCCATAGTTGCTAGAAATCTAGTGCAGCTCTCATCTATCCCAGCTTAATTGCTCCAAGCTCTTTGTCTTGTCCTTGCCCTGCCTACCTCATCCTTCTTCATAACTCTGCTGTGGGAAAGTCGCGAGACAGAATACAGATAAACCCATCTTTGAGCACACTGAAGATGCTTGTTAAAAAGCAATGCTTTTCTTCTCTTTCGTTTAAAACATGACAAAATCAATTTTTAAAACTTCACATCCTAAAGCTATTTTGAAGCTCTCAATCCTTTAAGTGATGTGCAAATGGCAGAACGATATCACGTTGCCAATCAGTTGCTTACCGTTACAAACTCCATTCGCCATGCTGCTTCAAAAGCATGGTAACAACAAGAAGTATGCCTTTAAAATGCAAATTAAACAAAATGCACCTTCAGACTGAAACAAGAAAAGACTCAGTTTTTGAAACACCAAGACCAGAAAAGTATATTTCATTATAGTCACTTAGAAAGTAGCAGAGGTCGTTTTAGCCAGATGTCCCAGTACAGAACCCCCTAGCTTTAACTTCTATAGACTTGTGATGAACTAAAATTTGTGTTCCATCCACACAGAACAGATTAGTGTTTCAAGTAGCATGGAACTATTCCCATCTGACACGCGTTCCTCACTTCAGAGAACAAGGAAATAAAAAAATCAACACTAACAGCAGAATGCTTTTCTTATTATGAAAAACGCGGGAGGGAAAAACTTTCTTGTCCTCTGTGAATGAAAAAGCAGAAAGGCTAGCCAAAGCCATCTTAAAATACTTATATACTGATAATTCTGCTGAGGGAAAAGCAGCCAATTCTGGGCTTCTCTGGGCCATCCCCAACCCCACCAGCCATCACCAATGCCCACTAAGGGGAAAATGAAATGCATTCATTGTTCCTAAGGACAGAAAGCACTACCATGTCCATACAAGACAGTACTTCTCTTCTTCACCTCAAGAATGTGTTCAAATAGGTGACAAAACATTTACCTCGTTACCTGACGTGAATATACAAAAAAAAAAAAAATAATCTTTTTTTAAAGGCATGAATGATTGCAAGTCTGAAACCGTGTCCAATAAACTTTGAATTTAAACCTACTCCCCAAAACCTGCTTTTTTTTTTTAAAAAGCTGACTTCGCACAGCTTCAGCTGTGCAAGCTGTGCCTGGGCCTGGTTATTTCTTGTGAATATTCATTGATTATTCAAGATTGAAATTCCTTTTTCACCCTCTGCTGTCAGATGTCTTCCTATAGTTCGAATTCCTATCGCAGGTAAACAAAATTGCCCCTCAACAGTCTCTCTGCCAACCTGAATATATTTTCCAGATTGATTTCCCTCTCCTTCCTTGAATTCTTTTCAGTGATCCTTTAGATGGGACTTCCACATGCGTAAGTACCAGAACCAGATACTGTACTGAGAGAACGTTCAGAAATAAAGCTACTATTTTGGGTATTGGTGTTTTGTATCATAGAACAGGTAACACTGTTAGAAAACATAAAAAAAACAAGGGTTGAAATTATTTTTTGTCCAAATTGTTCATGAACATTCAAGATATCCTCACATTATATATTAGTAGATCACAGCGTAACTTGCCTTTCCACTCAAAGTTGGAAGCCTAACCATGGATTAAAGAGTTACAATGGAAATCTTTCTTCCCAGACTACCTAACCCTTAAATTCTTTATTTCCAGTATCCTCTGGTGGCAACTGTGCTACAGAATTTTGACTACAGGACCTGAAGGTCAGTGAAATTCTTATGCTAAAAGAAAGTGCAAGCAGAGGTTTCATGGAGCATACAGACAAATGTAGTTGAATTGGGATCTGGTATTTTGGCTGGGTGAATATTAGGATAGAAATATGAATGTCTATTTGGTATTACAACTGTTCAACAGTGAATTCACAGAGTTGGGAAGGTAACAGGCATGAGTAATTATGGCAGTTATAGAAAGTTTACTGTAGCTTCAAAATGCAAGTTATTTCAGCAACCTCAGACGACAGGAGGGAAGCAAGCTGAGCCTTGCCCAGAACTCAGATGTGCTAAATGTTCATGAATTTAGCACTACTAAATCAAAGGTGAGAACTCTGACTTTCCAGTACTGCCCTCCAAACTGTAAGTTTTGACATTTCCCTGCTTATAAAGCTGAACCCAAAGACTTGTCACAGCCTTTCATACAGTTGAGACGACAGCTTGTTGCCTTTAGAAATAAGCTACATCTTATTATGACAGCAGCTTAGCTTCTCTAAAAACACCTATTTTCTGGAGTATAAAGACAACTGAAAGTTTGCAAAGACAGGACTGCCTGGAAAAGATTTTCCCCAGGAAAACAAGGAATGTTATTTTTTTACCAAATCACCAGTATACTCATTAGGCTTAAGTTTCATTTTCAAAAGAAAAGAAAGAAAAATATGAAGAGCAGAGCCTGTCACGAGGCTCTTTCACCTTACACCTAAATGCTTTCTGCACATCAATGACTACCCAGAAGAATGGCTGCCAACTCTCAATCTGTCCCACGGGTGACCAGCTAGCAAGGAGGGTATTTCTTAGCAAAATACTGATATTTGCAGGAAGGAAGATATCAGTGCTCCTTCAACAGTGGCAGCCAGTTTAAAACCATCCCAGCAGTGATACTCATAATCCATCAAATCCATCTATTTGCCATCAAGCGACAAATTGCTCTTAGTAACAACTCATGTTACAGATCATGGACTAAAACATATACCCCATCTATACCCTCTTCTTTGATGTACAAATTATATGCGCTGGCCATATTAATAAGTCAAAGAGTCAAGGTAATGAGAGAGTGAGAGAAATGCAGAAGACCCTTGCTTAGCAAACACACACGCCCATTGGAAAAAGCAGCCTTTGTCACAGCACTGTTTCCATCGCTGTATCTGACATAGCAAGCAAAGACAACAACAAAATCTGAACACAGGGCTTTCAGAGCTCCACTTCAGCCTACCCCCTTGAGTTAAATTTCATTCACAGACAGAAAAAGGAAATGGGCCTTCTCTGTATCAGGAGCGGTGATGGGAAATGGGGGGAGAATGCTTTACAGAGTTCTAGATTTGTATTGTCCAACAAAAGAGTCATCTCTTGGTTTACTGACCTCAGACCAGTCCTGTCATCATGGACCTGCCCAGCCATCCTCGAGTATAGTCTAACCCTGCTCACCCTCATTGAGTCTGGTCCTGGCCCTGACCTCTGGGCTTGCTTCCCAGCCCTGCCTTGACCTAGCCTCATGCAGGAGCCTGGTTCCCTGCGCTCGAGATTGTCCCTGGTCGCATCCCCCTCTGCCCTGTCCCCAGCTTACCCTTTTTCTTCACTGAGGGTGGTGGGCTCTGGCTTATGAGGGCCCTTCCAGCCCAAGGATTGCACTCCCTGCCCTCACTGCTCATTGGCAGAACAGACCTTCCCTCCTCAGAAAACAGCTGGTATTCATTTTCTTAAAGCAAGTGTTCTGAATACATTTTAATTAGCTACCCTCAGGTTATTAAAATACATAAGCTTGATGTCAGCCAAAATACTTTTCCTTTCAACTCTGGAACTCCATTAACTTTAGACTATGAATAATTTGGAATTGCAAGCTTTTTAGACCTTGTAATCTGAACACATGCCATTTTTAAAATAATTCACTCTAAAGTACATATAATTACAAAACTCCTTGCATGGATTCCTTTGGGAGCTAAATCTCTCTGTCTGTTTGAAAAATTTGTACTTCTCTAGTTGTTCTTAGTCACCAAATAGACTGTATGTTCTGAAGAGTCCATGATTATGGGAAAATGATACAATTCTTAGGAAAGGTCCTTAGGGTGTTTCTCTTTGTTTCCAACATAAAATGTAGGATGCAAGATGTTTAAAGATTAGTCTTGTGACATCCTTATCAGTCACTCTCACAGATTTCTTTTACAGAAGCGTCAGCAATGCTGTCCTGGTATGGCAACTGGAAAGAATGTTCAGAGACATAAATTCATTTAAAGTATGATTATTTGCTGGTTTCATTTCTTCTTTCTAAGACTGTTTGATGGTTCTATTTATATGTATTTTTCAAACATGGGCTATTATTAATCATTGACTGGGTTACTTTAGCCAACATACAAACTTCACAGTATAATTCCAAAATCAGAAGATCAATTTCTGTTGTCTCCTATCCTTACAGCAGAAGCAGGGAACCTAGCTTTCCAGCAATGTTCTACCCTTCCTACAGTAGGACCTCCAGAGGACCAGATAGGTCTCACTCCCTCCTTGCAATAGCTGCTCAAAAGTTTGCGTCATGAAGTTCAATAATACAGTACTATTTTTACTTCCCAACTGGAAAAATGATACATGTAGTTTATATACTATCTAGTATGAGTAGTAAAAAAAATAAATTGTTCAGTGTAAAATCATTTCAACAGTTCAACATGTAATAATGATTCTTATGTCTAATAAATAGTCATAGTTCATGATACTGAAGCTATACTGGAAAACCACAGTCCTAAAGAGGGGGTTAATTGAATTAGCAGAATGAACTCTAAGTTAAAAAAAAAAAAAATTAACATACTCTTTTAAAAGGCATCTAAGAAACACTTTCCAGATCTTAAGAAAATACCATAGTTTAGTCTTAAAATAAACTGGGAAAGGCCTAATATAAACTGGGAAACACCTCAGGATTGTAGCAATAGGGTCTCTTCTGCCCTCCTTTAGCAATGTAGTTTGGGCAGGTACAGCTGCTGGGAGCGAACCTCTTTGAGGAAGTACCAAAAGGAAGATACTGGTGTTAATAAAGGGTCCTACTTGATACTATTTGCCCGTTTGAAGCAATTTCAGAGGAGTTAATAGCTCTGCAGAAGCAATAACAGCCAGGAGGTTAAAAAGTTGCCATCTGATTTGTGGGCTATTCTTCATCCCAGTATCTGAGTAAAAAATGATCCCAGGGTATTACAGACATGAAGTATAAAAGCATGTGTTTCCCTGTATGATCAATAGATATAGTGATCTTAGTGCTTCATTCTGGTCTACACTACGCAGCCTACAGTGAATAAATAAAACAGTGGAGTTGAATATTCAGCTTGCTGGACAAGAGAGCGCATGCATGTATGTTTGTGCTCACGTATCTGAAAATTCTGCAACCTTATACCTCCTTTGGTAATGACTGAAAAATGTGCAGAATCAAAAATGTGTATTTTCAGTATTAACCTTAAATAATCCAAAATTTAACGCTTTAAAAGTGTGAAATTATCCTTTCCAGGAAGTGGGTTAATTTTTTCTGTTCATACTGCTGAATAACCTGTAGAATATGTAGAATCTGCTGAACAATATATAGATATTCCAGAAAACAAGTCCTGGCTGTTTTTAATTCCAGAACTACTCTGATAAGGTCTTTTTCCTTGGGGGTGGGTTAGGAACCCAAAGCCAGACTTTCTGCTTATCCCAGCATTGTGATTTTCAACAGCTCTTTCATTTTGAAACTAGTGACAGAATTCTTGGGCTTCTGCTGTCTAGCAGTTTTAGGTGCGAACTACTTTTGCCTAAGCACTTGGCTCTCCTACAATCTGTATTTTCTAACAGAAAAATTGCTCAAGAATTACTGAAGAAGTACCCCAAACAACTCCATATCATTGAGATGCAGCTGATTTTTTTCCAAAGTATTCTTAGCCATATTGTAATATGTTAAATGCTCGACCTCACTCATAAAAAAAAAAAAGAGAGAAAAAAAGAAAGTACATAGTAGAAAAGTTAGAAAAGTCATTGTTATATGATTAAAAAATATAGGTTTTATCCTGTCAGATACAAATCTGAACTCTCAGAACTGTACAAGGAACAGGATGAACACACACCTTAAGAAGAGAGGTGCTTGTGACAGTATTTCTGCTTGTAGGAGATGTCAGGAAAAAAAAATCACGTGCAAAACAAATGAAAAATATTTTAATAGCTGGGTTACTGGAAATCATGACTCTCCACACTGTTGGACTCACACCTCCCCAGTGATCACACCTTCTGCTTGGAGAAGTGAAAGCACTAGTAGTAGGCTTCCCACTGCCCTGACATGCAATCAATAAGAGGGTGACTGTTTTTTTTCCTTAGACAGGCTGATATACTAGGTTTCAATCTACATCCCAAATACCTGAGGGAATTGGCTGATGTAGTTCCCAAGCCATTCTCTGTATTTGAAGTCACGGCAGTCTGGTGAAGTCCCTGGTTACTGGAAAAAGGGAAACATTGCACCCATTTTAAAAAAGGGTAGAAAGAAGAACCTTGGGGACTACAGATCTGTCAGCCTCACCTCTGTGCCTTGGAAGATCATAGATCAGATCCTCCTAGAAGCTAGACTACTGCAGATAGAGAACAGGGAGGTGATTTGAGACAATCAGCGTGGCTTGAACAAGGGCAA
>JAOQGH010000077.1:14630331-14654264 GCA_025769975.1 Gallinago jamesoni | reverse complement strand
GGAGAGGCTGAGGGAGCTGGGGGTGTTCAGTCTGGGGAAGAGCAGGCTGAGGGGAGACCTTAATGCTCTCTACAACTCCCTGACAGGAGGGTGTAGAGAGATGGGGGTCGGTCTCTTCTCCCAAGTCACAGGCGACAGGACGAGAGGAAATGGCCTCAAGGTACGCCAGGGGAGGTTCAGGTTAGATATTAGGAAATATTTCTTCACTGAAAGAGTTATCAGACATTGGAATAGGCTGCCCAGGGAGGTGGTTGAGGCACCATCCCTGGAGGTGTTCGAAAGACAAATTAACATGGTGTTTGGGAATATGGTTTAGTGTTGGTGTGTGTGGTTTTTTTTTTTCCTTGGTGGGTGTTTTTTTGGGTTGTGGTTTATTTTTTTTTTATATGGTTGGACTAGGTGATCTAAGAGGTCCCTTTCAACCTAGGCAGTTCTGTGATTCTGCAATTTCTGTTATGATTAATCACTAACAGCAACTACTGGACAGAAATCATTAGCAGTATGCAGAATTTTTCACAGGAGTTTCAGCATAATTTTAGTATTAATGGAAGAATGTTAAATATGTTTATGAAGAGTTAATAGGTAATTAACAAATTGTAATTATCTTATCCCATATTCTCAATAGCTTTCATATGATGACACGATCTTTGAAGAATTAATTGTCCATATCTTCAGCACAGATTCTTGAACTGTATGAAGCCTAAAAACTGATGGAACTTATGTCAAAGCTGGGCTGCTGATATTTTTAAAACCACAACCTTGACAGAAAATGCAATTTTAGCTCTAAAACAATTTTTACAAACACATTTCATATGATTAATTTTTTCCTGCTGGTAAGAGGAAAAAGGAGACGATATGGGAAGTTAGAACCACTTTTTACACCACTCCTTTTCTTCCTAGTGACAAAAAGTATGATGAGAAAAAGTTATATTTTTAGATAAACTGCTGTGATATTCATGCAGTTTCCCACAGAAGGAAATTTTACTGGAATGTTCCAAGACTTTAAAAGTCTTTCAAAATTATTGAAATCATCTTGACTTTTATTCTCACAACTCCCTTTTTTCTCCCAGCCAATCAACTAATCTCCTAATAAAACATGGAGAAATACACCCTAACTATAAAAAAGTGAGACCAGGTGGTGTTTCAAGTGAAAATGGAGATCAATTTGCAAATGCCTATAATTGCACATTAGTGCTAATAAAACTTCACAGCAGGGAACTAAGTACAAACCTCATGGAAAAAATATTTTTTTCCCCTCAGAAAACCCTACTGTGCTGTGCCCTGTGGAAGACAGAGTAACCCTATTCAATTCAGTTTCTTGTCATGTTCCATGTAAGAAAAACCTCCAGAAGTCTGCTCTTGTTTTTAAGGTAAGACTAACTGTCTTAAATATACTTAAGTAACTCCTAGGAAGTTGTGTTTTCCATGAACTACATCTTAAACCCTTCCTGAAAATTAACCCCCAAAACCCCAGACCTATGCCTGACTTTTCAAGGCGTAATCCCAACCGTAATGCGTTTGGAGGTTTTCATCTAGAGGAAGTCAAAACAATTAAAAGCCCCATTGTACACCAGTGATGAGGGTAACCTCAAGGGGACATTTTTGATGAATATGGTTTCAAAGGTCATTTTGAATGGGTATGGCTGGAAGCACAGTCTGTTTAGAGTCTCAGTGTAAATGAGATGTTGCTGGAAAGCCACCTCATGGATATATCTGACCGATTGAATTTTCCCCTCATAGCCTGGGGGATGGTCATTTAGAGATTGGGAGTCTTTTCTGACTGAAATGAAGAAAGATTTAAAATATATGTGAACCTGACAGATAAGCAGCAGGGACTACACACATTCCATGAACATAACTTTCTCTACATATAAAGGATGAAGTAATAAGAGAACCTTAGAAAAATACACAAGCAATCCAGCAGCTTGTGTGGATTGTGAGAAAGAACAATACTTCTCAAGTTTAGTCAGAGAAACAGTTTGACAAAGAAAACCTCTGCCACCAAAAAGAGGGGAAAGTTGCTTGTTGCCATACTGTGGTATTTTAAAGGGTAAAGTAATAAACTGCACACAATGTGACAAGGTTGGAGGACTGTGAAGTCATATTTATGTGTTTGGGTTTATTAGCCTTGAAGACGACTCAGCAGCAAGGTAATTTTGCTTCAGCTTTCTGTAATAAGGAACAGCAGTCTGGTATGCTTCTCAAAGTTTCCCCAGAGAAAAATGTATGTACATACACATTTCGTGAGAATAAATTAATTCCAAAATTTGAGATAAATCTAGGTGCAAGAATGTCATACAGACAGTCACCACTACTTCCCAGAAATATCAGCCTTCACTTGGTAGACATTCTTCTGTTTTGTCCTCATGACAAGACACTTTCACATCTTTCCTTCTGTCATGAATGGTCCAGCTCTGCTGCCTGGTGTAGGTGAGACTCCATCTGCACACTGTCAACCTGATTGCGGAATGACTGCCAGTCATGGAAGAGTCATATAATCATATATGCCCAGTAAACATAATCTGAAAAGCCACACAAAATCATTAAGAAAGGAAGGTCTTAGTGGTATTTTGTGCCAAAGAACAGATACAAAGTCCAAGAGATCTCCAAACCTCACTGTTTAAAGACTCACAAAGCTTTAAATAGATACCCAAAACCTGTAAGCCTCACTTGGGAAAAAAGTTTTGCTGCTACTCCTCATGAATTATTTTGCCTTTGAAGTACAGAGTCACATGTGTTGGTGTAAACATATATTGTAAGCGTCAGAAGAAAAACACTAATAGTTATTACTTGCACAGTAAAAGCAGATATTTCCTTTTCCTACCATTCTTCCCTGGAAAAAAAAAATATAAATAACTGGATAAGTGCCTTATCTTTTTCATTTTCCATTTTTATGTTGTTCACTGTGACACCTTGCCTTTCATTCTATTTGTGTTAGGGTGATCCTGATCTTAAATGGTTACTCAATCATTAACATTAAGAAATACAGAGACTCATACCCATCTAATTAGTTTTATACCTAAGAAAATAACCATTTGAGCAGGAGACAAAAAAACCCCACCTTATTACTGTCCTCTGAACCTCTGAACTGCCTTGAGGAGTACTTTATGGTGTACAGCCATAGACTCAGGAAATTACATTGGCCACCCTTTCCATTAAAAGTCAAAAGGATTTTGTACCTTATGCCCTTAATATACCTTTCAAAATTTCTGCAAAACTCCAACCTTCTGGCTGTCAGCCACTAACACCCACATATTGCTTTGCCTCTGTCCATTGCATTCTGCTAATCATAACTGACAGCTTTGACATGACATCGGTTCTCTTCTTCAAGCCTGATAAGTACGAAACATAACTTGGACCAGAAATTTCCCCTCTTATCCCACCAAAAGGTGGCTGAGGAACACAGAAGAGCTATTTGCTAGCCAAAAACGACTCCTTACCGATCATCATCCATTTTGCTAGTGACCTAATTTTCCTGAACGCATGGCAGTGCCAAGAAACACCACTGTAAGCTTATAATGGTTCAAAGTTATAAACGGTTTATAGCACAAGCACAAAAAAAAAAAAGCGATAGAACACAGCCTGGTATATTGCAACCTCCTTTTTCTCCATTCCCCACAGGATGCTATGCCATGCTGCAGAGGAGGCAATAGGTAGTCTGTCCCAGAGACGGACTCTAAGACAGCCCTTGACATCCAAAAATTCCTTATTATGCCTGAAAGGCATATTGGGTATAATTTTCCACTCCTTCTGGTGGATGTCAATATTCCTTTCTTAACACCTTTTCACCATTGTGTCTCAGCCATTGAGCTGACCAGAGTACCATTCTCAGGTCATAGATAAAAACTAAATTAAACTACAATTATTATCCCTGGAAGGAGTTTTATCAATGTTCACAGAATACATTCAACAAGTTCTCCACTGTATTTGATACAATCCTTCCTATGGAAGGTGACTTGCCTGGACCTGCTGCAGAAAATGAGGGAGGTCTACAGACAGGCCAAAGACTGCCCAGAATGAACATGAGCAGAAACTGTAGTGCAGCGGTTTTCTACAGTTCAATGGAAGCAGGATGTTGTCTCAGGAAGGTCTAAGAATCTGCTTGGTTACCTCAGACATGAAATGACCTTTTTTTCAAAGTTTTCTAGCATGGTGAGGTATTACAGACAGGTGGGAAGTGAATATGGGAATTTCTTTGTTAGGAGATGGGAGAAGGAAGAGAAGAAAATTGATTGGATGATGGACATTGGTCTTTATGGATGCAGGCTTACAACCTAGATGGCTCCAAGGGACCACTAATCAGCCCCCAGAAGTAATTAATTTAATAATGTAGATATGCCCCTGATTAAGTTCATGAGGCTACCTTAGAGCCAGTAGAAGTTCCCTGGAACTCACAGAGAATCAGTGAGGTCCAGAAGACTAGAAAGCATAGTACATGTCTATGAGAGTGGATAAAGGCTGAGAAAGAGAATTAGCTGGGAAGTCCTAGAAAAATGTACAAGAGCAGATAGGGATCTGCTAAGAACAAGAGCAGAAGAAGAAAACCTAGCCCCCCTCTCAGCAAATAATAGGATTTATGCATAAGTGAGCAGCAAGAGATGTTTTCTTCAGTAAAATGTTTGACAGTTTCACATGATTCTTCCATCAGCAAACCAGAAAAAAGGATATGAATCCATTGGATGATAGGTGGAAACCTAGATTGTAGCTATTTTGGAAATAAATAAAAGAATAAAGTCACTGTTGCAGGTTTTGTCCTACAAGTATATATTGTATTTACTCATCCTCGGTATCTTACTTTACTTTTCAGGTTTAAGGTCATTTAGATTTACCTACAACTGAACTGTCAAAGGTCATGACAATATTTACTCTATAGTCATTCTAACTTTTCAAGACTTATCAAAAATTTTAACCCAAGACTGGAAGTAGGGATGTCCCAAGTTTCACGTGATCTCACACTCTTTGAAAACTTATAATCCTAAATCTAGAAATGAATTCTGAAACAAAAGTTTTTCAAAGCTTAGTTACAGCTGTAACTAACATCCAACTGAACTGAGTAATGATGCTGCAATTTCAGAACAGTCAGATAAGGATAAAGTTTTTAACCTTCATGTCTGACTTCACTGAATCAAAAATCTTTACAAGGAACGTAACGTGGCTTTAAAGTGCTGCATAGACACCTACTCTCCTAAGGAGTAGCAGAATTAGGTATAAGAGCATAAGCTCAAAACATAGGCATTACACTTATTCAAGGTACAGGAAATTGTCTAGTCCCAGGAGAATTTCAACACGTCATGTGATTGGCAGAAGCCTTTACTTGGGTCATTTGTTTTCCCACTTCAGTGAAACTACCTGCATTGTCACCTTCTTAATACAAGAATTTTAGATAGGGATCTTCTGGACTAGTACATCCTATACATACAAACTATCCCAAAAGATCTTATCAACTTTTGATCTTTCTGTTGTTTGCAGTTCAAACAACAGCAAAACAATCATTTCTGATACTCTCCCATTTTGTAGACAGGCTAACCTGGAGAACAAAAGTCCACAGGAATTTGTCCCGCACAGCCTTACAATGACATGATGACATTAAGCTTGAGAAAACAGAAAACCCCCAGACATTTGATTAGTAAAGAAAATGGAAGTTTAACTCCTAAATCTGTAAAAGATAACTTGAGAGCTGCAAGAGGGATAATTCTGAGGGTTATATCATGTAATCATAGATTGGTTTGGGTCGGAAGGCACCTTAAATATCATTTGTTCTAATCCCCCTGCCATGGAAGCAGGTTGCACTGAAATGGTTTTCATAAAACTTATTTTTTGCTTTTTATTTGGTTTTGTTTTCTTTAAATTCTGTTTGGGGAATGATGTTCTTTTTGTGTTACAATAATTAGTAGCTTAATACTTAATATTTATTTTGCTACTATTTCACTGTGGTGTTCATCCAATAAATTTATCTTTTTTCATTACAGATATTAATTTAAACTGTGCTGTTCATCTAGTCTTTAATCACCCTTGTTACTCCTCAGAAAACACACAAGTATTTACAGTTCATCTTTAGTTACAGTTATGAACAGGGCAACGTTCTTTTCAGTCACATCATTCTGTACTGCTTGAGCTAATCCGAGAGGGAACATACAATTGAATTTGGTTCTGCAGGGTTGTAATTAACACTACTTGTATAAGGAGCGATTTCATGACTTCTAGATGTTTCAGCCTAATATTTCCTGTTCCTAGAGTGGATTTACATAACTAAAAATTGGCTTTGAGTTTTGCTGTTCTGTATGTAGTAAAGAATTCCCACAAATTCTTGAATACTCCATACTGACATCAAATTTCTTTTGGCAAAGTGTCATCCTTTGGGACATTTTTGCACTAACATGCTCATGCAAAGGAACTTTATTGGGAGCCTGAATTTTAGCTCAGATGTTAACAAGGTAGGTGTAAATTAAGCCAATATAATTTCTTGGGGTTTTTTGGCATTCAGAACAGCATTCTGGGAAGATATTTCATACCCAGTTTTTCCAAGTCACTGACCTTTCTCTAGTATCCAGTACTTTGGCTTTTTGTGTCATTTTTATTATTTTTAACATCATCTCTATTACACGTGTAGCTTTGTAATTATCATTAGATCAATTTCACCTTTAAGCTCTCAAGGTAAACCTTATAAGACACGGAATTTTGCACCAGAATTAAACTTGGCCTATCCTAAAATGAAGAAGTTGAAAATGGACAGCCTCATTTGCAAGACGATTAAACGTATGCCTCATGCACCACAAACCAGAACACAGCCATACAACCTGATTAACAGATTTTGATTTATCCTGTAGGCTTTTCTAATTTTCCTTCTCTTTTGTATTCACTAATAACATGCCTGTGAGTTTCTGCTAATGAATTAGACTTCAGCTGTACAGTAAGTCTTAAGCTTTTCTTCAGTTTGTTCTACTGGATACATTGTTTGCTTGAAATAAACCCCTTTACAAATGAATGAATGTTTGTCCTAAGCCTGTACTTATGAATGTAGGCTTATTTGTGATACAAAACTGTAGCACAGATAGACCCTTTGATGTCATTACAGAACATTTTGCAGTGTTAAAACAAAGATGTAATGTCATCTAACATTGAATATTATGTTAGGGTAGGAGAAAAAAGAAAACATTTAATTTTGATTAGGGCTCTTATGTCTTAGATCATTATGGCAAGGTTTTTCCTTAAGGAAAATAGACTTCATTAAAATGTATATCCACTTGCTCTTTTACTTCACATATATTTCAGTTTAATCTCTTACTAAGACAACACCTCATACTACAAGTTGGCTCATTTGTGATACAAGAGATTTGCTGTACCCTGACTATTTATTGTCCTCTGGCCAAAAAATCTTCAATTAATTATTTTAACCTCATTTGCCTCATTTTTTATAACTACAAAATATTTTCCATTTTTACCAAGAACGTGAGCACAATCAGAGCTATATCCTCAGTAGGTATAAGACAAGTTCAGTTTGGCCACAGACTGGATTGGCCCCCTCCTCTGTGAGCCATATATTGCAGATGTGTTTCTCAACAGAAAAAAAAAATCCACAAACAGAAACACAAAAAAAACACCCCAATGACAAAAAACTCCAACCATACAAACAAACAAAAAAAACCCCACCAAACCAAAAAACCCAACAAAACCAAAGAATCCTACCACAGTTTTCAAGATGAAGTTTTCCACTAATGAATTATTCTGTTTCCACATGCACAGTCCTACCTAAAAGAGAGGCAAGAAACATGAAGTTGTAACACATAAGTTACATTAAAGACTCAAAACACTTGCCCCAACATCTTACAAATCCTTAAGCTGGCTTCTGCAGCAGGCAGTAGTAGTTATATCGTCTCTGAATTATATAGTTATCACATGGAAGGTTAGGAAGGAGACCAATGACGCTTTTTTTGAACTTGTTTGCCCTTGTTGGAAAGTGTGGTCTCATCATCCAGGGCAAGGTCACCAGGTACAACTTCTATCGATTGTTAGTCGCCTACTCTTATTAGTGTGCTTTGAATAATTGAATTTTTTAGACACCATGTACAGTTGGACCATTTCTGGGAGAATTTGTTCTGACAAGCTCAGAACAGGCCTGTATTCACCTCCTTTGTTCAAAGTACGAGCACTGCCAAGACTGTTCTTTTATTTAGGGGGACTTTTCATTCATTTTCAGGTCTGTCACTGAGAAGTCTCATCTTTATTGTACAGTGTCTTTTGAATTTCAGTTTGATTTCAGTCCTTTCTTTTTCTATTAAGGAAGAAATTTTTTTTTTCTTTCAGTTTTACACTACCAAGCCCATTGTACAAAACAGTTTCCTTATATGGCTAAAGTCCTGCAGAATCTGCACCACAAACTGGAGTCCAACATCCAGAATAGGACATCCCTTTTTAAAGAGCAGTGTTCAATACAGCAGAGGCCTCAGGAAATTAGCATTCAAAAAGAAAAAAAAAATCAAAATCACACTTCTAAGCATTTAAGGAGTGTCAGTGAAATCAGTAAGACAGCAGAGGTGTGTAAGATATATACATATATAAAAGTCCCTCCTCAGCTACTGCTGTTCTCAAGGAACACAAGCAACAGCTGATGTCCACAGAAAGGTTTGTGGTGCACACAGCAGATCTTTAGATGCATCTCCTGTAATATTCACACAATTATTATAGCTATAGTTGCAACTCAATATCTGTTCTTGGCAGCATGTCATTAGACCGAGAAACAGAACAGTGAGGCGATAAAACAACTCCCGCAGTACTCAAGAATTTTAATCCATTCTACACTTGACAGCCAAAGAAACTGGATTGACATATTACTATAAGAGATCTTTTCATCTGTTACTCTTAGTCCTCAGTGACCTCTTCACAATAAAAAATGGATGGCACTTTTTTAACAGTCAATATAAAAGGAGTTTGTTGTGCTTCATAGAAATGTCCCCCAGAGAACATATCTTTTATCCTATTATTTACTATTTCTATATATACTGAAACAATTTAAAGTTAGAAAGATTTCTAATGTGGCAGAGGCTGGAATTCAGAGGTGAAAGCCTCTCCATCACTTGGAAACAGTTCTGAGATATCAGCCAACCAGCACCTACTTGCTCAAATGCACTGCAGTCCTGATGGATGGATACCTTAATGCTGCTATGGTACCCTGCTGATCGATTTATCACACCAACTATTTCTCCACCACGATCCCCTTAAGGAAAAGGAGGAAATAGGGAGAATAGAACCAGCAACATAAATAGAAGTAAAACAAAAATAATCTCCATCAAGCTAGTAGCAATTTCCCTGTGGCACCAGCAACCGACAGAGCTTTTGTACATAAGATTATGAAACCAGCAGTAAGTGGTATGTCATCTGCTGGCTCCTCTAGTTAAAACTGCAGGGCAGTGGGTGTCAGAATGACAGAGGACAAGAACAGACTGAAACCTCATTTTATATATATGGCATTTTTGACTAAAATAGGCACAATGAGTCCTGTTTCGACAAGTAGCATGCAATAAGTTTTTGTTGTTGTTTGAGCAATTCTTTTTTGATGAACCCAGAACTCCTAGGAAATATTAAGAGACTATTAATACGTGGGTTTTTTTTAATCTCTTGCTACATTGTCCACTTAAAGCTTCCAGTATTGATCTTTAATTAAAAAATACAGGAAGATAAAGATAGTAAATCGTGACATCAAAGAAGAAAGTTTTTGCTGTCCCTAAAAAAAAAAAAAAAAAGATGAAATCTGGAGTTAAAAAGTCTTTGGAACATGTTCTAAAACAGTTGGGAAAATCCTATGATATCAGCTTCATGTAACACTGTGATTTAAATTTGTGGAGTGACATACTAAAATCACTGGTCACTTGAATTGAACAAATCGATAAATGAATCATAATGTAAGTTCCAAGAGCTGAATTTGGGCAGTTTAGTTCAATGTGATAAAGTATTCTGAAGAACTAACATGAGATCTTCAATTACTGGCAAATGAACTGATTTTGAGTGAATGCTAAGCTCCCACATTTGGAAGAGTCAAGCGTAGAACTACAGATTACGCCACACTGGACAGGAAAGGAAGTCTGAATGATACTCTTTACTTCTCCAAAGTGAAAGTAGGAAACAGGACAGATAAGAGATTTGACTCGGAACAGTGTCTATTCAATGAGGGAGTCTGGAAGAAAGAAAGGTGATCTTCAGCAGAATGACTTCAGGTAGCAAATGGAAAGCAAGAGTCTTGGATGAGAGAATGGTTGTTTCCTTTCTCTTCTAAAACCTAGCTACCCAAAAATTTCAAGACAAAACCAAAACCCAACACTATTCAGCTGCTTGATTTCTGCAGAGGCATATCTCATGTTATATTTTCCATTAAAAAGTTGATGAAATATTTATTACTCTTCTGTTTACAGTACCTGAAAGCCAAGGACGTTACAAATGAAATGAACATTTGAAATATGCTTAAGATCACATTTAATATTGGTGTGGGAAAAATTATTCCCCTTCCCCTCTAAATCAAGAAAGGAATAAAGAAAACCAACAAAAACATTTCTAGAGCACTCTGCTAAGACTTCTGCTGTCGGAGGCTGGAAGGGTATTCCGAGGAAAGGTGTTTGCCCCATTCTTTTATTTTTTCTTGGACATCTGATAATGGCCTCTGTTGGAGACAGGATACTCATTTAAATGGATCTGTCATCTGACAGCTTCATGAGGAGGGTGGTGCATCACTGGTCGCAGAGAGAAGCTATGCCCAGTGTGTTACTGGAAGTTTTCAGAACAGCCACACAAAGCTAAAGCTGAGCTGACCTTCACAACTGCCCAGAGAAGCTGTGGAAGCCCCATCCCTGGAAGTGTTCAAGACCAGGTTGGATGGGGGTTTGAGCAACTTGGTCTGGTGGGAGGTGTCCCCGCCCATGGCAGGGGGGTTGGAACTAGATGATCTTTAAGGTCCCTTCCAACTCTAACCATTCTATGATTCTAAGGTTCTATGATAATCATCACATTTCAAGCAGGATTCTGGGCTACAGACCTCCAGAGGTACCTGCTAATCAACATTTATGTACAGAATTCCATGAATATCTTTATGTTCCTACATTATCTTATAAATTACTTCTACATTTTAAATTAGTTGAATATGGATGTGATAAATTTGTACCTACATATTTTTAATTTTCTAGAAATTGTTTATCTTTTAATATCTTTTAAATAAACCCGAATAAAGTTTTCCTTTTAAAAATAAAAAAGTAGGAATTATCAAGTAAAATGGACTTTCCATTTCCACTATTTTCAAGCAAAATAGAACAAATAAACCATCACATCGCCTGTTCACTCAATCGCAGACACAGAAATATCAAACACACCTAAAGAGGGATAAGAAGGAATCGGTTTTAACAGACCTGATGGTATCCACAACTTACAAAATGAACTGCTATATCATTATTTGAATCCATCTTTTTAAAGCTGGGAGAAGAAACTATGGCCCCTGCTAATTGGTGGGTTAGATGGCATGGATTCAATGTGTCATGAAAATGCTTGCGAACCTATATATGATACCTAACAGCACCAGTAACCCAGAGTCTTTTCCACTGGAAAAGGCAACAAGTAGAGAAAACAGCTTTTATTGGACTGCAAATGAAGATAATATCTGCACCAGGTAATACAGATGACAGTATATGCCCCCTGCTAACACTCAGATAAAGGGAAAATCATTTGGCTATGCTGCCTTAAGGCCTTTAAATCCCAGTGGTAAAACAGAGAGACAATTGGTGGGAGCCAGCTGAATTTCTATTTAGCCAACTGCTTTGGGTTCCAACAAAAAGAAGTACCCGCTGTGGGTGCTGTACTTCAGTGTAACAGTAGAGCTCTTCGACATGTGAAACCAGAATGTTTGTCACCAATTTGCTGTCAGGTACTAAAAGAGAATAGAGAAATCATTTCTGTGGGCTTTTAGAAAATGGTCTTTGCTTTTGGGTTACAAGATACTTATTGATAAACAACAAAATACTTGTTTCCCTGCTTCTTGGGAGGGAGAAAACATTAAAAAATCCCCATCAGCCCGCATCCAGATGTGCTACTTTTTTCCTAAAAGTGTCTTAATTGATCAGCTGTCTTAAGCTTTACTGAATACTACACATACTGGAGCTCTTCCTAGGAGAATGACAATTTTTCTGATGGTATTTGCACTCATTTTCTCAGAATAATCTCTTCGTTTAATCCCTTACATTGAACATGGTTTTAACAGTTATTTGCCTTGAGATGATGAAAGAATGGGGTTTCATTCTTTTTTGCTTTCTGATTTTGTAACGCAGGAAAAAAAGGTGATATTTACTATAAGGATTCATTTTAGACAAGGACTTTCACAAAGACACAAATATGAAATCCATGGCCCCTTTAGACACTTCACTTTCTTAAGCAATTGAATCTCTTTCTCTTCAAAAGCAGCCTATTACAAAGCAAATTGGTGCTTTGTTTCTCTTTAACAATCTTTCTTCTCCTCTGATATCCTAATCTTGCCAGTCAGTTAGTAGAAGCACGTTGTTCCATTTGCTTGAATAAACTACTGTAAAAAGTACTCAATGACCTACACGAACATAATGTTCAATTTACTCCCTAGGACTGAATGACAAAAGAAAGGTGACTTTTAATGATTCTAAAAGCATTGAATGAGATCAATAAACCATCAAAGATTTGATCCCAGGAGACCTCTTAGCAGCTCTCTTTGCTCATAGTTTCCTTTCAGAGAAGATTGTATGTGAAAATGAAATTCTCTGTCTGTTAATGGATTTTTAGGCTCTTTTGTATGCATTAAGTAAAGTATAATTAGCACCTGCATTCTTCAAGCTTTCAAGAATATTACTTGTGTCTGTCTCTGCTATTTTCTTGTTTTGATGAATGTTGCAACCCTTTATCTTCAAGAGCTTTGTTATAAAAAAAAATACATTCCGCAGGAAAACAATGCCATAAGCAGTAACTTGATTTAGTAAGAAAATCCATTTTTTTCACAGAACAGTCTGATTATAAAGTGACAAATATATAAATTAAAAGTTAATTACTACAGACAAACATAGAGTCTTCTAAAGTGACCTATTCAGTTCATTAGTGGTCCTTATGTTTTCAGTGGCAATCTGAGTTCCTTGTTAGGTCTTTATCTGCCCTGAAGAGAGAAAGTAGCATCTCTGGGTAGTCCCCAGTTTAATACATCATAGGAATGGTACCCACGGGAAAGGGTATTTTGGTGGGAAAAAAGTATATCTGTCAATTCAACAGTGACTGAAACGAACTAGTTTTAACAATAAATTAGGTTTACTAGATGTTCTTATTTGATTACTTGTTCACATTAACTGTCACCTGATTGACATAGCAGTAAAGAACGACTCTTTTAAAAGTCTGCATTAGGGTAACCTATATGGCTTCATTATTTCTTTCTTTCTCCATGGGGACAGCCAGAATTTCAGGGTTTTGGGCAGATTAACAGTTTTCAAATCAAAGGCACTAATATATAGTTCATCATATTTCCCTGAGTATGAGCAGTATTGTTCCATGCAGATTAACACTGCTGCCTAGTACTCGTATAAAAACTGCTCTTAACTGAAGCAGCTTTTTTGTTGGAATTCAAAGATATGATCCCACAAATGTGTCCCAGTGTTGTGCTAGCACATTAGAGACAGAAAAAGAAAGCAATCTGAACAAAAGTATGATTGTTCTATTTCTCAAGCTGAGCTCTATACAGAACGCACATTTTATAAAGTCATTTTTGTCGACTTATTTTAAAATTTACATACATACACTGTAACACAAGTGAGAATGAAATACATGTGCATACGTAAAAAAGTACAGCAATTGCCAAAACGAATGTCAAAAGAAGAGGTTGGGGGGGATGGATAATCATATATAGAATTAAATTTTTCATTAGAAGATTTATATTTATATAACTACCCTTGTTAAACTTTGCTAGAACAAGGATTTTTGTGTGCTAGAGTACCCAAATAAACACATTCAAAGAAAATAAGGTTATTTCCCTCTTCTTTAAAAGAAGTCTAAACATTTAGTTGAATAAGTTACAAAGCTGTAAATTCAAGAGATCAGATGGACCTGCTCTCTGTTTGTAAGTTAAATGCACATTTAAAGTTGCTGGATAGGGTATGACTAATTAATTTGATGGGCAGTTCTGAATTACAAGATATTTTCTGAGTTCTATTGCTTTCTTTACTACTTCTCACAGGACAATGAGCTGCCTCTCTCTTCATTTCCTCAGTAGAAAAATAGAAATGATAAAGTAAAGCAAAGCTATCTTCTTAATTTGATCCATTCTCTGAGCCTGAGGCTGGCAGCCAGGAAATGCACATACGTAAGTGAGAACAATGAGACCCATCTTCCCTGTGCTCTTTAAGTACTAGTATTATGCATGTATGCAATATGCATAGACGAGCTTAGAAATATTTCTTACTAAGGGAAAGACACTACAAATCTTGTTGAAGAAATCGAATACTTGGGTACGTTATTAGAGATCTTGTAATTTTACATAGAAAATTATAAGCAATTTCTCATGTAGTTCATCACATGTTTCCTTAGAATAATCCTATTATACGGAAATGAAGTCACATTCCCAGAAGCACTGGTGACTTTTAGGCTAAACTAATGTACTTGGAAAAAGGCCACAGAAGTGGTTTTAACAGTATTGAGAATTACAACCAGTTACGGAACAGTATGTTATTTTCACATTGAAGCCCAAGCCCTGCTCTCAACCATGCAATAGATGATATCTTTCCCTTTTCCCACTCTTTTCACTAACCTGCTTATCCATCCTACATTATCCAAACCTAAGATGGCTTTGTGCAATGATCATTTGGCAGGGGAAATTCAAACCTAACATTTTCCATAAAACTTTATCCTTTTTTATTCATTGTTAAATGTTCAACGAAAATATAATTTGTAAATTAGAATTTTTTTCCCATTTCTTTTATCATTGTCAGTATGGAAAACAAATTAATAAAAAAAATCATTCCCTAATTCTTGCAAGCCAAATTAATTGGATTAAACTGCAAATCTTGTCCTGACTTCAATTCAGTCAGATTAATTCAAATTTCATTCCAACTGCAGTTCTGAATTCAGGTATGTTATGTTTTAACTCTTTAAGCCCTTGTCTCCAGTAAAAATCAGTAAAGGCAACAATTTTAATATGTGAAAATCTGAATCATGTGGAAAGCTTGTAGCTCATTATAATAGGAATTATATGATGATCCTACACTTTAAAAATGAACATTATTAATGTTAATAAGAATCTTCCACTGAAATCTGAGTGCATAGCTTCTCTCCTTGTTTTGTTTTCCTCTGAACTTCTGGCAAACTCTCTCTCAGAGGACTATAATACTAACACGGTTACCCTATGTCTGTACTCTATAGGTTACAGACAGGGATTTTGTTTTACATCTCTTTGGTCCCTGGGAAAATGAGACAGCAACATCCAAACTATTCCCAGCAATGCAGCTGTAAGAAATTTGGACGCTGGAAACTTAAAAAGTTAAAACAACAGCAGAATCACCCAGGGAAGTTTAAATCATAACTCTTAATAATAAAGAGGTAATTACTGAAATAGAGAAAATTCAGCAAGTTTCACATAAAAACAGGTATTCTTTGTTTATGACGGTAAATATCTACATGTATGAGACCTGGCTGAACTGATTTAACAGTAACCACATTCCTTGCTTAAATCAGAACGGAATCCAGGTCTCTCAATTACTAGATCCCTTAACTCTATGTCAATATGTTTCCAGTTAAATTATTGATTAAAAATGAAAACAAAAACTATTAGTATTGACCAGCAAATTAAACAGTGCATATTCTTGCAATAAACACCCTTTATTCTTTTGTGTCTTGAAAAGCTGCTATTGATTGCCAACATCTGGCTACAAAACTACTTCCTGTCAATGCAATTTTCTTGAAGACAGTGATATGTACTGGCAAAATTGAACAAGTAAATAAAAGCAACTATATTTTTGTATAAAAACAGACAAAGATAACTATATTACGAACCAACAATTGTAAGGCAATAGAAATAAGTGGCTCTATCCCAGTGATAGAGTTTTAAGGGATTATGGATACATATCACATGTATATTATCTATTCTGTACCATGTTTCCAGTAAGTTTTGAATGTCTCTTTAGACAGAAAAAAGACTATGTGACTAGCTAAGCACTCATCGTGGCTGCATACACCTCAAGTCTTCTACTTTGTGGCAAACAATTTTCTCTCTTCCATAGAGCAAAAAATAGGGTAAAGCTCAAGCTCAAAGGACAATAGCAGCTTTACTGAGTTTTTAATCTCACTTAAGGAAAATTCACACCTGTCAGTCCTCTACGTCACCCAGGAGAACCTCCAAGCTATTTTCCATAACTTCCTAATTTCCAGCTCAGCAAAGGAAGACCTTTAGATATATTTATATATGAGATAAATGAGAGATTCTCTTCCAGCAGGGAAGGGAAACTTGAATAAATCAGAAATGTTCAAACTAATAATGAGAACAAAACTAGGACTAATCCCATGTGGCCAGTTAATTGTTGTGGGTTTACACTTATTCTGATTTCTTTTACTGCCACACCCCCCCCCCCCTTATGTCACCATTCTTTCCTTGTGCCAGGGACTGCCAAAACAATCAGTGCTGGAAGCTCAACTTCATGTAGTTTTTTTGACTATGAATACTCAAAATTCAATTTCATTTAGTTGAAGAACTGCTCAACATAGAAGACCAGGTTCAAGATCAAGGAACCTGAAGATGCACAAATCCATGTGACCTGATGAGATACATCCACAGGTCCGGAGGGTAATGGAGAATGAAGTTGATAAACCTTTTCTCATATTTGAGAATTTTTGGTAATCCAGTGAAGTACCCACTGACTGGAAAAGGTGAAACATAACATAACATCCATTTTTAAAAAAGACAAAAGGAAGACCCAGGGAACTATAGGCCAGTGAATCTCACCTCTGTGCCTGGCGAGATCACGGAGCAGATCCTCCTGGAAACTATATTAAGGCACATGGAAAATAGAGACGACTGTTGACAGCTAACAGAGCTACACTAAAGGCAACTTGTGCCTGACAGATTTGGTGGCCTTTTAAAGGAGTTACAGCATTGGTGGATAAGAAAAAAGCAACTGACATCATCTTGACTTGTGCAAAGCATTTGACACTGTCCTCCACAACATCCTTTCCTCTAAACTGGAGAGACATGAATTTGATGAATGGACCACTCAGTGGATAGGGAATTAGCTGGATGGTCACACTGAAAGGGTTGCAGTCAATGATTCAATGTCCAAGTGGTGACGAGTGGCATTCCTCATGGGCTGTAGCCTTTCAGTTCTGAAACTGGGCCTACAGGAAAGGTGGGGAGGGACTCTTTCAGGGAGTGTAGTGATCGGACGAGGGCTAATGGCTTCAAACTGGAAGAGGGGAGATTAGATATCAGGAAGAAATTCTTTACTGTGGCAACGGTGAAACACTGGAACAGGTTGCCCAGAGAAGCTGTGGATATCCCTTCCCTGGAGGTTTTCAAGGACAGGTTGGATGGGACTTTAAGCAATCTGGTCTAGTGTGAGGTGTCCCTGCCCATGGCAGAGGGGTTGGAACTCAATGACCTTTAAGGTCCCTTCCAACGCAAACTATTCTATGATTATGATTTAATTAGATCTATCCTGTTAACTATGCAGCTCTCTAGATTTTAATCATAGTTACTAGATAAGGCAGTAAATTCTAGATTTTATATTTTGTCTCATTTCTTATGAAGTTACATTATAGTAAATGTTTTTCCAAATTACTGTTCTAATTATTCACTTAAATTTGAAAATTAAAATAAAGTTAACCAATCCTGTTATTTTCAGTTAGTCCTGTTGATTATACTGCTATTTGCAGTGTAGAGCAGAATGAATATTCATTCCAATCTTGCTGGCCAGCTGGTGGAATTTCAAAATGCCATTACTTCCGACAAGATAGAGCACCAAATTAATCCAAATATTCAGACAGATTTGGCCTGGTAGAGGCTAATTTGTCTTTTAGCAGTAAAAAATCAAAACCATTTTAGCAAGAAGCATGCAAGTTGTTCATAAATTCTGCAAGTGATGTTTTACTGAAAAGGATAACCATGTAATTTGAACCAAATTCCTTACTATAATCACAAACATAATATTTTTAAAGAGATCTCCATTAAAAAAACATTTTCCCAAAGCACTGGGGGACTAGTAAAATAATTTCATAATTTTATTTAGTGCACTCACTATTCTAGTCTTTTTTCAAATGACACTGCATGGAAATCCTATTACTTGATGGTATGATCGTTCCCTGCCTATGAACGAAAGTCATAAATAGCTATGTGCTACTTAGACTTCTCCATTTCCTTCTTTTCCCCCTTCGGTCTTCTCAGTTGTATCTTGCCAGCAGCGTTTTCCAATCTTCTGCCTTAGGAAGACTAGAATCAATTAAGTTGAGAGTTTGTACTGAAGATAGGAAAACCCTTCTCCAGTTACGGAAAACAGGAGAGTCTCCTACACATATAGAAATGTAGGGCTGAGGCAGCACCATAAAAATGAAGTCCCATTTGAGTCTGAAAAACTGATAGCAGTATTGCATTGTCTTACATTAAGTATGGAAGAATTGGAAGACACACACACAAGCACCAGAATACACACAGCCCTGGCCACGATGCAGTATGGCTGTAGGATCACCATTGTCATACATATTGCATGCACTTTCCCTGCTCCTATAAATTCCCATGACGGTCTGTTTTGGACCTCTGTGACAGGACACCGTGTTAGCCAGATCTCTGACTTGACTAGGTATGGCTGTTCTTATTTTTTTTATAGATGAATAAAACCAACCAAACAATTCTCTATACACAGTGTTAGCTTTTACTAATATCTCTTGAGAAGTAATATGTGTCTGTGCTACTAAATGTTGTGAAAGTTATTATTATAGTACTATGTAGAAGAAATGAAGTTGTGTCTCCATGAATATCTCCGTGTTGTTACCCATTCTAACACAAATTCAGAAATGTTCTTTTTCTCTCATTACAGAAAACTTAATAAATAAATTGTACACCGTCAAGCCTCGACTGTTCTCTCAACCATCATTGCTTTTGCTGCTACAAAAGAGGTGCTCTTAATTCTCTTCATGAAAACAAGCAAGTATTCTCATGCACTTAGAAGAAAGAAATTTAATTTGGTAGCCCTGAGTCTATTCAATAGTCCTGTGCCTTTTTCAGCTATAGAGATTTAAAATGAAATAGAAGCTCTCGGTAAAACCAGAGTTTATCTGTTTCAGTTATGGAGGCCATTCTGCTCAGTGAATAACAGAGCACTTCTGGTATGCAAAAGTACCCAGAACCTTTTCATCCTGGATTACTGAAGGTGCAGCAACCATCCTTGACCTTCATGCAACCATGGAAGAAGTCCCTGCTGTTCTTCAGTCTTATCATCTGCAGCAGGTGTCACATGAAACAGAGTTAAAACTCCATATATATTCAAGCTGTTGCTGATAGTTCTGACAGTCAAGGGAAATAAATCACTTGGAACTTCACTCACGTTTGAGGCAATGATTTAAAATATCAAATTGCTTTAAAAGAGAATTTCATTTAGGTTGCAGAGCAAATCACAAAAATCCCCGATTTTCTTTCCCAAATTGCTGTTTATTTTGTTTTAGTTTTTTTTTTTTTTAATTCATGATACTGACAACTTGCATATCTTGAGACCTACAATGCCTCTTTGATATGTCATTTACCTGTAGCTTAAAAAATGGACACAAGTGATCTGTATTTTGTGTTTCTTCTCAGTGCAAAGACCCCACAATCTAAAGGCACAACTAAGTATCTTCCAGTGTTGTCCACTTCTTGTCTGTCTGCAAAATACAATAAGTACCTGAAACTCCTTTTTGTCAGCATCCTAGAGGTACATAGGCTGAGAAAGGGGTAAGAGAGGTTCCTTATGCTACTCTGCTTGGCTGAAATGTACACAGGCACAGTCTAGCTGTAATGAAGTTGCATCTTATTACTAATATAGCTTAATTTATAATCCCATAAACCATGTTAGGTAAATATGTTATTTTCTAATTAGGGAAGATAATGTTGCATCAGAGATATGGAAAAGTTCTGAATAAACACACTGAGCCTCTAGCAAAGATAATAATACTTATGTGTTATGTAATTACTTTAAATATCTGTATAATCAAATACATACTCATTCTTTTTAATGTATTCTGTTCTGCAGTGAAATCTATTGCTTTCAGATAATCTTGTAGAATAGGAAAGGAAATAATGTGTTCCTTCTGTTTTCACCAAAAGACATAATAACACATGTATAGTGAAGTGCTTTTTCTGTAACAGGACATTCTTAGATTTCAGAGATTTAAAAGCTTGCAAAGGTGTGTATCTATGCTGTGATCATATTTCTTATTATCTTAATTTACTTATTTTCATTAACCAGGACTTTGAAACATGCTTGATTAATCCAGGTTCAGGAAAAAAATAAAACCAGATCTCTGTCCTTCTAGGCACTGAAATGCAAATATTTGATGAAGTAATCAAAATATATTCAGATTGCAGGAACGAAACAGAGCTTTACAAGGTATTACATCATTTTACACACCTTCAAGACCAGGTCTGTGGGCTTTCCAGTTGTTCCAGGCTTATGTGGTCAGCCTGAGGAGAATTGCTTCCTTTACAAAAAGTTATTATCACTTATAGAATACTGAGAAGTTGGGAAAATGTGCTGTGACATTATAACACTCAGTTCATTGGTATCCCAAGAGGGAACTCAACACCCAGTGCTTAAAAGGACAGACTCTATAATAATGGGACTGTTTTCAGGTACTAACATTAGCAGAGCATCTTTGAAACAAAGTGAGGGAAGAGCCCTCAATATACTTGATTTTGCTATTTTCTGTATGTAAAACAGGATGCTTTTCTAATGAAGCGTAATCTGAGGCCCTTTGCAAGATAAAGAAAAGCAGGTCTCAAATTAAAGAAAATAGGTGAACATCACATCTGTGAGGATTACACTTAAGGTCCCTACCCACTACCCGTCACGTTTCCTATCTGTAGAGTCATAGTATCTGTCAGGGAAATGAGATCCACGTCTCTAAGTAAACTCTACATATATATCTTATAGGTCTATGCTCCCTTCATTTAAAGGTAAATGGTAACTGGGACACAATGCAGAATATAGACCCCAGTGCTATACAAACCAAGCTAATGATTGTATTCAGAAGCTGATAGCACATGAATAGGCTTTAATTCAAGACTTCTTGAAAAGCGAAGCAGGAACCAAATTTCCAAACAATTCAGCTTGACTGTGAGGACCATGGCTTGTTTTTTCATAGCAAGTATTCTCAAGTCATCAGTCACTATTGGTTAATTGCAGTATAAATCACCAGAATGACTCAAATACAGAAAATAACTTCCTTCACAGCCTGTGCTAGATCACATTATTGGTGGTATAGTAAATGTGCATCTCTATCGCCCACAGTATGCCAGCTGCATGGATAGTTTTACAGCTTTACTTCAAAGTATTGTCATCTTCATAGTTGTAATATCTGACAGATTAATTCTAGGATATAGGCTGTAACTGGAAGAATAGCCAAAACTGGAATAAATTGCCTTAGACAGGTTAAGAGACCTCCATCATGAGAGGTGTGTAAAAGCAGATTAGACATACATCTATCACAAGTGATTGTTTTTGCCTTGAGGAGAGTTCAGCAGGTCTTCTACAAATGAAATTTGGAGCCCAGCTCAAGTACATCTACACAAAAGCACCCAGTATGGGCAACAAACAGGAGGAGCTGGAGGCCATGGGACTGCAGGAAAACTATGATATAGTTGAGAGTGTCCACTGGGAGATAGTCCTGAAGGGCAAAGATGCCCAGGGAGGCTGGTCATACTTCAAGGAAGAGTATATACAAGTGGCTAGAAGAATAATTTTTTTATTCCAAGACTCAATCCTGAAGAACCAGACTAGTATTGTAGGATTTCGGTTAGACTTCATTGGTTATAGTTGTCAGTTCTCAACTACCTCATGTTTTTATCATGGAATCTGAAGGTTCCTTAAACCAGCTGCATCTTTGTTAATTCAAGCTGACTACATGAAGTGCATCTCTTCATCTTAAGTACATGTTTAAGTGCAAATCCCCAAATATGCCCATTTTATTTACATACTTGCAAAACAAAAATATTTATAAGAGAGCAAAAACAAGGTGAAAATTGCCTGAAAGAAGCATGACTCAATCCCTCAAAACACAGTGTAATTCATACAATTTAGTAAGAGAGAAATGGTCTTTGTAAACACTGACATAAATCAAAACAAAAAGACATTCAGAAAATAGGTAGGAAATATCTGGTAAGAACACAGACGCTTATCTTAATTTGTACTGACACCAGTTAGGGAAGTTTATAAAGGTGTTCCAGTTGGAGATAGAATAATCAATAAGAGGGTTGACTGCTTCTTCAGTTATCTGGGGTCAGAGTCCTCCTAATGATGCAGGTTTCATGCTCAAGGAAAACACGAAATTGTCTGAACTCTGAAACATGGTCTGAAATGAGCAGTCATCAGCTCAAGTCAACAATGACATCTCTTGTACTTCAGCATCAAGTTTAAATAAGAGTAAGTGTTGCAGGTTACATCTACATACAATATCAAAGCTGTGAGGTCACAAGAAAAATGGCAAAATAAATCATAACAAGCCCAACTTAAAAGATTGAGAAAGTTTTATGATGGAAACATGAAAGGCGCCACTACCTAACCTTAAAGAATATGCTATTATTTCTGTAAAGCTGCTGGCTCCAAATAATTTTATTTTCCTTGTTCTTTGTCAACTCTTTAGCAGAAAATAGGCAAGTTTGTTAAACAAAAGACAAAAGCAGGAGAGGGTCCAGAGAGGATCCTATTTTTCTGGTGTTCACACATAGGACCAGCAAAAAACTTTTGAGCCTTGTAGGCCCCTACACAGTAAAAAGACTGACTAGAAATCAGCTACACCACTTCTATTCCTTTTCCTTCTATTCCTAGCTTACTTCACAAGCAAAGTAGTTGAGAAATTCAGATTGTCTGGCGACTCTATCTGTTAATGTGGTGCATGGTTAACGATGGGAAGAGGGGAAAATAGGCTGTTTGTGATTCAGGCACATTGCAAATGATTAGTAGCTTTTTCTTTCTTTCATTTCTAATCTCTTCAGTCAAAATCTGACTGTTTTCTTGAGTAACTATTTTTAAGAGAGCTTCGACAGCCTTGAAACACTTTGAGCTGGTATATAGCACAGACTGACAGATACTATCATGCTTCCAGTCTCTCCATATCAGAAGGCATGAAATATACTGTGTTAGGCTTTTACTTATGCTTTTCTTTCCACAAGAATAGAGTCACTTTAACTCCTAAACATTTTTAGAACATTCCTGCTAATACAAACACTGTAGCAGAAAAAAAGAAACCCTTCTTATCCTCTGATTTTTTGTTCTGTTTTTAATTCAGGCACTCAAAATGTAAAATATCCCTCTAAAAGCTGTTTCCTCAAGTGACTCATCTAAACATTGGTCTCATATTACTAATATGACAGACCTGTCATACAAAAGCCTCTCATTCTTAATAAAACCAAAACATTAACCATGAACTGTTCAGCGACTTCCCCAACTCCCACCAAAACATCCATTCTCTATTACATAACTTCTTTAAAATCTTCCCTTTTTCTAGCCTGTATATCTCCGGTAAGCTATAGATGCTGCCTGACTACTGTAGCTGTAAAACTAAAATATGCAGCTGAACAAAAAGAAGCAAATTTTTTGTAGCTCTCCCAACCTTAAGATCTGTACAGAAGGTAACAGCAGTATCACAAACAATGGACAAAGCAAGAAATACCAAGATTAACACGTGTGGCAGATTGGATGCAGTGTATGTGAAGGCACACTTCG
>JAOQGH010000077.1:14594281-14630231 GCA_025769975.1 Gallinago jamesoni | reverse complement strand
AATAAGTTTTTCCCACTTCGAATAAGTTTTTCCCACTTCGAATAAGTTTTTCCCACTTCGAATAAGTTTTTCCCACTTCGAATAAGTTTTTCCCACTCAGAATAAAGGATGTGTAATAGATAACTTAGAGAAAGGCATAATCTAAATGTTTAAGAAACCAGTAAAATGCATTTAAAAACATACCTCTGACTTGTGCTGTCTTCTTCACAATAGGATCCCCCTGATAGTGGAAAAGGGATGAATACTCAGGGGAAGTAACAGGAGCAGTTACTGTAAATTCAAATGACAAATTGATGGTACCACCTCTTTAATATGTCTGCATAGCTTTAAATTCATATTATTATGCATCTGCATATGCTAGGCTCTCCCACAATATAAAGAACAATAGAGTGGCACAACCTAATCAAAAACAACTCTAGATAAAAGTTCATAAAGAATCAGTCAGTTCTCTTTCTCATTTCAGAGACACTTTTCCACCAGGTAAGAACACTTTGATTTTCCAGTACTAATTATACATTTGTCTAATACTGTCTTGCTCTCCCACGTGCATTTAAAGAGAGTATGTGAGTCTAACTGCACAGATTCTGCTGTGCCTCCCTTCCTTTCTGTACCTGTATGAAGGCAGCAGCCAAGGACTAAAGAAACACTTGAGCAGAAATATCTGATTAATAAACTCCCATCAAGTCACTGTATTTCAGTAATAGCTGTTTACTGTAACTGAACTACAAAGCCCTAGTAAAACTAAAAGGAGGGTGTCCTTGCACTTTTAGCTTAAATATACACAAACAGCTTGAAGATCAAAAGTCTAAGCTGAAGTTTTTCCTTAGTTTTCTAGGGCCAGCTGGACAAAAAAAAAAAAACACAACAAAACCCCAAAAAACTAAAAACAAAAAACCACATACTTAGGCTACCAAAAACCCCATAAATATAAAGAAAATAAACCTGGAAATTTAAGCCCTAAAACTGTCTTTTAATACAGCAAAAGTATTCGATACCTCTTCCTACTCACCATTGTCTACACCTTCTTCCAAAACTACATCAAAAATGAACCAAAATTCTGTAAAGACTTATTAAGGCTGCTCTACCTTTTTAATATCTTCTTTCCTCCTCTTCTCAAAGGGAGTTATTATGATCACATGAAACTAGTTACATTCCCTTATTTTGTGACTGGGTTGTACTTGCAATAAGCAGAGCACAGCTGATGAGGATATTCTGCTAATCTGCTGGCTAACAAGAAGAGTGGATGCAGGAGTGCTAAACAAGCAGGTGCATAACATGTAGGTGTTTACAAAGAAATAATTTTAGGCAGCTCCATTCTTTCTGTTAGAAAAAGTAGCGTTATGAAAAAATTATAAAGGGAGAAAGAAAGACTGAATGCAGCATATTTTATGTGTGTATATCTGTATAGTTAGATTTTAATTTTGAAGAGAGAATTTTAGCTCTTGCATAAGTTTTTGCTTTTTTTTCCCCTTCTATTTGGTGGGAAGATCTATAGTCATTTTCTCTCATCTTTCTACCTAATTTTGATCAGAGTAGCTTGACTAGTTGTTTTGAAGGGCTACAAAAACGATCGGGGACTAGAACATCTCTCTTACGATGAAAGGCTGAGCAACTTAGGTCTTTTTAGTGTTGAGAAGACTGTGGGGACCTGATGAATGCTTATAAACACTTTAAGGGTGGGTGTCAAGAAGATAGGGCCAGTGTTTTTTCAGTGGTGTCCAGTGACAGGACACGAGGTAATGGGCACAAAATTAAAAATCACCATAAGCCAGCAAAGAGAAGCAAACATAAGTTCTAAATACTCAGGCAGTAATTTAACCCACAAACCCAATGCTGTAATTCTCAGGGCCACTCTATCTTTTTCAGTGTAAATTGTGCTATCTAAAAGTGTGCAGGGTATACCTGAGCTACTGGAAAAGTCATTACCTCCTGGTTTGTTTGGATAACATGTTAGTTTCAGTCTTTTCTGTTTCAATATGATGTCACTTCTCTATGGATCAACTGAACAAAAATACTCACAATGCATTCCCCTAATACCTAATATATAGAAAATACATCCATAGGGAAAAGAAGCTGTATACACTTGGAAATACAGGAAGCAGCAAGACATGTTTATAAGGGAAATGATCCATATGAACTCGGAGTCCAACTCTTTTTCATTACTACCTAATCTGAGAGGGCACTTGAATTATTCCCAAGTGTCACATACTCAGCACAAATTCAATACAGAATTTTCCTCCGGGTGCCATTTTTTTTTTTAAAGGACCAATCTTATCTCTCCTGTAGAAAGCAGTCTTTACCTACTAACAGATTTTTGTATCCCATTGTACAGGTTGCTAAACATCTCAAGCTCAGTGGGCCAATAAAGTTACCCTCGATAAGAGAGGATGGAACTGAACTCATCTCTTGTGTTTTAGGGAACGGCTGAGTCCGGTTTTCACATAGACAAAAGCACATGGCTTCAATGCTAGCTTTTACTTCCAGGTTTAAAGGGCAGTAGAGAAGATTAAAACCAGAATAACTGAGAATGCTCTGTGAACTTTCTATTGAGCAGAACACAAAATGGCTGCAAATGGATGTAACAGTTGAAAACAGGATTAAGCAATGTAGCTATTCCATGTGCATCAGGAAAAAATAGTTCTTTGTCTTAGTACATGAGCTCAGGAGTACCTTTGCAAAGGACTCAGATGCCCAGAGGCAGATTTCAACAGTTTAGGGATAACCTTTATCACATCCAACTCTAGCCATACAAACGTATCTTGTATGAGCTAATTATTTTGGTTCTTGCTATCATTTACAGAGACTAACAGACACTTCCAGGGAGCAATTCATCCCGTGACTATCTTAGAAAGGGATGAACTTGAGTTCTGGAGTGCCAAACTCTCTCTTCTTCGGCTACAAAAGGAAAAATTACTACTTTAGTTAATAGTTGTCTTCCAGATGGGAACAGTTTGTTTGTGTTAAATGCAGAAACAATCGGGACCAGGGACATGACCCCCATCTTCCCCATTTCTTAACAGCTAGCCTAAACTATACCACACTGGATGTCACTCTGGTGACAAAAATAGCTTGTTATTCCTTCCCCATGCAGAAATTCAACAGCAACTTTTTAAAGAAAAAAACGAGGCCAGGGCAACTAGAATCTCTGTGGGTAGTTTTAGCCTCAGGGGATCTACGTGACAGAAACTGGTTCACTAAGAGCTAAAAACACTTCACTCATGGCTCCTGCCTGAGCAAAATGATGGTGTGGTGCCAATCTACTTGCCTGAGGGCATGCGTCAAGATGTCTGTGCAGCTGGATCTAATTGGACAGACTGGTATCGGTAGTCTGAGAAGAGATGCTGCAGAATTAATTATCTGTGGGCACGGTATTTCACCTCGACCATCTCAAGTGTTCCCTGTGTGATAGAACTGAGCTTCTCCAGCAAAGCAATTCACGGTAAAGTTAGTGGTCTTCTTCCAAGGGAACTCTGTGTTGTCTAACCGGATAGTCTGGCAACACTGACAAGTTTTCCAAAAGAACCCACATATAAATTCTGAAATTTCTGCAGCAATACATTTTCCTTCTAAAGGATGTAACATGAATTTCTATGAAACACAAACTTTCATCAACTGCCCTCCCACATCCTATGGAGGGTCCACTGGGAAATGAGATATGTATCACCTAAGGCCATCCCAGAGAGTAATACTTTAAATAAATAAATCAGACCCATTTGTCTTTGTCAGGAGATATCTTTTAAATAAATCTCTGCTTGTCCCCATTGACTGTCACTGTGCACAACTGCAATTGGTATTTTCATGACATGGAAATTCCACTATTATTCTTGCCAATCAGTACAGTGCACACTTCACTTTTATTCTCATCATTATCTTTGTTGTCAATCTAAACATTAATTATTTTTCCTCAGTTACAGTTTTTCTCACCAGTATTTCCCCTTTGCATTAGTATTAATATAAATATCCAAACTATTAGCTGATGGTCTAAGAGCTTTTACTCAAAAAGAAAAAATTAAAATCTGCGTCCAAGTTATCTCTGTTCTAAGATAAGAATAGCAATAAAAGCCAGAGTCATATAGATGATTTTTTAATGCTTGATGCAGTGGCAATTGGAATGAACAAGGACATTTTTTAGGGATGGGAAAATATCAAGGACACTGTAGTGTCACTCAGCCAGCTGTATACTGCTCAAATGACATTGTAGGCCATACTGCAGAATAGCTGTCTGAGATACATGCGGAATGTCAGACTTCTGAGGAACAAGAGAAGGGGCTGGGATCTATAGCCTAACAAGTAAATATTGGCATAATATAGATGAAAATTTTAATCTTTGACTAGTTTCCCAAGTTTGCTAGACTGTGTCCTATAGAACATCCTCTGTTGACATCCCACCCAACAATCACCATAAAACAATTCCAAGTACATTAGCAGCTAGCAAACTTCATGAACACGTTGGTGGTTTCTGCAGAGAAAAATAAGCATTGAGAAGGTGTCTTTTTCTTACAGGAAAAAAACGCATTTAGAATAAATAGACAACATCTGTCTTCAATTTTTATTAGAAGGCAGATTTGCCTATCTCTGCCTATGGCAGTCTTTCTAATACATTTCTGAAAAATGGCAGCTGGTTATCAGACTCTCTAAATACGACTAAGGAACAAGGCACGGAGTTTTCTAAGGAATACTAAAGACAGTTCTAGACCTTATCAAAAAAAAAAAAAAAAAAGATATAAAAAAAGATATTCCTGTGCATGCTCTAAACTGCAGGAGTCTCTAACCCCATGCCCTTGTACTCAAATGTATAATTTAGGTTGACCATAAACTTTTCCCAGAATGGCCTTTATTTGCTAAAAAGGTCAGGCATTTGTGGGCTTAGAAAGTATTTGCACCGTACTACAGAGCTCGTTGGATCTCTGCCCTGTTCTACCGAAGTTTTTCCAATGTGTTCTCCAGTGAATCATGTCTTGACAATCCCTTCACTTTTCAGTTGTAATTGAAAGACCTAAGGGTCTGAGTTTGTTCTCACATGCATCAATATACTGACATAATTCCAATGGCCTTAAGTCATATTTATACTAATGCCTTCTTACACAGTGTTGCCTCAGAGTAGAAAGCAGTATAGAAAAGTATTAATCAGGATTGGGCACTGCAGTCCTGACTAGAATTTCTCACTTACAAAAGACCAAGAAAACAGAATCAGAAACTGAGACTTGTTTCAAATAAGTGCAGAGGTTGCCCTTTCTATAAAGAAAGGAGCTGTGAAGCTCTTTAATCTAACTGAAAGTTGAAATATCTTTTTTTTCTATGCTTTGCTTCTTTTATCACTATAGAACATAAAGCCAAGAGAAAGGGAAGGGCGATTAAACACCCTCTAGTAGAAATCCATGGATGCAAAGCATTTCTCACTCAGGATCTTAGCTGCCAGGACTTTTGGTAGGCAAGGGTGGTTTGCAGCAGCATAGACTTGTCAACAGATGCAGAAGATACTTTAAAGAAGTTTATCTGAATCCATCTGGAGAAAATAACTCGTAGTCACAGAGGTGCACATACTCACAGTCAACAAAGATAGTAGAGCTGAACAAGTCAGAAACCGAAATGATACCTGTAAAACTCTTTGTTTACATTTGCAAAAATATATGTTCTCTATAACAGCCTGAAGTTTGGGAGGCTGCAGTGTCATATACCATCAGAGACAAGCATGCACTCTCTGTGGATTTCTTGAGGCATACAATGCTTCAGAGTTATAAGAGAATAAAGAAGCAGCAAAGAAATACAGCAATAGGTAAAGTCGAAGACAATAAGCCAAAGTACAGTTAAATCAGGCTTTCTGAGTACCAAATCAAGGGAGAATGTGTTTCTTAGAGAATATAGCAGAGAACTTGTAGTCAAGATTAATGAACTATATTCCTGGTTCCCATATTGATTGTGTAGCTTAGCTCAAATTACTGAATTTCCCCATCCTTCATTTGACGCAGTCACTAAAAAAATAATGAATAAAAGTCAGGTTCAGTTCATTGTTTGGTTGCTCTGAAATCCTCAGATAAAGCCTACTGAACAGGATTGTTTTTATAAATGTCGATAACTTGCACAGCTGACCAATTTACTTCTATGAAAAAGAAGGGTGGATATAATGTTTTTGCCAGCCATTGAAGAAGACTGAATGCTGTAGAGCAAAAATTTTAAATTTTCTAATTCTGTAGAAAAGTAAACATTGATACCATTGACAAGATGGGAAGAAAGCTTTAATGTGGTAAGAGGAGAAACTGAAGTTATGTTCTGGATTATAGCTGAATGTAGCTTCGGGAATGTGCTATTTTACAGATTTTTTTTTTGCCTCAGCTTCTCCATCTTTTATAGGGACAGTTGTTTACCTATACTGGGGAACAAGAGAAGGCTTAGGAACAAGGACAACTCTTCATATTCATGCACCCTCTGTGCAAGTGTTTTTGAGCATAATGCTTCACTGTGCTTTCTTTTATGTAAAACGACAATGTGTAGCATTGTTGTGTGAAACACACAAATATATTTACTACTGCTACATATGTGGCACTCCTGGACTTGTACCTGCATACTTGGGCTACCTCAAAATTAAGTCTCATTTTTTTTACAGCATGATACTGCAAAGTGGCAAGTTCCATATTGTATTCTGGAAGACAATGAGGACATGTTAATGTCCTCTCATTAACAACTGTGCTATTTCATAGGCACTTCTATGAAATTTGATATATTGACTTTTTCATGTACTTTCTTTTTCCCGCTATTTGGACTTTTAACAGAGCATTAGTCTGTGCAAGTATTCCCATCGAAGCCAATTTGGAAATGATCTTTAAAGTAGGAGTTCATGTCACAGTATGAAATGTTCTTGTAACTAACATATTGCATCTGCTAAATTCTCATCATCCCGTAAGATTGTAATTCTGCTTTAAAAAAAGCACTGACATTTTTGCCTGTCAATATTTTCTCATTGCTCGTGACATAGTTGTTCTTAAAACGCGCAGTGAATCCTTTATATATATATACACCATCATTATGCAGGAATGTAAATTAAATGTAACACATATAATTGCCATAACCATGTATTTGGGGTTTTATTTTTTAACTTAGAACAAATTCTTTCCCCATTTTTTCCTTTGCCCCAGCAAATGCCCATACATGTTCCAGTATGAATTAAGGGTCTAGTATCTACATAATTAGACCTTTCTTTGACAAAACTTTTCAATATCTTATTGGCTTTCACTCTACAGATATCTTTAAGGATCCTAATCTGTGTCACTAATGGGTATGCAGTCTTCTTTATGAAAGATATTCTAAAGGTTAAGTCAGTTAAGGCTACCAAGTTTATATGAAACAAAGTTAGTCCGTGAATCATCATTTTTCATTTGCATACAGTGCTTATTCTACGTCCTAATTTAAGCAAGTAGGTAATAAGATGGCATTTACCTCCTGAAAATTTAGACATTGCAGTTATATAGTTATGTCTGATCTCATTACCTTGGGCTCCCTTTCTAGCCAGCTGAGAAACAGGACTGTATGTGAACAATTATTCTGATCTACAGGATGTATCTGATTTGGGCAGTAAAATTCTATCCAGAGAGACAGAACCAAAAAGTTTTAGTACTATGTGCATACGCAAAGGTGAGTAGGCAAGAGTTTCTCAAATGGCATCCTTTCAAATAAAATGGGAAGAACTTACATAGAACAGTATTCAAAGTGTATTTGGTGATCCCTACTTCCATTATTTGACATACAGTAGAAAGAATAGGGTGATAAAATGGAACTGCTTTCCAGAAGCAAAGTGCATCCAATGGTAACCTATTAAGTTTACAGGACCATATTAATTTATTACATTTTATGATGATGGATGTCTTTAATTAATAGCAGTACTGCTATTATTAATAATGATTACCAGCTACATGACGTTTTTTATATGGAGAGGAAATGCTGGTTATGTGGAATGAAGAAGGTTGCAAAAGATCTTTCCAGTCTCTGAATGTTTTCCATTTGTTTTTACAGCTTGGTGAAATGGGTTCAGAGAGGAGTTGCACGTTGTACGCTGGGATGAAGCACCTGCCCAGCACAGCTATGATGCATTTCTGAACTTCCTATAAGAAACAACAAACTGTTGCATTTCCTGGAGAAAGGGCTGGCCTGTGAAAAGAAACCTTAATGTTTATCTGATAATGATTCTCTTGTGTAAGAAATCAGTTCTTTCTGTAACGGAACATGTTCCTGCAAGTCTGGGATGCTTAATTATGCCAACACTTCATTTATCTGATGGCAAAGATCAAAGACATTTATAAGGCAATATAAATCATCTGTTCCATGTCTGTTTTTTACTTTCAGCAGTTGCCATCCCCAGATTTTTAGTAAGCTTCGTTTCAAATGCTGTTGTCAAAGGTTTTTAAGATTCGTATATATCCAAACCATTCCCATTTCACTGGGTTTTTTCTGAGTTTTCAGATCTTCTCAGATTGGCAGGGGGGAAATCAGCTGCCTGTGTGAAAAGGCCAAGTTCTCTGTAACTGAGTGAAAATTCCTGAGAAGGTTTTTTAAGGCATTACATTCTTGCTACAGTTCCCTGAAGGTGCACCTAACATTCAGATTTTTTTCACATTCAATGTTAGTGTTTTCTTGATCATTCACTTCCCCTTTCCACAGGGCAGTATCAACCTGGCAGGGAAAATCATGATCTGTGTTTATATAGTCTAATAGGAACTGTCAAAATAGTCACTAACCAATCAGTCACCTGTCTCTCATTTTCCAAAACATTTCATAATCCTTTGTGGACTTGTACAAGTTCCAGACAGATATGGCACAAGATATAGCTGATTTCAATTGTCATGTATTAGCAATAAAAATCTTCAAGGACTTCTTCTTTGCCTCATTATGAAACAGAAGTAAAAGTGTATGTCAGGGAGAATACCAGACATGGATAGACATGATTTTTCTTCTGAGTCCTTAATACGTCACGAAACATAAGTCTTCTCGATCTTTACCTAATGTAACACTCAGCAGCTCATACAGCACTTGCCCAGAGGTGCTAAACAGTTTCAAAGTGTAATATTGTTCTTCCATATTGCTGATCTCTCTCTTCCCTCAGGGATTGTTTCAAAAGTTCTCTGCCATTCTGCCAGAGAGAGTGCCCATTCCCTAGAAAGTGCTGCCTTTCTGTCCTGAATTTCCCCAGTGGACACCTACTTGCATGTGGTTTGCAGCAAGAAGCAGCATCTGCCATTCTGCATGTGCTGCACATGTGCTTTGAGAACACGCCGTGCCCAGAGGATTTAAGATATGCTCGTTGTGTTAGCAGATGATGCAGGAACAGTGGGGTGCACATGCTCTCTCTGTGTGTGTAGTCAGGGTTTCTAGATGCCCAAAGACTTGTTTCAGAAGAATTTCTGAACACTGAATGAAGACAGTGTTTCCCAGCACTGGCATGTTTTGCAGTATTGGGGAAAGGAATTCAAATATTTTTCCTTGAACTGTGCTGGAGATTGTGATTGGCCAAGTCCTTTGTTTCTTTTCAAAACAGATGTGACTCTGAATATTGCTTATCTGGTCAAGGAAATGAGAGAAAGGGAGCAAAACAATGTTACCAGGAAATAATGATCAGTATGACTAAGGTATCCCTATTCTGTTAGTAAAAATTGTCACAGTTATGCAAAACTTCAGCAAATCGCTGCTCTAAGCAACACAGACCTAAATAAAGAATCAGTTTTATAACCAGTTCATGGAAAAATCTAGCAGAATTTCCCTGTGCACAAAGAGGCCTTTATTTTGAAGCAGAATAACCTCTTGTTTATATTGAAAGAAGAAAACAGT
Organism: Gallinago jamesoni; assembly: GCA_025769975.1. NCBI lineage: Eukaryota > Metazoa > Chordata > Aves > Charadriiformes > Scolopacidae > Gallinago > Gallinago jamesoni. The sequence goes on along the minus strand of JAOQGH010000077.1, from coordinate 14,620,415 downwards.
CCTTTAAAGAGTCACTTGGATAAAAGCAAATGCTCTAGACTGAGGCAGTAAAATACTTTTGAACACAATATAAACTCTAAAACCAGCCCATCACCACATCTGTTTTTCCACGCTCTAATTGCTTACGTGCACAGAGCCAGAAGTACTGTCTACAACAGTACACAACCTCTGTCTTCAGGATTTCTGATCCAAAATCTGTTCAAATCCAAAAGTCTCCCCATTAGCTTTCAAAAACACAAGAATATTGACAAGAGCAAAACAAGAAAGACAGAAGTGAAGGCTCTGTGAGAAGTTAGATGGAGAGTACAGATTGCCCCATAGTGTTTTGTCTCTGAACAGAGCTCATATTCTGTCTGAAATAATGAAAAAGAGGGTCAGAGTGAGTTAAGGGTGCAGCAGTCCTGCTTTTATGTTCTACCTGTATTCCACAGTTTCATCTGTGTATGATGTATAATCTATGACTACTTTTAAGTTCAAGACCAAAGGTTCCCTCTCCAGCTTATTTTGCATAGAACACACCTACACTGAATAAGGATTCCTTAAGGTAAATTATTTTTACTTATATAATATCATGTAAACTGGCAGGATTGGGAGCAGTCTCCACATCACATAAGTATTTGTTGTACTGTTGCAAGTAACACCTGCTGTTAACTTTTTGATGCCCTGCCACTGGGAATGGATCTTTGTAACTGAAAACAAAACCAACTGCTAAGAGACTGATTTCTTTGGTGTGTTGGGCAAGGAAGAACAACAATTTTAGAAACAGGTATTGATACTTATTGATAGATATCTTTAGCACCAGACTTAAACTTCCTTCTGGACTCAACGGAGATATTTTGACTCTGTGATTTGATTCAAGTCTTTTGTTTAGCCTCGTATAAAATGGGCTGACTTCTGAATTTTGGAAAGAAGTGATAGAATTAATGAAGGGAAAGCGTATATCAGGTGGTGTGAATTTTATTTAAGCTCACTCTGCCTTGAAGGCTTCTGAGAATGAAAGACTGGTGAGATCACTGTAAATTACAGTTTGATTATTCAGGACACAGTTTTATGCATATCCAGACAGAAACAGCTCAAGACTCGTGGACTCAGTACTATTGATTACACAATCCAAGACCACATCTGATTTTATTTTCTCCTTACCCTAATTCTCAACAAGCAGGCTGGAAAACTGTTCATGCACATTTTTGAGTTCTGTGGTGATGTTCATGACCACTACTATCAGAGAATCCATTTTAGTGACTTGAACTAGGTAATTTCAAATGCTTGATTTTCACACAGATCAGAAGAAAAGAGGACAGATGTAGATGTATCTGCCATAAATTCATTATGCCTAAAGAATTTGTCTTTGTTCTTTGTTGATTTTCCATCTCCTTTTCCGAAGTACAGTAATGGAGGTAGACTGTAAGCAAAATAAAACATCCTGTCCTACGTATGAATGCCAGTTAAAATGAATTTGAGAGAACTATCAACTCACAACAAGGGAGCATTCTAAGCTTTCTCATTCAATGAACATTGAAAAGCTGGACAGAATAAGCCCAGAAAGTTACAGACTAAGATGACCAACCTAAAACTGAAGATTTTCCCCCAAAGAGGAGGTGTACTCTTTATTAATTCATCCTGACGTTCCTGTTGCTGCTGTTGCATAGTTGCATGCCATCAGATAATGGCATGAAGGTCAAAGCTCCCATTCTCATTAATGCTTTGATTAGGATGTCACCAGCATCCTTAGTCCACGTGTAATTTACTTGTGGCCTTTCTTCATAATAGGGCTTTTTGTTCAAACTCATGCCTTGCTTCTTTCAGTGTTTGGGATTCTTTGTAAAGTCCTTTGTAAATGGCATGTTTCATGGATTTTATAGAATATCAACCCATATGTCCAAACTCAAAAAATTAACGTTAGCCACCTAAGTGAGGCAATCTGGAATTTAGCATAGTGTCTTCATAAACACTGGGAATTGCACAACTCCATGGTGCAACCTGATCCAAACTGCTTTTTGAATGGCCTGTTGCAATTGCTTTCAAGAAGTATACATGAGGGCTAACCTGTGTGCCTCAGACTCCTAAGTTTATAGAGGAAAAATATATGGCACAAGGATTATCTCAGTTGGCCGAAATTTTGCACATAAGAAGCAGGTTTGTTTTTGCTTTTCTGTCGACTATCCCATGCCTTTTCTGTTCTTCCTTATGAAAATGTGAGGAAAAACATTGTCTGCTGTTTATTCCTTGACTTCTCCCTCTTCTACTGCATAGCTCTAGATGAGAGATGATAGTTTAATTGCAACCCCTTGCATAAAAATGGCATTTATTTCAATGTTCCTAGACAGATGGTAGTGGCTGTGAAGGAATGTTCCACTTCAGCTCTTAAAGAGATACAGGAAAGGAGATTGCAACTGAATGGTAAGGGAGCAGATTCTACAGTGATGCTACAATCTGAAATGCTCCTGAATAGAAAATCAATAACAAAATGCTACAAATGCTACCTAGACCATGAACCAAAGAAGAAAAAACAAAACAAACAAAAGAAGAGGGAGCCTGGGAAAAGTAAAATACATGTTAGAAAATACATTTTAAATTAACTTTCTCGGGGAAAGAGTATCTTTTTGTTCTGATCAGATCAAATTTATCAGGTGCTGTGGGAATCAGTTGTATAACGGCCATAATAAAGAGCCTGATAAAGACCTGAATAAATATCAGAAGTAACACTATTGTTTCTTGCTGGGTAGAAGGCAATGGACAATCCAATTTTATGATTTTTCCATCAAGATTTCTGTAGCCAGAATTCTATAATTTTATCATATTTTTCCTTTTTACAAATGTGAAATGGTTTAGAAATGTTTCAATGCCAAAAGGTTTAGACAGTCATGGGATTGTTTAGCTACATTTTTTCCTTTCAGCCTGATCTGAAAACTAGAAGGAAATAGAGATATTTCCAGGTACACAACTGGTCTGAATATTGCATATCTTTTTTCCACTCTTGAAATAATCAGAGAGCTCTGTTTTGTAATAGGAAACATGCCAAAATAGTTTCCTCCACTTTTCACACAAAGCTATCCTGCCAAATTGAATAGAACCAAAGATCACTGGTTAGTATCACTGGTTTTTACTTTGGGGCAAGCACTGTTTGGGTCTGAGCTAAGAAGTTTAGGGGACTGAATTCTCCTCCCACTTATACCCAATGCAATTGCACTGAGCTCCTTGGAACAGAAGGAGCTCTGAAAACAGAATCTGATATCTTATAGTTCCTCTTACTCAAAAGCTGATCATTTTTGCACCAGAATTTGCTTATTGTTCTGTATTCAGAAGGCATATGGCATTCAAAAAGCAACATGAACCTTCCATATAATATTAGAAGCAGGTTTTTTTTTTCCTGAAACAGTGTGATGGAGGTCAAATCATGAAAGCAAAAAGAGAACATAACTTAGTGAGTAGTGGGAGTTTTGGCATAGCATAAGGATATTCTTGTTACCTTCCCTACAACCTTACTTCAGCAGCTTAGAAAAGAGCAGTGTCCTAGATAAAGCTCGTTGAAACTAAGGACAAAACGTTACGCTCACTCTCTAATATGATGTAAAATAGATTCACGATGTCATAGAGGAATCAGTGTAAAACCTGGTATTTGTTAGAGAACTACAGAAACTGGAATTAACTAAAGAGATTCTTTGAGAAACCAACGTTCCTGGCTGGTTTCAAATTTAGCTATTACTTAGTGAGGCCTCAGTATGGAATTACAGTTAAAGAAAGGTGTAGGCAGACTGAAAGGGATCAGAAAATATGTTCCATTAAGGTTAAACAAAAGTGATCTTGTTTAAGACTAGGGAAGGAGATGAAATATGATCAGAAGTGTTTCAGTATACGTGAAGCTGTTATAATGGAAGTTAATTGTGAACATTGGAGAATCAGTCAAGAAATCAACTTAAATTTTCAGTCATGAGGATTTTTATCTGATGGCAAGGGGAAAACATGCCAATTAAGTATTGCACCAGGATATCTGAGGAAAGTCTGTTGTCTTCCATTTGTCTCCAGTGGCAGAAGTGCTTGATCCTGCCTAAGTGTGGGAGCACAGACAAGATGTTCTCTCCTGGTCTCTCTAGACCTACATTTCTATGATTTCATATTCACACAGAATTCAGCCTTTAGCATAACAAACAAGGGAAACTTAGTTTTCAGCTACTCCTCACAGATTCTAATCTAGTTGGCCCAATCCTTGTGTAAGAAAAGGGCAATCGTTCTGGGATTAGAAATTCCCTAAACTCAGAAAGTGTCTGCTTGCCCCAGTGAATCACTTAATACTGATCTATATTTCAACCTTATTATTGTTTCCGCCCCTGGACCAGTGAAGTTGATGGAAAGCGTTTGCACCATTGAGTGAAAACCTGCACTCCAGACATTTAGCTCATTCTCAGACAAATATATGAACCTGCAGGACTGTTATGAGTGAAGACATGAAGAAGTAGATCTTAGAGACCCATCTTGTCTTTAAACTGCTGTAAATCTGGACCTGCTTGACTTTTCCCCATCTCAAGTAACATTATTTCAGCTTGAAGAATTAAAAAATGGCAACTCCTCTAAGGGGTATTTAAGAAAATTATCATAGCTAATAGCTTTTACTATTTTCAACGTCTAATAATGTACCTCCCAAAGTAGGCAGAAGATACATGGCACCTCCTTACAATGACCTTATAAACAAATGTTCAGTAACACATAATGAGAAAGTAATGAGACGGGACTGAACAGAGAAGAAAGGAAAGGTGAAATATTATTAAGATTATGTATGATTATCCAATAAAAGCTCCTACATGGGCTGATGGGCTGAAAAGGGCATTTTCAGGGGAGGAGTTAAATGCATATATTTCTGCATTCTATTTAGTGTAAATAACCAGCTGGCACTTTTCTGAATTTTAGTCACTCTTGTTATTTATAAGCTGCAGCTGAAATGAAGCTTAAAATATTGTTGGTGTGCTTTTGTTTGTGGGTTTTTCTTCTTCTCTTAGTCCTTCAATATTCTAAATGATGCAATTAGCTTTTTATGGTTGGGGTTTCACTTTATATTTTATTCATAGTAAGTGTATATCCATAAATATACATGCACGCACACACAGAAGGAGAAAATCCTTTTACCAAGACATTAATGACTTCTGTTTGCAAAAGATAATTTTGCTAGAGCCTTGGTACCTTCTCATATCTTAGCAAGTGGACCCTAATAGTTGACTGTAAAACCTGTTATTGTATAAAATTTCTATTACTATCAGTGTAGAAAAAGGTTTTAGAGAAACAAAACTGGTTAGGATGATAAGTGTATGGTTAGCTGTAATACGACTCCATTAAATCGTACTGCATTGTTTCTATATTGATGCGATTCCATTAACTTACTCTGCATGTGTACCTCTTGTGGAAGGAATGATGGCAGTATATATAATCTTGGGAGGAGAAGCATGTGCTTTTTGATGACAAACCACAAAAAGAAACAAGTCTGGGCTTTTTTGTCAGAAAGAAGAGACGAAGGATTTGTTGTACTGTGCTTCCCCACCCCTCAACCCCAACAACTAATGAGGAAGCTTAAAAGGCAGAAAATCTCTCTCGTTAATTGCAATGTTGGTAATAAGAAGTGCATCACAATAAGGATCCTTCCTCCTCCTACCAATCTAATTCTGAAAAGTTCAAGAAATCATCTGCATGTGCAAAATTCACAAAAGAAATTAGAGAAGCAACTCAGAGATATAGAAATGCAATAAAATATTTCTCCTGGCTAGTAGTGTCATGTTTTGCTCACATGAAATGTGGCCTCAACTTCCAGAGCTGCTGGTATGATGTAAAATGTATTTTGTTCACCATGCATTAATATATATGTTAACTCCCCTAAATTCTGCCAAACATGTTAGTCGTCCTTGCGTTTTTAGTCCTGGAATTATTCTCACTTATGCTGATTTTATTCTCCCAGTCAGTGAAGGCAAAACTTTGAAGGTGCAATTTTAGATTTGGATATTTGCTAGGTTAATTAGTATACAGGGTAAAACATATATAAAACAAATTAATTTAGCAGTATGAGTGCAACAAGTAACCTCAAGACAGATTCTCAAAACAGTCTCATCACTACAAATTGTAAATGAGGACTAGAGGTGGCCTAATAGTGACTAACTTCATGCCAGATCTTCATCCCAGAAGCTGGGAACACTAAGAGAAAAATACTTAGGTTGAACCAGCATGAAGAAAAAATTAAAGTATTTTTTCTGCCAAAAATAGGAATAAACATAAAAGAAAAAAAATGACCATAAGATGCAATCAAGTCCCAAGTTACAACAATCTTATCCACAGACTGCAATCTTTCAGGGGTGTACCTGGTCCAAGTGGAGCCTTATCTATGAGCCACACTCTCTTCTGGGTTATACCTGCTGTGGCATAAAGTTATCCACAGCTACTCTGAGCTGCACCTGTTCCAGAATGGCTTTCTCCACGGGCCACAATGCCTTCAGAGATTTTTCAGTGTTTAATGAATAAGCATATGATTAGACAGAGCAGAAAATATCCCAAAATGCAAACTACTGTTTTCTCTTTCCTCTCTCTTCTCTTCTCCCATCTTTCTTTACTAGAAGCAAACACATCAAGCTATTGTTACAGCAATATGAGTGAAAAGGTTCTGTGCTTTCACAGTAAAGTGGGGAAAAAAAAAAAAAAGACCTATCTCAGTTTACAAATAATACTGCAGGGGTCATAAAAGTTTGACAGTAAAACAAAGTCACATACAAAGAGCTAAGAAAATCTAGACTTCACAATTTCAGCTTTTCTGGAAACTGAGAGCAGGTCTTGTTTGACTTCATTAAGATGCCAGCTACCAAATACTGGGAACACTACAGTAGCTTCACTCAAACATAAATTTAGCTCCACATTTGAAATCAGCCAGATAGAGGAAAAAAAAAACATAAAATATTCACTATCAGTGTAGAGAGAGAGCCCCACTTTGGATAACCCAGGCTTGAAAAGGAAAAAGAAAATAATCACTCACTAGAGTGCTAAGATTAAGCTCTTCAGAAACAGACTTATTTAGCCTACACACAGTGCAGCAATGATATGTCTCTATTACTTCAGGAACCCAAATTAATATCTCTCCATGAACTTGTATCATCCAAGATATATCAGCTTATTTAGAGCTACCTCAGGGATCTCTGATCTCCTTTGTTGCTATGCTTTGCATCACACAAATGCACATCAGGAGCAGGTCTACAGAAGAATATTGTGCTGGAGAAATCAGATCTGACAGTCAAAAGCTAAGAAGTTCATTTATCTTACGGGGTCTCAGGGATGCTTGCCTTCAGCCCCATGTCCCTGTGCTGCCCATTTTCCTGTATGAGTTGTGAAGCTCCTTGTACTTTTAGATCCCAGTGACTTGTAGGTGGCCTTAGCCATTGCTTATTCCTGAAGGATTCTTGAAATCTTGGAAACCCAGACCAACTCCACATGGGCTGATTAGCTCTGCAGACAGGTAACTCTCCATGTCACTTAGGCTGCCAAGCTTCCCAGATGGTTCACTTTTATAGCTGACTGTTTCTGAGCCTGATGAAAAATTAGGGGTCTAGGAAGGACTGAAAATACTCTTTAAAAACTATTTTTAAAAGATTTTGCTCCTGCATACCACAGTTTTCAAATTTGTACTTTGTGCCCTATTTTGGTACCTTTTAAGTTTTGTGGTTTTTTGTTTTGTTTTCTCATGTTTGGCATTTTCATTTAAAGGAACCAGTACAACCCGTCTTCTTTCTTCTCAGTTTTCTGCACCGCTTTCTCATTGTTTCAAGCCACCAGCTCAGACTTATTTTGAGCCAAAGTATCCTCCTGGGCTGCATCAGAGATAAAAAATCAGTGCTTTTTTTCTGGAGTCACGCTTCCATACATTGAGACAAAAAGAGGTATAACACGTTCAAGAGAATTGTGTTTCTCTCTCAGTACTCTGTTTTTCTCTTGGTTCCAATTATAGAAGTGTAAAGAACAATTACAAGCCAGGCCATATTCTTCCTTAATTATGAAACCATTGGATGGCTTTCAGCTTATTTTAATTTGTCGGCTTCATGAAGGAACACAAAGTATGTAAATGTGCTCATTTTTATTAGAAGTACTGGTCTGTTTTAGGATTGTACCTTGCATTAATTCTGCATCTTTGCAAGTATCTACTTACTTGCAAGAATGAAAAAACTTTTGATCCATCATCAAAACTTCAAAAAATCTTCTAATCATAGCTATAAAAGAGGGAAAGATGGAATGGAAGGTATTTAAAGAATATTTCTGAAGTGATCAAACAACCTTGAGAGACAAGGTTATTGAGACCCTTAATAAGACTGCACAACAATTATTTTGCTTTATTTTCTTGCAGAATACCTGCTTAGGTCTACTTGTCATAAATATTTACTTCCCTAAGTGTTGTGGACTTGGACAGATGAGCTTACCATGTACTTCTGAAGACCTGAGTTTTATAGGTCTCTCTGATAGATCACTTTATATAGTTTTGAGATGGTATTAGTTATGCAGCAATGTATTATCTAAATCAGATGAAAGTGGAAGTACAAGGACACCTCAAAACTGGTAAGAGCAAAAAAATTTCCCTGGGATACTAATCCCAGATCAAGCAGGGAACCTGGGTCAGCTAAGCTGATGTCACTGGCAATTTGCTTATGTTCAACCCTCCAAGAAAGAAGCCTGAAAATAGGCAGTGAAGTTGGAAAAAAAAACCAAAACCACCCAAAACCCAACCAAACAACCCAAAAAAGAACAACTCCCTATTCCTGAAACATTCTGAAATTGGATTCTGGTTTACAAACAAAAACAGACCCTATTTTCCACTTGGCTAGAAGCAGAAGCAGAGGCTCTAAAAATGTTATGTGATCAGATCAAGAATGAATCTTTTGTAAGAAAAGATTGACTGACTAGAAATACATTTCCTTGGGTTTTTTTAGGAAATCAGGGGAGCTTTGCAACAAAAAGATTCTGTTTTTCAAAAGGGTGCATGCAACAATTTCATCAGTTTGTTGTATTTGAGAAGATTGAAATATTGTCATGTTTACACAACCCAAGCATTTTCTTATAATTTTGAAATATAACATTGATAGGTGTTTTAAGTTTACTGATGTAAACACTTCAGAAACATTCACATTAAAGCATGAATCATTGAATCTTATGACAGAAACAATTTTAAAAATTTTAAGAGAAGGCTATTTCCCCTTGCTTACACCTACCACATCCTTTTTTACAAGTGTCACTCTAAGAAAGTAATTTAAATTCTATATTCAATTGTTTTATCTCTGCAGCTCTATGGAAATGTTGCTGTAACACTGGAAACCATGACAACTGATTCTGGTTTCTGATTTCACTACAAGGTTTTACCTTACCTAGGTTCATGAACCTTTCAAACAAGATGAAGTTAATCAATAATTTCACAACTGAATCTTTCAGACACCTGTGGTTTGATAGAACAGTACTGTTGTCATTTGATCACTCATTTGAAAGAAGTCGCTATTACAGTATTACTTGAGACACATGACTGTGCTTCTTTAATTGTTGCTCAATGGTCCTACTATTTTTGGGGAAAAGGACAATCAGGAAAACCTCCAGATACAAAATACCCTTAAGAAATAAATTGTGTGGATTTATGGCCTTAAATAGCTAAACCCAGACCAAGTGTCACACATAAACATATTGCTCTGAGGAGTCGCACTTTACTAGTTCACTGGTTTTAATATGCTTTTCCAACTTCTTCTAAGTCACCAGAACTTGGAAGTGAGGAGGAGAGGTCTGAATTTCCTGCCATTCTTTAGCATGGATCTATTTCACTTGTTGCTAAGCCTTCATGAAATGTCAAAATTACCACATGCTGGGAAAGTGTACTAAACATCAAACTGTTACTTGGCCCAGTAGCATTTTTCTTTTTAATTGTGCTTTTGAGCATGAAATGCCCTAACAAGTCACAGTTTAGGACTGTTAATCATGACAATTTAAGAGTTCCCTATAGCTAAGAATGCATGCAAAACAGAGACAGAATTTAAAGTATCGTGTTAGCTGGGTTACACAATTCTCCTCTCATTATGTTGGTATTTGTAATTACAATCTTTCACTTCTGAGTTCCAGCCTTTTGGTCTGAATGGGAAGAAGCCTAAAAAAGAGATCTGTAATAGGTGACTTCACAAGTCACTAGTTTAAGGCACAGGCACAACCACTCTCAGAAGAGAGTTTTTCCTAATTCACTGCTAAATGTTTACTGGCATAATTTACTGTTTCAATTATTATGTTAGTGCTTTAGCAGAAAAAGAGAAATTAAAAAACTTTTATTAAACTGAGAGGAACCAAATCCCAGCAGAGTAAACTTTAGAATTACTTTGACTGCATTCTGACAATCTGTTTTCTCCAGAATCTTTGGCGACTGATAATTAGAATAGAAGCAAAATTTGAGAGCAGATAACCACTAATCTCGATCAGTCATGACCATTAAAGCACTTTTTCTTTTTTGTCTGGGAAGAAGATGCAGTTACGAAGAACTTTCTGATCTTCCAAGACGCCAAAGTTTTTCAGTCAGAATCACAAGGTGTTACTATTAACCTTCATTTGCAGAAGGGAATGTTTGTTCTGAAAATAATATTGAAGACTGCAAGATTGGTGCATACATAAATATTTGTCTTCTGGCATGTAATTTTTGAAAAGACCAAAAAAAGGTTTAGTCAGAACAGAACCATTCTTTTCATCACAGTGCAGAATTTAAAACAGCTTCATCTCGGTTGCTCAATGACTGATATATTTTATCAGCCCATCTCTAACTGTTTCTTCCTTTCCAATTTTCCTTTCAACTTTGATCTTACTCTTATTCCACTATTCAAAAACTTTGTTTTCATCACTGGAGATTGCTACTTCTCTGTTTTTTTAAATCCCCTTCTAACTCACTTTCAAATAATAGCAGTTTTGCAGCTGTCATTTGCTTCAACAGGAGAAAGAAGTTGAATCTGAACTTCACCTACATTATAGTGCTTGGGAGTTACAGAGTTTATATATTTGTCAAATACTGTCTGAGTGAACTTGGGAAGTAGATTAAGATCAACTCACTAAAAATAGTCCATTAATTTGGCTCACCAATTTGAAATGTGTCACATTTAATTTTAAGATTTTAACAGTGTAAATGAACTGATATCTTCAATTGAACCCAGTGGGGAATGCATGTGTTCAGTAACTTCACCAGATATTATTATTATACATTTCTATTGTTAGTTTCTTGTTGACATAATGAGCAGCTGTTGCCAGTGAATCGATACAGACTGTATGCACAAGTCAGAAACCAACGTATGGCACTGTCAAACTATTATATGCAATCCAGCACAAAATCGTGCAAAATCAGCTCGTAAGTATTCCTGAGAAGTCTCAACTCCTGAAGGAAGTACAGACAACGGCCAGCTTCTGAAGCATACCAGTAAATTATGTCAGCAAATAGAAAGGAAAGTGGAAGGACCTTGATTATATATAAAATACATATTTTTCAGTATCATAGACTTGGTTCGTCTATCTGTGTCTTGTGGAAAAATAGGGGAAGAAAATAAGTTTCTTGTCTATATTTCACTTACTCTTGCTTAGGATAGAGCCATACATCTCATTCTTTTCCACTGAAGTCCAAGTAAGACTGGGCTTGTTTGCTGTCTGTGATCTTGGTACGGCTGCACAGAAGCTCTCCTGCAGGTCTCTACCACCTCATGCCCTAAAAAGACAAATGTTATAGCAAAATTAATTAGCACCTTCACAGAAATACAGACAGTAGGGTAAAATCCTGGACCTACTGTAACCAAAGTTTTGCTACTGACTTTAATAGGATCAGGGCTTCTCTCAGATTCTTTATAACCTTTATCTTTAGAGGTTATGGATTTGATCTGTCCACCAGATCCCAAAAGTGAAAACAAGAAGAGGTGAGAATGAATACAATACTGCCCCTCAGATACATCTGGGAAGGAAGCAACTGTGTTGCTCATCTTGAAATGCTCTTAGAAATGACTTTGAGGTGTGCACCTGTTTCTGTTATGTTACTTCATGTACTTCATAATGGATTTATGTGTTTAAAAGCAACGTATTACCCTCGCATTTAAAAATAAGCACGTTTTTTATTCTTTGTCTAGACAGTGGTTCCAAAAAGCCCATTCTATTTTCAGTCAACCCAAAATTAGGAGGTGCATTTATTATAAAATATTTATGGCAATAACTTCATCCCTGCTCTGGAATATCAGGAGGGACAGCATCTAATTACCAGGCCTGTTTGGGGTTCATCTATTGCACGTTTTACCTTAAACTTCTTCCCTCTCTGGCTTTACCTCATTGATCCTTGTCCTGCCATCTCCTAAAGCTTTATAATTCTATCCTTTATTTTTATGGTTACCTTGAAGGTGTTTATAGACTGTAGAAGGTATTTATAGACTTTGATCATGTCCCCCCAGAGGCTGCTCTTCTCCAGGTCATATATTAGTTTAGCTCCCTGCGTGTTAGCTCATATATCTCATTTTTCTTATCTGTGCACTATTTTTGTTGCCCTTGTTTGTATTTTCTCCTGATTATTCTATTTGCTTCCATACTGTAAGAACCAATATAATACAGAATACATAATATAGGAGAATTCCAGGCATTTTTGTCCTCCAGTACTATGCAAAGCATAGCAATTGCTGCATAAACACTAAATATTATTTTCTCTAGCATGCTATTGGTTGAGAGTTTGATTTTGCAAAGTATAATTTTAAACAGACCCAGCTCAGGTCTGGAATCTATTTTAGAGAAATCACAGTAGCATTTTGTGGGACCGAAACCTCTGCTTTTTTCCTATATTTTCTGTGGCCAAGTAATTTTATTTCTATATCTTTCTTACACTCACAGAATTCAGAGTAGTTTTCATCTAGGTTCTCACACTGTTGTATTTCAAAAGCAAAGGAGGAACATGAAGGAAGAGTTTCAATTTGAACCCACACCTTTTAAATACACATGTAAAGCACTGGCTTTTATGTTCACTAGTCCACTGCTCTATATTGTCAATACTAATGGCAGCCTTCCTTTTAATTTCAACAGAAATAAAGTCAGGCTCTGAGACTTGGTGATATCCCCTGGGTAAAAGAGGACTCCTGTGTTCTAATGAGAATTGGAATAGTATTTTTCTACTGTCCTTATTTCTGTTAGATCTTTTCATGCCATGTCAGTATGCTTTTTAATAACTCATGAATACTGTCATTGCCTTTGTACAAAGGGGCTAACTATGAATGCTTTTTTGACTACTTTCTTATATAGATTGCACTTATATACACTGCTTTCATCCCTGGTTAACCTTTCATAGACTTTCCCAGCTCCACATAGGATTACAGCCTGTAAATCTTGCACTCCCGCATAGAATTTTATCCCTGGAATAGTCCTGCTAGATTTACAAAGCACTATTCAGATAGAGTGAAAAAATCTGAATTAATATTGCATATTATTTTCTGTATTCTGATCAGTTACATCTGACAAATCTTTTTATTCATTTTCAAATGCATTTTATTTTTGCTGCAGATACTAAGAGCTTTTTTATTTTTTCCAGAACAAGTGCTCTGACAATTTATGTGTACAAAATGATTACATGGTGAAGAACGCTATTTAGATTTCAATACTTTATGTAAATAATCCAATTAAACAATTAGACAAAGCCTAGTTAACTAGGGTTAGAGCACATGCAATCAAATGGCGCACATATTAGGTAGAATTTTAGTATGTCATCTCTCTCACGAGCATAATTACATTGCAAAATGAATCTATATGTAAATAAGTGGAGTTCTTGTATTTGAGAATAAACAAAAATCAGAGACGAGCCATCATAACTTTAATCATTGAAATTTATTGTTTATAGAGAGTAGGTTCATAATGAGGTTTGAAAAGAGTCTATTTTCAGGCCAGAATCTAATGAGATACACAGTTGTTCACTGTCCTGCCTCCTCATGTGCCATGTTTAGAATGACACATTTAAGATACTTATAAATCTGCTTTGACGTAATTTGAAAGCCATCCCCCTTGTTTTTCTGCCACTATTCATTTGCACTAGTAAATTCTCGTGTTCACCGGAAAACCTAACTCCAATAAATTTATTTGGCACCTGTTTATACAGAAGCTGTTTTATTCTCTTTGGGATTCACAGGGAACAGTCAGAAACTTAAGGTGAAGAAACTGAGGAAAGGACTCTCCCCATGTGTTTTCAGCCTGCACCATGGAAGACACAAGCCAGTTAAATCAGCTATAAACCCTTTAGATACTATCTGTCTTGCAATCTACAGTCAGGAGACACGTCACAAGGATTCAAAACCCTGCAAGGCTGGTGGTTGTAGTTTTGATTTGTTTGGGGATTTTTTTTTTCCTTTTTATGGCTGTTCTTTGTCTTTTGATTATAAAGGAAAATTAAACTGAACAGTGCACTGGCCATAATTACAGTACTAATCCACTTCATATCAATGTCTTGCTGGTTTATCCCTCACTAACAATGGAAAATACCCACAGCACCCACTCAGGCAACTTCTGGAAACCTTTCAAGTGCTTGCCTACAGCTGGATAGGAGCTTTTATGAGATTAAGTGTCCCACTGCTCTTTTGTACTCTACCTCTTCTGCAGAAGTATATAAGTTCACTCCTGCCTATGTTTTTAATCAAACTTATGACTTTTAATTTCAGGTAGTTGATTTTTGTAAATCTCTTTTTTTTTTTGGTGTTAGTAAAAAATCATTTGAAATAAATACTAGCTAGGAAAGCAAACCTACTTTAGATCATTAATATTACCTTTTGCTCGGCAGTGGGTCAGCAAGGTTTGTTTCAGACTTAGTGAGGCTTGAAAATCACTCCAAAATAAAAATACCAAACATAACTTGGAACAGACTGCCCAGGAAGCCTGTGTACTCCCCAGCCCTGTGGCTCGTTACTAATATTTTTGAGAAATGTTATTCAGGAATTAAAGGCACGAGGCTAGTCCCATTCCAGGCCAGAGGTGTGACTTCTGCTTGCCCAACGCTCTATGTGACGGGGCAAAGCCAGGCCCAGGACAGCTCCAAGCTCATGTTTGAATCAGTAATTATAATGTTATAATTATAAGTTCATTTAGGGACCAGAAGAAGCTTTGATTCTGGTACCTTGTGGTGGCCATATGCCTAAGGAGGAAGCGGAGCCTGAGGGGAGCCAAAAGGCCCTTCACTGGATGGAGGGCGATGGTGAAGAGCAGGGACGGGTCCCAGCCCATGGCCCAGCCTGAAGCCAGGCCCATCTCCCGACATGAGGCCCATGAGGTGCTGGGCCTTCGTCATAGGGCTGCTGCTGATGGGACACCCCAGGATGCCAGGGACGTGGGGTGCCTGGCACTTTGCACTCCTGGGAGCCTGTCAGGGGTGGCTGAGGCGGGGTGTCCCTCACCTTGACTGAAATTGAGGAAACGCAGGGTACCTGAAGCCATCCCCTGAGGGAGGCGAAGCTGCTGTGGCTGTGGTGGGTCTGGGAGGCGAGGGACAGTGGGAGAGAGCCGGTGGGTTGAGGAGGCAGAGCTCGGAGCAGGGGTCTGGGGACCTGTGTGCCTGGAGAACAACCCCCTGCACAAGGACAGAGGGGTTTGGGAGCAGATCTGGGAGGGACGTGTTAAGCAATCACCCGATCTTGATACTCCTGTGGAAATACCCTCAATGAAGATTTTGTAATGGATGTATATTAAATCTGCTGTAATGTTCTCAGTGCTTTGCAGTGATGAGGTCTGAAGTTTGTAGTCAGAGTTCAGGTTATTGTTCTGTTAAACTTGATAACTAATGTGTAGAGGTAAAGGTTAAAGTTTGTAATGAATATATGTTCAACCTGATGTAATCTTCTCAGCCTGCTGTCAGTGTCTTACTGTGCGTTTCATAGGGGCAGAAGATGAGTTGTGTAATCGACATGTTTGGTTTCTGAATGATAGTAAGACATTGTGAAAAATGAAAACATATTTTGAGTGCCAGTCAAACATCTTTAGCAAATTGATACTTTACCCATCCAAGTATCCTGTGATTTGCTTCACCACTCTCAGGCCATTCAGCTAATGAATCTGAATATAATAATATGAGATGACTCCTACTTAACTTTCTCAATTTGAAGCTTTGGTGCCTCTGAGATGCATGTTATTTTTTACAAGTTTATTTAAAGTGGGTAGAAAACCCCAACTAAAGATTACAAATACAACACCTGGGAGATGAATACACGCACATTAATTTGGAATAAACTTTAAACCCAACAGAGGTCAGCACTGTAGCCTGGAGGAAGGCTAAAGAGGTCTAAAGACACTAATTATGTAGTCGTACAATTGAAATAATGGGGACCTGACAGTATGACTGATAAACAGCTAGAAAATTAATGAACAGGATCCCTGTCTTCCACCAAAGGATGGCTAAGTATCTGTACAACATACTACAGAAGACACTGGCATTATTTGCAGAATGAAACAGTACTTAAAGATTTGAACACATGGTATTTCTAACGACTGGAGACTGTGTGCCCACTGTGTATGTATGAAGTAATTAATCACTTTAAAATTACACAATGGGAGATTATAATTAATAAAATAATACTTGGCATAGTATATGAGGGAGGAGAAGCATAACTTGAATCTTTTGGATTCAGGATGCCAGAATGTAAGAATGCTTTTTGGTCACTTGTATTTTTATATTTTTTTTTGTCACTGCATAACATTGTGCTTGTTGTCTGTACCATTAATCCAGTTTTGAGTTGTCTCAAGTTTCACTCTTATCCAAGGTGAAAGAAAAAAATTTTCTGAAAGAGATAGGATTATAGAAGGAGTTTGGAGCAGTGTTTGCTATATCCCACAGTCAGGGTCCTTGGATAACCTACAGGTCCAACAGTAACCAGCAGCCACTGGTGCTCATAGTGGCTACTGGCAGATACAGAAGAGGTAAATTATATGAGCAATTACAATTATCATCAATTTGAATCCAGAACATTTGACATAACTTCCTGAAGAATGCCTTCATGTACTTAATGACATCCCTGGAGGCATTAGACAAGCTTTAGCAGAGAAAGTAGAAGAAACAGTGGTGTCTTTACTAGTCCAGTGGTATGAAACCTGGCCTAAGTGAATTTCAGCTCCATATCTGACCTCAGGTTCCCTTTAATGCATTGGAACTATCATCCAGACAGAAACCTGTGTATTACGCGATCCATCAGCAGGAAGTTTCAAAACCTGCTGTTTTAGGCAGATGCTACATAATCTTCCTCCAAGCTTTCTCCTAAACCCTAATGGTAGGAAATGACTGAGGGCTGAGAGACCTGAGAATTACCCACTGTAGCTGTGTGCTAATCCCATTTACCCAAAGGCATTTTCACATAACTTCAGTGAGACTGTGCTCTTTTCACTGGGCCATGATGCTGCCTCCTCTGTTCTGGAGAGCCACAGAGCCTGAAATACATCTGACCACATTTTTAAGCGGTATCTGTGCTACAGAAATGTACAGCTTTGTGTTTCTTTTGGGGAAGAGATGATCTCTTGCTGTAGTGCAAAGTGAACATCCCTCCTCGTGCTGGCAAATAATACTGGGCATTGTCCCACTGAAACGGAGAGAATATTTGATGAAGCAAAGCTTCAAAGAATCAATCTAATCTGTGCCCAGTTGTCTGGCACCATGTGTGGGTGTACAGCAGGAAGCTGTGTCAGCTGAGTGTACGCTTTCAGTGTAGGGCCCCGGCACGTTGTCGAAACATAAATGGTAAAAATAGTACAGAAAAGGACTAGGATTTTCCCAGATAAATAGTGGGTTGATATTGCAGTCTCCATTAACAGTAATGGGCTTTGATGACTTCAGGAGGCCTTGGATCACCTCCTGTGTTCCTAGAGAGACTTTTGAGTCATAATTTACAGTCTTATTACTGTGCAAAGCAACAGTTTGAGCTCTTGACTTTATTTGACACACATTTGTAAATGATTATCCTAATGACTTGATTTCAGCTGATTAAAATCTTACATAGTGTATTCTAGAGTTCTGAATACTTTCCTAAATGCATTAAAAGGCAAATATTTCTTTGGGGAACACTAGTGCCTTTAGAAGCATCTTGCTTTTCCACTTCCCAGGAATTTAATAACATTAAAAAAATGTCAAAACATAAGAAAAGCGAAAAGGACATTGTATTTATTCAATTTCAGACTTGGGATGTCGCAGGAAACACAAGCTTGTCCCTTGGACTGAACAAGAAGGTTGATGGGATTAGTAAACCGAACCCTGAACCCTGTTCATGTGAATCCTTTGCATACTGTGTGCTTTTACAGGACATTACCCCTGTAATAGCTGCACAAGGTTTATTAGTACGCAAGGCAGTAACATGCACGGAATCCTTATTTGTCGGTGGGCTTGTTTCATTATGCTTTCTCTTACAAACTAACCAAATCTGTTAAAGCACGAACTCAGCAAGCCTTGCTATTTTTTCAATTACTTTTTTGTATGTATGTTAATTCTAAAACCAGTAGTGTGAGGGTTGCTTCTTACTGTCACTGCACACTGTGTCTAGCAAAATAGGGTCCTCATATTGATCTAAAGGTGCTGGAAGAACAGTAAAAAAAAAAAGCCCAATAGAAATGTAAAGCAATCCAAGCCTACTCCCTCTGCTGGTGGATGTATGTCTCCTACTGTGTGTTGACTAGCAAAATCAACCACCACTCTGAGGAGCAACAATGAAAAATGACTTTATAAAAGTGTCTTAGCAAATAGGAATATGGGCTGTAGAATTTTAAAACATTTAAAAGAAAATATCTTACCACCTGAATTATTCAAAATTCTCATTTAGAAAAAAAATATTCCAGTATAAGAAATAGAATGATCCCTTATGCAAGAAATAAGGCATTTCCAGAACTTATTCTGCTCTAGAAAACTGGAGGAGAAATAGTCAACATGAAATTATAACAAGCTCTTGACCTTCCCTGGCCCTTTATGCATTTTCATGAAATGATGTAATTCATTATTTCCACTGATGTGTGCAGAGCGGTGGGCAGCTTACTTTGTATTCATTTATTCAGTCCTGAGTAATCTGTGTTTAATAGAGTGCTGGAGCGTGTCAGAATGAACAATTAAACCTGATTGTTATAGAAGACAACTTGCCATTATTGCCAACATTAGTTGTATGTGCTTTATATTTTTAATAAAGAAGGGGTGTTGCAAGTTCATATATAAGCCCCATATTAAAATTGTACACTTTTTTTTATTTAGAATGGAAATATCTCTCGCACACTTGGGACCGTAGTACTTTGCATTGAGCTCTCAATTGATTGATGATGCAGGCTGTAATTTTTTGTCAAGTCTGTTCTGCAAGGATAAACAGACTGGGAAGACCGAACAGAGAATTAGGAAAGGAGTGGGATGGAGAGATCAGCTATCCCATCAGAAAGGTGCAAAGTTTTGCAATAATATATTGTGTGGTGCTGAAACTGAGTGATTTTGCTGACTTCTCAAAGGGGGGGAAAGAAAAAGGCAGCCTGTTTCAAGGATAATGCATTTGGTAAATCCCTCTGCCTGGTGGGCAAAGAAAAAAATAGCCAGGAGCTTTTTAAATGAATGGGGCAGAATGCATATACAGGGAATCCCAGGGAGTGAAGGAGCTATGGAAGAAACAGTCTAGTGAAAATTATGGGGGAATATGATAGTGTGTATTAGTTTTGGTACCCTCTCCTAAATGACATCATAACTGTTCCATTGTGCTCCACAAAGTCCTAGAGGACTCAAATCTCCCAGAATAGCAATTTAGTTCAGCCAGTGGGAG
Organism: Gallinago jamesoni; assembly: GCA_025769975.1. Taxonomy (NCBI): domain Eukaryota; kingdom Metazoa; phylum Chordata; class Aves; order Charadriiformes; family Scolopacidae; genus Gallinago; species Gallinago jamesoni. The sequence goes on along the minus strand of JAOQGH010000077.1, from coordinate 14,600,634 downwards.
CCTGTGAGTTTGGGGTAGGAATACCTGAGTTTTTTAGGGTCACTGAAACCCTAAATTCTCAGTAGTGTATTTACAGCCTTGCATTGTAGTGTTTGGATATATGCATGAATATTATACAACTCTTGTGACAATTTGGCTTTTCTCATGAGGGAAATGCAGGGGTCTCCATGAATTCCATGAGCAGGAAGGGTCAGCAATTGCATTTGTATTGAGAAATTAGTGTCTTTAAGGGCCTGATTAGTCCAGATTTCAGTGCAAGCTGGATGAGCATGGAGAAGTCTTTAGGTGTATGCTTGTGTTACTGTCTGATGTGATTCCTCCTCCGTGCTTTCTTCACCTTGATGCTTAACAGGTACCAAAGCAATGAAGAATATCCTGCAAGACCTTCCATTGTACTGAACCACTGAACAGGGGAACGGCGACAAGAGAGGAAATACAAGTGATTGAGGCCAGTCTCCCACAGAAGCATGTCATTTGTCCTCTTAGAAAATGGGTGGTGCCTTTTGGAAAATGTGAACTGTCTCACCTTTCCTTTTTCATAGTAGAAGTTGGTAAAGTGTGTCACACTGGTAGTGGCCTGTCACACGAATGAAGGCGAATGTGTGGAGGCAGACCAGATCAGTCAAAGATTATCCATCAGATGATATCTTAAGTGATCACCGGCCATGCACAGTCATTTCCATGCCCTGTAGATTATCAAGGATTAATGAGGTTGTATTGTGAAGCAGGTTGGCAAGGTGGGGGTGTAAAGAACAGTGAGAACAAAGCATTTGAATGTTGAAGGTACCAAATACAGAGCTTCTTGCCAACAATTTTCTTGCCCTGGGGTGTTCAAAAGTAAAGAGAAGATATTTTGTGCCAAGAAGCAGGTGGCTGGAGGAATTCCTAAGAGAGCCCTGGGAGCGTGTGTCATCATCTGTGCCTTACTTGCCCCGAGTGCAATGAAGCCCTACGAAGCAGCAGCGGGAGTGGTGTCTGGTGTTTATGTCCTTATGCATGTAGACAGCTATGAATTTTTAAGGCTGCAAAATGAAATTCATTTTGCAATAATGAAGATTTTATCTGAGGTAACAAGGAACACCAACTCAATGTTTCAATTCAGAGGGATAACACAGATAAAGCAAGCCCGCAAGTAACAAAACAGATAAACATGAATAGGTCAAACCTGTTCTGTTAACGCTGTGAGATAGAAAGTTATGAGAAAGGAAGTGAAAAAGTGCAAAGTGCTTATCGGCACAGTGCATAACATCTCCTGCATAGTAAACCTTAGCTCTCATTCTCTTCCATTGGCTCCAAGAAGCTTCAAAAGCCAGCACTGGAGAAGCAGTTACAAGGTGCATCTTACATGGTTGTGCAAACTGGATTAAATATTGCAAAGGCTTAGAAGCAGTGTGCTATACGAGGCAGTAGCCCTTCCACAAATGGCTCCATCTTCCATTTCTGGTTATTTATTCCATTGTTGGTTCTTGCAATGTCCTTCAAATACCAGAATCCTTCAGGGCACAGTGTCTTCTCTCAGTAGAAAATACTGCTCATTGAATGATGTTAGTGTACCGATAAGTACAGATTATGTTTTACAGCTGACCAGTCATACCACAAATGTTTCTTTCCTAAGATAAAGACATTTCCTCCCTCTGCCCCAAAAAGCACACTTGAATCCCTAGCAGCTCATTGACCATCGTGATGGCAGGAGTTGTGAGCAGATGATTGCTTTCTAAGCAAACAGCGACTCATTGTTTCTTACACCATCCAGCCAATTTACAACCAGCAGGCTGCATACCACCAGCTAAAAACACAAGGGCTATTAAGGATTATATAAGGTGCTCATTGGATGTGTCCAGCAGATTAGCACAGTTGTCGAGAGCAGGTGCTTCGTTAATTGTGATATATTCAGAACTGCACTCTGTGCTGGAAATGACCCTTAAATGGGCACCTCACACCAGTGAGATGAGAAGACCCAGTGCACTGAGCTGTGAAATAAAGCAGGGAGAGAGGATGACGGTGGCCCAAGACCTGTTCACCTCGATTCGTTGACAGTGTTGTCAGGGCAGCATTTTTCTTATGCCCCAAATCTTTGATTTTATTTTTAATCTTTCTCCATGGTTTTTCATTTAGTATTTTTACAGAATGAACTAACTAACTTTTAAGGAAGCTTGTAAAATACTTTTGAAACAAACTGTATGAGCCTAAAAGGTTTAAGATGAGAAGCTCTTTGTTCATTTCCTTGTTGTTTCAAAGTTAAATTATGCTGCCTTTGATGCAAATATTTCCCCACTCGCCAACCACATGTAGAAGCTCTTAGAACTTGGGTAAAAGGGACTTTAGACTGCTGCAATACGTAGATCACAAGATTTCAGAAACACGGTGTAGCAGAAAGGATATTGAGACAGCTGCTAGCAGGGTCCGGGGCTGGTGGAGCTTGACTTTTGGGGAAAAATTGAACCATAAGGGGTTGGTGATCCCCTCAGCTCTTTTTACAGCACGTGGCTGCTGGGGCAGGCGCCGCTGCCTGATTTACTCTGTCTGGGGCAGGCAACACCCCTGGGGGGGCCAAAAGCCCGGGCCAGGGGAGGGCAGGGGCAAGGCTCTTAGCAATGCCAAAGCTGAGGAACAGCAAGGCAGCACAAATGGCAGGATAATTGCAGTTTGACTCATGAATTAAAACCAATTTCAGCAAACAGACTGCTGGAGAACAGTGAGTTGACAAAGGAAGAAAGCCCTTTCCTTTTGTGCTTTTTCCACCCAGAATACTTTGATATGTTTCCTTCTGAATTGTGTCTTCAGACAAATTTTCTTTTTAAAAATAAATAAAATGGAGACCAAAATAATTAAATGCCTGGAATTGAATATTTATTCTGCGCCCAAATTTTTTGCCATTTGTTTACTTTATTGGCTGACAAACAAAGAAATCCATTTTTCACACATCTCTAGCACAATATTAATCATCATGAGTACAAACAGCAGAGTCTAAGCCCATGTCTATTCCTACTGCCTTATCCTGCTTCATGTTTCTGCATACTGAGTAGTACCTACTCCAGAAGTAAAGAAAATGAGGCTGTGTGTGATTAAACGTGTGAATAAGGCTGGCAGTTTCAGGTCAGTTACCTACTCTTGGGATCTCAGATATTAACATTGTTATTTTGCCCTAAAGAGATGATAACAGCAGTTCTCTTTTAAATACATAAACCTCACTCCTTTTTTTTTTTTTTTTCCTTTTTGTTCTTACAGGTTTTCAAACATGACTTCATGTGGCTGAGAGCTCACTGCAAGGTAAAGGGATATGGATTATAACAAGGCAACACGTGGAAAATGCAAAGCAGCTTTGATGTGCAGGCACAGAAAGGCTTTACAGTTCAGAGGCTTGTTGGAAGTGTGCAAAGGAAGGCGATAAGTATATTGCCCCTTCCCTGCTGGGCTTCGTTCGGAGTATTAGGAAGACTTTTCACCACAGTGATGAGCAAGAGCATCTTCAGGAGAAAAAAAACCAACAACTAGGATTTAGCTTTTGGGCTGCAAGGTCTGCTTTTCTACACACACCACTCCACCCTTAAGCACTAAATTGTAAGCTAACAAAGCGAAAGCGTTCAAGTTTCCTTCTGTCATGTGTTCAAATATTCAAATTTATTAACTTTAATTACTAGTTATAAGTATTTTCTTGCTTTTTCCCGGAAATACCAAAAAGTGTCAGTGAAGAAAAATCTATGGCCAAAGAAATGTCCCAACTTTATCACTCCATTTCTTCTGGCCATCTCAAAATTTGAGATAAACTTATGTTACTGAAAGCAGAATCCAAGATCCAGGCTATGAAGACCAAAATCTTAGGCCCAGAATCACTTTTCAGCTGTATGAAACTTCCTTGGAAGGTAGTTCTGCAGCAATGCAAGAAGAATGGAAGCTATTCAGATGGATATTTGCTCAGGTCCTCTGTTGTTCATACCATTAAAATAAAGAACCATGAGAAGGGTAAAAGGGCTTCTGAAGGCGTGTTATGTCCAGTGCTTTGGTAGGATATTTGCTGGTGATCATGGGCAGTGATAGATAAATTAATGATAAATTGATGTCTGTCAGAAGATGAATGAGAGCCAAAAAACAGTAAGTGATATGGTGATATAGAAAGTTACCACCTGTTAGTGGTTCCATCACAACTACCAGTGTTCACACTTCTTATGGGTAGCTAATCCAGAGAAAATTGGTCCACAATGAAAGAAGTTTAATCTAAGTCCTGCCTATATCATATATCTAAATAAAACACACTTCCAAAACATCAAAGAAATTCTGCACTTTTCTGGGTGGATACATACTCTTTGTTGGTTTTAAAAGGGCTTAGGTAAGTAGCAAATTTATGATAAACTTGCTAAAGAAAAGCTCTTCAGCTTCAGAACAGAAATATTCACAGTGTTCTGATAAGCTTCAGCTGAAATCAACCAGATCAAGAGTTAAAGGAAGCACGAGGAATATGTATCACAGTTGAGAGACCATCTTTAAATCTGGATCCAGACTGAAGTAATAATAAAACAAGTATTACGCCAGATTAAAAAAATAAAAAGAGGGATTGACTCAACTGTAAAGGACAAAGAACAGTCATTTTAGAAGCTGAAACAAAGCAATTCCTAAGTACACTTGAATAACAAGCTTTTCTCAAAATCGAGTCTCTTTTAAAACTGAGCAGCAACAATAATGCTTCTATTGTAAAAGAGCAGAATAAAGATGTTAATTAGTTTCAGTGCTGTCTCAAAACTGCCTTAGTGTGGCTGTTTACAGCCAGGGCTATGTCCATCAGTAGCTAGTGTGTGATAGATGATAGAGCAATAGGACAAGGGGCAATGGTTTCAAACTGAAAGAGGGGAGGTTTAGACTAGATATTAGGAAGAAATTCTTTACTGTGAGGGTGGTGAGGCACTGGAACAGGTTGCCCAGAGAAGTTGTGGATGTCCCATCCCTGCAAGTGTTCAAGACAAGGCTGGATGGGGCTTGGAGCAACCTGGTCTCATGGAGGTCTCCCATGGCAAAGGGGTTGGAACTCAATGATCTTTAAGGTCCCTTCCAATCCAAACCATTCTATGGCTCTATGTGGAGAATGATGCTAAGAATAGATTAATAGTAAGAGCAGTGATTGTTTCAGAAAACTTTCTGCTGCCCAAATGTGAAACATTTCTGCTTATGCTATTTTTTTCTCTTCTAATAATCCAGAGGATTTGAGGCTCTGCCTTGGGCAATGGGATGCACATAAAGTCCACCAGCTGATAAGCAGTCTCAAGAGGCATCGTGCCTAAGGCATGGTGCTGGTTTGGTGGTACAGTAAGTTTGGTTTTCAGTCTCCTAACGTAACTTCAAAAACATTACAGCTATGTGAACTGATATCAGCCACACTGCTAGATCAAGTTTGTTTAAAAATACTCAGGTGGGTGAAGGTGATGCATCAGACTCCACACTGCATCAGATTCTGCCTGCCTGCAGCACTCGAACTAATTGCTACAGCAGGAGCATAATCCCAAAGGCAAGTATTCTGATTAAGGATCCAGTCTCACATTACAGCAACCGCATCGCACCAAGAGGCTGCTGCTAAAAGAATAGTCTACTCCTCCTTCTCCTGTCAGCAGCTCGTTTCCACTGCCAGGTATGACATCAGTGTAGGACCACTATTTCCAGCACAAAGAAGAGGTACGTGAGGGGGGAGAATGCACAGGGCTGGGGGGCAGAGCAGTAACATCAGTGAAACCGTGATGTGGAACCACACCTTAAACTCAGCAGAAGGACAATGACACATGTACGCTTGAATCCCATTTAAGATGCTCTGCTGGTAAGTCTGGGATGTTCAGTACTGGTGATTGCAAAGCCATGGCAAAGGCATCTCCGTGAGTCAGAACTCATCGGGTACACCCTGCTTGCTGCTGGCAGGGGGTCTTCATCAGTGCCTTGTCTAGCAAGTAATTACTGCTGCGACCCTGTGCTTTCTTCATTTCGCTGGTGACAGTGACTACTGCTGTCCTTCCAGACTAACTTCTGCTGGAGAAAGAGTAAGTGAGCACCACCGTGTGAGTCAGAATCTGTTTCAAGCAGCCACCTAAGCTGCTTGTCAGAAAGACTTTATTAAAAACATAAACTTCTTAACTCAGTCTTAAAGCATAGCCCAGAAGTTGTTTCTTAATTACAATAACTCCTCTTTAGCACCAAATTGCTCAAGACACTTCAATTCCTCCTTTTGGAGGAATTTATTAGTTTCTGAAGTCATGTCATTTATTCACAACTATCATCCTTTTCTCTTGAATGTAGCTGTCAAGAGACAAAAATAAATAAATAGATAAGACTTCCCCCGGATTCTACCCCCCCCCCCCCTGCAATTTTCCCCCCAC
>JAOQGH010000077.1:14530820-14594181 GCA_025769975.1 Gallinago jamesoni | reverse complement strand
CCCCCCCCCCCCCGCAATTTTCCCCCCACCTTCCTTTCCTGACATTTATAAAATGTTATAAAACTTTCTGCCAGGAAAAGTATAAAATACATTTACAGTATAGTTGTTTTGTTGATTAGAAAAACATTGTTGCCGTAGCAATAAAGCAATAGGTTTGTAAATCTCCTCTGTATACTTGCCATTCATTAAATTTAGTGGAGTGGCAGTTACCACTCTGCAAAATACAGTATTTTCAAGGGAAGATGTAACACATACTGTTTCCAAGCCTGTTTCTTACAGCAAGTCAGTCAATTGTCACACTAAATCTGAAGTGGAGATTGATGAGGATTGTTGGGAATATCATATTTGTCGGAGAGGTGCTGGGTCACGCAGTCTGTTACTTTTCAACAAGGGCATTTGTTAGACAGCATCAGTTATAGTCTCTGTACCAGTGATTATTTTGGCCAATACACAAGCTCTGTGCTCCTTTACACATATTCTGAAGATCCAAGCACCCTGCCTAGGGTTAACCAGCTGCCAAGTGATCTTAACGTCTGTTACTGTTGATAAGACATCAGCAGTTTGCCTGTGTCCTTCGCACTGGACATTATTCACTGCTGCTCACTAGCAGCAAAAGTTATTTTTTGCATGGAAGATTTCCAAGCAGCAGATTCCACTGAACGATTGACTTGCTGTTTGATATTCAAAGTGAGTGCTTGGTTGCTTCAGACATACTTATGTGACTCCTTGTAAGATGGACCTTTCTAAATAACAAAGAAGAGAAATAATATGAGATGAACTGTGATAAACAGAGCAAGAAAGGAATCAAGAACATGTCTACTTCCGTGCAGATATATTCACCAATAATTAAAATCAGTATTAGCAACCTCTCGCTCATATGGGAGTTGCCTATTTGGCTCCTATCAAGGACACTAAGGAGTTTTAATTGTAGAGCTAAGAGTCTGGCTCTCTAAGATGTTGAATCAAAGGGCAGGACTTCAGGAAACTGTGGTTCAGGTGATTTCCTTGTTCCAAAGGAAGTGGAGGTTGGCAGAGAAAGATGCTGTTCTCGACCTTGGTCTGAAAACCCTGTCTGTAAGGCTATAGTTGTACAAGAGAAATACAATTTTGGCTTTGCTTTGCTTGGCTACTGGGTCAAAAGCCAGCTCCAAAGGCTAAGCCAGAAGGCTGTGCAAAGCATATGACAATTTTGAGCACATTTTTTGGGGGGGTTCATACAGCCTCCCTTGTGGTGCAGGTAGTATGTGCGTGCAGCTGCCTGCTGAAGGCAAGGTCTAATGCCCATTATAGACGGTCAGTACTAGGTCTCATGGGAATTCTGGAGCATTTTTTTCATTATGCAGTATTACTGCACAGGCAACATCTCTAGGAACAATCTGAGCTTCTGCCAAGCATCAGTGTAAGGAGGAGGTGAGTAAAAACTCTAAAAATTAATAAGGACCTTTTTCTGAGAAACTACAGAAAGAGCCAGCAGTCTTAGTTGCAGTCATCTGAGCATGTTCTCTACCTTCAGTTTCTCTTATTTTATTGCTTCCAAAGAGACCTGTGGTATTTACGATTTTTTATTAACACACCAATTTTATTTTTAATTTGGTTTCAGAGTGACTCTCAAAAGAAAGTAAATACTAGCAATAAAAATTAATTCAAAGAACAAAAATGCGTGATTTAAAAATAGGAACAGTGTATACTAAGGTTTCAAAAAAATGTTCAGAGCTAGGTACAGTTTAATTACATTTTAAAACCCTACAAGAAAATCCTTTTTTCTCTCCCAAAAATGAGTATTCTGCAAAGTTGTATCCTTAGTGAAATTTAAAGTCACCAAATGCATGGCTATTTAAGGGAACATTCTTTCAATCTGTGTCTGAGGAAGAGTGCGCTGGGAGAGTATCATTCAGATAAACAGGACGAGCCAAATCCTGAGATTAGTAAAGTGGCATTTTTAATTGTCAAGATGATGCTGAATAGACAGCAGCACTTAATTGTTGTGTTTGTGCTTCATTGAATCATTGTCTCTTTGTGTTGTTTTTAATTTGCTTTCTACTGTAACTCATGAAACTTACATTACTGCCATTAAGGTGAAATTTTTGAAGTTGCATCTGCTCATTGGTTTGCTGATTCCCTCTCTTGAAATTAGATTGATGTAGTGTTATATATTCATTCCAATCTAATGACTTTTCCAGAGCCCCAGAGTAAAGAAAATGGGTTTCATTAATTTCCCTAATAGCATCACTGAAAGACATGTAATGTGCAAAGTTAAAACTTCTTTTGTTTTTAATCTCTTAATGATCTCTTTTCCCTTTGTTCAGACTATCCTTAGTTTTACAAAAATAGAGAGGAATGAAAATGTCTCTTAGTGGATTTGTCAGGGAAGCGAGACTTCAACCATTTTGGTGGAAATGTTTCATGGCATCTTTATGTTCTCTACTGATGTTTATTCTGCTATTCAGTCCATTTATTGCTCCATAAATTGCAATGTGTAAGGTTTCTTTTATTTTTTTTTCCCATCCCAAAGAAAATGAAGACCAAGTTGCATCCTATTTGGCATCACGAATTTGTGACTTGTGTCTGGATAAAAGTCTAGAAAGTACCATTACAATAACAGGAATTTATTTTCATTGTAGTGAAAGTAAGATCTTCACATGTTTCATTTCTCCTGACCTAACTTCACAGTTGCTGAACCCAATTATTTGACACATAAAGTTTTTACTAAATGTTCTGTTAGCTGAAAAGGAGTTCACATTATTACAGTTTTGCTTTGGCTTGGACAGCATGAAATAGATAAATATCTTCAGAACAGGCTATCTGAATCCAGAGTGTGAACCAAAACCAGAAATTAGCTGTTTTCACGGCTTGGTTGCAGGATGAGAAATGAACAATCTTTGTTTTGAGGTGGCCCTAATCTTAATTCATCAGAGGAGTTCATTGAGTTGAAAGGTGAGGTTAACAATTAATTAGAGGCTTCATCAGTGTCAGGGCCAATAGCCTATGATCATTTCACGTGTCATTTTTTTTACAAGTTTAGGCTTGCATAAGAAGAACCTTCCATTATCTCTTGCAATGTAATTGTAAAGTTTTCTTGGATCCCACTTCCATCATGCCACCGAGCGAGATACAGTGATCTCCAGACTGCCTCAAATCAATATATTTGGAACTACTAAATGACTGCCCTTACTTAAACACTAGGCTTGCAGATTCTGGTATGGCCTTTTAGTGATGTGGTTTGAATATGAATTAATATTTTTTGACTGGCAGTAGGGTGCCACAAAGAGCCAAGTCAGGATACAAGGCAAATGCCAGATGTTGGGGATGTTTCCAGCACTGCAGAGACTGTTCATCTTGAGCATGGCAGACAAAGGACCACTGTTTCCTCTGTGGTATAATCCCTGAGGACAAAAGCCATGAAAATACCCCTCGCCTCTTTTTTTTACACCTGGACTGAGGAGAATGTATCAAGCTTGCTCAGGAGATGCAATGGGCATTTCACATAGACAGTGCTAGAGTTCATTGGCAACTCTATTTCTGACCATCATCAGACTGTGCTGAAATTAGGAATGGAATCCAAGCTTTGTCATTAAGCACTACTGTTGTGAGACAGACACCCACCTAATAAGTATATCCCCTAGAGAGCAAAAAAGTACAAGATGATGAAGCCATCAGTATTTGTGCATGACACATCAGATTTTCTGATGGGGAGAGGGAAAATTGAGTGGTTACTGACCTTTTATGAAATATTCCTGACTCTTGATTTTGGCTCTAGTATTGTTTCTGGAACTATCTGAAAAGTTTCTCTCTCATTAATTGAACATGCATCAGTGCATTTGTCCAGCTTATCTAATTTCCTAGCAAAGGATCTTCTAATGATGTTCTACTAATTTACAAGTCCCAAATTTTAGCACAACTTTTCATGTCTTTTGGCCAATTCTTTTCAGTGAAAATTTACTGGTTTGTGAAAATAATAAGCACTAATTGACCTACTTTTCCTATTATTTACTAGTTAAATTATGCACTACAGATGCTTTGTTGATGTGCTCTCCGGTCAACTCCTGCTTGTTCCAAATTTGACAGAAGAGTCAGCTCATTAGTGCACTGTCTGTGTTTGTGTAGGAAGAATATCATCCTATTTTAGCTTGATGTGTCTGACATTTTCTTTCAAATGGTATAACACAGCAAGAAAAACTAATCTTGAACTTGCTCTGCTCGCCATGTATAATGAAAAACTGTAATTATACCATCCTGAATCCATATCTATTGTGCATTTTGTTAGAAGTCCCAGAAGTCTACATTACACACTAATGAATTTTTCAGTTATGACCTAAAGGAAATGAAGTTTGGGAAGGTTTCTCAACAGAAAGACAAGTAGAAACTCAATTCTGAATAGTTTGGTTCATACTTATGAATTGTCATGGAAACTTGACAGTGCTGGGAAAATCTCCCTGTATGAGGTAATGCAGGCCATGCATTCCTTCAGCTTACCAGGTTATATCATATTATGATTTGTGATGATCCAGGCAATGTTTCTCTTCATTTAATGCTACTAAGTTCTCCATGTATTTCTCTGTAACAGCTTTGACTTATTTCCTTACTGCCATACATGACTTTAAGTGTTCAAAGACTTTAAAGTAATTGATTCCTATATCCATAGGAGTAAATGTCATGACAGCCCAGTGTGGGCTCCTCTCTCACAGGTCCTGCCAGGAGTTTGATCCAGTACAGGCTTCCCACAGGTTCACACCCTCCTTTGGGCATCCACCTGCTTCATCCTCCACCGTCTGCAGGTGGATATCTTCTCCAGCGTTAACCTCCATGGCTGCAGGGGGACAACCTGCCTCACCACAGCCTTCACCATGACCTGCAGGGAAATCTCTGTTCCAGTGCCTGGAGCACCTCTGCACTCTCCTTCCTCACTGGCCTTGGTGTCTGCAGAGTTGTTTCTGTCACATATTCTCACTCTTCCTTTCTGACTGCTGCTGGTGTTGTGCAGGGCTTTTTCCCCTTCTTAAATATGTTACCCCAGAGCTGCTACCACTGTTGCTGGTGGGCTCAGCCTTGGCCACCAGCAGGTCCATCTTGGAGCTGGTTGGCATTGGCTTTATCAGATATAGGGGAAGCTTCTAGCAGCCTCTCACAGAAGTCATCCCCGTAGCCACCTTGCTGCCAAAACCTTCCACATAAAACCGACACACAGGTGAGAAACAAAGCAGTTCTCAGTTGTTTGCTTCTCTCAGCTGTTGATGAAAACCAAGGAGTATACAAGAGTTTTAAGTATATTGGGCCACAGTTGGACTGGTTTCAACAGAGGTCACTGTTATCAAAGGATAAGTACTTTACTTGGGGGTTTCATTTTTTTGCTGGCAGCCAAGGGCAGCACATTTAAAATCAGTCATATCTGTACTTAGACTACTGCACCCATCTCTGCTGAAACAGAGCAAGGAAAAATTGCCATGGACATCAGCTCACTGCTAATCTATGTCACTGATCACATCAGCTGATAGTGCTACAAAAACACTGATATGGGCTGCAGGTTTAATATCTCAAGAAAGGATTCCCTGCAGAGATGTGTCAGCTTTATCAACCCTAATTTAGATAGTAGCTGAACCATCTGAACTTGATTTGTGTAGACACAGAAGAATAAAAACCAGTTAGTAGGCAGTTTACTCACATCCCATTTCTCAGCTGCACTGGGTGAATCAAGTGACTGCCACCTTATAAGCAAGAAGAGACTTAATTTCTTTTATGAACCCAGATTCATACGCACTGTATTTTAATCTCAGCCCCACAATACTTAGGCTCACAAGGAGATTACTAAAAAGAATAAAATTCATTGGATTATAAAAGAAGATAGAAAAGTTAAATGATCTGAAATACACTTTATATGAGACTTTCATTTTTCAATAAACCTTCAGAAAAGAAGTCTTTCTGTTAGAGAAAGAATATATTACTGCAGTGCAGGAGTTTTCAATAACTTCAGCCATTCACAAAGGATTATTGAGACATTTATGAACAGGGGAAAATGTTCCCCATCAAAATAAACTGAGATACGTTTTCCAAGATGCTAGTCCAAGCAACTGCTTGGGGGGTCAGAAAACTTGTTTGGGAAGTGCTGTGTGAGTAGGTTCTCAGTGGCTCTCAGTAAAGTACAGTAATGTGAAATGTTTGGAGTTGGACCCGATACAAAAATTAGGTACCTTAGCTCTGCTTCCTGTGCTGCATTTCTCCTCCTCCTTTTCATAAATTCCATCATATTTTCAACCTTTTGCACCCCCATCCTTTACAGACCTACTTTGGTATCAAAGAGCAAGACTCAAAGTTGACCTCTTAATCCAACATGAATCAGTTTTTGAAGACTGGCTGGTTTCATCTCAGAGTACAATATATGCATTTCAGTCCATGTATTCTGGGTTTTCAGTTGATTTTTTTCATTGTCCTGTGATTGTCTAAAATAATCATTGCTCTTCAGAGCAGAGCCAAAAGCCAGTGAGCTCTCTCCCAGTTATAGACATTTCTAGTACAGGTACCCTGAGCACAAGATAGAAGCATTTCCCTTCTTTTTTTTCTCCAAGGCTTGTGGGTTTTTTTAGCTGGATTGTACTATGAATCCAATATAGATGGCAGCACCCCAAGAGCAGCTTTGATTCAAGGTCTTAAACTGCTGCAGGAGGGGCAGAAGTTCAGCTGGATCCCCTTGGCTACCTTCCAACAGCCTATCTCATAGCACCTGGGCTTTCGGGGGCTCCAGGAAGGTCTGTGGATCAAATTGCTGGGGCCAAGAAGAATTGAACACCCAAAGGCCCTACTCTCCATGTAGGCCTAAATGGTATTCCTAGTGAAAGAAACCTGAGATAAGGATAGAAATACACCCCAAACAAATGCCTTCATTGAAAGCCCATCTCTCTTTGACCATATTTCTTTCCTTTTGAAATGGATTTGATGTAAAGATGTTCAGCGGACTGTGTCTATCCTTTCCCCAAGCTTTGTGCGTGAGCTCAAGTCCATTTGTCACTCTGGCCTGCTCTCCAGACAGTAAAATTTAGGTACCTCAGTGTACATAGGTGAAAAATTAATTAGGATCTTCTGCTATATTTGTGAGTTGCAGTCCCTCAAAGACGTTCCTATTTGTGCCTGAAATTTCTATTCTTAAGTGTTTTCTGTGCAAGAAAAGTTGCACCAGTTTAACATGATGTACTTGAACCAGTTTATCTCTTAACTGTTTGGATTAGTTTACAAAGGGCCATAAGTTAAATCAGTTTAAGGGAGATTTAAACTTGTTCAAGTGCACTTAATGGGAGAGTTTGCACTGCTTTAACATGATAGATCTAGGTATGAGTTGCTTAAACTTATGCAACATCTGTATATAGACAAGGTCTTGAGCTCTGCAAAGGGATGACATTAGAAAGGTGAATGGCATTCCCTCTGATTTTTGAGGACTCAATCAATATAAAGGATATGCTTAGAGATTTTGTTTGTTCTGCCAAGAATGCCCAGAGAGCAACACGTATTTTAGCAGAATAGAAGGAGAAAAGAGGGAAAGTCTTAAAATTTAGCATTTGAAAAGCAGCTACTCTGTATGTTTAGCTAACAGTTAACAAAGCTTAAAGGAGCCCAATCCACTCTTTTGAATGACAGTGCAAAGCATCTCAGCGGATTTTGGAAGCACAAAGTTGTTCTACTGAGACAATACATGCATTCCACTATGACATCACCCTTATGCTTAGCATACTCTAACACAAAAGTTAGAATGTCCATAGGAGATGTCAGCTTAGTGATTTTTATGAGGAAATGTGACATTAAATAGTGACAGAGCACCAGCTTTAGGAAAGAAAAATTGCATGCAAACATTTAGCAAACCGAGTTATTTTCAACAGGTTCGGAAATATCCTGTAAAGTGTGACTCACTCGTGCTTGCTGGAATAATATCTTCTGCTTCATAATGCACTGGAAAGAGCAGCCACCTGGTTTTGAAGCTCTTTATGGAAGAAAGGATCAATGCTTTTGATGAAAATTCCCCCTTCTGGGACTGCAGACTGTGGTGTGTGATTAAAAATAATTCACCTAAGAGTTTCACACAGAAAGGAGAACCATGCAAGGGAATGTAACCGCCTTAGGCACAGACCTCATCTACTTTTGCCTAAACACAGAACTTTAATGGCAACTGTTCTACTTCATCACACACATGCCCTTTTTCACAGTGAGGGATTTTCTATCGTTCCCTTGAGCCAGTGCAGACCCAAAGCATTTGTCCTGCGTGCTGCACTTAAGAGGTCTAGCGACACACCATGCAGCGCTGCCTAAACTCCAGTAAAATCTGTGCACAGCACTTCTTTCAACAAAATGTATTTCTGTATTTCTGTATTTCAACACCAAAAAGTTTTATGGAGAGAGCAGTTCTGATGGAGCTTTTGAGGGGAGGAAAGCTAAAATCACCTGAATTTAAAATCTGTGCACTTCCAACTGAAAATGGAGGTTTCAACCTGATAGCCTTTGGGGAATGCACTGAAGAGTGGACAAAGAGCAGCAAAAAACAATTCAGAAGCATCAAAGTTGTCATGAAATGAAGCCTTTTTCCTCTAGCTATTCCAGTCCTTCATGTAGCATTGATTTCATCTTGAAATTGGTTTTTCTATACCTATTTACATGGGTCTGGAGTTAACAATTCTGACCTGTAGAATATTTCAGATATCATGGGTAGACCAGCTACAACCCTGACACATTCTTCTTAATTCCATTTTTTTAGCTTTAGGGTGATATCTGTAGACTTAGGCTATTAATCTTATTGAATTTACAATCGCGAAAAATAATAATTATTCTTTGCCTTTTTAGGGATTTTTCCTAAGTGGACTGCAGAGCCATAGGACTCTGCATATCACAAGGTGAAAATGACTTCTCTAGATTACTAACTTTGGGGAAAATCTGTCTTTTTTCCCCCTAAAATTACTGAGTGAATGAGATCTTTCCAGATCATTTTTGAGATGAAGCCCAAGGGAAAAAATCAAAATAACAAGCACAACACAGAGAATTTGGAAAACATAGCAGACCAAAGATTTTTTAAAAAAAGAAAATTATCCAAAAAATCTCTGAAAAGAACATTTTCGATGTGCCCTCAGAAAATTTTGTTTATTTTTGGGATCCTATACTTGCAGCCACAGTTAATTGTAGCCAGTGTCCTAAAGAATGCAAATTCATTGCTGGGAATAGGAAAGTCTGTGGTCAAACAGGTGAGTGAACAAATCAATTACACCCACACAAACCACTGGCCTCTACACCCCTGCTCAGTCCCAGTGTGTAAATCTTGACAAGTTGGGAAAAAAATTCTCTGACTTTGGTGTTTTTCCTCCTCTCTATTAAAGCTCGAGTCATTATTTTTTTTCATCACTGAGTAGATTATTTCTTCTCTTAATGGCTTTTCTCATTTTAGATGATGTTGTCCTATGAGAAATCAGTTTTGCATGCTTGAGTCCATAAACTCGTGGACTTATGTGCAATGTCTTTGCTTCTCAATTTAAGTGAGCACATCTGAGCACCCTATAGCATGACATGGGTAATATTCTTGTCAGTCAACGTGCTGTCAATCAAATCTTTGTTTCATTACTTTGGCTTTGTCCTTTAGGCAGGAGACATTCATCTTCCTTACAATCAAATTTTGTGGTGCCAAAGGTTATGCTTTCTTCTTTTGGTCTTCATGGCCTTCTTATTCAAAGTCCCTCTCAAGTGAGGCCCATGCAGTAACTGGCACATATCTCTCAAACTTAGAATGGTACTTTTTGGCAAAGGCAAGCTGAATGTACTCGTCAGCTTCAGTGCTCACTGATGCTTAAAATGAAAGAATTGCATAGGATGATTGCCCTCCTCTATTGCTTTTCAATTTTATTCTGTTTCACATTTCACACTTGTAGATTGTGTCCTTCCTTTTCTTTCCTGAAGGGAAAATCCCCTTATTTCTCTCAATATTGGAAACCTTTTCTTCA
This sequence comes from Gallinago jamesoni, assembly GCA_025769975.1. NCBI lineage: Eukaryota > Metazoa > Chordata > Aves > Charadriiformes > Scolopacidae > Gallinago > Gallinago jamesoni. Next base: position 14,584,219 of record JAOQGH010000077.1, on the reverse strand, counting down.
GCATTTAAATAGGCACATACATGGAGAGGTTCATTTTTTAAGTCTTGGAATCGCCATGTTATTTAGTGCAACCAGGTGCATCCTGAAGACAGTATGAAACATGTTACTCACTTCTAAATTGGAGACACCAGTAATAACTAGAGATTCAGAAACAGACAAATGCCCATCTCATCTCCTCTGGTTAGTTTAGACATTTTGTTTCGGTCTTCCTCAAAAAAGTAGTATTTAACTTTTACCCTTACATCATACAGAATGATGAACAAGTTTCTGTCACCTAAGTCACTTTAGTTCACATCTACAGCTACTGGTGAAGGTTGTCTAGAAAAAGAGTGGAAACAACCAATTTCATATAGAATCCTAGAATCATCTAGATTAGAAGGGACCTTTAAGATCATCAAGTCCACCCATTAACCTAGCACTGCTGAAACCACCACTAAACCATGAATCTAAGCACCACATCAGCACCTAAATTCTTCTAGGGATGGTGATTCAACCACTGCTTCCCTGGGCAGCCTGTTCCAATGTCTGATAACCCTTTCTGTAAAGGGTTATCAAATGTATTAGTAATACTATATGTATGCTATCAAATATAATAGTAATAGTAATATATTAGTAATGCTAATATCTTAGCACAGTTATTATAATACTTCCAAGACAGGACCAGCTTAGATTGAGACCACAGATGCAAACATATAAAAAAGCTTAAAACCTCATTATTCATCCTAGAAGCCACCAGTTCTTCAGCATGTATGCGCAGTAGCAATCTGTGGTTTTTATAAGAGTCATGAGCTGTTTCCACACTGAAAGATACCCCTTTTTATCTCTCCTTCTACCCTCCACTTCATTATGTCTAGAAGGTTTCTTGATTGCCTGAAGACTGTCAGGGTAGGCCCAGACTATACCATAACCAACCAGGTATATTGGGGAGTCAGGTTGCTGCACACACTGAAAACTCTCTTTCCTGTATCACTGTCTATATTGCACATTCGCTATCTGTCACATTTCTTAGAGTGGAACTGAGGTAGACTTTCTGAATCTCTAGGCTTTGGATCATAGACAGGCTCTATGATGCAAAAAAGGTTTTCCATTTACTGCACAAAATGGAAACTCATTAACTAAGTGACAGGCTCATCACTGTCAATAATAAATAATTGTGGCAAAGAAAAATGGTGTCCATATCATACAAATAATGCAAATACCAAGATAATAGGATCATCAAGGATGTTACAGATGGGAGGACTGCTTTTCCTCATCTATTATATGAAGGATTTCTTCTCTGCAGTATATATTATTCACTATGATACCAATTTCAACCCTCATAGCTTCAAGTCCCCTTGGGGGTAGGGAGATATAGAAAAAAATGCTGAGTCTTTAGCCTAAAAATTCCTATACTGTGGTCCAGTCAAATGGACTGGAAAGGACTATGATTATTGTGCTTGTGACCTTAGGCTATTCACTTCTTACTTTTAAAGGTTTGCCTACCCAAAAAATGAGTGGAAAGAATCTTATCTAAGCTCTCCGGATGAACATCATTGAATAGGAACTGTTTATCACAATTATTAAATGAAAAGAGCACATCAGAGAGACACCTCAGCCGGGTAGCATCTCACAGAATTCTCCTCTGTCTTTAGCAGAAATGGAGAGGTACCTTAAAATGATGTCATCTTCACAGCAGACAAAAAAAAAAAAAAGAAAAAAAAAAGCAAAATGAAGGTTGGAGTTTTAAAATTTCAATGCATTCAGTGCAGGGCAATTTCCATCTGATCACAAAGAAATAATCAAAGTGCTCTTAACTTTTAATCTTCTTTCCCTCCCTCTTTTCTTGTTGGTTTAATCTCTAAGGGTTATAGCATTTTGGAACTATGAGCATTGCATATTCTGAAATAAAACTTCTATTGCAAAGTGTAAATTATTGAAGACTTGAGATCTAGGGTCCATTTCCTATTGACTGTCTGGGAACAGATCAGCATAAGCAGTCATGATTGGCTCTTTTTCATTTTCTCATTCTAATTGCAATCCCTCTTCACATGCAATTGCTTAGTAAAAAGCATACAGCTCTTTGACATAGCCATGCCTAGGAAAGTGCTTTAATAAAACAGGACTAAATATGTCAGATTTTAAACTGCTGGGACAACTAATATTTCATATGCTTGATTAACCAAAATAATCATAATTTTATCAACATAATTATTTTGTCCACCTCAAAATTCTGTATATATTTTTGGTTCTTGTCTTCTTTCTCCTTATTATTTTGAATTCGAGCAGATTTTAAAACAATATTGCTTCAAAATAAAATATCAAAATATTTTGTTTGGAATATGTCAAGATGAAATTTTATTTAAAAGCAAACATATTTAAATGCATTTTGAGTCAGGGTTTTAACAATACTTCAGCATGAATTCACAATAATGTCAGACAACTGAAACTTCATTTTTCTGCAAGGAACATCTCTAGTCACAGGTACAAATGTCCTGCTGTGGCTTTGCCAGCATTTCTTTTCAATCTTGGCTGCAACGAGGTACTGCATGAGGATAAAGGAAAGACACCAACCAGTTTTGTGGTCCTCTGAAATGCTTCATTTTGAAAGTGTTGTGTGGCATAATCCAAATTTGTTTATTAGGTCTGGTGCTGTGACAGTATATATCTGTGATTTCTGTTTCAGCATGCCCAGTATTTTTCTTTTTTTTTCTCCTCTATGCCCAAACATTCCCCTCCTCTTCAGTGAAAAAAAATACTAGTACTTCTCCTTCCCCCATCAGCGTTTTAATGTGAAATATCAAATAAGACACTGAAACATCACCACCCGGATTAAATTATCATCAGATTTGGATTATATTGGACAAGCCCCTTTATCAAGATACATGTTGAAAATAAGTGGCATAATTTTAGTAGGGTGAAGCCCATATTTCATGGCTACAGTTCATCTCTGGTTCGTATAGAATTTCATTTTTGTTCTAAAGTTTTGGTGATCTTTCTCTGTGTGTTTGCACACTCCTCTAAGCAAGTGTCAATGTATAAAAATACTTTTGCTTCTCACAGAGTCATGTCAAAAAGAACCATTTATGTCTTATTATCATGTCAGACTCACGGTGTTTATGGAGAATCTTCTGCTGTGCAACAGCCTTCATGGTTCTTACGTGCCAAGCAAAGAAATTAATTCATGTTGGTTGCCATGTCCTAAGGGCAGAAGGAAATGGAGGCATTTTAGCAGTACATCCCATCCCGTTTGCAGAGAGCAGTGGGCATATTCCAAAATTAACTTTTAGAGAAGTGGGAGACATCATAGCTCTTCTCTAGTGTATTTAATTTCACTGTTGTCCAGAAAGATTTGCTGCTTCTCCTATTACATTCCTATCATTGACATTACCAGAATATCCTACACATTTTACTCCCACCTGACACTTTACAGGTTGTTTTTCCTGTCTGACCCTGGGGATACTCATGCTTCTGCTTTTCATCTCTGAAGTTCAATCAGATTTCTTTGTTGTATTCAGATGTCAGTGTGGATAAAAATGCATTCCTTGCAAAATGTATTATTTGACTGACAGAAGAAAATCACCTTTTATTTTCTCAAAGCTCCTAATAACACCAATATTTCTGTTGAATTTTATCCACATTTTACATGTACACTGGGAAAGAAGTCAAAATTTCATTCCTTACAAGAACGTGCTTCTGGAAGTCTTTATTCCAAGTGTTCTACCCCAAAATCTTCTTCCTCCAGGCAACTGTGAGATAAGAGCCTCTATTGCAGAAAAGCACTGTACTGAATTGTAGGAAATTGTTAGACATAATTATCCAAACTGTGTCCTGGCACTAGTATTCAAATAGTCCTAAGTTATTCTTTCTAAAGCATGCTATGTGTTTCTCAGTTACCTGCTGAAATTGTATTTACAATGCCACTGGCATAAACATTTACCATCAAACAAAGATGAATGCAGAGGCTGTTTCATAGAGTTATTTGTGAACTGTTGAGTCTATATTAAGGTCCACCAATAAGCTTTGGGCTTTACAGGCAGTGAATACATGATCAGAAAAAATGAGCATGTGGCTCTGCCCTGAACATATAACATTTATATATATATAAAAAACCCAACCACAGGTAGAGAAGAATTCATTTCTCTTCACTGAGATTGAGTGACTTCCAAACAGAATTAATAGTAAGTTTTCTATTAAATGTAGCTGGAAAGGATCAATGCATGGGCTTTGCACTTATAATGGCAATGACATTACACTTGCTTTGAACAAAATAAGGAAAAGAATTGAATACTGAAGTCTCAATAAGGCAAGAAGAGTTGCGGTTTTAATTCAGGCTTAAAATAAGCTTAATGTGTTGGCATTACATCGCTGCTATGGCTTGTTACGCTGAAAACATGTTAATATGTTTCAGAGAAGCTGTAATGGAGTCTCTGCCAGACAGATTGGGTGCATTCGGTAGGACTTTGCCCTTACAATAAGCCCTCCAAAAAAGACCAAAAAGATATCAGAACAGGTGGTCCTGCCAGCACAGTGGGAAGGAGAGGTGTGAAGATCATCTGCTGCCAGCAGAATGAGTTGCCCCCTAGTACATCACAATGGCAACCGGCATTTATAAGATCTATTTTGTCTCAGTTCTTTTCCTTGGTCACAGTGAGAGAGGACAGGCAAAATATTGGAAATATCTTGCATTGCTATGCCTGCTGGGAGAAGGATTTTACTTATTCTGTAGGCTACTGCTGGGGCAGATGTTCATAAAGTTGACAATGAGATAGGAGATTTTGTGATATTTCAGGGAAAAAAAATGAAAAAAATTTCACACCTGGGATTTTAGAAGAGCAATTTATGGCATTTTACTGTAAGAAATGTCAAAGAAAAGCCCACTGTTTGGACTTTGGTGTAGTTTAGAGACCTCTGGGGAAAATAGCCTTGGTGGTTATGACATGAAACTGAGTGTTTAGAGTCCTAGGCTGAGCTTCTGGTGCTGCCCCACATTTCTTCTTTCTGTCACATTCGGCAGTTAATCTCTTATTGCTTGGGTTCCTCTGAAGAGAGGGAATTACTACAGTCCTTTGCCTCACAAGCAACTGTTAACGTAACTTTGGGAGAGACCGTAGGTGTCCAGATCTGATTGTGATTTAGCCCCCAGTGCAGAAGTGCCTATTATTTTGGAAACTAAAAAATGTGGGTGGTATCTTCTAAGGGGGGCTAGCAAATTGTCAAGGTGTGACTCCAGGCATTCACTGTTGACTTCTGTTGAGGACAGATTCTTAGGCAAGAACGTCCCTTAGTCTGAAACAGGTTGTCCATGTTCACCTGTGCTCCATCTTTCTGTAGCGGATGAGAGTCAATCTATCCTTTGGGAAATAGTGTCAATGACCACACATTGCTGTCCGGTCACTTCATTGTAAAGACTCAGCACGACACAGTACTTTATGTATGTGTTTATATAAAGTGTGTTATATATCAGAAGGTCCCTGAATTTATGGTAGTTTGGTAATCAAGCCCTCTGAATGAACTTGATCAAAAGTATAATAAAGTAGGTAGATTTATATGTAATGAACTTTTCAGCAATCCTGGCTCCCACAGCGTATATTGAGCATAAGGAAGTCTGTCCGCATGCTCTACTTGAGTTACTCCACAAGCAATTTATAGATTTATTTTAATCATGTATTTTACTGCTTACACACATACTTATGCATGGCTAAAATCACACTTACAGTTAGCCCAGTGTCTTTCAATTTTTATCAATAATAATAAAAGCTGCATATCCCCACAGAAAAGGTGTCCCTTTGCTCTCATTTCTTCATGTTATTTTCAAGCCTTTTGCGATACTAATTCTCCCAGGAGTGAACACCACAAAGATCTAGCATCAACTTTGATGTAATATATCATAAACTCAGCCTGTATTTCATGCAGGAAGCCTCAGAGACTGATAGAACAACTCTGTGTTGTTCTTAAATTTCCATGGATACAATACCCTGAGGTGTGCAGTAGGCCTGTCTGATATTTAGGGCTGATTGCTTAACCTTTGAATCTAGGCATCATGCTGGTACAAAAAGGAAAGGCAATAATTACCAAAATTAGAAAAAATAATGGGAATTTATTAATGAATCATCTTTCCCCTTAAGCTGTACTGTAGGAAGAAATAATCACAATAATAATGAACAGTGTTATTATTGGACCACATTACGAACACCAGTGATTTTGTACCAGGCTTTTACTGTCAGGGGAATGGTTCATTAACCACAAAGAACACTTCACATTAGGGATTCAGTTTATCTGGCCAATTTAGACATTGTTTAAGTAATTTTTAATTAAAATTGGGATTCTGCATTTTGGAATGGTGTACTGGTTCAAAGGAATTATAAGCACAATTACTACAATCAAGTTGTTAGTAAATGTTTTTGTTCCAGATAAAGGTTGGACACTGGTCAATCTGTTAAGCAGCCATTCTAGCCTACCCTGCAGTTTCAGTTCCAATTAGCAGGGGGGTGGATGAGAAGAGGAGGAGAACAGAACCTTTTCATAACATAGAAAGTTTTTTATTTGGCAAGGGGTAAATAAAGGAAATTCCCTGGAAAGTGAGTTATAGACAGGGAAGGAAGAATTTTGCTTGTAACCTTAATATCAAAAAATGATTTCTTTTGATCAAGCCAGCTGCATGTCACATTATTTGCTGGGGTAAATATCCTTTTGGGGATGAAATTGAAGCGGGGAAAAAAATTCCCTTATATTGTTCACAGTATTTCTTCCCGTTACAGGATAATACAAAATTAATGAAAATTGCCTTTAGTGTGGAGAGAAGCACTAGACTCCCAAGCACCAAGCAAGAAAGGTGCCAGCGCTGTATCGTCAGGAGGATTTGGATTTAACCCTCAGTCAGTGTAAATACCATATCATTTCATGGATTTCTACGTCTCAACACCTGCTAAGGGTCTGTCACAAATAAAGTGTGGGCTTCACACCATTTTAGACCTCCTTTAAAATGAGAAGCAAGCATAAGCTATGACTGTAGGTATTTATTCCTGTAAATAAACCAAAGTGTTCATTAGGATCCACCATCAGTATGAAATGCTGATTCAGGTTCATTAAGATGAGACATGAGTGAGTTTGCTGCGAGCGTTTACGCTGCTCTCACTCACCCGGCAGCCAAACTGGGCTCAAAGTGCCAGCATCCCTTCCAGGATGGATGCAGTCAGGGAACTCCACTGAGCTGCAACTGATGCCTTGTGGTGGGGGGACTGGAAGGCTACAGGCTGTGTCTGTATGAGCTGGGGATTCTGCTGCAAACCACGGCCTAGGAACTATGTCCCTAGAAACTGCAAAAAGTCAGATTTAAAAAAAATTTATAGGTGGAAAGAGTCAGACCCTCAGGCTACTATAACAAACTATGTGGGTGGAAGGTAGAATGATGGCCATTGTAATATTAAAAATCTAGGCATCAGAAAGGCACTTCAATGTACCTAAATCTATCATCCTTCTAAACAATGCTGAAGCACATGCTCCAGTAATTAGGTGCTTAAAATTAAGCATATGCTTCAATTTTCAGTCTCAAAGAGGAATAGGTTTTTAAACACAGGTTTTAGAGAGGGGACTCATGTTGTGGCAAACTTGCCTTTCTAATTAGCCAGACAAAACTGTTGAGTTCATCAGTGGCGAAGCTGATTTACACCAAAGGTATCTAATTCATTTTCTTCCTCTTGAGATTAATCGTGATAAATCTCTTCCAAATGTGCTAAATAATGAAATGAAATGAAACATATTCTTCATGCCTCAATGGATGGTTTCTCACATCCTAATGGAATATTGTTGAAGAATTACAATCGACAGAAATAGTTCAAATACACTTGTTAAGAAGTAATAACAAACAGGTAAAGAAAAACCACAGGGACTCCACTAGGTCAGTTTCTTTTTGATTTCCTCATTTTAATTCACCTATTTTCTTCACACTATTCCCTTGGCTTTCTTCACTAAAGAAGTAATTGAGATGTCTTCTGAAGATTCTAATGACTCCTGAAGACATATTTTTGTTGTAATTTATTTCACGTGTGTGTTCCTCCCTAGGAAACAGTTGTGTTTTCTAAATGGGAGAGGAGACTTTTTAGAGATCTGTGACAGTAAAGAAGGGGTAGGGATGGTGGGTGGAGGGGGGCTGTAGGGGAGATGTGAAGGAGAGGAAATTCTGATGGTCCTCCTATTTACTTAAAATGTATTTAAAATGCCTTTCCTTTCAGGGAAGGTGAGAGGGATAGCTTGTGATATGGTTCTCCTCAACCCCACTCCACTCAAAATGACTGGTGACAATGGATAATGGAAGAGGGAAGTGCGTGCTTATCCCACCTGAGCCATTACCATCTAGCTTTAGATTTGATGTCACAAAAACCTTATACAGACACAAATTAAACAGGATTTTCCCTTCCTTGGAGATGCTAAGTGGAGTAAATACGTCCAAATATGCCTTCTCTGAGATGTTTTGTAGACCTGGTCAGCTTTGCTCTGACATTAAAGTTTCTCCAGGCTATTTGCCTTTTTCATCAAGGTCTCTAAAGTTACTTATAACAGTAGGACTTCAAACAACACATCATCTCTCAGTTATCTAAGCACAGCTATAATTTCTTTCCTACAATTAGTTTCCCCTATGTTTTTCTCAATGTCCTGGTCTTCTTAACATCTCCTTCTACTCAGTTTCTGTCAAATGCTTACTATTTGCAGTACTCTGTTAGTGGCCTTGGAGATCAGATTCAGGTCTCCTCTTGTCGCTACAGACAGATGCCTCTATTTCCTATATAGTCTGCATTACAGGAAGCAGACCTTGCCTCTGCTATCAAAAAGAGAGATCTTTTTCTACAAAGCTACATATGACCAGCTCCCAAACCTGGGAGATAAAAAAACTGGCATCCAAAAATAAGATGTCAATGTTTAACAGCAGGGGTAATAACAGAACAAGTTGCATAACATAGTAGTAAACAGTTATAGATACTTATGTGATGCAGACTGACATACACAAAGCAAACTAGAAATTTAAAAATCATGATCCATGGTCCAGAACAGAAGAGGCAGTAGCATGAGGTAGTAAAAGACAATGTAGAAATCATGAGGATAAAGTCTTCCACTGGAGCATGATCAAAAGGGGGTAAAAAAGAAACCAAGGTGTCAAAACAGAATCAAATGTTCTGATTTCTTCAAAGTCTTTCTTTGCAATTTTCAAACTGGTATCATGAATGCTAATCAGATGTAGGCACCTAATTCAATTTATCTTTGCTGAAAATTCCCAGAATGCAAATCTATCCAAATTAAGAGTCAAAAATAGAGGTGGTGGGGGCTGGAAGAAGAAACACAAAAGCTTAAAAAGATTGATATTTCTTTTCACTCATCTTCTTCTGTATGATGAATTGAATTTCTGTTAGTAACTAGGCACTTCTGCAGATGCTTATTTAATGTCACACAGGGGAGAGGCAGTAGGTGTGGGCAAGAGAGGTGAGTCATGCCTTGTTCAAGAAGAAGCCTGCTGTGATGTTCGTAATGCACTGAATTAAGTTCAGAAATATGAAAGTTTCTTTTTCTCTTGTTCCTACACCTTTTCTTTTCTCTGGTCTGACAGACACCTAGATTCATGACAACTTCTTAAAACTCAGTTCTACCATTTATAATAAGGCCTGAATACAAGTCTAACCCTGAAAGATGGTAAATCATTCCCCATTTTTACATAAATGCAGTAAAAAATTATTGTCTTATGTATAGTTGCCTCATGTAGAGGCAAGAGCTCCTCTCTGCAGTGAACTGGGAACTTGGCCACCTCTGCCAGCAGTGGTCCAAACTGACTGCAGCATATGTTGTAACAGTCTCCAGATTTAAAGATGTGAGGGCAGTCATCTGCCTGTTTCTCTATTGAAACATCCTTTTCTGATGATCTGAATAAAAACCAGACTGGGTTTGGGGTGTAAATCAGAAATGCATGTAAAACTGTAATGCTCTGTCACTATAAGACTGGAAGTTGTCTGAAGACATTGCCATCTGGTGTGTAGAAAATAAGAGATTTTGATATTCAAGAAAAAAAGCTCTGGTAAACTTATGGAGGAGGTAGGATTAGTTTCCCTTGTTTCATTATGATGATTTGTAAGCAGATTCAAATGTCACTTGTGAGGTGCAAACTGAAGTTACTTAAGCAAGGGGGGAGAGATAGGTGGTGACAGGAAGGAAAGCCTCTCTCTTTTGAGACCCTGCTGGGAGACCCTTGTGAATATAGGTTGTCATTCAAATTAAACAGAAAACCTGCAGCCTGGCATGTTTAACGGGGACATCACCAGGCCTTAAGTTTCACTTTCCCCCTTGTTTATTTATTTTCTTTGTGAGCCAGTTGTCCATGCAGAACATGACAGTTAATTATACCTCTCTGTTTCCCCCTGACAAACAAAGCACAAGTAATGCCAGCGGGGATTAAACTGTTTGCCTTTGGTTTACAAGGAATTAAAGCGTGTGTGCAGTAAATTTTCCAATAAAGGCCTTTCCTAAAGCCTCCGACTGGGGAAATAATATTAGGGGCTAACACTGTGGGCGCAGAGCTGGGTTCAACAACCTTCAAATAAACGTTTTCCCCCCCAAGATGGGCTTTACTCAAGGTGTGTCTATGGGTGGGCTTCGGCAGGACGGTGTGAGCGTGTGCGGCCTGTGCACCCTGCCAGCCCAACAGCCACGGCCACAGCCAGCCTGACAGCCCCGGGTGGCTCCATTAGCCAGGGCGAGTGCCGCACTAGCCACGGCTCACTCCGCTCCCCGCTCAGAACCCATTTCCACTCACCTGGCTGCGGGTGCAAGCAGGACAGCACACGCGTCACGGTGGGATGGAGAATCCGGTTCTGAGCCCAGGAAGGTTCCAGCGACGGGGGTGTGCTCCCTGTAACGTCACCGCTTGCTTCTCTTGGCCCAATTCCCTCCTCTCCAAAGGCTTTTTTCTAGCCGTTTGCAGCAAGATCTGTTGTGGTCAGACCGACCAGGCCCCCATGAGAAGGCTGAGGAGTCACTAAAGGGGCAGATTATTCACCTGTCTGCAGACCTCTCAGATGCCGTTGACCAGAGGTAGTGCCATAGATTGATCGGATGGTATCAAACAGTATCTTACCTAAACTCTTATTAAATCATGCCAAAGAGGAAGTTAGCTTTCTGTGATGGCCGTTTTGAAGCAGATCTGCCCCAGTCTGTTTGCGCGAGGCTCAGCTCCCTGAGGCACTGGAGGTGGCTGCTGATTCAGATCTCTCGACAGTTTTAGGAAGAGACCCCCGGGCCTAACCAGGCCTGGGTGCTCGGAGCCCCTCCACCCAAAGCGAGCCCATTCAGTTCCTGCACAGAACTGCTCTGAACATGCTACAGTGGCCTTTTCCACAAGCAAAGCAGAAGAAGCCCTTTGTGGGGTCCCCGTCAGGAGCATTCTCCAAGAAAGGGGGAGCAGAAGTTCCTGGGGGGAACTCAGCCAAAGTCACAAGCTTGACAGCTTAAAAATCATCAAAAATCGTGCTTTGTGTGACAGGGACCAGGAAGAGGGATGAAAGGGGATTGAGAAAGTGGGATATGTGGTGGGTTATCAAAATAAATGCTTGAGCCATAAATGGGGTAGCTCTGTCCAAAGTCCTACACTCCACCACTATAGGATTAACCACAAAAGAGACACATGAAGGTGGCAGCATAGGGGAAGATTGCTGCTGCTTTAGATTTTCTCTGGAAAAACTGAGAACCAGTGCCAAATAATATTGCATGTGTTTTATTGAAGAAGAATGCAGAAAATATACACAAATATAGATTCTTGCTCGAGAAATCCATAATCCATAAATATCTGAAGCCTGGGGAAATACACCTGGCAAAATATCATTGTATACTTGTCTCTTTCTAGCACACTGGCTATGTAATTTTGCACATTGGAGAATTCCTTTCATGCATATTTTGAAAATAAGGAGTAGTCTTCAGCTTCAGACAGTTGTCAGTAACTGCTATTGAAAACTTGAAATCCTTAAAAATAAATTAAAAAAAAAGGGAAAAAGAAATTCCAGAGCACGCTTGTTTAAGGTGCAGGGAGACTAGAAAAACCAGCAACAGATTGAAAGGAAAAGGCACTGCAGGTGTAATATTTAATGGAGTGTTAATTGTGCAGTGGCTAAAAATAAATAGGAAGCACAGAGGTTGTTTTTTGGGTGAGTGGTTGATTGCAAGTGCTAAGCTCTACAATTAGCACTAAAAATGATGAGCTCACTTTTCTGTGCTGCAGATTGTATTAGGAGTTAGGTGAACTTTTCTGTGCAAACTCTCATCAAACACATCTGAGGAAGATAAGAAGCTACTGGCTATGGTTTCTGTTACTCTGCCTATTACTTCATCTAGTGTTTAGGAATATGAGCCACTCCTTAATCTCAAAACCTCATATCTTATATTCAATGAGAACTGAACTTCTATTTAATGACAAATTGAATTACTTCAAGCAGAAGAGTAAGAACACTTTAATTAATTAATTAAATACCGCTTTAGTTGTTAACATTCTTCCCTATCCTAATGATGATCAATTCGCAGGAAAGCCTTTTAATTGTTAGAGAAGAGCTTTGACAGTGGATGTTAGCAAGACTTGCACCTGAGGATGATCTATAAGGTATAATTTGTCTCAAATTGTGATTCAGTTTTAGAGCTGAACAAACTGCACCAAACTGAGCCCTTCATCTTTTTCCTTTCAAAATATTCATTATCTACAGCAATGTTCATTAATCCCAATTATTCAATTAATGTTTTTGCAAATGCTGTAAACCCATGGATTGTTCAAAAGTTCCATTTTGTGACTATTACCCTGAATCTGTTCTAATTCTTTATTTATAGGTTGTGCTTAGCTGCCTAAGATGATAAGATAATGATGGTGTTGCTTGGCCACCTATAAACTGCACCAGGATTTGACAAGGTGACTTTTCTGAAATTTCTATTGCATGCACATCTGCAGTTAGTTTTGCATAGATGTTCTTAACTCTTTGCCTATTACACTGCTGTGAACAAAATTTCATTGCTGTGGGTATTTTGACAGAGCAAATAAAAGAGCCCAAAACCTACAGTTACAACAACCATATAAGTGGATACATTAGCTAAAGCAGTAAGAACCATCGAAGTAAATCCTTTAGTGGAATTGGGAGCAATATCTGTATCTACTGGGTTTGTCAGATTTTTACCATGTTTTCATCTCTTGTAGAATTTCTCATTAATTTTGGAATCAAGCTAGAGAGGAAAACAGTTAAAGGCACAAGCAGCTTTTGTTTCTTGGACTGATCTGTTCATTTGCAAATCTATCTATCTATATATATATACAAGTGATATGCAGACATGACACACCTAAATATATGTGAATAGCCTGCTACAATTATTTTTTTTTCTAAGTCCATCACTGTTTGTTCTTGTTTAGATTCAGACACATTTGCTTTAGGCTTCACCATACCATTCTACCAGTTCTTTCTGTTTGGAAAAAGAAACAATACATACACATATGTATATATACACATGGATCTCTTTTTTTAAAAAATGATATTTGGGTAAAAAATTTGGCCAGTATGGTAGCCCTGATATACCTGTACATTAATAATATTTAATATTTCTATTAATATTGTCATTAGTTAACAATTAATATTGTCACTAAGGAGCTGAGCCTTGAAAAAAACATTAGTCATTATTGAAGTTGTGTATTTAAGTAGGCAATGTCACTGTTTGGTTGGGGTAAGGGAGTCAAAAGATTAGTTCTTACATCTATCTTGTTCATTATGTTGTTGCTGTTGCTATTTAAAGATACTCAAGTATAATGCAACCACTGTTTGTATTTCTACAAGATATTTGTATATATTTGTGTTTTCATCCAGGAAGAAATGCAGGATTACCTGTCTCAGCTCCATAACAAACATACAGTAGGTATGTGCTGCATCCTGTTGTTGCTGTGAGAATACATTTCTGCTTGCCTGGTCCTCTGTTTTATCATCTGCTAAAGCATCAGGATGTTAATGCCAAACATCATTGGTGAAACATCATCCTGTAAGCACAAAAGAGTAAGTACTTTCAACTGTTTGCACTTGAACATGCCTGTCCCATCCCCACAAATTGAGTGAAGCTGATAAAATAGAGTGGAATGGCCATCTATTGGAAACACAGCACACTGAAAAGGTCAGAAACTTAACAGCAGATTTCTATAATTCATAGGCAGCACAAGACTCATTCATGTGACAAATATTGTGTCAGGAAAATAAAATAGTACAATATTTATCTATTCTTGTGAGAGTGTTCATCAAAAGATGAAGAAACGGCTTTGAAGAAGATCACTCATCTAATGCTAGAAAGACTTTTTAGCTGTACAATCCACCACGGAACTGGCAGGCTGCTGCTTTTTTGAAAGCAGAGCAACAAAACACATCTAAAATCCTAAAGGATTAAAAGGAACATAGGTTTTCTTTATTAGCAGGCACAGAGCTCTAGGGTCCTGCAGTGTAAAGCACTGGAGAAACCCAGAACCTGCAAACCATCTCTGCTTTGGGGGGCTGTCCCAGGTTAGGGTGACACCCAGCAGGGAATAAATGATGTGTCCATGACTTGTGTGCTGAACAGAGTGCCCACCTTGGCCACGCTTGGACCACAGTGGGGTCCACCCTATCACAGTCCTGACACATCTCGGTTTGCTCTAGAAGGACACCAAGGGACCTGGCAGGCTGGGAATCGTACATCTGCTGTCACCTGGATGACCAGAGTGTCAGCCTCTTCCCTCCAGCCCTGCCGAGAAGCTGTAGCTCAGCGTGACAGACGGCGTTTTCAGCACAGCTGCTGCTGCTGGTTTTCATTAAAGGTCCCGGTGGAGAGTTAAGCCAACCTCTGAGCAAGGTAATGAGCCCTTTTAATGAGGGGGCAGTTTGGGAAGGCAAGGTACTTTAGTTTCCTGGTGATAACTACACCACCTCAGAAAGGAAAGAAGCTTCTTGCCTTGAAATTCACTGACCTGCGCTGATTTGCATTTGCCATGTAAATCCCTTCCCGAAAGCCGCCTGCTGCTGCTGCTGTTCCTGACCCTTCCAGCATTTTTCAGGTACTTTCCATCAGACAAATTAGAAATCTCACTGAAGAGATGAATGGGAATTTTTTCAGGTTGTAAGCCCCAAACATGTTCCATTTGTTTGCCCGTGGGAGCACGCTGCTCACGTTATGGCAGTGCAACACTTCTAGCAATCACATGGGGGACTCCCTCACTGCCTGTCCATGGCCCATGGGAAAATAGCACATTTTTTTGAAAGAAAACTGACCACTGTCAAACTTTCTTGCTATATAAAAGTATTTGGGAAACTCTGGGTAAGTAACCAACAAATTCAAAAGTGTGGAAAAGTGCACATTGCTTATTTGCTTAAATATTCTTTTAACTTCAACTTTGAGAACTTCCATGGGATGCCAGAGTTTTATAGTCCTTACTCTGACTTGCTTTTACACTAAAGATGTTGGCTATGACTCTACCAGGCACACCTGGACTTGCTGTAAGATGGCCAAGAATTGCTTAGAACTAGGAGAGATTTGATTTCTTCAATAATGCCCTTCACTACTTCCTTCAGAATGTACAGAGGATCCAGACACTTCACAACTTGAGAGTCAATGTTTTCCCTAACAGCCTTCCAATTTTTATTCACTTAATTCTAATGGAAATGAGGTTCATATCATCAAATTAGATTTATTAAACTTTCTCTATGTTTTAAAATGCATTTAGATAGTCTTTGCATGTTCAATTGTGGTATTTAGTTGCTTTTTTTCTGATATATATGAGTTTATGTCAATTTTTTCCCAATGTACAATAATGTTTTAATTGGTAATGCGTAGTCCATAAAGCAAATGTTATTTGATTTTTGAAAAAGACAATCTATCATGGCTTTTTTAATTGCCTCTGTTATTTATATCTTGAAATATTACTCAATCATTTCTGAGCTATTTATAACATATTTATAACCATTAAAAAACTGAGCTGAAAAAACCAAGAAGACAACATTTGAAAAAAAATGCTTATATTGTTGGATAAGGTTCAAAAATAAGAAAATACTATGGTATACATAAAAAATAAGTTTCTTTTGACCAATTCATATATAGATATAATAATACAATATATATGCTATATAATAATAGATATAAAGGTATTTTTAACAAAGTTTTATAAAATTGTTCAAAATATTGATATAGAATATATAAATTGGTTTAAATAATATATTTATTTTTATCTTCATATAGCATATATGATATTATTTTATATAAATATATATAAATTGGTAAAAAGAATACCTATTCTCTCTTTATAGATGTGATATGTATTGAACACCACATATATATATAACTAAACTATATATACCTAAACTTCTAAGGTTAAAGAATTTTGTTTCATCTTTCACATTCGAATACAGCCATAAACATATCTTGAGAAACTTGAACTGAAGAACGATTTTTGATAAAATATGTTGATAATGTAAAGAAAATGTGGCTTTTAATTTTTTTTTTTTAAGTTACCATTTTTATTTACAGATTATTTTACCATTTCTGAGGGGTTTTCCCCCAATTTTCTGAATGAAAAGAACTCTGCTTTTGGTATTTCCCATGGAAAAGGATTTTTTTTTCCCCCCAAAACTGTTCCAATATTATGGAATCACAATTTAAAGTTTAGCTGAATAGTTCTTAGATTAACTCCTTTGTCAAAAGGTTTTGTATCTTATTATTTCCACAGACCAGTAATCCACACACTACAGTACACAAGGTTTCCCTTTAGGATTTTAAACCTGCCCACATTTCTTAATCACAAAATTCTTCCCAGATTAAGTATTTCTCCGCATCTGCATAGTAATCAATTGTGGCGAGAAAAGAAGTTTCTCAAAGAGGATAATGAAAAATTAATATTACAAGTGGGAGTCAAAACTGCAGTTGGAGAATGTATTCTTTGGCAACCTGTAAGATACAAAAAATAACAAGTAGCAACAAAATTATATCTTCTCGTTGATGGGAAGTATCTAACCTGCTACCAAGGTGTACTCACTGATAGTTTTCTTTAATTTTATAATCCCTACGTGATTTCAGTATCACATGTCGATTCCATAAGAGTGATTTATGTTCCATTTCTATCAACATTGCTAAAGGGAAGCTAATCAGTTATAAAATACAAACTACTGGTGGTCCATAAGATACCACAGGTTGGCCAAATAATGAATGAATATTTAGAAGCTAAACACTTTTATGTTTTCATATACATAAGCAAGGAAACAAAGAGGGTGGGATGAAATGCAAAACTTGGGGGTAGTTGCTGCATAACGTGGCCTGTGGGATTTATTTTACTCCCTTTTTATTTTGTTCTGCTGAGATTGGAAGACTCATTTAAAAAAAAAGAAGAAAAAGGAAAAACTGATCTAAAAGATAACAGATGACAAAAAAAAAAAGCTGACAGATACAAAGATTTCAGCCATGTACATATTTCAAAGACTTCACTTCAAAAATGTATAAAAAAATCAAACAAAAGTACACAGATAATTCAAAAAGCCTGAAACCTAACATCATCTGAAATTTCACACTGAAATGAAGGCCATTTCCATCTAAGACAAACCTACACTGTTAAAATCAGTGAAAGCCTTGCCCTCAAATCAAAGCAGGGAGGTATACCCTATATTAAGCTTATTTTAGAATAACCTCAATAACAGATTGCATGTATCACAGCACAAATAACATTTTTTCTTATTCTGAGAACTAAAATTACACATGCAATATCACACAAATAAGAGACAATAACATTTTAACTGTAGCAATTAATAATACTTTTTACCAAGCTTTTCATTCTCAAAGTTAGTAATTAATCCTTATAAGCCAAGCTACTTGAAGGATGTGTCGTAAATAAATTATCTGAAAGTGCATTATCCTCTTTTTTTCAAGAATTTCTTGCTGATATGTCCTCATTTAGGGAAAGGGAATATCATTCACAAGTATAGTTCCAATTGTGTTCATTCTTAATGAGTTCTGACTCAAAACACGGGAGCATTTTTTCTTCCAGATGACCAATAGGAGTCTCCACTGACTTAGGTGATCTCTGGAAAACATCCTTAATTGTTGGTCCAGTTTTCAAGCGTGTGAGCAGAAATTAGTATTTGACTAGTTCAGTCACATTTGAAAGCTGTTATTATTTACAACTTGAAAGTGGAGACATAAAGGCTGAAAGTATTGACAGCTTGCCCAAATTTTCAGAGGAATGTGGAGTTTTGTCCTGCATCTCTGACTGCCATGATTGTCAGCTTAGCTGACATACAAGGAGTTTTGTCATTATAAAATAAATTTGTTTCACCATATTGATATTTCTTACTCTGATCTTCTCTTCTCTGTGAAATTATGACAGTTATGTTAAATTGGGAAACGTCTGGTCCTGAACCTCCACAACAGTAAATCTGTTGCCTAATTGATCATGACCACATTACATCTTTTCCAATATGATTTTCTTTGTCTACATGCAGTTGTAACAGCTGCTTAAAGGATATTAATGTGTTAGCAAACATGATTTAATCCCTTTTAGTTCCTGTAGTCTGGAAAGGAAGAACAGTATGACCAATAAAGGCAGTTGTCTTTTTAGCATTGTCACTTACCCAATGCCATTTGGTAATGATTCATCGGTCAGATTTTGTACCAGGAGCTGTGAATTCATACATACCCTCAGGGGAAATATTTCCAACTTACTGTCTATTCATCGGAAAGAGCTTCAGTGAAGAACACTGGGGAGGAGATGACAAAACAGAAGCTTATCTAGTTTATTCTCAAAGAGTATTTAGAGGGTAAGAACATATGAACATACCTGCAAACACCTTTTAAAATTATTTCCTGTGTGTTCTGCTCTATGTTGCTTTGTCTTTTCACTTCCAATTCTTTGTTCCCTCACCAAACCTAGCCCAATCTAGTGATGTGCATGCCATCCACAGACAGTGACTCCTTAACCCTTGTGTTGCCACACTGTAGATGTGATGTGACAGAGAGGTCCCCAGCTCTGCTCCATCCCCTATCTTCCCTCTTAGAGGTAGAAGTGGGCAGATAGCAACTGCTGTCCCAAAACACGAGCTGGAAGAGCTCGTGACCATGTTTGGAATAGTTAATGTGCTGCAGCAGATACAGACCATGGTGTTTTCATCTTGTTTCCAGGTTTTTCATTTGCCAAGAACAGAAAATATTTATGATAATAAATAATTGTTGTCTCCAGACTGGAGACAACTCCATCATAATTTTTTTTCTATTCTAGGAAGTTTGCACTTTTGGATCATGCAGGTAGCTCCTTCCTTTATTTTGACACCTTTTTCTTCTTCTGCTTCCCAAACCTATCTATGCAGCCACAGCAAGGCTGAAAAGGCTGCATAATTGTCATTCTTTAAAACTGCAGAGACGAAGGAGGATGAGAAACCCCTCTGCAGGTATTGGTTTGTCTCATTTTATTAGATCTGGTTCCTGAAGTGAAAGGCATAATAAAAAAGCATAGGCTGGATTTTACTCTCTGCCATAGCAGTGCTCCTAGTACAAAAGGTCAGTTGCGGATTGGTTTCTTTTCTTCTACATCAAGAAACAGCTGTGCTTGAATTCAGCTTCTCAGAAAACAACTTGGACAAAAATGTACATGTAGCCTAGAAAACTGCAAGCATCACCAGAGGCACATGGACTTGGACATGCCTCTACTGTAAAGAGATTACTGTTCTCTTCCAAGAACTGACTTCACGCTCCACCAAAAAAGAGCAGGGATAAGCTGGGTGCTCCAGCATAGCTTGGTGCTTCCTCACACCATTTCTAAAAGCAAAAGGAAAAATTGTCAAATGCCTGCTCTCCAACCAGTTAACAAATGTGTACTGAGACAACTAATTTAGGGCCAAATGTTTTTTTTCCTCACCTTTCCCCAAGTTTACCCCTGGAACCATGAATCCAAGGCTAGAAGTGGATTAAATGTGGTTGTAGGAGGAACTATTCAGTCCCAGTTCATGTCTGTTGTAAGGTCTTTGTGTGACCACCCTCCTTTCTCATGTTTGTGTGGTTTGGTAGGCTCAGAGATGCCACTGCAGTACAAACTGGGGAGCAAAGGTCTTGGGGATCACTGTGTTAGCTGTCACATACCTTGCCATTTCTGAGGAGGACTGCAACAAAAGGCACACTGCCCAAGCTTCCAGGAAAGAGTTAGGTCAATGGTGGGTACTGATTCCCACTAATTGACAATAAAAGCGTACTTAGTTCTGCTCTGAAAAACACTGTTTTGTAACTATTGGCCATGGAAAACAATTCCATGTCAAAACTGGATGTTACTACCAAAAACAGTGTTAAAAAATACTGAAAAACCTTTTCCTAATTAAAAGAAAAGTAGGCCTCCAAATTTTTTTGAAACATTCACAAACATCTGAAACATTCCTGAGTGTGGTCTCTGCTGGCTAGCTGCATGATAACATCTGGCTACAAACCACCCTCTGACCACTAATTCAACCATAAATTAGACACATATACTATACTGTCAAGGTGTCCCTGCCCTCAGAAAGAGCAAATCCAGTGTCGTCTTCCCTTTGTGAGGCTTAGAAGATTGTCCCATTGGATCCTGGCAAATGAGTTTTAGTTACAAGGCTTCATTATTGCTTGAAAAAAAACTTGCAAGACAAGCAGTCTTTCTGAAGAAAAAGTCATGGATATGTAATTATAATGCAAGTTAATCCTCTCCTTATCATACAAAATAAAGTGTTTTTGTGAAACATTGTATCCATATTCTGAAGAGTATTGTGTTTACTGGATGAAACAACAAATCTCTTGGAGAAAAAGCTGTATCTTTGACTTAAGATACATAATCAATAACCTTGCAAGGCATTCAGGCTACATATTCACTAAGGAGCCGCTTTAATCAAAGACGTCCATGTCTCTTTTAGGATAAATCCCTGTTGTCAGCCACACTAAAACAGTATTTTCAGCTCTTGTTTTTATAATGTTAGTCCTACATGACAGTTCTGTGTCATCTGACAACCCTAATCCATCTCAAGGTTAGAATCTATTTTGTATTTCAAATCTCCCAAATCTCTGACCACTTAGTTTAAGTAGGATTAACATAAGCACCAGAAGCCACAGAGAAGCAACAAAAGCCAAGATTATGCTTTGATCTGCTCAAGTAGACATTTGCTGAACTCCAGCAATACCACGAGCAGCAGAGCAGAGCAGAACAGGGAAGCACAAGCCACAGAGCAAAGCTTTGTGATGGATGTGCATTGGTAGAAAATTACCAGACACATTGTGTGCTTCATTAAAATGTTTTACTCAGGAAGTTAGGAGAAAAAATACCAAAACTCTTCTTATCAAAGAAGCAGAAGCAGATTTTGCTTCCACACCATTTTCAGTCCACTGAGCAGACTGAAATCACTTGGGAAAATGTTCCCCAGGATACTGGAATTTAAATCAAAGTTATTCCTGGCCCTATACATGCACTATGGTGCATTTGAATGAGAAGTACTTGTCTACTTATAAGTGGAGAGATTATCTTTAGCAATTAATATTATTACCAAATTCAGCTGGCAAAGTTTTGTCAGCTGTGTCTGCTGCGTACCAAAAGCAGAGGGCCTGATCCTGCATGTCTGATGCAGGTTTGTTTTAAGATTAATTAATAAAATTATTTAATGGAATTTCTCATAGTCATTTTCTGTTTCCTGGACTCGGAGTTTATTTTATATGACAGCTTTTGTGTTGGATGTTCATGTGGATACAGCCAAAAGGAGCTTTGTCCACTGATAACCCAAGAAAGTAGATTAAGTGTCTTTCTACCATTTTTCATGAGAGAAATGTAAAAAGAAACAAATATCTAAAATACTGAGATGAGACTTAAAATAAGTTTTTAAATTATGATTTCTTCCAATTCAATTGTAGCCTTGTATAATCAGTCACATTTTAATAATCATTTACCATTCGCATATTTTTTCTTTAGCAGTCTGATTTTCAAATGGAAGCCTTCCACCAAAGAAGGAATGCTGATATTAATCTCATATTTAAAACCACAGTGTGAGTGCTGTACATATTCTGAATATGAGCTTTTGCAAAGCATCTTACAGAACAATGTCTTGTTGCCTGATGCTAGAACAGCAAGCATTTTTTTTGGTTCTGAAATACTGTGGTTTTGCATTCATTATTCTTTTGTATGTTTTTTATACCTTCAGAATAATGGTGTCATATTTTTTATTCCCTGAACTGACTAATATTCTTCACATTTTTATTTTGTTTTGGGGTGTGTTTTTTTTTGCTGCTGCATTAATATTGAGTGTTCTGACTTCTGAGTTTCAAGTAACATTAATGAGAGGAAACACAAGTTTTTAAAATAAATTCAGATCCATTAAAAAAAAAAAAAAGAATTAAAAAGAGAAAAAGCCCTCTCCTCTCCTCTCCTCTGCATTCAGATGGGTATAAGGACAAAAGTAAAAGGTATAGTAGAGGAATTGCAAACACTGATTTTTATTTTTTTTTTAATTGGTATCAAAGGGGACTTGTCTATGCTGTCTTTCACAGACAGAAGCCATCGAGCATTGCTGAATTTAAGTGGCTGAACTTGAGCCAGCTCCATGCACAGCACTGCGTTCAGCTCACAAATGTTCATTTTAAGAGACAAGCCATCCTATTCTGTGACCCACAGAACAGTGTCAGGTCTAGCTGCAGAGGACCTTGTAGGTACAGCAGGAAAGTTGCTCCTTGGAATTATCCAGCAAACCCATTGGATTGCAGTGATTCGTGACTGAACTGCTGGCTTCTGTCCTGAGGCAATATAGGTGGGCAGAAGATGCTTTCCCATCTGTGCTGTTCATGACCAGTGGGAGTGTTCAATGTATCTCTGAAGGGACATTAAATCCTTGGCAGTCCCTCACGCCCAAGCAGGGAGTGGGTCTCAAGGCAGCTGAATCCTTCTGGCAGCCAGTTCCCATCTGTCCCTCTTCAAATATGACACATCACCTGCAGCCAAGTCACCTGACAAGGGCTCGTTTGGGGACATGAAGGGGCAGCAAGGATGGACCATTCTCCAGTATCTCCTGAAACAGCCTGAGTACAACCCGTGCAGCCAATAGCACCTGAAGGAGCTGCACCCTCCTCCCTTGTGTTAGTCTATTCAATGTGTGGTCAGCTGCATGTTATGGGACAGCAGTCCTGTCTTTTTCTGGTAGTCCCAGTCTTCCCAGCATGCTACCTGGCTCCAGAGAGCTGCTGAAGAAACCAGTGCCTGTCCTGCCACGGAACTGGATCTGTGTGCTCCATGCTGGGACTCAGTACTCTCCCGCTAGTAACCGCTCCAGTGAAATTATCATCCTAACCTCAGTAAAGCAGTTCATTATTTTCAGTGTTGTAATTCCAGGGGAATGCTTATAAAGAGAACAAGGTAGGAAACTGTGAGGGATGATGGGATTCTGCAATACAATAAAAAGGGATTATTTTCCTTAATAAAAAAGGCTTTTCCGAGTCTTGCAAGCCCAAAACACTCAGCTCTCCTTTCAGTACTGAAAATCCACCTTTTTTTTTTTTTTTTTAAGCACATATGCAGTAAAATGTTCAGCTCAGTCTCCCTGTGTCTTTTCATCTCCCAAAAGTCTGGTAATGTGTCCCACAGTATGCTGTTATAGGAAAATCATCTTTAGTCTACAGCTCTTAGCTGACTTTGAGGGGTGAAAGGTAGATCAACTCAGATCTGGTTTAATTTAGAAACTTGTGTGCATTTTAACAAGCAACTCTTTTTCCTAGAACCATGTCAAAACCAAACCATCATTATTTTCATATAATTTATACACCTTTTCAGGAAAAAAAAGTCTGAATAGTGTAGTTTGGATCCATCAAATATTCCCTTTCACTAAGAAAGGTGTTTGTAAATCAACCTGTTTCTCACTTGGGACAAATCTGAGCATTTTAAAGGGGAAGTAGCATCTACTGAAATGCTGTTCTACTTTGTGCATGCTAGGAATTCAAATATGGGATTTGCAGAGCAGAAAGAAAGGATTGTAGCCACCAGGTTACTGCCTTTCTCAGTCTTTCCTACTGGAATTTCTCTTTGTGTAACTCATTTAATACTTAGTGGGAAAAAAAGAGAAAGAAAGGTGGTAGTCATGATTTTCTATGTAATTTTGATTTGGGGACAGGTTATGCACGAAAGGGAGGTTGCTCTTCATTAAATATTAATTAATAAAAATCAGATAATACAGGTCCAATTTCTTCTCTTGTTTCCTTTGCTGTAGAGCTAGACTAATCAGATGAAAAAGCTTATGCTTGATGTCATGATGAGAAGGAGGCATTCCATCAAATATTGTCTGGAGGAACAGAGATAATTTTCCAAAAATGGCCAGGAGGAAAATATCTTCTGTGCCCATTTTCATTTGTCAGTGCATGTTGTTCACACATTAATCTGTGTGGTTTTCTGTTCTGTCTGGCAAATCAATTTGTCTGAATCTCCCAATAAAACTTGTTTCTGCAGCTAATCTACTAACGCAATATGACAAAATGCATGCTACCAATTTCTCTCTTTTCTTCTACACTCAGGCAGAAGGAAATGCAATAAGTAACATCTGATCTGAATGAAAACTGCTTACCTAGGTATGCTGCATGAAATAGAGGTTTGGAGAGAGACGAGGAAAAGAGTTTACATCACCTACTTTAGATTGCGACTGTAAGATCAGTAGACTTCTTAGCTAGTCAAAGATTCCTTGTGAGGGCAAAAAAAACACGTACCTAACTCAGGTTCTGTGAATCATAATTCAAAAAAACCCGAGAGAGGTCCATTCCAAGACCTTCCAAGAGCCTCATTTCCTTGCTGGGACTTAGAATTACTAGTCCAAAAGTTAGGCAGCGTGAATATCCCTGAATATATGTCAGCTTTGTAGATCCAGCCTTCAAGCTGAAATCAATTCTTCTTTCCCTTGTTCTATTTTTACTGCTCTGCTGAAATTACAGAAGCACCAGCCTGGAGTGCATCCAATAGCCATTGCTTCTCATGGATAATAAAAACTGACCCATAGCCAACAAGAAATGGAGCAACAGAAATGACGAAGTTTCTGTATGGGCTTTGATAATCCTGTTTTCCTCTCTCTGTCAGGACAGTGAGAATGGGAATAGAAAAATATTCACTGCTTGGATCAATCATGTCTGTCATGGTACCTCACATCTGTGATCCCTCTTTCCATTTCATATTGCAAAAATCTTCCCATAGTCACTTTCAAAGCCTGTCCTTGATGTTCCTTTATTCTTTTTCCACATGAATAATCTATGAAGCTATTGATGCCCTGCACTTACACACTTCCATTAATGCTGACCTTGACATCCAACATATATTTTCTTCCTTTCATGGGAGAAGTTCCTCAGGTCAATGCAGTATCTTTGCTTGGGGCATATGCATGCTTTGTAAACCTTTAAATCTCCTCCAATTTGCATTCTGCATTTGAAGCCCACTTACCATTAAGTAGGGACCTATTTTGCTGTGACTTATCGTTATAGGTTCACCATTGCATTTCAGCTGTTGCTTTCCTACTGACACTCTGTCTGTATGCATGTTAGAGGCACACAGCGATTTTGTCTTACATGCAAAATGTTGGGGTTTTTTTTGTGGTTCTGGACCACAACTTGGGCACATTTGATACACGTTTTTCTTTTATATAGTTTGACGGAAGCTATGGGAATTTAAGAAAATTAAGAAACGAGTTCTTACTTTGCTTGGCCAGTCAACAGCTTTCTACTTAAAGTGATTCATAGGAGAATGTGTATCTGTGTTCTCCAAAGATTGTTCAAAAAGATAACCCAGTTTGGCCACAATCCAAAAGTATTCTGAAGTCAGCAGCAAGTCTCTCCTTGGCTTCCCTAAAAGCAAATTTTCACCCAGAGAGAGAGAGAGAGACCAGATATTAGAATGCTCCACATTTCTTCATTCTGAAATAGCTGGGCTGGAGATAGAAAGAGGACAGACAAAACCCATTAAGTGTGTTGAGGAAGATTCATGTTGTCTAGATTCTTTCTACCCATTATTATGCTGGCAGTTTCGAAAAGGTGTCAATTTTGTCTGCCAAAATATGGAACTAAAACCACAAATTCTCTTACGGATTCATGAGAAGAGAAACTATTTATTTGTGATTCATGATGAAAATATACCTTATATAGGAGTAGCCAGTTTTGTGTTGCATAAAAAATAGCCTTGTAAATATCTCTTACATTGAATTGCTTATAGCCTCTTGCTTTATATGCAGGATAAGCCCTGGGTTTGAAGTGTGTTTATTATTTAAAGGCTTGTTTTGATATATCAAGGTCTCTCCCATTCCTCCTGATCATCCTTTCCTTTGAAGGTTCACTACCTGATTGAAATGAGAATTTCCATCCACTGCATCAAATAAGCAATGATCTCTCCTGAAAGGTTCTGTATTTAATGTCATCATATGTAATGGGAGAAGGGAAGGGAGGGGAAAACTTTTCCCCCAGTCTCCCTGGTCATCTCATTCTGTGTAATAATGTTGAATCTCCCATATTACAAATGGCAGAACTAACCTAACCTTGGTGTTTTTCTAATAAATAGAATTCAAGCCCAGGTAATAAATGGACTGTGTATTAAAGACAGAATGAGAAGCCCAGAGGGGAAGGCAATGCACCCAGTAAGGTCAAATACCTTTATCTCATCTATCCCTACAGTTCTTCATATACAAATTTTGAACCATAGGAGGAGATGAGATAAGAAAATAAAAATGTTAAATCACATTTTGTAGATTGGAATATTTACAGATGAGTACTCTTCCAGTATTAGTATTAGTTACACCAGGCCGTGTAACAAGGGGCA
Organism: Gallinago jamesoni; assembly: GCA_025769975.1. Taxonomy (NCBI): domain Eukaryota; kingdom Metazoa; phylum Chordata; class Aves; order Charadriiformes; family Scolopacidae; genus Gallinago; species Gallinago jamesoni. Next base: position 14,557,416 of record JAOQGH010000077.1, on the reverse strand, counting down.
ATGATTAAACTGTGGCTGGCAAGCTTCAGGGTGGACATTAGGAAGAAACACTTTCCCAGGAAAAACAATGCATCTCTGGAACAGGGTGTGTGGAGGGACTGTATCCATCATTGGAGGCTTTCAAAACTCTAAGGAGGCAAAACAGACTCAGTGTTGGCAGTAGCACCACTTCAAGGAGGTGGACTAGGTGACCTCCAAACATGCAACTGAATAGGCTTTGCTCCTAGAGAAAAGTTAAAAGAACAGAAAAAAAAAAGAAAAAAAGGGAAAATATTAGTCATATTCAATGTATTTCAGGAATAAACTCAAATATGGTGGTGATGAGAATTGGACAGAAAAAATATTACAGTCTTTTTATGTCAAACCCGGCTGCACGGTACCTGCACATAAAAATAGTGGTTGCAAACAACATAGCACAAGCTTGATATAACTTGATAATGGACAAATGTTAGCATTTGTGTCTGAAAATATTGTTTGCTTGCTAGATCTGCGTGTTAAATTGTGTGCAAACCTAATTTGAAGTCCCTGTTGTACCTTTTAGTCAAACAATAAGAGAATACACATTTACGCAAATTTCATACAGGCTCAGACAAAGACCACGATAGCAACACTTCAAAATGGTAGTGTTTCAGATTGTTCTGTGTATGAAGATCCAACCGATTTATCTTCATTGATGAGGAATGAGGCTGATGGCCAGAATAACCTACATATCTGAAAATAGCAGTTTTCTGAATTTACTGCATTCCTCTTATGTGACTTGCATCACACAGTGTTATTCTGATTTTGTTGGCAGATTTTGATGACATCAGGATATATATTCTGACTGAGATGATTTTGTCCTTTATAATGGCAAATTTATCTTGCACATAACCTTGTATCATCTGGTTCATTGGTCTACCTCAGATATTCAGCTCATTTTGTTTGTCAATAGAAAGGCGATTTGGCAGCCTGACACCTGACAAACACACCAAATGCCTGACCCAAGACTGCTGAGTCTGTAAAAGTACTGCTTCTGATGCAGAATATTTGACAAAACCTTTGATCTAAAAATTCAATTGCTTTTATGATATTGCATGACGTTTCCTTTATTGCTATCCCTAAATTCATCATGAAGAATTGTTACCTAAAAAATGTTTTAAAATGTTAATAGGTGAGCACAGCCCTGACTAATCTACCCAGCAATGAGAGGTTTTGACATCCTGAATTCACTGGACACCTCTCCCACTGAAATACACTGAAATGAGTAAACAATGCTCTCAAGCTTCTCTGAACAGTCAAGTTTTTGCTGTTAATATCAAAAAAAGTTGTCTAGGCTCATCTAAACTCCTTATTCTGATGCTTTTGCCACCAACTTTATAGTGATTCCACATGTGAAAAATTACTAAATCTCATGTATTATGATTTTCAGTTTCAGCTTTAAATCTTGTTATGATTCTTCTCTAAGACCTGATGCTTTGGTATTTTATCAGCACCTTTTGGCTTCAGTTGATGCCAGGTCCTGCTTTAATTCACTAATACGTATTGTAAGAGGCCATCTCTGCTCCAGAGACATTGTAATTACACAATACAATCAAAATGTAGGAGGAAAAGCGCAGGGAGTATGAGAGGATCTTATCATTGTCAGAATGGATCATAAAACTGGACATTTCCTTATTCATTAAACTACATTTCATCCATTGTATGAAAACATCTATCCAAGAAATATAAGACAAATTACTTAGAAAGTTGTACGACAGAGTAAAAGGACAAGCCCCAGGGACACAAGGGAAATACGGTACCAGGCAGGTCAACAATATCTTTAAGGGCAATCATTAAAAGAAAGTAGATCATTAACTGTTGTTTCAGATTCTGTGATGTTCTTAAAACAATGTTCTTTTCTTCTTTCCTCTAACCTGGTATATTACTTCTTTGTTTGTTTAATGACACCAGACATGTACTTAAGAAAATTGCTCACCAAGAATCTGATTTATTGCCTAGGATTCTATTTGCATAAAAAAACACCACCAAAGCAGTATTTGACAGGTACATATCAATTCGACTCCTAAGGGGTCATTTTGAGTCAATTGTGTGAGGAATTAGGCATGCAGTTACTTAGAACATTTATTTAAATCTGTGAGCATTTAGTACTTCTCAGGAAATAAATTGGAAAGAGGCTGACTGGTTTCAAGTACATTGCAAGTCCGACTTTGCAATCCTGACCCACCCAAAGCCCTGCCATTTCAATCTACAATATCCCAAATGATTTCAATTACACTTCATTTTTATCTTGGTTCTGCTAGTTCCAAGCCACTGACAAAAATGATCCTAGATTGCCTAGGGCTAATCCAGCCGGCATGAGTTCATTATCAGGAGAATGATACCTGGCTGCTCCTCTGTGTGTCATCTTCAAAGTACATTCAGAAGTCCATCTAGAAAAAAAATGTTTGTGGAAGAAAATCTTGCTTGTTATGAAGGCAAAGATACAAAACTCAGAAGATTTAGCATTCTACTGACCACGAGACTTCTTTTCTGTGTTAGCGTAATGGATACAAATGCATTTTGTTCACTACCAGGGCAAGCTAATTGACTTAAAACTGTTTTAGTGCCTGCTCACTAGTTGGCAGAAACAAGAAAAAATATTGATAAAAAAAGGAATAATTATTTCATGCTTGCAGTTACAGCTGATTGGAAATTTGCCAGCAAAACAAAGTTGCAATAAAATATAAATCCGTCATTACCATCTGCTCCTCAAAGTCCTAATACTTAGATGCACCAAGTCTTAAAATATGCATGTTACACAGACAGCTGTTTATTAGGCTGTTTTATAGAGGCATGGCTTTGTGCTGGCCATTTGCATAAACATGAATTTAATGCTATGGAAGCACTTCTGGGTCACACTTTCAGGTGGCCAATTCCCACATGCTCTCTGTGGCACTCAAGCTTCTTAATTGCTGTTCAGCAGCACGGGAAACAGCCTCTCTGTAGGTCAGGATTTTAAAGTCACCTTTGAATGTTGTTTGGCAAAGAGATGTGGTGATATAAGGGGTATAGTCAGAGAAGAAAAAGAAGTGGAAAGTCTTAAGGATGCCAGCTGAGGAATCTGGCCTCATGTATTTCACTGTATGAGGAAACTGGCTCTTTCTTCATCAGGGAAGTGGCTGAGCTATGTATGGAGCACTTATTTGTACAGAGAACACCAGCATGGAAGATTATGGAATAATGTGCCATGGATGGTTTACAAGAAGAAATGCATACAAATAGATAGATTACCAACTTAAGGCAGCAGATCTAGGCCCTAATACCAGACCCAGCCCTCCAACCGTGAGTGACAATTTGGTTAATTTGCTAAAACTGTTTGAGCCATTTCTTCCTCTCTCTTCGTCTGCCTTTTCTATCTAACACCAAGCTCGTTAAAGCAGGGACCGTATCTTTTGTGCTCACACAATGCTTGGAACAATAACGGTCCCATGCTCAGCTAGAACTTTTAGACAGTACCATAATAGAACTAATTAATGATAATGAGATCTATGGAGTACTGTACGTGCTGTTTTTTTGAAGATATCCACACTGGGTCAGAGCTGTGAGGTTTCTCATGCACCCAGTGAATCACACACCATTCTGTCAGCTTCGATTGCTCCCGCGTAGGCTGAGCAAGAGAAGCTAGAAGGTAGGGAGTATGACTTCTCCAGCATCAAAGACATTGGGAAAATCCTAACAACAACAACAACTGGACAAATATACTCCTTGCAGGTGGAATATATTGGTGATGGAAGCCTTTTTTTGTGCCTTTTTTTGGTACAGTATTTAAATGTACAATAGTAAGACCAAATGATATTAGTAATAGATCTTGTGATAATATTAGCAATAATTCTTGTGATAACATTAGCACATTAATGACATTGTCTACTTTTTCAGTTCAGTGTATATTGGGAGGTCCATGATTTTGTCCTCCGATTTCTTCAAAGGGGGAAAAAAAGTCAGCCCTTTCTGGGGAAGGGTATAATTTTGTCTGAATTAGTTAATCACCCTTAGCATTTAGTTCTGGCATGTCCATTCATACATGGCTTCAGTGCAGTTATGTAGAATTTAGCCTGGCTGATTTTCTGCAAAGTTCTTCCTCGGAGCAGATTAAGGGGACTGAATGGCTCAAGTTGGCCTTTTTTATTTGTCACAAGCTTGTCACACATTGACCAGATTAAAGCAGGAAAAAAATCACAGGTGCCAGAATGAAGAGGAAGCTGCATAGAGGGAAAGGAATTAGCACAGTTTGAGTGAGGACACATTAGTTTTTCACATGGTCTTTCTCTCAAAAAAGGTGGATTGATTTTTTCTGGTTTGGTTGTATGAATCCCAGCAATGCTGACTGTGGAAACTGACAAAAGGTTCCTTGTTGTCATTGTTCTGTTGTTTGTGGGTTTGGGTTTTTTTTTTGTTTGGGTGTTTTTTTTAACAAGAAACAAACTTCAGCAAACCTGTTACACATAGTCAAGCTCACTGCCGCAATTGTGACAGTTTCCAGTGCATGTGCTAACTCACTGCCAAAATAGCAAATGCAGCACACGCTGAGCCTGACATATTTTTGCCAGTAAAGAAGTCATAGATGAACTTAATTCCCACTTGGGCCGACTTTTTTTAATGAGGATTTCATGCAAAGGATAACTAGTTGAGCACATTTTCCCATACTCAGTTTCACCCACTGGGTTATATGCTTTATTTATTTTTAAATTAATGGCAATGGATGAAACTGCAGTGTTTGGTGTATTTATATCAGTGGAAAAAATGTTGCTAATTTTTTTTACTGTCAAGAAGCTTTTTCACTTTCCATGGGCAGCTATTTTCTGTGTTCCATTTAGAATAAGATCATCATGGACTTTTTCTTAGTTTTTATCTTTCCTCCTTTCTTAAGGTATGATGAGTATGTTTGGAGGCGGTAGATTTTCTTTTCTTTCTGAAAGGAGATATTGTCCTTCTTCTTGTCACTACCTCTTGACCAAACTTCAGTGTTCCCACAACAGAGATACGGTGGTAAGACTCTTCTATGAGTAGCCTTCTGGTCTTCATCTCATTGCCCATTCGAGTTGCACTCACCACTGAGTGAGATACTTTTGTGAGATACTTTTGTGAACACTTGATTCTGCAATGCAACCAGTTTTGTCTGAAACAACATTTGCTTGGAGAAAGATTTTTCATTAGACCAACTGATGCAGATGTATAAATAGAGATCAGCTTTGGAGAAGACAAGCTTGTGAAAAGTCTGTTTTGAACAACTTAACTCCTGCTAAGGTTCAGAGATCAGAGCTCATAAAATTTGTTTTGCTTTCACTTCCGGTCACATTGAAGAAAATTATTTAATTTTTTTCTCTAATTGCTGGTTGAGTCCATTGTTCACATAAATAATGTGTGTGGAACAAACACTCAAGAATTAAGCTCTGAAAAATCATACCAGATATGGTCTTTCTGCTAATATTTCTTCTGAACTAAAATCACATTCATTTAAAGAGCTCTACGGGAAAAAAAGAACAACATCAGTAATGTCTTTTTGCTGGATTAATGACAAATTGACTAATGTGCTCTACCCACTTTGTGCCATTCCAATGACATTGAATAGTTTTAAATATGGTTTTAATGGCATTATTGAAATGACGTTGAACAACCAGTATGCACCAGCAAGTCTGTCCTTTCAAGTATAATAGATTGTATAGGCTCATTTCATGTTTCTTATATCCAAATGAGATTAGCACATAGTTTTGCTTAAATGTAAAATGAACATAAGGTTCAGCTCTGTAGCTGTTATTCAGAAAAAGCTGTTTCCACTTTTTCTCTTCAAGTGAGAACTACAGGAACAGGCCAGAAGAAATCATAAATCATAAATAAATGCATTTTTGTGCACTTCAGAATTCTGCTGATCCACACTTGTTGGCCCTTGCTTCACAAGAAACTAATAAAATAACCAAGAATTGTAGAGACTTGATGGGATGGACATTATTGCATGAGATGATACATTACCTGTGATCCATGATCCATATCTGTGTGCAAATCACCACAAGTTACCAAAAGTAAACAAAGACATGAAATTACCTACTTTATTTATTTACAATGAGTTGATATAAAATGTGAACAACATTTTTTACAGCCACTAGTTAGTGCAATGTGTGTAGAATTAGGAGCCTTTATGAATACCATCTTATACATTTATTAAAGAGTCTGTAAAATGCTGAGTCTAATATATTTAGTATTTTTTCCGCTTCTCTGCAATAAAGCACCTTGGTATGAGTAAGGAAAGAACGACAAGCTGAAATGCTTTGCACCCCAGTCTGTCATTTAAATTATGCAGGAATTACTAGAAATGAATTTCTGGTACTTTAACAGAGCTCAAGTGTTTCATAAGCCATAACAACACAATGGATTTGGTGATCACTTGAGAATAATCATGACACTGCTGCTCCTTCTGTAGCTTTCAAAGACCATTCAGATTTTTTTCTGTATTTGAAGTACCTTGCAAAACCCAAATTCTTAACCAGCAAGCAGCACTCAGCTGCATACCAAACTGAGAGATGTTTCTGTGCTGTTCATCAGTTCCGTTATCTGCCTCGGCTGAAATAATCATCACTAAACACAGGCTTGAAGGGAGTGAAAGACACATTTTTTTTATCAAGAAGGTAATTTAAAAGAACCATCCATATACCTCTTTTTCTCATTCTCCTGAAGGGTAACTAGGGCTGATCTTAGGAAGATACGAACTACACCATTCTCTTCTCTGTAGGTATTATACACTAAGTGATTACATCTCATCTTTATACCCTAGAAGCTTTGCTCATTATTTCTCATGCTATCTATCTGCAGAAGAGACCAGCCTGAAGTCCTTCTAAATAAAATATAAATTATCCATTTATCTATCAAAAAAAATGTGAGAGATTTCACCTTCCAAGTCACCATCAACATTTTTTAACTTATTTGCTTGCATAGTTTCCATGTATTGCTGGCAAATTATGAAGGTGTCTGAAATTGTAGTTACAGCTGAAATTCTATTATCAGGTTAAAAAGAACATCTATAATTACAGTGAAAATCTGATGGAACTCTGAGAAGCTGAAGATTTTGAAATTTGGTTAGAATTGATCAGTGATCAGTAATATGCAAGATATTATCAAAGCTGTTCTTCTGAGGGTTTTATCCCAAACTCTAAACATATGCCAATAACACTGGTCTCTGTTAGACTTCAACCCTAAAATTAAAATTTCTTTAGATACTGATTTTCTAAAACCTCCCTGAAATCTAGGACATTTTGTATATAAATTCTTACTTTAAAACTTGCTCCTATCTCACACGAGTACTTCCAAATGGCCTTGGCCTTTGGAGATGTTGAGCTCTGGACAGGAACCTTCATAGTTCTGATTTATATTTATATGCTGCAAGAAACCTGCTTTGGGATCCTGACAAATCCCTTCACTGCTTTTTGATATCTATACTGTTAGCTTTTCTTCATGGAGAATATGTACTTTGGGAAAAACTGTTCTGCAGTTTAGCGATTAATCTTTCTCACAAAAGATAGGGTGTGGCCTTCAAGCTTCTTGAATACTACTGAAGAAGTGACAGTGATTCCCATCATCTGTCCAGGTTTTATGAAAGCATACTCATCAATGGTTCACTAGAACAACCCCTGGGAAATCTCTCATTCTCAAGGCTCAGTATAGGCAGCTCTGCAGAGCTGGCACAAAATGAGATTGAACAGGATAGCAGTAGGGTTTTGGAACATTGCTACATGAGCTGGGCATCAGTCACCGTTCCTGAAACTACCTGTCATATTCTTCAGACTGGGTTTTTGATAGGTTCAAACGTGTCTGCTAGCGTTGGCTCACCAGGCTGGTAATCTGCTATCTTTTGCCATCTTGTGCCCTACATCTTTCCTGACTAACTTTGGAGCTGACAGGGCAGTATGATGACACTGAACCACAGAACGTGTGATAAACCCTGACCAGCTATCTTGCTAAAACAAAGGACTCCTGCTGCTAAATTCGTAGGGCTTTGCAGTAGAACACACTAGCTATATTAGAAGGAATATGATCAGTTGAGCAAGCCAAAATAGTTCCATAAAGAGAGCAAACTAAATGTGGCAATTTCAGTGATCTTCTGCTGGTCAGGATCATGGATCCTTCTGCTTTAGGGCTGCCATCCAACACTGAGTTCTCACTGAAGGCAAAACATTTCAGCCCTAGAGAAACACTGAATGAACAAGTGGCAGCTTGTAACAGTAGGTGCCATCACTGTAATTTGGTACTAAATCAATGCCCCCACACTGTGGGGGACAACACTGCTGTGCTCCTAATCACATAGTGGAGATACCAAACAGCTTTTGACCACTTGTACTCATCAAGACTTTTTCAGCATTTTTTCCGGATTTTTTTTTTCCAGATTGAAAATCTTTGCCAAATTTATATATACATAATGTAATTAACACAGAATTACAGAAGAGTCAGTACCGTTTCAAATTTTAAAACATAGAAATGTAGAAAAAAAAGCCTAGAAATATTCTCAAAAGACGTTCAGTTCACTCCCCTGCTTCAAGAATGCTACAGATCATTTTTTACCATGAGCTATATAAGCAAGGAGCCTTATTTAAAATAAAAAACTACTAAACTGTTGCCATATTGTACTCTGCCAATAGCTGCCTGCACTATCATGGAGAAGAGAATTATTTCCATAACACAGAGACTGAATCTCAAGTGAGGTAAATCAACACAGCCCCACTGATCTCAAGCAAGCTCATTACTGACTGAGGAAGTGATTCATAATTTATAATTCAAAGTTTGTACATCTTGGTAATCATCTAGATGGAAAGCACTATTTTAAAATAAATCCCTATGAATCTATTATCTATTATTTGGCAGATACTGAATTAAGTTTAAATAGAAAAGCGTGTTTGACAAAAGAAAGGGAGATGAGAGTTTGTGGGTAGAGGAAAGCACACTGTTGGAAAGGCTAAAGGAAGTGAACAATGGGGTTTATTAAAATTACATTACACAGTGAACATTGGTTAAAACCAGCTCGCCTATTCATAGAATCATAGAATAGTTTGGGTTGGAAGGGACCTTTAGAGGTCATCTAGTCCAAACCCATGCAATCAGCAGGGATACCCTCAACTGGAACAGGTTGCTTAGAGCACCATCCAGCCTGACTTTGAACATTTCCAGGGATGGGGCCTCTGCCACGGATTCACGGATTTGACAGAGTTGGAAGGGACCTCTAGAGATCATCTAGTCCAAGTCCCCTGCTAAGCAGGATTGCCCAGAGCACACACCACCTCTCTGGGCAACCCGTTCCAGTGTTTCACTACCCTCACAATAAAGAATTTCTTCTTTATATCTAGTCTGAATCTTCCCTCTTTTAGTTTAATGCCATTATTCCTTGTCCTAAAACGTCTGTCCCCATCTTTCTTAGACCACAATACCAAAGCTACATGCTGGGAAGAACAGAGCTCAGATGTCTCCCATTTCACACAGTGCTGTGTCCTCTGGTGCCTTTAGCAGAAGCTTCTGCCACTGCTATTTCCAGGTTAGAGGATGAAGGACTGCAGGGACAGCTTTATTGTGTACACAGGCAGCAAGACACAGAGCTGGAAACTCAAGCTGCAGCCTCTTGATCCAGAGGAAACCACTCTCTGTGGTGGTAGCACCTGAGCAAATTCAGCCCGGCAGCCAGAGACTTCAAACAGCCCTCAGGCTACTTCAGCCTGCATGGGAACAGGCACATCACCAAAAAAAAGCCCCTTTGCTGCCACCAAAAAAACCCACCCCTTATCTGAATATAAGCTACTGCATGGCATTCACCTAAAAAAAGTTTTGATTCTTCATTCAATATTAACCCTAGCGTGAGGATGCTTTTGTCCTATGTGTGCTTTACAGATGTTTGCCCTCCAGATCTAGAAGTAGTATTCAGGGATCCAGCAGAGAATGCCTGATTATTTCAAAGAAATTCCTTTCTGTGATCCCGAGGCTGTATTACAGCTGTGGGGGTAATCACTTAAGTGTCCGTAACGGAATAAATGTTGTTCGTTTGACTTTTAAATTAGAAATAGCAATAACCATAGGACCTGGCAGACCAGCAAAAGCTTTGGAAAATAGTTGCATATAACTGATTATATTAATTCAGAGTCTTTCTGAAAGAGGTATAATTAAATGTTCTTACAGCTGAGTACATTCTCTTTTTCAATTTTTTAATCTCCAATTTTTTATGTGTTTAGTTTTAATATTGCCTGGGCCAATCCATTCCTCTTACTGACTCCAATAGTTAAGTTTCATGCACTGCATTTCGAAAGCCTTTCTCGACTGAGAGGAGAACAAAACGGGGTCTTCACTGCACTCTTCTTTGCAGCAAGGATTGGGAGGCAGAGCTCCGAACAATGTCTTTTAGAATCCTTCCGTTCTCAGTTCTGATCGCATTTCGCTGTTAATGTTCTGGATTTGGTGAAGTGACAGTTTCATGTGTCTCATTGCTATAGTAACACTAACAGAGAAGCCTTCCTAACTTAAAGGAAGAAGAACTAACTTATTGGAAGATGAAATTGTAATTAGATATGAGAAAATCCTTGAAAAAAAGAAGAATCTTTTAGAAATTTTATGAATTCTAAAACATTCATCATTTTTCTTACTTTGTAGTAGCCTGATGGCCTGGCCTAGAAGTGAAACACCCATTATAAAAAGGCCTTTTCATAACACAGGAAATCTTTGCTTTGAAATCCTAAGATCATAGGAAGAAGACTGAAAGTTTTATTATCTACTTCTTACAAATGAGGAACCAAAGCACAGACAGATTTAGTCTGAACATCAATCTCCTGAGTTGCTTTATCCACAAGTCTATAATTTTACTGAATAGAGGTGTGAGGAAAAGATCACAGACATCCGTGCAAACAGATGTAAAAGAAAAGCTCCTCTTCCATTTTTAACTCTTCTTGAGAATGTTTTTAAGAGTACATAGCTCTTGAGGAGTACCGCCACTGCTACTGATAACTTGCCCTACTGGTAATTGCTGGTAAACTCAACAATTCATTAAATAGTACTCAGAGCAGCACAAAGTGGGAGTACAGCTCTCTCCCACCAGTTCTTTAAGGGCTCTTATGTGTAATTTGTCTAGACTTGCTCATTTTGATGTTGTCTAACATTCCCCTCAGTTACAAATAGGCTTCAAAATACTTTATCATTCGTATGTGATACCAACACAACTCTTCCTCTCTGCTCAAACACAGACAGTTTTTTCTTTTTCTGTTCATTATTAGTGCTATTACACTCTCCAGCTGTTAAATGTCAGCAGTTTTGTAGACTTTCAAGAATATACTTCTCCAAAGAGAAATTCCTTCGACTTCTCTTAGACACTTTTCTTAGGATGAGGCGAATCTCTTCTTATCATTTAATTTCCTTTTCCACTGAATATGAAGGCAGCTTAGTCGTCCAGACTGGGAAAGATGTGTTTGGGTAGTTTTCTGAAGGCTGAAGTTAATAGGTCACATCTGCTCACTCCATCTGCTGAGATCAGCGGCCCTAATGCTTGAAACTTTAAAATAACTGGTGTCATGTTCTAATGAACAAGTTCTGATCTTTTCATACCCAATTCCATGTACTGCTGAATGAACAAATAAGAAGAAAGACATTGTTTCAGTCTTTCTAAAGACAGACAGAACTCTAATAACTCTAATTTTCCAACTTGGAGAAGAGCTTTGAGGAAAAGCAAGGATGGGTACTGCTTCCACTGCAGAGTTTGGGCTTTTTTGACATTATATGCTTTTTGTCTTTCTTTCTTTTGTGGGTTTTTTTTGGTGGTTTTGGTTTTTTTTATTATTATTATTTGAAAGTGGCTTGTATCCACAGCTGTGAAGGTGTTTTAAAAGTAGGAAATGAGCACACTCAAAGAACAGTGAAATCTAAATAGCAAAACAAAATATGTTCATAATTTTACAAGAGCCTTGCTGCTCATAAACCAATCTCATGGTATTTTTAATGTCTGACACATGAGCACAAGACATAATATTGCTTACAGTAGGCAAACAGCAACTTACTGAGAAGAAGAAAAGAAAACAAATTTCACACTTGCAGTGTGACAATCGTGAGATGAAGATATAACAAGCCAACAGAATAGTAAGAGTGAGAAAAGTAAGAGTTTTCCTATTCAACTTTAGGTGTAATTTTTTTTCAAACAAGAGAGCAATTTTTAAATGAATCTGAAAAGGAATGGAGTGAGGATAATAAGTTTGTCTTATTTCTCAATGTTTGTTTCCATCTCTCAATATAATGTGCAGTGCCTTAAGCCCACAAGTAGGGTAGTACTTATCCTAAATACAACTCAAGTTTATCATAAGAACAGATTGTTTTGCCTTATACCCTTTGCAGCCAGTTTCATGGTGGTGAAGATGTATCAGCTCATAATGTCAGTGCCAAAGGATTTTCCTTTCCTCTGTTTTATCGACAAATATTTTTTTTACAGGACAGAACAATGGGTGAAATCAATCTGCACACAGGACAATCCCTCATTTTATGACAGAGGGATGGGCTCCAGCCATTAATCTCTCCTTGTGTCAGCCAAGGACTATGCAAAATGATTTTAGAAAGGAAAAAGAAATGCCAATGGGACTGCAAAAAGAAGTAGGTCAAGTTCCTCTCAAATGAAGATGAACGCAGACAAAAGACTGGATATCATCTCACTTGTGTGAGCTGGGTTGAAATTGTAGTTAGACAATCCCAATCCAGAACCTGCAGTGATGCATTTATATGACACTGTCACTGAGTTAGTGTGTCCTATCTCAGCCAAATACACTCACAGCACCGAAGGGAATTCCAATTTATAAGGGTGGTGCGAAATTTGTTTCAGGTTACATATGTTTCCTTCTTGAGTATTTCTTTTCTTCATCGTAACCACTTTTTTTCCCCCGTTTACTTCATGTTTATGTAGCTGACTAATAAACATGTAGAAAACAGCTTTGACAGGAAAACTTAAAATTTTGGGAATCAAAAAGTGATTCTGTCTGGCTTTGCCCTTCTCAGTGAGGTTATTAACCTGTGGTACACCCATACAAAACCAACATTCACTTTAAGAGATAGATCCTTTATATCATGTTGAGGCCTGGGCTGATACACAATAGGGGGAGCAGAAAACTTCCACCATGACCCCCTAGGCACCCTTCATAGAAATCCCCTGCACAGGAGGAGCTGAAATAGGTTCTGTGGCTTCTCACACGTGTTCTCACACATGCAGAGTGCATACGTGTGAACGTCAGGAAGTTGCTGAGTATTAGCAAGAAGAGAGTACACTTTTTGGAATCTGTTAGTACACAATCTGGGTGGTGGATATAGAATACTTTTCACCCTGTGGAGAAACCATGACTCCAGCTCTTTGTGAATACCATCATTGAAGACCTGCACACTTGTAAGAAATGAGATGTTTTTGAACTGGATGCCGAGTATCTTCTTAATACCTTGAAATTGTACCATCTTTGATTCATATATCAAGATTTATTTGAAAAAGGGCATGGTGTCATTAAAAAAAAGAGTCTATTACACAGCTAAGTATGTAAGCACTATTGTTCAAGAAGGATAAAATAAACAAGAAACAGGACAGAAATGTCAAACTGTTTGTCTCTGAGAAATACAGCTGGCTTTTCACTTACTCATTTTTCTACCAATTCACCCAAATAAACACTTAAAGGTAAAAGCAAGTCTTTCTGCACTATTTTGCCACTATAAAATAAGCTTTGACCCCACATTCTTTTGCTGAGAAGTGAGAGGCTTTATCAGGATTAGTCAGGCAAATAAAATGCACCATCCACTCTTCTCAAAATGAGAAAACATGGATCAAACATACAACTATTAAGCTAAATAGTTTTGAAGTTCAACATAATAGTAATGATTCTTCCCCCACCAACAGAACTGAAACAACTAAAGGGTCTCTTTCCTGTCCTCAGATGGGTACAAATGTTAACAGATTTTAGGAGTCTGGGGACCAAATCACAAACTGTGACTATAAGATTTTTGTGGAGGTTTGAAATTACCGTAAGATTTAAGGTTTCAGTGAAGTGAAAAAATCTTCGGATGGAATCTCATTAATTCAGTAAAACCTAATTTCAAATACAAAACTCAGAGGTCACAGTACTCCAAAAGTGGTCAAACACTTTGGTGTTAAATTAGTAATAGCAGACATCGATGGAAAAATCACAGTTGAAACCATGTCAACAGATGACCTTATTGAGTGTCATGGTTTAACCTCAGCTGGCAGGGAGGATCATGAAGCCACCCTCACAGCTCTCTCCTTTCCCTCCAGAAGGGTGGAGAGAAGTGGGAGATAAGGAAGGGAAAGGAAATGGGGAAAAAAAACCCAAACTCACGGGGTGAGATAAAGACAGTTTAACAGAGCAATAACAGAGAAGGGAAATAGCAATAGTTCTAACAATAATTATAAAAGAAATACAGAAGACTTAAGTCACTCTAATCACGAGGTAAATTGGTGAATTGGCACGGTCCTGAGCAGTGATCATGGATTCACCTCACCAGTCAACCCCCATTTATACACCCAGCGTGACATCTATGCTACAGAATATTCCACTGGGCATTCCATTGTTCTGTGTATGCTGCTTCTATGGGAAGCTGAAGAGTGGCCTTGAAGAGTCACTTAGCAGCAACTCAAGCAATATGCATTATTGACATCCCTTTCACAGCAATCACTAGAAATAAAATTAACTCTTTTTTAGCTGAAACCTGGACACTGAGGAAATTTGACAGTAGACCCAATATGACAGCCTTTTGCAACAGTCCCTCAAGACCAGAAGATCAAAACAGAACGTGATGACGTGACACTGAAGAAGCAACCAGGGTAACAGGAGATTATGAAGCAGCAGAAACACAAACGAAGAACTGTCAAGGCTGGAGCGTAACTGATGGACTCAAAATCAGGAGGGAGATTAGGGCTGGAACAACTTTATCTGAGATGTGTGCAGGGAAAGGTCATTATAGATTTTTAGCTTCTTCGTTTAAGTTGATGTTGTGG
Source organism: Gallinago jamesoni (assembly GCA_025769975.1). Taxonomy (NCBI): domain Eukaryota; kingdom Metazoa; phylum Chordata; class Aves; order Charadriiformes; family Scolopacidae; genus Gallinago; species Gallinago jamesoni. The sequence goes on along the minus strand of JAOQGH010000077.1, from coordinate 14,542,412 downwards.
GCTTCACAAATTTCCTTTGAGAAGTCTGCTTAGCTCAGAAACACAGAATAAGATAAATCTAAAACAGTGACAACGATGTTAATGAAGCTATCAAGAAGCAGAGAGATAAATACTGTGCTGCAGTGTTTGGCTACATCATATTCATAAAAGACAAGTTGAAACTTCTTAATTTACTGAAACTTTCAAAGTGTTTAGTCTTTACCAGCAGAGTTCCGATGTTATCTATTCTAGCTTTATATATAATTTGGTGTTTTCCTGTGCAAGGCTTTAATTTCTAACACATTTAAAAGTCGGGAAAAGCATACATATATTTTTATCTTGTAAATCCCCAAAGTAGTTACAGCTTAAATTAACCAATCCAACTATTGATTAAAACATTAACGGCCAAAATAAACATGGCAGGACTACACACAGATGTCAAGTGCCTTCAAACCTCAGCTATCAGTAACTAATAACACTTTCAAGTAAATCTCTTCCACAGTTCAGAGGGTAACAGCTCCTTATAGACTTGAAAATATTTTCCCTTTAGTAGAATGAAGTGCTTTAGATGGTCTCTGATGTTTTATTGTGTGAATTTTTAAAATTATATACAGAATGTCTATTATGGTTTTACCACCTTAATAAATGGAGGCCAATACATACTAATGCAAAAGCAAATAATGTAACCCCCACTGCCCCATCCAGAGCTTGCAAAGAATCTGTGATTTATTCCTTTGTTTCTCACTGTCCATCACCAACACCCATTCTCTAACGGTCCAGTCCTTCAGGGGTGTAAATCAGCAAAGCTCCATTGGCTTCAGTGCAGTTACACAAATTTACAGCACGATCTGTTCCTTGCTTTATATTTATCCAAGTGTATGAAGCATCTAGGAATGCTGGCAATACTCTGCTGTGAACTCATTATTTATCATTTATCTACACTGAACTGTCCTTTACATCTGTTAGTCTTTAAATATTCTAAGCCTTTCCTTATCTACCGAGACATTTTCTGCTATTTACCTTTCCTCTCACATCAGCAAATAAATCTGTTGTCTTGTTATCCATACTCTAATTTTCCAGACCAAATCTCTACACTAGTATTACAAGTGTTCCAGATGCTTCACACAAAAAATCAAATTAATTTTCTTATTAGCAAAAAATTGGATTTTTATAAGCTTAATTATTCTGCCCTATTAATATACTGCTCCTCCAGCATCCAAGTTCCTTCTGTTAAACAAAGGTTATGTCACTACTAGGAAACGCCAATATTGTGAGAAATGTGATCTCACTAGTCCAGCGTACCACTTCTGATAGTGACCAGTACCTTTGATTTCGGAGAATAATAAAATGCCTGCAAGTTAGACAAGTCTATGTCCAGAAGTAGAGCCTTTTCCGATCGGATAGTGCCTTTTATCTTTTTGCCCTCCATTAACCGGAGATAAAGCAGTCCCTTTCCATGTCCTGTGTCAGCCTGAAGGTACCAGCCAAGAAATACATAGAGCCCGGCCCAAAAGTCCCCTTGCAGGTGGTGTAGATGCGAGGCCTCCCAGTGCAGGTGACACAGAGGGCTGCTCCCGGAGCTGCAGCTGGACACAGAGCACCAAAAGCTGGGAAAGGGGCTGCACTGATGCAGCACGTACCAGAGAGCAGCTTTTGAGAGCAGGGTCTGCACAACAGGGACGGAAGCCACAGCTCAGGCTCCTGCCTCCTGCTGGAAGCACCGAGGCTCGAGAGCTTCTCCCACCCTTCCTCTGGAACTGGCTGGATTGGTGACAGCTGATCCGCCTGTCACTCCGTCACATAAAGCCATCACGTCGAAAGCAATCGCAGCACTTTTTGTTGGCAGTGTTCAGTGACACCTTGTCCTTCAGTCCTCGCAGCGCGGACCCTTTGAGAGGAATTCAGCGACGCCTGAACAACAGTAATCTCTGTCAAATTCCTTCAGCACATCCCACCAACCCTCTTGCTTATTCCACTACAATGGTCACTTTTTCAGCTGCAGCTTATTCCTCCTCACATTCCTCTAAGACTTGGGCCAGGCTTGGTGCATATATCCAGGGACATCAGGCTAAGATGCTTTTAGGAGGATTTTTCCAGTGATCTGTTGCAGCTGGATAATTTTTTTTAGTTTATCTCCTAGCTAACAGGGGTCCCTTATCTCCCAGATGACAGATTCGGGTTTTTTTTGTTGTGGAAGTCACATTTTCTGGACGATAAATTATTGTCCCCTGAAATGGAAAAAAGCCAAATTTCATCCCTCTGGTACTTCAGTGGCTGTGCAAGAAATAGTTGCAATGAAGTGAAAAAAATATTTTCCATTCTTATTTTTCAAACGAGAAAGAGCTCCACAGTTATCATTGTTATGGATAATCCTGTTAGGCTTTGGGGCAGCTGGATACAAATGCAAATGTTTGCTTACCCTCTCCATTTTACTTTCCACTGTAAATGCAATGCTTTTCTTCCTTGTGGGAATGCCATGGTAGCATGAATTACCTAAGAGCATAAAACTTAACAGAACAACAATTATTGGCATTTCTTCCAGAGGAATGCAAAATAAGCTTTCCTCCATGCTTTTCTAAGAAATAAAAAGAAAATATAGAGCTTCTCCATTAAGACAGAGCAGACTCTGCAGTCAATGTCAGCTTCATGCCAAAACACTTTGCTAAATCAAAGAAGAGAAGGAAGGCCTAGTTTTCTTAATCCTCATGGTATACTAATTGATTGTGTTTTATAATGATCTAGCTTGCCCAAAACCAAATTACCACACATGCAATAAGGACAACTGAAGAACAAGAATTTAGATGTATTAAGATCAAGACGTGGCCATTTAACAGCACGCTCTTCAGTGCCCAACGTTGGGGCATCTGGCCCTCAAGTAGCGTACACCACGTTCATTTATCTCTGCTTACTGGGTAATACTGTGACCATGTCTTCACAGGCGAAGAATTAGGACTCCCCAGTAAGAAGGGAAATTACCAGTTCACTCACGTCTATAAGTAGTCATCCTGTTGTCACAGGCAAAGCTATCTCGACTGGGGAGATTTTACTTAATTTAAACTTAATACCAATTAATATGAACATTTAATTATCAGTTTAGGTATCAAGGAGTAAAAACAGACCAACTAGGTGCTTTGGGAAGCACCTTTCCTGGCTCGGCATGTTCATTTATCCCCAGGGAAATAATTTCATCAGGAAGCTCAGACAATTGCTACACCTCAAAGAGCCAAGGGCTGGGGGAAACCAGCTGTCATCCCTGGATTTTGTGATGGAGCCCAGGCCCCAAAGGGTGAGAGCAGTTTCTGACAGTATCTAGCACACCAGAGGGATGTGCTCCCGCGGTATGGGCAGCACCAGAGACTCACTTGGATGGTGTGGGTGGCCAGCCAAGTGGATCCGTCAGATAGGTCTTGGGCTGTGTATAGTCTTTTTGCAGTTTCGCATGGAAGAAAAGTTTTTATTATCTAAGCTAGGCTTTTCAGGATAGCAGATTTATATTTAGATGTCTAAATTCTACCTCAGTTCCACTTGGAAAGTCATAGTCCTAAGGGCTGATAGAACAAACTGTGATATTAAATTGCAGCTTGAAAATACAATGAGCTTTGCAAACAGATTTACCTTTTTTCAGAGTAATAAGACTGTAGTTTTAGCACACACAAAAATACCATAATGTAACATTATTTTAAAAGCTCCCATTTACGTAATGAGACTGAGTTAAATTCATCAGCACCTATTCATTGGCAAAGATAAATAAACAAAGACCTTTAGCCCATTTAGTCTCGATTTCTCCTCTGTCTGCCACTTAGGCAGCACTAAAGGGCTGATCCTCTGCCTCTTACAGTCAATGACAAAACCCCAATTGATTTTGAATAGAGCAAGACCGGGTCCAGAAGTTCCTAGAGATGTCTTCTGCCTAGGTGACCAAACAAAGTGCACTTCATGTGAAGTGCTGTCAGCACACCGGGCAGGGTCCAAACACGCATGTCACCCTCTGACTGACAGCGAGCAGCCATCCGCTGTGCCCCTTAGCAAATCTAAAATGTCAGTGGGAACAGAATGCTGCTGAGTCCTGGGAAGCCATCTTGTCCTCTTTGCTGTAGCATTTCTTTTTAACTATTTGCCTAAGTAAAATTTCTCCCTCTGGTTACCCACTGAGAGAGGAACGTTTATCTGTCCCTCACTCCTCCAATCAAAGCACTCACGCACGCATGCAGCCAGAAGGAATTTCGGGGGGGCACTAGCCACATCATGCTAAAACTTGCTATAGAGGTAAGATATGGCTCAGATTCACACTCATTGGAAACACAATTGCTAAAATGAATTTTTAATATTAGGAAAGTTTCATTTTAGAGCACGCAGGCATACCAAAAAGAAAGCATTGGAAAATGCTGAGATTGTCCCCCTTCTTGTTCTGCTAGAATGTTATTATAGTGGAAGTATTTAAAAGAACTAAGCTTTCTTTTTCTCTCAAGTCAAATGTTATCTCCCCCCTCCCTATAATTACATGGGATCCTTCCGTTAGGCAAAGTAATCTAAACTCATGCTTGGATTGCATAGAGTAGAATAACCAAGAAAGCATGGGCTAGCACTGAAACCTTACAGTCCACCATGGAAAAGCTGGCAGTATGAGGAGTTCTGACTGGAAGGGCAGAGCATCACGGACTCCAACAGAAATTGCAGGAAAACTTAGACAACAGCATTGGGAAAAGAGGCATGGAGAAAAATAATGCGGAATGCCCTAAATAAATTTTCCGTGGTACTTCTCAAAGCAGGCAACACCTATGTTTCTATATCAGGGAAATGACACGCTAGCCCTCGGGTCTAAGGAGCACATCTGCAGGCATAGTCACCCCACACAACGCAACTGCCAGCAGCAGAACAACTCAGTGAAACATCCTGCAGAATAGGATGTTTTTCCACAGAGAAACTTGAAAAGTTCTGTACAACCTGCTTTTAGATATTCCTGGCAGTTTCCATTACAGCTTCTCATGCGAAGAACATAATGCGCCCTAATAGGGAGCACAGCTGAAGTAGTCATCACACAGCAGCTCAAAGGCAAAGATTAGAAATCAGGTCTGCTGTTTCCCAGCCCAGCAGTGGAAATGAGGTCCATTCTTTGCCTTGTTAGTCAGTCTATGAACAATTACCGCAGCTGGCAAAACACAGGCTGGAGGAAAGAGTGCCTGTGCAATAATGATGGAGAGGACAAAAAGTTCACTAAGATAAATTCTGCACCGAATCAATGCTGGCACTGTTCATCTGAGAAGATGAACACAGAAGGATTTGAGAACCACCCGCCGTATGCCATCCAGAGGAATCAGTACTCTAAAAGCAAGGGTGAATCAATATCAGCGCACATCCTTACGAGAAAACAGAGGTTCATATTTTTGTTGTCAGGGAAATTCCTTGGATGGGTAAACCTGTGGAATTGGAAGCGTTACTGAGAAAAATGTGAGCTGTGAAAGACAAGATAGAATCATAAATTAAACAAGAGTTTCTAGTAATAAATGTACCCTCAAAACTGCCACTATGACTAATTCAGCATTATAAGTACATAATGCAAAGCCTGTCTTTATTAGATCACTGAGCTTGGCATCATAAACCAGCAAGAATTTTTGTTGCAATATAAAAAAACCAAAAAACAGAGGGCACGTCATGAATTTTAAAGGCCAGTATAGAGCACAGGACTGATCTGTAGCAGAGGCATTGGCAGCGTTCCCTGACCAACAACTGAAGTCAGCAGAAGAAGCATTTGATGGCTCTCAGTTGTGTACAGCCACAGGAGGAGCAGGAGGGAAGAAGGGGCTTTTAAGCAGCGCTGGAGGTGGGCCAGGCTGGGCAATGCTGCTGGCTGAGGGCACCTCTCTGCTCAGTGCCATTTCCCAAAGCCCTGTTCTCTCTGGTCCTCCCAGGTTTTGCTGACAGCACTTTGGAAGGCCCTGCAGGGAGCACAGGGCTCACTTGGTACTCCTAAGAAACTTGTAAGACTTTGAAGTCAGAGGTTGCTCAGCTGATCGGTCATTGAACAGATCAACTACAAAGGCCATATATTTACCTCCTTCTTTCTGAGCCACTATACCAGAAAGAAAAAGTGAATGAGGCACAAAAATGTTAAGGGGTTGGGTTTGTTTTTTTTCCTCATTGTCTGTGGAGTCTCTCTTTCTACCTTGAAATGTATAAAATAACTAGCATAATCAAATTCTATAGATACTCAGCTATGAAACACCACAATAGTTATACACATTAAAGCATAGAAAAGCAAAACACATTTCACAGTAAAATCTTGAGTTGTCTGGGTTTTTTAATCTCTCTTCTCATCATGTGGTACTGGGCAAAACTCAACAAATACAAACTGAGATCCCTACCTAAGCTGCTCAAGTCAGCAGCATCTGCTAGAAATCAATGTAAATTTTCTGGTCAGTCCCGCTCTCTGATATTCCAGCAATGCTTTAAAAGTCTTTGGGGATGGTTTGTGGGTTTGAACTGCTTGTGGTGGTTTTTGATTTATTTTTTTTTTACTAAGCTATTGAATTAGTTAAAAATAAAGGACTGGGGAGAAGTCCTTATGATATTTTCCAAAAGGCCTCATTGCAGGCTGAGATTTTGAGCCTATTTTCATTAATCTGAGCATTCCTGTAGCAGTGTCAGGACTGCTTGTCAGACAAGACTGGTGAAATACAACACTGGACAGCACAAAGACTATGGAATTAACACAGCTCTGTGTCTATGGGTTTCCTTTGTCCATTAGTAAATGGTTATTTTTTATGGGCAGAGAGATCAAGATTTCTGCCAGCTTGTTAGTTTCTCTCTGAAGCCATTTTTAATTATTCTTACCTGCAATGCCCTATGGAATTCAAATACATTGTCTCTGGCTCCTCATCCTACACGATAGTGACTCCCTGTCCCAGTGCCCTGTCCCCAGCATCTCTGTGGAGATTTCCAACAGGGCGTTTCTGTAGATGTCAATTACCTGAGTGCAGCTTGCAGTGTAGAAAGTCTCCACTCTGAACTGTCCTTATGTTGCCTGCTAACGTATGGCTGACTAACATACTGCTGCTTCTAAAGCGGCTGATGAAACAGCTGCTATAACAGTAATCACCATTCATTTTTTAAAGTGTCTGTTAGCTCGAGAGTTTACGTACTGGCATTGTCATATTAAAGCAGAACACATTTTTTTTTCTGGCTTTGATTAATAATTAACTTCTAGGTTTTGTTTTATGAGGTCCGTGTGGCTCACCATCACTGTACCTGCGCCTCTCGATGCGTACGAATGGCTGATGGCAGAGCGCTGGCTGCCATGCCCGGGGGTTGCAATCAACGGCACTCGTGGCTTCAGATCTCCAAAAGGGCTCTCGCTCAGTATATTCTTCCTAAATAATACTCTCATTTTTTCTCAGTTAACTCATGCAAGAGAGAAGTTGCGTGCCCCTGGGAGAAACGGTGCCTGCCGTCTGCTCCGAGTGGGGGGCGGAGGGGTTCCAGAAATTTGTCCCCCTTCCACTGGCCTTTCTGCTAAACGAGGCAGTCGCCCTCCCATCCTGAAGGTTTATGCCACCCTGACCTTGGCGCTGAGCCCAAGTGACTGCTGAGGCCGTTAGATAATGTGCACGAGAGCAGCAAAATGGTGTGAAAACAAGGGTTTCCCCAAACTGATTTTCTCCCAGGGAAATGGACTCCCTGATCTCCAGGCGCCCACTGTGGTGGTAACTTGGCAAGGACATCGGTAGAATAAAGCTTAACAAATGTTAAGCTCTCAACTTAAAAAAAAACCCATATCCAATTCTGTAGAGCCTCAGCACTGCAAAATACTTTCCGCTCACATGCAATAGCATCTCTCTTTTTCTCCTCCAACACCACCTCACGACCGCCCCAAATTTTTTTTCACTCTTAACAGCAATTGAGCGCGATGACTTCTTAAAATGTTCAGGCACAGGCCTCTCTGAAAAGGCAACACTTTGTGTGCCTTTTCATGAGAGAATCTCAGCTAGCTATTCAGCATGAATGCTAATTAATTAAGCTTCTTAGTATCACTACCTAGAAACGAGAGACAGGGATTGCTCTCCCCTCCCTGGCAATGTTCCTGTCTCTGGGTGGAAAACGACCGCTGTTCCACGGCACTCAACGCAGCACGCCTCCTCCTCCTCCTCCTCCTCGCCGTCCTCCAGTGGAGCTGAGATGAGATGGGGTCAGAGAAAATATAACTAGGATTTTCAAAAATGCTGGTTGTCAATACCTCCTCTCATATGAAAAGGGCTCACAGCCATAGATATTTGCCATGTGGTTTTTGCTTTTACCTTCCTACAAAGCCTGGTACTTACAGAGCCTCCATGGCTCCCATATCTGTCTTTGTGAGAGCAATAAGCTCCAGAGGCCTGTAAAGGTGTTTTTCACGGCTTTCTCTGGGCAAATATTGCCACATGCCTTCAAAAATTTGTTCTCCAACACTGGGATAAATAGGAATTGCATTCCCTGTGCCCTCTGAAGCACAGGTCTACCAGGGCCCCAGGTGCACTTGCTTCTTTCTAAGCGTCCACTTGACAGAGGTGAGGATCAGTTCCTCCCCTGACCAAAGCTGTTGTGAAGTAGGCCAGAAGCAGGGACCTGCCCTGTTTCCCTTCAGAGCTGCCTGTAAAGCTGAGGCTTTCTGGTGGTCCCCCATCTCCCATCTGTGCTATGCTGCAGCTGTGTGGTGGCCACATCTGCACCCAGTCTCCGTGGCACTGGCCGGACCTCACAGGCTGCCCATGGACCTGCCTCCTCACCCCAGATTTGCTAGGTGATCTCCAGACTGTGTGCATCTCCGGGACCAAACCTGATGGGCTGCTGAGCATCCCGGCTACTTGCCACTGAGGTCATCCCTTCTGCTGGCCTCGTTAGCCCACTCGGCTCCCAGCTCCCCTTCCTTTGTAGCCCTTGCTGCCCCCTGACAAGATCTGCCACCCAAGGTACCCAGCTCACCTTCTATAGGTGATATATCTTATGCATGCAGCTGGATACAGGACTAGAGAGCCATCAAGTTCTTCGTCTGTCCCAGAGTACAGACTCAGCTGTGCCTTGGCAAAGGTAAAAGCCACGAGGCAAAAATTAGGGTCATTTTATTCTACAAACTTAATGGTATTTTCTCATAGTGGTTTTCTGATAAAAAAAAACTTGACAGACACAAACTATTCAGCAGTGGGGCAGTCCAAAAAGATTTGGCAAGCACTGATTTACTTTTTCAGCTGCATCTATTTCTGGTTCCTGAAGTGCAGAGGCATTGTCAAGGCATACATGTTTCCTCGTGATCAGGAGGAATGCCTTCCCTCCATTTGGGTAGGATTTTTCATCTAGAAGCACAGGTTTATGTCAAGCAGATGAGAGCAGTGCCCATCATTTGCTGATTAGCTGTTTAGGGGCATAGAATACATTAGAACTGAAACACACTTTCCGTAAGAGGAGCCAGCAATCATTTACAGGCTTAAGTTGAGCATTCATAGCATTAGGTTGGCTCCCTTCTGGGCTGAATTTCAGCTTAAGATCTTAATAATTTAAAAGACATAATTTTGTGGATGGTGCCATGACGCTGATGCTTCAATCAAGTAGCATTGATGCTTCAATTTCCCAGTAGATATACTGAACCCAGAGGCTAGAAATATGTCACTCCTTTGGAGTTCTAGCCAAAACCGATCAGAATCCCGAGTAACAGAAAGCATTTTAAGGTATCCATGAATTAAACATTCAGTAGGCATTCATGGATCAATGTCATCTTAATCACCAATTTATCAGCAATTAGAAATTAAAATATGCAAAATAAATGGCATATCATAGAAGTGTAATTGGTCATTCAGTGTAAAAAATGATGTTAGAAATGTAGATAAAACACTCTTCTTTTTTTTAGTAGTTTTCCCATGACTAATCAGATATTCCAAATTTCATTACCATTTTGCAATATGTATTCCCATTATCCATGACATGGGCATCTTTAATATCGATAATGCATAATTGTATTTGCCATAGAATGATGGAACAAGATCACTTGGCATATACTGCCTGAATATGATTCCACTTCTGATGTCTTCTCTTTGCAGAACACTTATCATTATTAATAATGTATGGCATTAGATTTTTAAGCTTGCCTAGCAAATGTCACATTCTTTACTCTGCTCAGTAAAGAATTCTTCGTGAGCCAAGCACCAGTCGTGTGTAGAGACAAGAAACTGACCTAAGGGGACTTACGTGGTTAAAATAAACCCCCTCCACCACCTCACGCTGATAATTGCAGCAAAAGAGGGCCACATCCACATTAGCAGGAAATTTTACCTTGTGGGGGCACGCACATTTCCTAACCTCTCACTACACCCCCAGTAAACAGAAAACTTGTGCTGGGCCTTCTTACTTGTGCACGTAACCACGTCTATCAGTCTTCTAGAGGTGGTGCCATCTTCAACACAGGCCTTACCTTTTCCCTCCTAGTTGCCAGTACCTGTTTGAGATGATCGAAATAATTCACCTCTTTCTCCTCTGGAACCTGGGAATGTTTCTTTGCTTTACTTAATTCATCTGGAAACTTCTTTCTTTCCAAGTCTTGTGCATCAGAGAAGATAAAATTTTGTAACATGTCTCTGAAATCTCTTAAAATTCCATCACTGCTTTCCAAATCTCCCTGGAATTTTTCCACCCAAGCAGCAAAAGTAAAAGCATCTGTTCTGCTTTGTCTCTTCTTCCAAACAGCAAATAAACTGCAAGGAGATTTCCTCTCCACAAACACCATGTTTCCAAGGTAGCATAAGGACTGTTTTAAGAACATCATCTCATTCTGCAGCAAAAACCTCACATCAATCTGTTGCTTAGGGCACATATGTACATCTTATTAACTAGCATCTTGCACAATTCCCAAGTTGGGATCTGACTGAAGATCTCTCTGGGTTTCCCAAAGACTCTTGCAGCCCTAAGAATAGTTATCTGATGGAATAGCATCCAGTGGCATGTCTGCCTTGCCTTGGTGACCACCTGCAGAGGCACATCTACAAATATGCAATGCGGTAAAATGCAGTAGATTTACATCACTGTGCTAGTCGCATTTCTCTTGGTTTCTTCTCAGTCATCCAATATTTCTTTTCACAGTGGCTTAGTAGACATAAGTATGCATCCATACTCTGCAAAGACAGTAACTTAAGCACTATATAATGAAATTCATGGGTTTTTTTCTCCCACACCTAATATCTTTCTGATAATGCAGAAAAGTCCCAACCCCATAACCACATCCATTCAAGTTTAATTAGTCTTCAGCACATAAACAGTCCTATTGTAATCAATCTGATTATGTGTTTTTTAATTAACTACATTAAGTGATTGCAGATATGTATCTGTGCATACAAAACCTTCCCTTCACCTGTAAAAGTAGTGGAAATAATACAGTTGTTGAGCATCACAACTACTACATCTGTCTCAACTGTTTAATCAGTAGCCTACAAGGCCAGAAAGTAAGTACATGGACAGAAAAACTGTCAGCAAACCAATAGGACCTTGAGCATAGAATCATAGAGTCATTTGGGTTGGAAAGGGACCTTAAAGATCACAGAATCACAGAATCTTAGTGGTTGGAAGGGACCTTTGAGATCATCGAGTCCAACCACA
>JAOQGH010000077.1:14457218-14530720 GCA_025769975.1 Gallinago jamesoni | reverse complement strand
TTTCCTTTCAGGTAGTTGTAGAGGGCAATAAGGTCTCCCCTCAGCCTCCTCTTCTCCAAACTAAACATGCCCAGTTCTCTCAGCCTCTCCTTGTAGGACTTGTTCTCCAGACCCCTCACCAGCTTGGTGGTGAGCCAAGATCATCGAGTTCCAGTTCCAGCCCCCCTGCCCTGGGCAGGGACATCTCCCACTGGACCAGGTTGCTCAAAGCCCCATCCAGCCTGGCCTTGAACACCTCCATGGATGGGGCAGCCACGACCTCCCTGGGCAACCTCTTCCAGTGCCTCTACATAAAGTGCTATTGTAACAGAAAATCTGTCCTTTTTAGAGTGGGGGTTTTTTAAACATCCTATTCTCACAATACCACATTCCACAATACTCATAGTTTCATAAACAAGACATTTTTTGGCTTTGTTGGTTTTTGTTTTGTTAGGACTTTAAACCAGTTGTTCATTAATCGTTGCCATTGCTAGCAGTCAATCTGCGTCCAGCAGTGGCATCCCTGGGAAGATCTACCTTCTCTGTGCTTCAGTGGATTAAATATAATATGCAAAATATAATGCAATGGTATAAATCAAAAGTACTAGTATGTGTAGCATTCTAGATAAAAAGAAACACTATGTAGTTAAAGGAAGTCCAGAGAAAGTTGGTTAAACTTATGAAAACTCACCTTCAAAGAAGAATGGAAAACACTGTGTTTTTCTTAAGTAGGCTAATAAGGCGTATGCATTTATAAAAGAAGCACTAGGAACCTCTGCCCTTAAGTGTCAGACAAAAGGGTCAATCATTTAAATACAAACAGAGTAATTGCAAAAGAGAAAAATATTTTGCTAAAGGAAGACGGTTGCGTTAGAAGAAGAGTTCTGCACCCTTACTCACTGAATAAACAGTGACACTCATTGCTACAGGTTTTCACTGGAACCAAGTATAGCTCTCAGATAGAAATGGGCATCTGCTCTGATAAAACATCCAGTGCTAATAGAAAAAAATAAAAAATAGAACTTCACCTCATGTTTCAGGGTTAAATCAATTCCAAGGCAGTACTGATTAGGATGGCTGCAAACTATTCTGCATCTGCCAAGCATAAGATTTCTCATCCCTCCCTTTGTAACACACAGGGCTGCCCTCTCTCAGCCAAGGGACTGCTTCAAAATTTCCAGCTATCTTTATGCTGTTGCAGATATTCTTATCACACATTTCCTCCAAACCACTGCCATCACAGAAAACGTCTGATGAAGGAAAATCTTTTCATTTTGATGCTCAGAGAAAATAGAAGTTAAAGGAAGAAAAATCTCAGGTGAACAGACCATCTTCATTTGCTTTTTATTACTGTTTCTTCTACATCAGCTTTTAGAGGGTTTTCAGGAAGACTTCTTTTTTAGGAAAGAAAAGAGTATTTTAAGACAAAGAGAAAAACATTTGAGGAAGCCACTTATTAAATTTCAAGTATGGCTTTACCCTTCCGACGCTTGCAATGGAACTGTCCTGCACTGAAGTGCCACACTTAAAAGTTCTCACTAAGATTTCACTTACCACCATCACCTGAAGTGAATCATAATCCAGTACCCTCACGTACTGCAATCACCTTCCAAACATCTTTCAGCATTCTTCTTGCAAGTATGACACAAGCACTTCAGAAGTTTTGCATTATTTTGTTTATCTACGGTGCTCACTTCAGTCAGTTTCCATCTCAAGCTATTCTGTAACTCTTTGCCAGTGATATAGTATATTTATGGGCATACCCAGATAATAATATCTTTATTGTTTGTTGTTCACGTGAGAAAGAAGTGAAATGACTGAAAAAGGAGCAATTAACAGAATTATTTATTTAGAACGTACCTATTCTTTATTTAAAAATAAAGCAGGAAAAAAACCTCAGTGATGCAATAATGTAACCCCCCGAGTTATTTAGGAAAGGAATATATAACAGCAAGAGATGATGTTGTCAGCAGCTGAGGGAACTGGGGTTGTTTAGTCTGGAGAAAAGGAGGCTGAACCCTATTGTTCTCTACAACGACCTGAACGGAGCTTGCAGAGAGGTGGGGGTTAGTCTCTTCTCCCAGTTAAGCGGCAACAGGACAAGAGAACTTGTTCTCACGTTGCACTAGAGGACGTTTAGATTGGATATGAGGAAAAATTTCTACACTGAAAGGGTTATCAAGCATTGGAACAGGTTGCCCAGGGAAGTGGTGGAATCACCATCCCTGGAGGTCTATTTAAGAGACAGGTAGACGTGGTGCTTAGTCACATGGGTCAGTGATGGTTTTTATCAGAGCGAGGTTGATGGTTCGACTTGATGATCTGAAAGGCCCCTTCCAACCTGGGCAATTCTAAGATCCTGTGATGTCATACAGGTTGAGACAGATGTAGTCAGAACACCCACACACTACTCCAAAAACTACTGAAGAAAGGTTAAAATTTGATGTGAATTGTGATACTGACTTATAAATTTAAACTAATAACTGTAATGTAAAAGCATATGTCCTCAGTATATCAGGGTTTGCTTCTGCTGAAAAATACAAAAAGGTGGAGGATGAGCAAAACTGTCACAACAGATTGGCAGGGGAAGGCTCCAGCGGTGGTTCCACAAACACTGGCCTGGACTAAAACCTGATCTTGACCAGTCTGTCTAAACACCACCTTCACAGAAGAATAGACTCTGCTTATTCACCAAAGGGGTCTCGTATACCTGTGTGCAGCTGGAAGGTCCAATTATTAAAGTGGAGTAGTTTCTGCTACTTAATAGCAGGTGACCTCCTCTGCTGCGGATCTCACCCAGCCTGAAATTGGGGTCAGCTAAACCAGAAGAGAGGAGGATCACACTCTGCTCCTAACAGATTTAATTAATGCAAACCTAGAGAAATGCAGCCAAAGACACGCTGAATCTAAAAAAGAAAAATAAAAAGCCCAAAGAACTAAAGCCCACAATGTCTGAGAGGAATATAATAGATCTTACTCCAAGAGCAATGGGAAATAAAATTAATCCAAACCTTCCAGAGCCTGAAAGAGTTGGAGCTGAATATAGTTCGACAGAGAAGCAATAGTTCAAACAAAGGAACGGCGAGGCTTTGCTCTCATTTCTTAACACTTCCTCATTACCTGAAGCACGACCTCACACATTTCAGTGAAATGACACTCTCTAATTAATGTTCTGCAATTATCTCTAGTTGAAGCAGGATATATTCTTTGCATAGGATACTTTGCTTAGGCAAAAAAAAAAAAAAAAAGTTAAGGAATTATCTTTTTTTTTTTTTTTTTAATCAAGGTATTAAGTTTTGCTGGCCTATCTCAGGTTGCTACTGATATGCAGCTAACGTAAACTATCAAAATGTTAGAGAACAATACATTCCAGAGAGGTATGAACTGAGGTATTTTGGAACACTTTCAATCCTAAATATAAACACTGCAGCACTGAAATTTCCTGTGGGTTCTCCAGTTAATCAGCATTTGATGCAACCATGCCACAGCTATTTTGGAGTCTTCCACTTAGATCAAGCTACAAGCTTAAGAAAGACTGAGACGTGCTTAATGGAAAACTTTTTGCCATTCCCTTGCAGTAACCAGAAGAGTGGCAGCAGTAATAATTAATATCTCTGTGCTTCACAAACAGTGAAATCAGATGCAAGCTTTATCAAGAGTCTGTGTATGCAATTTTTCCATTAACAATTCTGCAGACAGAGCATTGATAATTGTGTCTGTGGTGAATCCCGATGAGGCATATTTGCCTGACATTGTTAAAGAAGGGGAAAAATGAATATATGCATTTTAAATTTTTATGATTACACTTTTAGCGAAGTGTGGGGGCCTGAAGTTTCATGACTGTTTTAATGCAATTGGTTCCACTTAGGAGAGATGACATGTTGAAATGTGATGTGCGGAATGTTTCCCAGGTAATTGGAATTCAGTCAACAACAACACTGGGCATTGTCACAGGTTTTAAATAAAAAGGTTTATCTTCCTCTCATATTATGGGCTATGATGCATCATATTATACAACATCATGATCCTAGATGACAGCCTCTCAAACAGAAATTAGAAAAGTTTACTTCACTCTGCATACTCCTCCTGAATTTGGATCACATGGGCACATTAAAGTCTACGCATCTGCAGATAACACTTCCCTTGCTCACATAAATGCCCACATTCATTCCTGATACAGTCCTGATGATTTGTACACCATCTCAGTCCCCTCAGGGGTTGGTGTTGTTATCCCCACTAGCTGGGCATCCTTCTCCAGAGCCGCTGGAGGGAGAAGGCACAAGGAAACAAGAGCCATTGTGGTAAAACTTACAGTGTAACGTAAAGAGTGCTGCAAAACCAGCTCGGGGGTTGTCATGGGAAACACAGCCTGACACCCACTGATTCTTCCACTAAATCCATTTCTTTCATATTAGAACAGGGAAGTAACTAGGGGTGAGTTAGCCGACTGGAAAGAAAGAAGGAAGACTGATGTTATTGAAACCTTAAATCAGCTCTCAAACAAAATTTAAATCAAACTAAAACAGGTTCTAAAACTGAAGGTAAATTGTTGCATTCTCTATTGTTTAGTTCCTATACAGCTTGGAAGAAGATGTACTGAATTTTCTTCCAGAAAATTTGGATCTGAGTTTTCCCACCTGTTTCTTTTAGGCAAGGAACAACTGTCTGTCTGAATATTTACTCATACCCCAAAGGTGAGGAGCCCAGGATGGGATCCCATAGTTCTGAGAATGGGGTCAACTACATACTGCTGGTATTCTACAAGAGGTATTTCCCTGAATATTTTTCTTAGCTGGACTATTCAAGGACTGACTAAGGTGTAATTTATAGTTAAGCTCTCAGAAACAGACTTTAAGCCCCGCACAGCTCCTCACCTCACAAGCACGTGTTTCTTTTGAACTGAGGAAAACAAGATTTCAAGGGTATGTCATAGAAAACCAAAACCTGAGATATATTTTTTCAATCTAATGCTTTAGATATAAAACTAAACAACTTCTCTATGTTTTTTCTCTCTAATAAGGATACCAACCCAGCTACAAACTTTGTCCTTCAAATGCAACAAAATACCAGTGAGGGTCCACATCTCTGCATGCTGGGGCTTTGTCTGTGTTAATTTCTATACTCCAGTGGAGATGCTGAATTATCCAGAAAGTCTTAGAGTCTCATAGTCACCCTCTGAAATTTGGGTAAAACCAGAAAAGTTCTACCAGCTGAAAGTGACTTGATGGCTTGAGTAGCAAGAGTGGATTTGGGGACAAATATCTGCCTAAACCCTGACACTAGAGATGGAGGCTTCTGCAGCAACTCCCAGACTGAAAGGACCATGATAATCCAATCACCCTTAAGGACTCTCTTTCATATATCTCTTGAGCACCAGTTGTCTCTGCAGTTATACAAGGAGACATCTTTTCTGTGAGAAAATACAATGCACAGTGCAAATTACTTGGTTTTTATTGACCATCGGATATGCAGATAATTTTTATTAACCATCAGATGTGCAACTAGTACAGTTACCTACTTCACCTTGGCTGAATGTCTCGGTCCCAGGCATCTGTTGCTGTAGAAAATAATTTCCTTTTCAAATCATATTTTTTAAGGCAGATTAGGCTCCTCTGTTCATTATTTTTCTGTGTTTGAAAGTGAAATAAGCAGAGAGAGATTTCTAGCTGAAGCCAGTGTCGTACGGGCACAATCTGTAACCTGGTAAGGCACCAAGTAACATGACAAGGGGAGTGAAAAGCTTTTGTTTGTAATCCTTCTTAGCAGGCAGATGCAAAACAGCACCAATTCTCACCCACCCACATATCATCTCTCTCTCTCTCTCTCTCTCTCTCCCAAGCTTATTTTTAATACTTCAGAAGTTATTAGCGGGATATCTCAGCTTTCTCTCTCCACCTTCACTCCTCTATATTATGATGAAAAGACCCGGATAGAAAGACATGGCAGGAATTTGGGCAGGAGGCTGCAGCAAAAAAAGATATTTATTTTTTTTTCCCTTTTCATTGATCATATGTCATTAATCTTTGATGCTATGAGATTAATCTGTGCATGAAACAGAAAACCCTCCGACTGATAGTTCCCTGGAACAGATGCTCTAAATGCAAAGTACCAAAGAGAAGCACTGTGGAAAACAAAGGCAATCTGGTGCCTTCCTGAAGGATTAAGATACAATGCAGAGTGTTCCTGAACGGTTGGTCCAACCAGTCCACGCACAACGAATCACCTCTATATTAGGACTGTATTCTCAACATAGTCACAAGACTGGTCAGTAGAGCTTTAGTTGTTATTTTGGTGGAGCAGAACATTGCCATAGAATTTAGTGACACATGGCCTGAGCCTGTAGGGTCACAGTATTTATTTTGATAATCCTGATGCTTAGTATTTGTGGTTTGACCATGGAAATGGGCTTGGAAAATCTGAGCACCAACCCAGCCTGAGCTTGCACGGCTCTTGAACCTCCTCTGTCTTTTAGATAAGCAACTCTGAAGCCGTTGCTGAAGGAATTCCTGTCCAATGTTAACCATGTGATGCTGCCACTGGGTAGGTGGCACATGTTAGACTTTCAGCTCAGGGCATGGTAGGCCATTCCCACATTATGGAGCAGATCTTGAATCTGAGATTCAGGGCAGAGCAAAATGTTCCCTTGAATATTGCTGAGCGGGCTGCTCCTGAGCTGGTATGGAGGGGTGTCCAAGCATCGATGTAGCAGAAGTGATATGAGATGAAGTCCGAGACCTCTGCAGGGGCTAGAAGAGCCGAAACCACCGAGGCCATACCCTACAGTCTGCATGGCCATTGAATCCAGGCTGAGAGTGAACACATGCTCCTTTGGAGACCAGTACAATTATTTACTACTGGTACTGCAGCAGCACCTTAAAAAAGGCTTGTACTCCATGGAAGCTATAATACCTGACTCTAGATATCAGTTCAAGTGTATTTAAAAACATAACAGCACAAAACGGACCTTTTCAAAAAGAACAGGCCACTGTGGGGGGAAGAGAAATCCAGCAAAATACTGCTTAGTATTATTTATATGATTCTCTTTCCCTGCTCCTTCCAGAGGATTACAGTGCCAATTTGTAAAACACTATAAACCTCTATGAAACTAAAGTGCCTTAACAAGAGAAAATTAGTTAAGGAAAAATGTAGCTTTCAAGTGCAGAAGCAGGTAAACTACTTTCAAATCAAAAGTTCAATTTAATCTGAAAGGAAAACAAATCCATCAATGTCTATTCAATTTGCACTAAAGCCTAGAGGGACACTCGACTCAGTTTCAACTGTGTCTATATACATATATGCTCTTTAAGTCTTAAACACTCTTTTTTTTCTTGACATAAGCTTTGCACTTTGGCTGTCTTAATTTAATTTGCCTTCCACACATATGTTCAAGTCTAAATAATTGTTTAATTCTTCTAGTACACCTTTAGTTGCTCTGTTTTGTTTTGGGGTTTCTTGTATTTGTTTATTTTTTGTCTTAAACTTCAGAATATTTTTCACTTCACTTAACACTTGACATTTTAGTTACAGAGGAGATCCCGCACTGAGATTGTTCAAATGGAGCAGGACCTTCTTTGTGGGAAACACAGTGGGAAACTGTAGAAACATATTCCCATGACCTATATTGGACATTGCTGTCACCATAAAAGCTGAAAAATGTCTTGGGATAAGAGCCTAACTGAGACAAATCATACAAAAATAAAAATATGGTAAATCAATGTTAGGCTTTGCTGTTATTCAATGTGCTTCTCTAACAGCAATGGTCTGCTATAGAAAATCAAAAGCCAAAGCAATATATAATTGGCATGCTCAGGGAAAATTTGATTCCACCTTGAAAGGTGTTGTTTTCCCAGTGGGATTATTTTCCTTCCATTACTAGTTCTTTTGAAATACACAGATTGCAACTTTCCCTTGACTACAAACTGGGATTTGTTTCATTTTATTTTGGGATTTCTACATGGACAGAATCTCCTGTCAAACTATGTGAATGCAATGGTTTCTGTTCCTCATTTAAGATCAGCTCTTTACACTTTAGTTTCTTACTGTATCTGTTGGTATCCCCTGAATTCCCTATGTGAAATAAACTTCCCATACAGACATAAACAATGGTCTGGAGAAGAACACCAAGAACTGATCCTACCTTTTCTCTTAAGAGCAGTACTTTAATCAAAACATTCCTATAGTGTTAAACACTTAAAAACACACACACACACACACACACAAAATAAATAAATGCAGATGCTCTTCTTCTGTCCTTTCATCTTTATATCCTTTTATATATTCCTGTAAAACTAAATAACCAGCCAAATGCTGGGAGTTTTTTTACAAAGGAGAAAAACTGGAAAAGGAAAAACCAAACAAACTACACCACCAAGAACATGAAAGCCTTAGAACTTGTCTTCGTGGCGAAGTTGATCCAAAGCCATGAGTTCTTGATATTCACATTTCTTCAAAACTCAAGGGGAAAATTCACAGGGAACTAATACTGGTACAAAACCCCAGAGCCTTTTCTGTCCTTCCTTCTGCAGGGTGAAATTACAGTTGCTTTGTTGGATCTCTAGCACTTTCACTCAGCTCATCCATGACTGCACAAGAAGCTGTACAAACTAGCAAAACTTGCGATTTCTCTTATTCTTCACTACCATTTACTCATAATCCTTGCAATGCTCTTTTTTTCAGTCTCAAAGTAAAATTAAAACACTAGGAAATGTTTTGGTTCAGAAATCCCACTAAAAACTACCTATAATTCCAAAACGTCTGTGGTCTGAAAGCTATTGACAATCCTCATCCTGATCTATGGAATTTGGCAATGCCCATATTACGCTATGAAGAAGGAACGGACTGACAAAGCAACAGGCTGAACAGAGGTAATATTCATGCCATACTCTGGAAGACTCTGCAGTTATTGTAAAATTCTCCAAATATCACTGGGCACTCAGCTAGAGGCTTGGGTTTTAGTTGGTTTGTGTTTTGACTTGAAAACTGTGTTTTGACTGTATCTCTAATGGTACACAACAACTCCAGGGCAAGTCCACGGTTACAGTTACGTTAAAAGGTGTAATTCTATCAAACATCAGCTGAAGTGACACAGGGTAAATAAAATTCCAAGAGCCTGAAAGAGGGTAATTCTTCACGTGCCTAATATTTTAAAGTAAAAGCAAGTGGGAATAAAAATTATTTTTCCTTTTCCACTCACATCAACACATTTAAATAGTTCTTTATGCAGGGAAAAGAAAGAGCAACATTCTTATTGCTTCAAAAATAACTGGAAAGTCACATTTAAGCAATTTGTGTTCTTAGGACAGATGCTTGATGAATTTCCTGTCATTTTCTGCTTCACAGCAAATTTTCAGTCAGTGAATGAGTTTCAGCTTCTCGTATAGACTCTAGTGACTAAACTTAGTGTGGGTGTGCATACATTGTAAGTCAGCTATAGAGCCATAAAGCTCCAAGTCAAGCTTGAGAAATATTTGCAGTACAGTGGGGATTTGATTACATGTTGAAAAAAATCTATTCCACGTGTCTTTTCATGATCTTTTTCTCCTATACGCCCAAAGACACTCTCAGCAAGTGGAAAAATAAGTGGAAGCTAATATTGCCCTTTTGGATGCTTGTTTGCCCACGGCTAGCCACAGTGAGAGACCATATTCCTCTTCCACGGCCTCCCTACAATTCTGCAGCAGCTCTCCCATGGTCAGAAATACCACAATGGTCTTATGCAAGCGTAAAGAACAAAAAATTCAGTTCAAAGACTTCAGGTTTCTTGTCCACACATCTGTAGGTTGGGTGCACTCTTAGCTCACTTTTGAACAGATAAGAGACTTGACAATTAACATGCAAACACTGTGGGCAAATGAATTTGTGTCTTTTGCCTTCTTGACCCCTTGACTGCACCAACCTAAATGAGAGCTTGTATTGAATCACGGAGGAGTTCCCCGAGGAGACAGGGTAACCTCTGATTCACAGCACACTAATTAGACGTCCCCTTCACAGAGGACCAAACAGAATGCTTCGTTCATATTGTTGGGCTTTCACGGACCTTCCCCACAGGGCAAAACTTCTTCAGAACCGCTGTCCGTGATTCAAATTGCAGCATAACGACTTGCAGAGTTGTTTTACATGGATTGATCTCCTCACGTATTATCCAACCTGCCATAATAGAGCCTCTCACAAGGTTTCAAAACGGGATGTCAGGCTGCCCACGGAATTTTAGCATAACAATCCTGACATAAGGGGGAAGGCAGAAGAAAAAAAGGGAATAAATAGAATCTTTTAATAAGTTTTCTGAGACTCCTGAGGTTATGCTTTCAATAAATTTTGATGAAAAAATGCAGGAAGGTGGCAAAAATGTGTCTTTCATGATTTAAAGGAACTTTTCATGGTGAAATAGTTGAAAACTGCCAAATTTCATTCTAAAATCCTATGACTAGAAAAAGACATTACTAAGGGTAACACTAAAAGTGCTGAGTGCCCCAAAGCAGTGCAATATCTTACTGAATAATAGCATGGGGAAAAGAAAGGAATTCCAGTTTATCCCAAAATGCAAAATTATTTTGTTTCTACTAACAAAATAATAAAAAAGGAATAAACATTTCTTCTCTGTTCCATACCATGGAACACTCTGGGCTAGATTACACTGATTCAGTGTGCTTATTTTGGAAAGCATTGCTCAAGCACCTCCTGGAATAGAGTGCAGTTTTTTGACTTTTTCAGAGCTTAGACTGTCATGAATATATTGAATCACACCTAAGTGGTTCTCTGAACTCTTCCATTTACTTACAATATAGTTTTAAGAGCTTGATTCTCTTTTTTGAAGCAATCAGTTGGTCACCCTCAGCTCTATGAATGGTAGAATTTTTATTCATGGTAGACAGTGAAAAATGTACTCCTGATGAAGATTTCAAAGCTTAGAAAAGTCAGCAAGATGAAACATTCACTTGCTAGGGGATCTGACAATGACTCACATCTGACCAACCAACTCTGAAGTCTGGTACCAAGTTATCCTCTTTGAGACAGTATTTACAAAGAAAACGATTCTTTTAGTATCCAAAAAAGGAGGAGGAAATCATGAAAAAAAAGATTAAACTGAGTCAGGACATCGGTATTGGCACTGTTTTTACATGGAAGATATTTGCATAGTACAGTGCTTAATAGCTTAAATGAAACCTTAAAATGTGTGTACCATCTCTATTGGTTGGACACAGATGAAGCAAGGCACCCAAATTCGCTGGTGGTTTTCTGTTAAAACATGCTAATGCTATCAGAATGGTTGTTGTGGGCATTTCCCAAAGGGTTAATTAATGCTGTTTGGATCCTAAAATAAAACAAGCAGCTGAGTGGTGCTTATATAGTTGGCAGTGAAAATCAGGCTGGTTGAGAACTTTTTATTGTATCCTTTTGCCTTTTTTTTTTAACAGAAAATGTTTCCTCCAGCTTTTGTTGGGTTTTTTGGCAGTTATAATTATTATTAATAATAATTATTATTCTTAAGAAGTAATGCTTAGATATGCTGCCAAAGCGCCCCATGGGAATGGCAGATCTGACACTTCACACCTCTGACTTCCTCTCTGGGGCAGATTCCCTGCTGCACTATTTTTTTCTATTTTATGTAGAAGATGGCTTCTGTAAAATACTTATTAATATTGTCTCCAGCAGAGCTAATTTTATATCCAGATTGCTTACTTTCTGAAGCACCTGTCTTTGGTTTAGTCCTCATATTTTTGTCCATTACCAACCATGCACTGCTTTGCAGTCAAGAGTTTTCTATTTGTATTTAATATGGTTAAACATTTATGCATTTATGGTTAAACATCATGTCATCTGATTGACAGAGAAGATAAGAGGGTTTAAAGTCTGCTTAAAGTTAAATTTCACAGATTCCCCTACCAGGATGGACTGAATTTCACAAAAAGATTAAAATAGCCACCTGCCCATATTGCTCTTTCTTTCATATAGACAACAAAAAAGTTATAAGAATTAATTGGTATAATTATCTCATGTGGTTTTTACTATATTAAATTCAAGTGTACCACATAAGATACCATTTATACTAGATAGCATAGTTAAAGAGGAAATCCATAGCAAGGTAAGGGTTTTCTTTAGATTCATACCATGTTTGCTGCAAAATACAGAGAACAGGACCACAATGCACAAAGAAAACAGGAATGATAGAACACCTGAAGCTTCTTGACTGATTCAGTAATTTGTCTTGAATCTCTTTGCACTTTGCATTGTCTTTAATCAGAGAAAGAATTATGTTCATACCTCTCTGAGACTGTGCAGTCTCCGGCTTACGCTGAACTTGTCTGTATTAACTCAGATTGTCTTTTCCTGACATTCTGCTGGCTGAATCTCAGATAATTGGCTCAGTCTCATGCAAATCCTCTGAAATTTGCAGAAAGCCTATATGAGACTTAAAATTATTCTAAGAATGAAGGCATGCTTCTTCCAATCTCCTCAATCAATACTGTTTTCATCAATACTCAAAATTCAGGGAAGACATGGAATGATAAGGGAAAGGGGAATGACACGTACACAACACAACATTCATTATTAGCCATTTTTACTCAGATTTATATATAAATTCTAAATATAGGTCAACACCTGTCATGCAGATAATTCAAGAATGCAGTCAGCTAAAATTTCAAGAGTACATCATTCCCACTTGTTTTTGCTGTCATCCTTTTAAAGGTTGAAGGGAGTGAATGAGTTCTTCTGAGAAGGAGAGGGAAGGTATAGGGATTTGGGTTTATTTGGTTTTAACATTGTTTGTTCAGTCAGTATTTATAAATGTCATTTCTGTCTATTGGCATTTTCTTCCCTCAGGCTGCTGCAAATGAATTGCAATTTTTTTAGATGCCATTCAGTTTAATGAGAGACTTTAGGAAAAGAAAAAACAAATCCCACATACATAGACATTGCTCTTTTGGATACAAAATTAAATACCTCCTTCTCTTGGTGCACAGGGATGTTCATCATGAAAACCATCCAGGTGAGCGTTTGCTATCAGCTGTAACCAGACAGGTCCATTGCTGCGAGTGGCACAAGAGTAACCTCTGAGCCAGGGTTGAGGTTACACTTGGTCATTTTCTTGACATTTCCTTAAACTTCTGTCCAGACACCCTTAAAGATCCCATGTTCCAAACACATCAGGGCTTTCCACTGCTCTCCTTCAGTCCTTGTGCCTCTGCTTACACGGAAATCTCCATTTGTCCAACCTGTCTCTCACCCACAGAGGCAATGGCAATCCTGTAAAGTGGGAAGCCTGGAGATGGCTGCCTGAGGTGATTGCACAACTGGCTCATTCACCTGGCTCAAAGCAATTCACTGTAGAACTGAAGGAAAGAGATCTATTGGGAGGTAAACATTTTAAATTACGTATCATGGACAATGGACTTTTAACACTCTTTTTCTCCATATGTTCTTTTCTGTTGCACTGCTCTCCTTGCTAATGTAGACCCTGGTGACTATACCCTGCCATATTGTTAAGTCATTGGCAAAGACGAACCCAAGAAGCTATACAGCATACAATCAAAATCCTACTATTAATGTACGGTGCTATAATCTGTGGACAGGACATAATCATATTCAAATTTATACAGAACACCGTATTGCCTTTGAGTAAGAAAAGTTAATTTATACTCCACCAACCTTTTGGTTATGCATGTGCGTGCATCCAGTTGCTCCAGGCTCCAGGTAAATGATACAGTCTAGACTTCAGGTAGTTCATTAGATCAATATTCTATCTCATTACATGGATGGAATTCACAGCGTCCTCCAAAGCCCAATTTCATTTCTTTCACCTCTCAAATTAAACAGTACCTTAAAGGTTTAGTTGATGGATGACTCAGTTTTAGCCGATGATGGTCTTCAAGGCACATGTGGCAGTATATCTTATCCTATTAGTAAAGATCATTAGCTACAGCATAATTGCCTCTCTATGACATATAATAGTTTCATCTATTATTATCGTTCCTGTCCTGTAATTCAATTTCATGATTATGGTTTAACAAATCAAGGGGCACAGCAAACAATATATTTTAGCCATCACTTAAAGTCAAGTCAAGTTGCTGACAAGATACATAGGGTGGTGCTACAAGACATTTCACCATCTGACTCTTTTTATTTTACAGAAAATTCTGATTTCTCCATTCTCTCCCATTTCTTAATATAGAAAAATACTGAATCAGAAAAAAAAATAGCTAGATTGTGTCTTCCTCTTGTTTAGGAGAGCATCTGTAATTTGCTAGGGGCTTTCTAAACATTGAGGATAGTCCTTGTTTCTAGAGATCAGGATTATGAAACAATGACAATACACGAGTTGCCTAGTTAAGGTTTGCCTAGAGGACATCTATTCCACAAGACTTTTCGCAACACTCCATAGCTAACTCAAAGTTTATAGGAGAAAACTCAAAATCCTCCCCAACAATACGCCATAAGCAGACAGAAGACCAAATTAAGGGTAGTTCTCTTGCCTTTGGGACAGTATGTATCAAGAAATACATATATATATATATTGAAAAACAGCTTTCTGCACTGATTTTAAAATGTATGTGTGGGATACTCACTGTGTACTTAACACATTCATGCATAGACAGTGAGATTGACATCCACTCACCTCTATGGAAATCCACTCACTTCCTTAGCAGAAATTTCACCTGCAACAGGGTTTTCCTGTAATTCTGAGGATCAAAATTGGGCAATTTCTCCCAGGCCATCAACTTTTCTCATTCTTTAACAAGCAGACCATTAAACCATTTCCCTCTCTCTTACTCACTTGGTTTCATTGAATAATTATTCTTGGTTCCTAAAGCTCTAATGGATTCTTTATCTCCTCTCTGGTGGCGATTCACCAGAAAATATGACACATAATTAAGAACTCTGGGGGTAAAAGAGAGCAAAAAATTATTCCCTTTATGTAGATGATTTTAAGTGAATTTTATATGAATATAAATATGAATTAATATGATTTAATACTAATTACCAGAGAGACATCAATTCTAATATACCTAAGTAAACCCTGGTAGGAACAGTGACCAGTGATTACTGGTGATCTGTACTGCTACCCAAAACTGAGTTATGTCTACATTTGGGAGCGAAGTGGCCATAAATGTAACCAACCACGTGGGAATCTTCATGAAAGCAGATGAAATCTCTCTAAGTTGTAGAAGAATAACTATGGAATTTTGTTGGGCTCCTACCCGAGTCTTGTATTAACAGGTATTGCCGCTTCCCTCCTGCTGCATTTCTCTTTTCCTCTTATATCCATGCTTTAAGAAAGTCCAGCTGAAAGAAAGGTGATTTTGTCAGAATGGTTCTTAGATGTATGAATTTGGAAAGCTATTTGTTGGGGGCTTTTGCAGCAAGGTAATTAGGAATGCTAGGTTTACTAAGAAATGTTTACATTTCAATACCATACATGCTGATTTGCAAGCACATGTGACAAAAAATGATCAGTTTTACCAAAACTGTGATAATTGCAAAAAAGTGGTTCCTACACCTAGGTACTTTCCTGCCACCTCCCTTCTTTAGCCTGCTGAGGAATTGTGTCGGTGGTGGAGAGCACTCCATCATGTAAACAGTATGGAGGTAGTAAACATCAAATTTGCCATGTTCTGATTTCTTGGAAACACATTGTGTAAGCAACCTCAGAACTTCAGATTGCAGAATTGTGGGAAAGTTGCTTTGTAAATGTAGGAAACCCAGGTCCTTAATAGTTTTTAATTTTAAAATAAGCTTCTAGATACATTGTTTCAGAGTCCTGCTCCAAGAGGGAGTTCAGGGCAGTCCCCTCAACAGATGACTGTTTATGGAGGGAGTTTATTGTCTTTCACAGCCACCTGATAACATGAGGGCTTTCTCTCTTAATGGAACTAAACAAAATTTTGAAATATCAATTACCTCCACAAAGCAGAACTGTCTTTTCTGCCTGAGACTGCACTGCCTTAATCTCAGGGCTCTCAGTAGGATTCCTGTATTTCTATCCGAGAATCCCAGACAGTACTAAATATTTTCTGTTAGATAATTATACTGTGCATGTGCAATAAGTCTTTTCCTATGGGTTTACATTTGACTTTCTGCACTTGAGGAGCTCCAGATGCTACAGTAAAACTGGTTATGCTCATTCTAATAAATGGTTACAGAAAATAGATCCTCAAGGCCAAGCAATTTCAGATGCCAGCTTCCCACATTCAAGGATGGATAACTTCAACCTTGTTAAAAATGGGCTATTGCAATTGTTTCACTGTGAGTTGCATGGTGAGAACGGGTGAATTGAAAAAACTGAAACACTCTCATTTAAGAAAGAGAATGGCATAAATTTAAAGAAAAAATTAAAATCAGTTGTGTGATGCAGATTCACATTAACAACTAAGCAATTACTACATTATCAGATAATAAAAAGACAGTTATTTCTATTTAGTAAGTTTAAGTTAGTCTTAGCAATATTGCTGAAAGACACTGTCATGGATAGTATCTCAATTTAGATTAAGATATAAAACCAATCCGGTATCTTATGCAAGTTGACTCTGGACAGACTGTTGCCTAGAACAGGATAGCAGTTTCCAGTGGTAGAAGCTGGAAAATACCTACCCCCTCTCTGGCTCACACATTAGTGGAAACAGAAACACCTGTGGGTTTTGTTTTTTTTTTAACGTCTTCAGGGCAGGAGCAGAAGGTACCAATTCAGCAATTATCACTTACAAATGGGCTGGCCAGGTTTAACAAAGGTCACTGGATGGTGGGGTTTGTGGGATGAGTATTAAGCTGCTGCTTGCAGTTTAAGTAAGCTTTCTTTTGGCTTTGCTGCGAGTCTGTGCACTTGCCCTGCAAGTGAGGGCACTTTCTGGAGGCAGAGTCCTGGCAGTCTTGTATGGCTCTGACTGTTTATGAGAACGTGCAGGCTGGGAAGTCATTGGAGCTTCAGTTTAAGTGCTTACAGGTAGGAATAAGGATTTTTATTTCAGTCTTCTCTGCCTTCCTATTTAAGGAGCAATATTAGTTAGTGCTGGGTCTGAAGAAGGAAAAGACCTTACAGAGGTACTTCTGCTCTAATGCAAGATCCCAGAAGATGTGGGAGTTCTTATGACCTCTGCTGGAAGCACATCCTCACTACTCTTCTTGCTTCCCAATTCTCACTTCTCCCTGCCTTCATCTCCTAGGGTCCTTGAACGGATACTAGATATGAAGGAAAAAAGGCTGTGTTCTCTTGCTGTTACCTTCAAGAGTGTTAATAACTGCCCCCAGCTCAAAGAAGATTAAACGTTGGAGCTCATTGCGAGAGAGCATGCAGAAGTGCAGGAGCAGAGTCGGTAAGTTCTGTGGTTCTGAAGCACTGACCTTAACTTATCAGGGGGATTGTTCTTTAGAAGAGGAGACTGAATATGTGTATCAAACTGTTTCTACGTGAATAACCCTCTCCAATTTGTATCTTAGAAGAAGCACTGTGTTTGAAGCACAAACTCTGCCTTCATGCAGAAAAATCAAGGGGTAACTGATTGATATTGCTTGGAGGAATTGTTACTCCCACTAGAACTAAATAAGAAGACATTTTGCCCACAACCTCTGTAGAAACTAACCTAAGCAAATGTATGTCTACTGAGAGTAGCACAGATTTGTTGCTCCTGTTGTAGCAGTTTCTGGTCATCTGAAAAGTCTTCCCTTGCTGCATGGCTACAAGTTACCTTTGAAGGATGTCTGTCTGTTGTAGCATTATATTTTGTGGCATGCCTCAAGTTCAGAGATCCCATCTGAGTGAGCTTGTGCTGTCTTTGAGAGTCAAGCTTTGTGTGGCAGCTTTTGATTGAGAAATATTTCACCTAATTCATCTGTGTTAAGGATGGCAAAAAAAAAAAAAATCGAATCCTCCCACGCACCCTCTATAAATCATCCTGGCTAACATACTAGTAAATGTATTATCAAAAATGCAACACCTATTACAGTGAATTCCAAACAGCCAACGCTGAAAGTCAGATCTGAACCTGTTGGGAAGGTATAAATTGATTAGAGTTTTTGAGAAGCTATAAATTACAGGAAAGCAAGAGGAGCATCTTTAAAGGGTTGACAACAAAGAAAAGAAAGATGATTGAACACAAAAATGCTGGGCCAAATCACAAATAGCTTGTTCCTAGGAGAACAAGGATAATGAAAACTTTGCTAGCTTTGAAGGAGCGGGCAAGAAGAGAAAGACTTCAGTGGATTAGAAATATAGGCAAAGAAGGAACAGAAAACCCTTGACAATATATAACCCTTAATGCGGCATACTAGAAAAATAATGAGGCAAAATAAATCATTATCATTAGTGAATATTTAGCTGGTATAGAGTAATAATTAATACCACTATGAAACTTTATTAAGGTGCTCTCTGCAGCACCTCACCATCCCTATCTTCTATAAAAATTGAAATATAAATTTAATTTAAAACCTCTGAATGGAGGGTAGGAAAAAACTCCATCTGGCTACGAGATGCATGGATATGTTTGCAATAGGTTATATTTTAATGTTCTGTTACTGTCATTTTATATCATCTCTGAAAGACTGCAAAACCAAGGAATGACAACGTAGTATGCCATAAAAATGTAAGAGAATTTGCTACGTGTGAAAAAGCTCCAGATGGAGTGACAAAGTGAGAGAGTTATTTGTAAGTAACAGGATGACCCACCTTGGCTGGAAGCCCCAATTCTCAGGAGCTCAGAGAACGTAGCGAGATGGGAAATGACATAAGAGGAGGTGCACAGAGGAGCTCTGGAAGTATAGTAGAGGCGTGTTAGATCACTACGGACTGAATAAACTAGACTAGAGGATAGTTTTTGCACATATCCCTCTCCAGCAAACCTTGGTTTGCCTAGCACACCATTTTGAGGATACAGGTATTACTTCACTTCCATTCTGTTACTTTATAAAGTGATAGCTTCTAGCCTTTCAGAGATATTACCATTTAGCTGTCTTCCCTTATTTTATTACTGGGAGTAATTGAACACTGGGCTAGCCTCGAGGGAACATCTAAATAAACAGTTGCAGGGATACCTGTTGCTCCAAGTTGATCAGAAATCACCTAGAAGTGGTGGTTTCTGTAAGCCTCAGCTAATAGTATCAGGTGAACTTTTTATGGTCTCACCCTGCACTTTTTTTCAGAATACAGTTGAGAAAATCAAACCAAGTTTGAAAGAACCTTTGCATGTGTGCATTCTTCACAGACTTCATACTCATATCATCTCTTTATTAATATTCCACGTAAAATCAAGTTAAAGATTTTCAAGAGTATTTATTGCAAGAGTAGCACAATTGCTTTTTTTTCACTCCACGTTAACCTGAAAAAATGATCACAACATTCTTCATCATTTAAGAGTATGCTTCTCCTTTTTTCCTTTGGATAATGCATCTAACAAATGGGAAGTCGGGAATGTCTCTGCTGGCTCAGAGCTGTAGTCCAGTTAGTTCGTATGAAGCCAATGATCGGTAATGAACCCTTCAAAAGCAGGTGACTGTCACCCTACCGTAAGCTGACATGGGATAGTTGTGCTAGGAAAACACCTTGCCTGAATCTCTATACTTGTCCTTAAAGCATGAAGGTTTGTAGCAATTCTAAAATTGATGTCAGCCTTAACTATAAATTTAATATAATTAAGTAAAATGTAACAGATCTTAAAAAAAAAGTGTGCTTTTCTTTACCCTTCCCTTTTATTCCTTTGAGATTCTTGATTTATATACAGTTTTGTTCTTTCCTGCATCTTTTCAATTTAAGACTCATCCTTATTCCCAAAAGACATAGTTAATTAACCAAAAATGAAAAAAAAAACCCACTTTATTTCTGCTTGCTTTCTACATTAGAGGGCAGAGTTCTACTTCATCCCTCTCTTCATATTTTATTTATTAAAATATTTTTGATAAAATTAATTGTGAATTCATTAAAAAGTCTATGTTAACATCTTGGGGGAAGAAAGACCTTTGTTTAATATACAAATGTGCTGATACAATGTGTCTGAATCAACATAACTATTACTTTGAGGGATTATTTGAAGGAAATTAACTCTGTGGGTCCCTTCAAGCTTAATTTTGGTCTACTGTAAACATGATCCAGCAATTAAAAAAAGGCAAGAATATCTAAGAATCATGATACAAAATAACATTTTTTATGTCATCTTCTACATTTACTCATTTTTTCAATTGAATACATTGTTTTGTAAAATTGATACTGAAAGAAAAGTTTCTGATCACTTTCCTTTACAAGTTTTTAAAAAGTGTTAAAACTTGTATTATAAGAAAATTCTTTTGAGGGGGCAGTAAACACAGTCTAATAGTATGAAGCATCCAGTTAAGAATGGAAGATGAGGATGAAATCAGCATCTTTACTGTAGCCTAACTACTAAATTAGAAGTCATTATCATCTAGTTGTTGTTGCTTTAACAATCTCAATATATCTCTCTTGGTTTTTGAAGGGTCTTAGAGTCCTTGTGTGTTTGCTGGTTATTTATTTTTGTGTAGAGTGACACATCCTTCCTTGAAACAAAGGAGCCAGATGTTTTTCTCCAGTGTAGAACAGACAAGTACCAGTTGTATTGATCTGGTCTACACAAAGTATGAGAAATGGAAAAGAACTGGTAATTACCTGCCTCATAACTCTGAACATGATGAACCAGGAAGAATGGTCTAAGAAATTGATTCCCATGAAGCAATTCACCTTTTAATTTTCTTTTTCCATCCATCACATGACTTCTTAATGTGTCCGTAATTCCCACCTAGTACCATAGAAACAGTCCGCCCTATACCCTTCAGTGGATCTATCAGTTTGGAAGGCCTTATTCTTTTATATACTCTGCTCCTGTAAATTGGAGTTGCTCATTAGGGTAAAGATCTTTATTTGAGTAGAAACATACACCATGATTATAAATCAGAGGAGACAGATCCAGTTTAAGGGCCTATTCTTCGTTCTCTCCATCCCAGTTCAACCACTTTTTATAGTGGTGTCAAACGCTAACTTTGTGAGTAAATCTGCAGAATTCAAGCCCAGTCATGTGCATTCAGAGAATCTTTCACGTGCCCCTTCATCTTAGTTTCATCCACGCAGGACTGAGCTTTGCCAGCTGCACGGAGTTCACGGCTCTTTTTAATGCAAAAGATTAATAAATCCATAGAGTTTTCACACTTTCAGAAGACACAAGGAGTTTACACATTTCATTTGGTTTAAGTCCCTTCACAGGGAGAATGCACACTGGAAACTTAGGTTACGAGTCTGAAGGACAGGTTAAGAGGTCAGGTAGTTTTGCAATACCGTGGTGGCTCGAGATGCTGGCTTGAAGGTCTGGGTCCCCAGCAATCTCTCTGCTTGACCCACAGCAATTAATTTGCTCTGTCTGTAGCTATCTTCTGTGGTAAAACATGAATAGTACTCCCTGTGGTGTTATTTTAAGTAATATAGTCTTTGAGGCAAACAAGTAGTATTTCATTTGTACAGCTCCTTGCTCAGTTTGGAAGCAAACAAAAAGCACACTTGTTACTGATATTTTGTATACAACGGATATGACCAATAAGTATCTCCTGATAAAAGACTGATAAAAGTCTTTTTGCAGACTTGGCAAATTATTACATCACCATCATATCTGCAGTACCACAACAAACTGCAGAAAAGTTCAGTGGAAGAGTCTACTCTCCACATAAACAAAACCATTAATTTGATTTTTAGGTACTTATATTCTAATGTGCAACTTCAAACCCCATAAAGATTAGAAGTGAAAAGGTGAGAAGTCTTACAGAATTGTACTCTCTCAAAGCTTGTGAAAACATGGCAAGAAGTATCAGGGAAGGAAATATGGGATGGAAGTGAGAATAAGAGAAGAACTATCTTCCTAAAAATTACCTCATTAAAAAAGCTAGTTACATGTTTGCTGAACTCCTGCTGAGATGACATTAAACAAAAGATCTTTTACAACTGGAACATATTAAAGGATACAAAATAGTAATTCCACATGCCCTTTTCAACATCAGCTGAAACAAATATAATATATTCCTTTGTAAACACTACACTTCATGCTATTAATTTCAATGACTGTTTCATACTTGCCCATCTTTCACCTTGATAACATAATTATAGAGGTACAAGATATTCCACATTGATGCCAAGATGCAATTTAACTGCCTCCATGTTTCCTAGTCAGATTTTACCTTGTATTTGACCCAAGTACTGTATAATTATTAATAGCTATCCTATGGGAAGTCTCACTGATATATTTACTGGGATCACATTGTCCCTATTCTGATAGTAAAGAAGAGGCAAAAAACCATAACTTCATTGATGGTACAATCTAAACAGACTGCAAAAGTTAAAATCAAGTGTGCATTATCAGTGCAAATCCTAAAGTAATGTCCATTTCTGTCACTAGAATATTTATCCCCTTATGCTTTTCTTGACTGCAGGTGTATGTTTATGCAGGTTTCCCAGCAGGATGCAGTAGATTGGCACATTGCCTGGGGCAGTGCCAATTTTATCAAGTTTATCAGGGTGCAGTCCTCCTCTGGCCAGAACAGCTGGATTCAGTTTTGTGTTTCTATACCTTGCCCACCATCTACTTCCAGCCTTACTAGGTTCTACAATAAATTAAGAAAAACGTCAGACACCACTGCCCCTCACATGCCCTGCCCTCCCTTCTCCCCCCCGCTCCCCAAAAAAAGCCCAACAAACCAAACCAAAACCAAACACCTGAGAAGAAAGAAATTAAAGTTAGTGGACAAAAGCCAGAAATCAGATGGATGATGGTAATTTTGTCTATTCTTTAATTATGGGTTTCATTCTACCTCATGAAAAAGAGCAAATTTTGTTCAAGTAGCTTCACTGAGCAAGGGCAATTTCCATGAGCTTAGAGTTTTCAGAATGCAATATTTAGCCTATGTTTTATCTTTTTTTTATTAGAGCTGGACAGAAATTTCTGGAAGAAACCTTTTTTTGTAGAAAAATGTTGATTCACCAAAAACTAATTGTTTCCTATCGGCTTCATATAATGCTGTGGGGTTTTTATACTTGTTAGGAGCAATTTCTCACATCCTGAAAAGAGGAGAAGTCTATCCTAGGACGAGCAGTGCTTCAGTAATTTAAAGCAGGGATCTGATCACCAGCCACACAATGTTGAACCCTCAAGCCTGTTGATCTTACACTCTGCCCAAAATAATATCTTATTACTCGTACATCTTCAAACAGCTACAATTAAAATACCTTAATTTTTTAATCCCAGCCACCCTATCTGACACATATATATTCCAATGAAAACCCATTTTCACTTCAGCCCACCCTCTCTAACTGATTTCCTTACATAATCTCTCACACTTGTCTCACACAATCACACATATATGGAAATGATCAGATGTAGCATTACTATTCTTCATTTAATGCTAGTCTTGAAGAATCTATGCTGTCTAGCCTTCATTTTCACCAAACACTGCTTATAGAGAATACAAGAAAACAAAATTAAAATAAAAATTGGTCCCTAGGCATGGTCATCTTCATCTTCATTAACCTAGCCTCTACTTCTCATTTGAGGATTGACGTTTCGATTGAAAAATTAACTGTGATCTTGTGTTAGCCATTGTCATAGCGTTTACTAACGTCACGAGAATAAAATAGTCAGATATTGAGATTTTCAATGGATGATAATACAGTTGGTTCCTTCAGTGGTATAGAATCTTCTGAGTACCTCAGCTTCATCCATTCTGTCTTACACTGAAGCCTTTTCTATAATTACATTCCAGACAATAGCACAACACTTTTCTTTTTCACTGCTGAACTTTTGATCTACCGTCTTTATTCTGTTTCCTTTTATAAATAATTTTATGGTCAAATACCCAGCTGAAATTTAAATAAAATGAAATCATGACTTCTTTTCACCATTAGCTCAAGATAACATAATAGCATTATGACAGGTGAAGGTTAACATTTCTAGTGGCAACTTTCATTTAAACCACCTCAAAGCAAGATGGCATGCATAATTGCTTCACACCAATAGAGGAAATAACTCCCATTAATCCTGTAGTGAAGGTCATAGAAACATTGCACAGGCTCAGAACAATCACAGAATGAAGACAGAACGACTGGGTCAATTAATTCATGCACCTCTAGCTACTAGCACAGCCTCACACAACTATTTACCTAGCCAATACAGAATTTTTTCAGCTATAGTCCACTAGCAAATGGGAATCAATGCATAAGAAATAAAAGTGAGGTGAGTCCTTGTTAGGAGTTAGAAATGTCTTTAAAAGATTTTGAAAAAAAATCCCAAATGACTATGGATTATTTGGACCTGGTCTTATTATAAACAAAAGGCTACCCCAGTCCAGCAAAACAGCAAACAAAATTATGATGCAGGGAGAATGAGGCCTTCTATTTTTAATTATTTCTCATTTTTGCTATTATTAACGCGCCCTTGTTCCATGTAGAAATATCAAGAGACAATCTATTCTCGTGGCACTTCTGGCCCAGTTTTAAAGACCCTAGAGAATCTGTTAGTTTGGAATTCAGTGATTAGATGAACTGAATCTGAAATCCATCATTACTTTTTAGTTTGCCATTACAGGTGAAGAACATGAACTTGCATTCTGTAGACTTTCTTAGTAATTATTGCCAGGAGATTTCCTTCATTTTTAGGGATCTTAAATTTATGTCCCACTCCTAAGCCCACAGGTTTTAACAGAAGACTAAGAAAGTTATAATGGTGAGATGGAATGCATAGAAGTTATGCAGTATTACAGAAGGATTGATAGACACTCCACTCGTCTGTATTTTTCAAGTATTTCTCTAGGTCAGAGAATTAATCACAGATGACCCAACTTCATCCATGTCATGGAGTACAAACTGAGGTGACATACCATGTCATTTGAGCAATAGTAGCGATTGTGGGAAGCATCAATCCCTGCTTCTTGGAGACACAAAGCCATGGACAGTTCCCCAGAATTGCCTCATTAGGTGCTGCAGAGGAAAGAAAAAGTTCCTATTGTATAAGCACATTGTTTTCCAAAGGATTAATTTTGGACTTCGTGATAAATTAGCTCTTGTCTACTCTCCATCTCCTCCACACCACTTCCTCTGTTCCCTTGCACCCACTTTCCACCCCCCCGTTTACCCATTCACTTCTTCATTTTTTCTGAAGACTAATCCTGCCTCAGCCATGTTCCATGCCTAAATGTCAAAAAAATCTTCCCCCTTCTGTGGTATTTGCCAAGCACCATTCCCTTTATTTTATTTCTGCTTTTTACCTCTATCTGTCACCTACTGGGACTAGAAGATACCCGTTAAAAAAAAAAAAAAAAGAAAAAAGCTATTCCTGTCTTTGTCCAGTAGAAGCTGCCTCTGCTTACTCTGGCTCTTGCTGTTATCACTGGCTGAGATTACTCTTATACAAGACTATAAAACTCTCCACAAGCTCATTGATTATAAACTCTTTACTTGGCTAATTTGATTTTTCTATATCACACAAAGGTACAATGGATAAATGAGTCCCCACAAGTCATTTGATCAACAGGAACTAGTGATGCGCATGTTTTTGGTCTGCCCCGCTGAGAAGTAAAATGTACAAGGTTAACTCTTGTTTTGCAATTGTGGTGGTGCAAGACTGACTGCACAGATAGCAGTTACAGTGGCTCCATTGACAAGTTGTAGCCTAGGAAGCCACTGTAGCACTGTCATTTTTCCCAGATAGCAACCTTTACATATCTTCCAATGACCGGTTTGCCATTTCTCCCACTGTGTCTTTCCTAGCATAGTTTTTGTTTCATTAATGCAATGGAGAAAAGAGAGAGGCATGGGAAGGTCACAGCATTCATTGAGTATGCCAAGCCACAAACAGTGTTGTGTGAAGGTCAATACTGCGTAAATAGATGCTCCAGTACTTGTTTATATGTTGGGACCACGAAAACTGTAAATGCTATGTAAACAATCAGGATTGATTTAATTATGTTCAGAGGCTTTTTTGTTTGTTTGTTTTCAGTTATTAAGAAATGTTGAAGTCTCTCAAAGCAAATACACAGAACTTCTCAGGAGGTCTCAGATATGAAATTTCTGAGTAACTTCCAATATATGATACCCATCTTTTACTAGAACTTGAGATACTTCCTTCTAAATAAAAGAGTTGCTCTTTTCCTACACTCCAAATATTGAAATTAAGGCATTTGTCCCTACACAGATAAGTCCCAAAGTATTTTAAAAGTGACAAGAACAACCTCACAAAAACAGCTGGAAGTACTGGGTGACATTTCTCTCCAAGGGTGTCACTGGGCACAGAATAAATAGGAATAAAGATATGACTGAACCAACAGGTATCCTACGTACCTCAGGGCAAGCATCCCTGTCAGCATGGCACACAGCCAAACTAGCTTGTGTCCCAAAAGCAGATTCATTGAATTGGAGTGCAGATAAAGATCATTTTACTCTGACATAAAACTAGGTTGTTGCCAAGTCTTGCTGTTTATTCCTGCTCTTCTTGTGAAGACATCACCTTCTGTAAAATCACTCAGTGTTTCAGGAAACTGATCCTGCTGTGAACTAACTTGTTGAAAACAAGGAAAGTTAACTTTCAACCAAGGCAATCTTTGATCTGATCCATCATGTGCCACAAAATAATAATGTCAGCATAAGCAAACCAGCAGAAATGCATACGCTTGACTGGAGAGCAAAAGCAGTCTTCCCTGTCACAAAGAACTGACATTTATGTCATTTTTAAGTGACACAGTCATAGTGCAATTTTATCATATGTTACCATTCCATAACCATACTTAAGATTCCCATATCTAGTTCTGTTGCTAAATCACCACAATTTGGCTTCTCTGGACTGAATTTATCTCCCCTTTTGACCAGCTTGCTGTACTCCCACATGTACTGCTTGTCTCTGCAACAAAAAACATCTGATCTATTTCCTTGGAAGAGATTTGAAAATACATTCTTTCAATCTCCATCTTAGGGCTTTCTACTAGAAGGGCCCAGGGTTATTAGTGGGAACCCACCACCAGTGAAAGTCATAGCAGGGATGTGCTGAAGCAACACACTCCTCAAATACCACTGCAATATTGTATCAGTTGGACATCACAACTAAACACAGGACAGAAATTACATCTGTGACTATCCACTGTTTGAAAAATACTGTTAAGTCTTGACACTCAGTCTTGGCCTTCTAAGGAGCTCCTCCCATGGCTAATCTTCCAGATTTTCCTTTGGCTTTTGGTGCTACAGCCAATTGTTACTTTTACAGTAGGGATATCGTGATGTACTAGCATGAATTACTGAAATGAGTAACGAGTATAAGCTTTGAGACTACATCTCACTATGGTGTTTAATTGATGGTATTTGATTCATGTGGGACAAAATCATCGAATTTTTACTCACCGAAGGTTAAATTGCCATAAAAAAAGAATCAAATAATCTCCAAAGTACAAAGACCCAAATTATGTCTGGAGAGCTTTCAGAAAAAAATTGTTGAAAGCAGCAGTTGAACCAAACTCTGTTCACTTCATTTGTTTTCAGTATTAAGGAAAACAGGCAAAATAGCAGGCCAGACTGACATATGGTGTATGGGATTCAGCTGAGCATCTGGCCATTCATACTTACAATTCTGATAAATGGTTGTACTCAGAGATGCATCAATGTAAACTAACAAATCTGAATCACATTTCACTCACCAAGTCAGTTTCTCATGCAAAAATAGGATAAATATTTTGGTTTTTCTTCAATATGATTGGTCCAACACAGAGAAAAATGATTGGTTCAACACGGAGAAAAAACTTGTCTCAGTTATAGTGATGTTCTGGGGAGAAATCATTTTGCTAGATATTGATAAATTAATGTCAAGATAAAATTCCAGACTGTGGTAGGTACTGTAAAAGATGATTAGAAACAGACTCCGAAGACAAATGTACTAATGCCACCTCCTCAGACTGCCTGGATGTCTTTTCACTATTTGATAGTGGTGTGATAATCTGAGGTAAAATGTCCTTCAGATGGGGCACCCTGAGTTTGCCTTAATTACGGCTCTTTTAGGTAGAAAATCAAAATCAAAAATGACTCATCTGAAAATTTCACAAATACTGCTTTCAGGAGCTGGACTTTGTACAATCAGAATTGAATTCTGCATCAGCAGATTAAGATGCCCTCCAACATTAATCAGTTTCCTAATGATTGTGTGCTGGAACTCAGTTTCTCCCATTTTACGGATAAGCAAATTGTGACAGAAAGGATCCCTCTGACATGTACACGATGCAGCCACAAGGCAAGAAGTTATGTCTTAGTGACTGTCTTTCAGCTCTGATCATGCACATTGCAAGGTTCAACATCTCTGCTGGTGTTATCTGTGTGCCAGGCTATGTCAGCCTCAAGATTTTCCTTTGTTTCAGTGTTAGCTTTGTCTGCAAAGCAGAGATTTGGAGCTCAAGGGTTATGCCAGGCAGCTCAGATACAGTGTTTTTCAATCAGGCCCACAATAACACGCGGAATAGCTTTCAGACACATCATCCTTTTTGCCAGCGTTTCAGATATTTGCACCAGAACAAGAGTTTCAGACCCATTATTGGTTCTGTAGTTACCAGTGCAGTGAGGCACAGAGGTTGACATGAGTACATTTTTTCATCTCCCTACACAGTAGAGGTGACAGATCTTCCAAACCACTTTCCAGTTACCAAGACTGTGAAATCAGGATTAGAAATCAGTCAGTGTGACTCAGTTGCCCCAGAAATATGGAGACAGAATGACTTTAGGATGAGGTCTGACAAGTTTAAGAGTACAGTTATACTATACAGTTGCTACTGAAGCAGTTGCCTGGATGAAGCATCCTTCTTCTCAGATGAATGGAACTATCGCTTTTCTGCGCAAGACACAAACGATCTCTTACATAGGGGCGAAGAAATGGGAAATGGTATACCATCACCTAAGGCTTTGTGAATCTGTAGCTCTGTAGGATAATATATTCTGAAATAAGCTACAGTAGGATTCCAGCAACTTTCTGGAACAGATTGGTTTTCAGTTGATATTTTCAAAGACCAGTAATCAGTTGCTTAGTATTACGCTGGAAGGACATATCAGATGAAGTTACTCAGCATCATTTCTTGATTCCCATATTGATCAATATTTTGTCTATGCATAGATCTGGGGGGAAACGTCATTATGATTGGGTCAGCAAGAACACTGGAAGACATGGTTAGTATTCAAAATCACCATAATGGAATTGGTCTGAAATATGTAAGGTGCAGTTGCATAGAGAAACACACAAAATATCATACGTATTTGGGAAGAATCAGCTATACTTCTATAAAATGTAGAAAGACTAGATCATATCCTTCTTCAAAGGAAAGGAAAAAAAAACAACAACCAGGGATCATACTGGCTATATAAAAGGAGTGAAACTTGTGAAGGAATTTGTCTGATATCCCGCAGTTGGAATACTGAGGAACTTGGTGACTGGGATGTGTTAATTAGAGGCATGGGGTAAGTGGATAGAACCCAAGGGGAACAGTAAGGAGAGTAAAAGGGTCTAGGAAACATTTTTTTCTAAGGAGTACTTTGGGAGCTTGTTTTAATGCAGACAAGAGACAACCGAGGAAGACATTGTCCCTTATCCTTAAATATGTAAGACGTTGTTGCAAAGAAGAAGTCAATTAGCCATTTACCGTGTCTACTGAGTGTGTTTTAATTGTACAACAACAGTCCTTGTGTTTAGCATGGTCCTATCTGCCCTGTCGTTTAACAAAGATGAAAGTGATGATCAGTCCTTCACATGTTTTCAGGACAGTGCCAGTGCCATGGAGCTCTTTAGGTACCTACATCGTTACAGATATTGACAGTAATAAAGTTGGGTTTCACTATATCATTTAGATTAGTCATATTAAAGCTGTGTTGTAGGGCAAAACATCCATATTTATGCTGTATTTAACTTTCTATTAATAATAAATTCAGGCGAAATAGTTTTGTTATTAATATTGATCACTGTTCCATTTGAAAGCCCAAATGTCAAGGTTTCCTTTAGCATGCTCAGTTATATTTAATAGTCCTGTTGATGAGTGAGAGCCTAATGAAGGCTAACAGATGGTCTATTTAATATTGCTGTAGAATTTGAAGCACTTGCCAAAACAGATACACAAAAGGATTTGACAGCCCTGTAGCTGAAAACCTTTAATTACAGCTACTTCAGCTCCTAGGGGTTTCTGTGAGGCTAACATAACAATGCAGCTTTAGGACAGGTCAGCATGGTGTGGAAAGGCTTTGTGGACCCAGACAGTGACTGCTGGTAAAACTATTTGCCGAACATTAATAAACTGGGCTTGATACAGGCAGTTTCCAAAGAGAAGCCTAGACAGAGAGACAAAAATAAGTGATGGTGCTTTCTCTGTCCCTGAGAGCAGTTTGCCCTTTGTCTAAAGTACCATCTCTTGAAGACTGTCATCTGCTGAGCAGGTAGGTGGGGAAAAAGCATGGAGCCAAAGTGGAGCTTTAATTGTACCTGAGTTATAGCTGGGACTTCACCTTAAAATGAGGTGGACTTCAGTCCACTTACTACTCTTAGGGACAGCAAATTACAAGCTATGGGACTAAAATTTGCTGAAGTTGTAAAACTCTGTTTTTGAAGAAGAGCACAGATTTATTCAGGCCAAAAGACTACGCATAAAATACAGAAATCTATGGTTTCTAAAAAATCTTTTTATTTTTTTGTCTGAGTTTGAGTGGAAAGAAGGAGGTTTCAGAGACTTTCAATGATTTTCCCCTGTCTCTGCATGGAAAAATTGCCCCCTGGTTTTCTGGCATAAATTTACACCAGTTCCAAAACGAAATAAGGCATAATTAGTAGTCACATTCCCGTTTGTCTGAATTGATTTCTAAGCAATTGGTTAGAAATTGAATCAATTCCTTCAGAAAGAATAGGTGTTTTTAATGCCCTTACTGTCCGTTAGATCTGTCTGTAACTAAAGGTATTGATTCTTTCTGGGTGCCAGAAGGAGCTAATCTGTGGAGTTGTTCATATATAATTCCAGGTATCTGATCAGTACTTGTTTTGTACAGTATTTTCCAGAAAAAATAAAATGTAGGTATGTGCACAGACAGAGATAATAGGCAAATTTTGAGACTCCTTGATTATGGAAGGATGGTTTTCCCTCACCACCCTACCCTGTGGTAAACCCAATTATTGACACCATTCCTGCATGCAGGAAGAAATATTTTCATGGAGAAAATGCAAACAAACTACCAGAAACACGCATGAAGTGAGATTCCCTAAACCAACCTGCAAACCAAGTTGGGACAACACAAAAGAAAAGCCTGTGTAGGCTTACATGCATACAGAAAAGTAGTGCCACCTGGCTAGTTACAAATTTTGCAAGTCCTGCAGAACTGACAGCCACAGATTTTGTGCTGCAGAGAGAGAAATTGCGAACATTTCAAAATCCAGAGACCCCATAAACAACTGCCAAATGTACATGTGGAAAAGTCCATGGGGGACAATCTCTTTTTTTTCTCCACAGCTGGCTGGTGTTGGTCCCTTTTCCACGTTGCCCTGTCTGTTGGCAGTCATGAATTACCTCGTGTAAAACCAGCTGCATCTAATTATTCCAGATAATGCTGAAGCCTGGCATTTTTACTGCCTCATGCAAGAATCTTCATTTTTGGCTTCATCCAAACAGCAACTAAAATGAATAGGCACCAAACACTAGTCTGAAGGAGAGAGTGTACTGGCATCTAGCTCCAGCTACACAAGCAATGAAGAAAATTTAAATAAACAAGCTAGAACTTGCTGAGATCTTGATTCAGCAACTGTTGAAGTAACTGGAGAGATTCCCACTGGATTTGATAGGCCTCAAGAGACAAATCAGCTCCCTAATGGGCATAGAAGTGGAATGCAGCAGCAGTGCAACATCCTAGTAAAAGACAGTCAGGATAATAGTAACACAGGCTGCCAAATTTGAAGGTAATTGGAAGAGAATCACTAATTACACAGACTGTGAAATCAGACAACTCTTTCATCATTGTATGCAGTTAAACCCGATAAGCAATGGCTAGATGGTGGGGGTGTTTTGAAGCTAAATATATTTTTAATGTGATATGCATCTTCTTTGATGTAGACATTTTCATTAAATGTTCATCTGTTTAATTATTATTTACTCCATACAGAACTTTGGGATTTACTAAGATGAAAGAGGCCATTGTTTGTTTACTGTTTTGTGAGCAACAATGCCAGGACTGAGTCCTCAACTAGTCCATCAGTAGTAACGTAGGACCTCAGGCCATTCTAATATAGACAATATTCCTGGAAAAGTCAGCTTTGATGAAAATGCATATGCACAAAAGGATACTCCATAATTAGAGGAGGTGCAAAGCACTGAATGTGCCGGTAAAGTCAATTAAACACTAATTACTATTGGATTTAGATCTGCCATTGCATGATAAATTGCTCAAGCAAAAGCATCTTCTCCACACAGAGGTGCCAAATTCACCCCTGCTGATGTTACAGATGTTTTTTCAACTACCCCTCTGATTCTGTTTGAGATAAAAATTCAAAACTTTCCCTTGTTGTAGGCAGCAGTGTGAAAAACTCATTAGCTGATATAATCTTTATAGGTAGTTTTCTTTGTGTGGTTACATGACAATCCTTCACTTGACACATTTCTAGGCTTTGCTAATGATTTCACACCCTCTTTTCTCAGGAGGAAGAAGAACTTTCTGCAATGTGTAGTTGACATATGGTTAGTGTCTGGCCCTTTGCTATCATTCAGGTGATGCAGAGCTTTGGAAACCTCTTGACTTCATATCAATCTCAATGCGCTCCATCAGGAATTCTGCAGATGACTCTGATTCAGCTTTTTAAACATTTCCAGGAAGTTCATCACTCATTGCCACTTTTCTCCTTTCTTTCCAGTGTTAACAAGTTTCCATATGCTGTTTCCATATGCCATGTGGCTTTCATAAAATCTCAGGCAGTAATTTCTCCAAAAGCTCAGATACCTTTATTGTAGTTTTGTTTAACAGCATATTCATCCCAAACATGATGACAAAGTGAAAGGCATCTATTCCATTGGCTTCAATGCCCTTTGGAATGCTCTCTAACAGAGTCCAATTTCAAAGATTTTAAGATGGGGAGAGACCAGTATGATCTCTTAGTAATTTATTGCTTGATTCAGTTTTCCTTCATTCGACTTCCCTCTCTATTAAAACTATAAAAACTGTATTTTAGATAGAATGGAAAACTTTGACTGGTGTTAGCACAAATTTCATGTTATTC
Source organism: Gallinago jamesoni (assembly GCA_025769975.1). NCBI lineage: Eukaryota > Metazoa > Chordata > Aves > Charadriiformes > Scolopacidae > Gallinago > Gallinago jamesoni. Next base: position 14,497,514 of record JAOQGH010000077.1, on the reverse strand, counting down.
CATCTTTCAGACCTCAGCTGCTCTAAGCATGTTCATGACAATAACTTCAAATTTGCTGTTGACTTATTGAAACTCCCTTAGACTTAAGCCAGTCTGATCAGAGCGTGCCTTACAGCCGCAGCACAAAACCCAAATGGCGGCTCCATAGTGCAGATGCACAAGCAAAGATGTTTAAACATCTTTAGAGAGATAAGTCACGTGTAACTAGTACCTCAATCCGTCCTTCCCTAGCCTGGTTTTCCATTGCTATATCTGAATATAGAAAATGAGCTCCCTTCCTCCACAGAGAGACCTGGCTTTGTCACCCCCACTTGCTTTTCTCTCTTTTTCTGAAATACTTCATTTCCCATGGTCCCCTTTTTCAAAGGAGACTGAGAAGCTTTTTTGAAGCTGGTGATTACAGACTAAAGTAACCAAACTTTCATGTTTCTCTGCGCTTTTGGCAGTGGCCAGGCCTGTGGTGGAGCAGAGCTATCTTTCTGTTCAGTCAGAGAGGCTCTTTCCTATACCTGTTGCCGTGGCAACCGGGGTCAGCTTACCTGCGGGTTTACCCCGTGGAGGGGTCGCAGCTGTGGTGGGGTCATGTGACCCAAACTGACCAATAGGGTGTTCCGTCCCATCCGCCATGTTCTGTGTGGAAGCTGAGGGGTCAGGGGAGTTAGGGCCTTTTCAGTGGGCTCTTGTTCTATGGCTCGCTTTCTTCAGTGACTGACGTCTGAGGGGACCCTGTCAGTTTGTCTACCTTTGAGCCCCATCAGCGCGTTCTGGAATCCAGTTCCCATTGTCACTGAGACCAGTCTGGAACTTTCCCAGTGCCTGCCAGTGGCATTGATATGTGCCAGCTTGATATGGTTTTTAATATACATTTATCTATATTGTATCCATTTCATTATTTCCCTTTTTATTTTATTATTAATATTTCATTAGTTTAGTTTTCTCCTAAACTCATAAATCTTTGTCTCTCTCCCTCTCCTTGGAGCAAGAGATGGGGGAGAGCACCCGTTGTCTTGCCATTGGCCAACCTGGTCCAAACAGCAAGAGCTGAGGGAAAACACCTTCATTTCTCCTCAGCACTTTCGTTTGTAGCTGGCAGTGCTCCTGCCCCCTCCATTGTGTACTGTCTCTACTCAGTGGGGAGGTGAGGCCTGGAGAAAGGAGCTGCTCAGGAATCCCACATAAATAACAGTTATTACTGCTCACCTTGGATGGCACGGAAACACAAATCTCCCAGCACCGCACTGAAGTGAGCAGTCTGAACCCAGCCACACAAGCAGAAGTATCTCATTTATTACTTATTTAGGTAATTATCACTGCAGTGCAGTAGAAATGATAACTCCAAGGGATGAGTGATTGAACTTCAGTGCAAGCCCATTAGTCACAAAGGAACAGGCTGCTCACATTACACCCCACAGACACCACCAGCACTAATCCTCTGTAGCACATGAGAAGACAGAACACGAGCAAATAAGGGTTTGTCCTCACCATACTTGATTCTGAAAGCTGGAGAGATTGAAATTTCTTTGCTGTGAATGACAGATGCTGAATGTCCCTTGCTGACAGCTACGTGTGACACCAGGAACTTGCTGCTCTGCTTGCTTCCATCCAGTGGAAGCTGTAACTTGGACTGGGCAGGCTTTCCCGGACGGGTGGGAAAAGCTGATGCTGCAGCTCTTAAGGAAGCCTGATCTGAAATGCACAACTTTGTGACTTTTTCTCAAAAGTTAGAAATCCAGTCATGCTCAGGTAGGTTTCTTTTCCGTTGCATATTAAGAAGTAAAGCATGCATAGAGCAGAGATGAATGAGCCGTCTCCAGAAACAGAAGCATAGACCCATCATTTCAAAGATGTCAGGCACTTTCTGTTTCATACCAGACGATACCAGCTAGGCATCTTCATTTGTATGGAGATATTTAAGTGTCTGTAGCTATGTCTACATCAACAGAGCTGAAATCCAGGTTGTGCTGTAGACCACTCTATATCCAGGGATTATATTTCACAGTAGCTCTAGTCTTGTCCTTTCTACCAACTGCTCAGCAGCAGCTGGACCACCTTGGGTTCTTTTCTGGGGTTCATATTCCAACTTGAGCGGTCATTTTGTTATTTCATGCAAGAGGAATCCACACCATGCACCGCAAGACCACGTCACCACGTAAACTACAGCATAGCAAGTGGGGATAGTCAGGAAATACACTTCACTTCTAGAAGTCTATAAAAACTTATGATCTGAGCTAAAATGTTAATGTTGATGCAATATCTAACACAGAGGTGATGACTTACAGGTCCCATTGCAAAGCACCGTATGGAAGACAGGAGATTAATGTGTGCTTCAGTTAATGCTTGCTATTTCTTCTCTGTCTAGTAAAACTTGAGGTGCAGTGCTTTCAGATAAAGTTTTTTCATTATGTTACCATTAGAAAACTAGGCAAAGGGAAATTTTGTGGTCAAGATTTTAGTGGGAAAGCTTTAAATGAAGATATTATTGATATTTGTAATTCCAATTTTGATATGTTTTTTTTACTATGACTATTAATTCTTCTACCTGGAAAGCATTGATAATAATTCTCAGGTGTTTGACGATCATACTTTAATTTTAGTCGCACTTAAATAAATAAGTACTTAAATTACATAAATTAAATCTCTTCCTACTTCATATCTCATCACAAGAAGGCAGAGGAACTGTCAGTTTGTGTCTATTTTTCCTTAGTAACATGAGTTGGATTGTTTTCTCATGTGTGTGTTTCCCTATTTATTCTATTCTAAGTCCAATTTAAAAGAAAATTAGAAAAAAACCCAAAAGGTATTCAGATAGACCAAACCGATTTATGGCTGAAACATTTAAAAATTTTCAGCTTTCAGGTTCTTGAAGGATTGAGGGGGGATAATTAGAAGACTATGGCAATTCTTTGTGGGAAGGAGATGATTTCATGAAAAATCAGGGAAAGAATTGTGCTTTTGTAGAAATTGTAGGAAAAACAGAATTTGAAATCCAGAAAACAAGGTTTTACAGCAAGAGCTCCAAACTGTCAAGAGTTTATGGAGCAATTCCCACAGTCGCATCAAATGTATTAGTTGTTAATTCAAATTGTTTACATATTATAAACAATTTAAATTGCTTATAAATTAAAACTGCTTATAAAGTGCTTGCTGCGCTTTTAGTTTTAAGAGTATTTATAACATTTAACAAACACTGTAACCTCACATAGTCTGTGTAATACTATATTGTTACTGTCTTTATCTGCTGCAACCTTCACTAAATTTCCAAAAGCCATTAAAGCAGATACAGAAACACAAACACTTATAAACTTTAAAACCTTGTTAGCACAAAATATATTGAAAATCTTACAAGGGGAGGAAACTCGCTTATAAACCAGGAATGCCATTTATTTTAAAACCCACTTAATAGTAAAATAAGACACAACAATAATAAAAAAAAATCTTGTTTTCTGCAAATGTTTACCTTAACACATGTGAAAACCACTTTAAAGTCTTTCTAAAATGTATTCAGAGGTCTCCACACCAAAACATTGATTACTTTCAGCTTCTTTTAAAAGTCTGACTTTTTTTTTGCCAAAGCTGAAACTTTACAAATCCTGATTTAAAAATCACAATTATCAGTGACTGTATATTGTCACTCTAAAAAATAAAGTAAAAGGAATTTTCCTTTTAAAATTTTTCCTTTTGTTATTCTTCATTCCTTCTGCTAGTGTTTTAAATGAGTAATGCTGTGGTAAAAAAGTCTATTTAAAATGTGGACTGGCTAAGTGTACTTTTAGATATGTGGTGATCTGCAAAGAAAGACTGGGATTTCAGCAAAGTATTAGCTAAATTACAAAGTTTTTAACCAAACTACTTCCTACCAGCTGCACAGTCCAGCTCCACAGTCCTTTCTAAGTGTGTATCATTTGCTCAATGCTCTTTAAATTCCTCTTTGTAATGAACACAGTTATTTTTATCCCCATCATTCCTATGTCAGTGGGCCAAAACTAAGAGCAAACCTTCATCTAAATTAATCCTTAATCCCTCCAGATATATCCTATGCCAAGGTCATTATGGCTTATTACCTGAACAAACAAAAGCAAATAAATAAAGCCAAATTGGAAGTGTAAGAGGTTTGCCTCCTTGTTCTTATTCAGATGTATTTCAGGATTGTGGGTGATGTGAATTAAGAACTGCAGAGAAAGTAAGATGTGGCCTACCACCTTATTTTGCCTGATATTTGTGCCATTGTGTTTGATGATTGTTTCCCACACCACCCAGACTTGTGATACATGATTAACCTCCAGCTTTTCCCCATGGCTAAACTCTGTCATGTTTTCCCTTGAATCATCTCTAATTGCTGCCCTCTCCTTTTGCCCTGGCAAGCGCATCCCCTGTCTGAATCTTTCCCAGTGTCACTACTGGAACCCACTCATTTCAGAGCTTTCCACAGTCTAACCCCAGGCAGCTTTCGTCACCAGCTAGTTCAGAGTGCTGGTGACATAACTATCTTCCTAAATTTTGACTCTTCCTCGGTGCCTCTATTTGAGTGATTTATCTTTCTCACTTGCCACCGCAACCCAGTCACTGACAGACAGACATACATACACTCACACACACACACACACCCTCTGACAGATTTCTGTAGCTTCCCAATATGCTTTACAGCAAATTCAAAATTGTTCCTTTTGAAAGCTGCCACCACCGATCAGATGCAAGAGAGTAACACTTTCTCCCAACTCAGCAGAGACATGGAGGAGCAGAAAGCTGTCACACATGCACTGCCCAAGTGATCCAGGTTCTTTGACATCCTCTCTCTAAAGGTGCAACCTGTCTCTGTTCTTTGCATTATTTTTGGAAAATGCAGGGTGTCTGTATCAGTTTACTTTTCCCTCCAAACTACAACTCCTCCAGTAAAACATCTAACTAGGCTGGTTTTTAAAAGTGAAAACCTATAGGGCTCAGCCATGTGCCTATTCAAATAAATATGAGCACCTCCATTGACTGCCCCAGCGTTGCTAGCAATGAATCCTGATATCCCGGGATATGTGTCCCTGGCTTCTCCACAGATTACATCAGAGGCCATCTGAGATACCAGATCCTTTGTGCACTCTTTGGTTCTCCAAACACTTAATTCTCAAAACCACGGTCAGATCCAAAACCAACTAAAATCAGGGGGATACTTTTCATTACGATAACAGCTTTTGAATCAGGAGACAGGGCTAGAGATTGTGTGGAATGTGATGTTGTCTGAGTTCCCAATACAATGATTCCATTAAAATGCCAATATTTAGCATCAGTCACAATGAAACTCCATTTGACCTGCCACGTTTCCCTTAGGACCTTAGAATAGAAATATATCTGAATTGGGGGTTTCAGAACTGCTCAGTATTGGTTTAGTTCTGCTGCCATTGAAACTGTTGGTAAGATTTCCATTAATTTCAATAGAACAAAGTTAAACTCATTGTAAAAACTACATCATCCATTGTGTCAATTTGGCATTTTAATTCATGTTAATGATAATGGCTAAAAACATTTTAAAAGCAGTTCATCTTGCACTATTATGGAAATAAAGGAAGAAAGTACTGTGAGGTGCAATGCAGAAGATATATATGACTTTTTACCAGGGTTCAGCTAACCTTTGATCACCTTTAAAAATTAAAGTGATTTTAGGGCTGGAAAATGCTCATAATAAAAGACTTAAAGAGCTCAATCTGTTCATCAAAAAAGATCAATAGTTACTTAATTGCAATGTAGAAGTGCCTTCATGGAGAGAAAATATCATGTGGTAAAGGACTCAGTCTATGATGGAAAAGCACAAGAACCATTGGCTTCACCTTACATGAGGTAAAATCTGTATAAAAAAAAAGACTTCTGTCTTTTTTATTCTTTTTTTTTTTTAATAAAATGAGCTCATTGAATTTGCACGTTTTAACAGCTTCAGAGAAGCACTGAAGCTGAAGCCCTAAAACTGATATGATTATCAAACACAAGTTATCAGCCTCATCAACAGGTGAACTGGGAGAATAAAGGGAAAAGTAAGAAATATTTATATTATTATGTAGAACACTGGAAATACTTAAAATTTCTGATTTCTGGAATATCTTCCCAATTATCCCACACTTCCAACAATAAAACAGAGGAAAATATAGAGTGGAGGAAAAAAAGGGGAAAAAAAAAAAGGAAGGGAGAATGTAGTCCCAATGTGAATCAGTTGACCAGATGAGGGTCCAGACAACTATCTGCAGGAATTGAGCAAAAGTTAGGGGCTTGGCTTTGGTTTTGTTCATTTAATTCCACAATATATCTTTCATGGAACTGATTAATGACTCAGATTGAGTGGTACTTTAAAATATAGACCATTTTTTACTTTGTAGAGAAAAAGCTTCTTCGTTTTCTGTTTGGTATTATTCTTTGTTTTGTCCCTTTATGTTTGTGTCACCATATTGTGACTTTATATTACCAGTTTAAACCTAATATAAAACATTAATTTGGCTACATTTACTCTGTTACCTCAGGAGCTGTTATGTGATTTTTAAAAATTATTTTAAAAGATACATGCTCTTATTTCTTATTCTCCCGGTTTAGTAATACTGCAAGCTGTACTTTCCACTTCACATGAATTCAGGTCTATTCCAATTTTCCACTTCCTTGCCTTTAATCCCAGTTTTACAAATGGAATCCCATGTTACACTAATATCTCTTACTCACTGGCACAGAAGAGATCAATATTTCAAAATGCCATATGTTTTATAGATCAACTGTCTTGTGCATAAGAATCCAATGGTATCTGAACCATTACCCAATATTTGTAAGTTACACAAGCCAAGGATTGTGAAGCCTGGCTTTGCACACCACAGCAGATCCTAAAATGTCTGTACTCATCTGTGAAAGGTTTTAGTATTTCTATAAAATTTGACTAAATCACTCAAACCCTTGATCTCCTCTCACCATAAACCATTCACTGTGGTCTATAGACAACAGTAGAGACTTTAATAATGTGAACAATTTGTCCTTCACAGACACGTAAAGATCTTAGGAAACTTTTGCTAAGGTTTTACAGCAGTCCAGCAGAACTTGGCTGAGCATTAGCCCTTGTGGAAGCGCAGGTGCAGTGAGGGGCTGACAGACAAACATCTGGCATGTGTTTGATCACCGAGGTGGATTTGCCGACCCAATTCACCTGCAGGTGCAGATTCAGAACTAGACTAAGGATGGGCCACTGGACACACAGACCTTGGAGGAAACCACAGGGCACTTTGATTTCAAGGTGCTCTTACTACTGCTGCATAGATCCCGACTCAATTCCCTGAGCCAGGCAACTGCTCTAAATATGACACCGTGTCTTTGTGGAACCATTTATATTTGACAAGTTTGAGACAAAACACAGGCTCAGCTCAGTTTCAAAACTGGAGCCCCAGGCCAGGTTCCTTGGGGGAGATACTGTATTCTGCTCTTTGGGAAGTTTTCCTGGTTTGCTGCCAGGTCATCTCTCAGCTCCTCCGCAGTGCACAGGCATTGGCAGCCCCATGACTTCCAGAGACAAAAGCCCATCATGCAGACTATCCCAAACCACTGGCTCTGCTCCCTTTCCCAGAAGATCATGGTGTTAGGTCTCTTCTCCAATAAGAAGAAAAAAAATCTTTTAAAAAAACCTTCTAAAAAAAAAAAGGCAAACAAAACAAGTGCAATGACCTTAGTTTGTCTATCTCTACTCCAAGCATGCTGGACACTGAGGATGGGCAAAAACTTCCTTGTTTAAGAGCATTTCTTGGCTTTGCACTTCACTAATGTAGAAGTATATCAGTATGTGTGAATTGCCTTTGAAAAAGTCCAGAACAAAACACTACTGAATACACTTTTCCCAATGGAGAGAGGATTAGAGAATGAGCATATGTTATGTTAGACATGCTTCTTAATGCATCACTGGCATTCAGAGTAATGAGTAGACTAGTCTAGACTAGACTAGACTAGACTAGAATAGAATAGAAGCAAAGCAAGACAAAAAAACCCTGACTCCTTCCAAGTAATTTTAAGCCAAAGAAATGATCAAATGATAAAAATGAATTGGGAGTGAAACTTAGGTGGTAGTCTCCAGTCTGCAGAAATGCTTTTTTTTTTTCTGCATGTATCATTGTATCTTCATGGTGCTGTTTACATGAAAATTAGTTTAAATAGCACTCTGAGGCCCTGGAGAAGACTCTGAGCTAGTAGTCTGGATTTTAATAATGCTGCTGCATTTCTTCACCATATTATTGCAAACTTGTATAATGAGTAGTTTTCCTCTAAGGAAATGGCCAAAATAGTAGTACTTGAGGGAAGCTCTTTAAAGGCTATTAAAATGTTGTTATTATAAGTTTTTAATAACACGTTGGAGGAAGACCTTACCAGTGAGGGTCAGCTGGGAACCATAAATAAGACTGCAGACTTTACATCCATCTATAATGAGTACAGTCAGAGTACATCTGGTCACACAGATTTTAGATTAGTATGTCTAGGTGAAGTTGTTTGGATTCAGCCTGGCATGTCTTTGTAAGACCCTTTTTTTTTGCTCAATGCAGGAATATATAAAAAGAGGACTTTGATCTGGGAATAGGAGTCCTGTCCAGAAAGAATTTCTGGGAGCAGAGTATAGAAGCAAGAGGCAAAACTAAACTACTGAAAATATTTTACATAAGTTAACAAATTCACTACAGATTCTCTCCACAAACAAGCTAAGTACTGTAAAATATCACAATCTTTTCTTATTTTCATTGAAATTTTTGGTCCTGGTGGGTATTTTTATTTATTTATCTTAATGGCTGACTGATCTAAGTATTTCTTCAAATAGTGCATAATAGTAATTCCAAAGCTCTCCCATCGTATGTTGTTTGTGTAGGGAAGGACATTTCATTTCATACATCATTTACAACTCCCTGCTATAATTCTAGGAAATCAGAAAGCTTTTAAAATTTAATGAGCAAAAATGTTATGCTTTTGCAACATCTAAAATTGGGATATACCAAGCACTCGCATGCAAGAGATTTTCTCTTGACACTGGTTTCATTTTCTTTCCACTACACCAATAAGAATTCATCTACTCTGAAGTTAATTAAGCCGAATAGGAAAAAAGACATTTATGTGAATCATCTCCAACATCCTAATCCATTTGTGTATATATTTTTCCTCTAAGATGCTCCCAGCTACTATATTTCATAAACAAATTGCATTTAGAAGTTGCAATTTTCTTACCTCTTTAACAGAACGATCCTTTAAAGGAGCTCTGAAATATCTCTGTATCCTAGAGGATAAATTTTCAATCCCACTGAAGAAACGTGCCCTTTTCTATGTGATGCCTTGCCTGGCAGCATTGCACTCTGAACACATTAATGCTGGGTTATTACGATGCCATAAATTAGTTAATTTATCCTAAAGTGCTTTGTGTCCATATGCAATGTCTTTTTTAAATTATTTAGTGTGTTTGGGCACAGTAATTAATCTTATTTGGAACAGATATTTTTTAAGTCTGAAGTGGGTATGTTCACCTCAAATCTCTTCAGTGTGCTTCCCTCACTAAGCAGTGATCAGAAATGGATGGAGAAAGTAGTGTGTCAGTGAAATGCCACTTCCTTAAGCCTGGTATTTTTGGTTCAGAATACCACAGATTGGGCAAATGTTTGTGGAGTCTGTCTTGGAGCTTCTGGAATCAGAGAAAGCGAACCAGAAACCACATGGGCGCTCATGTCTGAGTTGGCAGAATGGGGCCAACCAACAGATCTGGAGGCGTGCACGTGCACAAGGAGACGATACCCAGAAATATGTGGCCTCCATTTTTAGGAGGTAGTTTTTAGGAAAGAAAAGTAACGGGGCACAGGGTGCTTGATGACTACCGATGGAGACAAAGGCTGGCAGGGGTTTCAGCTCCTTGCCTTAACACTAGCCTAATATGAGCCTCTGGGAAAATCATCCTTCCCACCCCAGCTGTCATAAAGAGCAGATGCTGACCTCCTTCACAAAGCATCGGAGATCGATCGATGAGTAGTGCTGCAGAAGAGCCTCGTATGCTCATTCACAAGTGAGAACAAATCACTTGGTTTTCAAAGTTTTAAAAGATCCACTGAGCAAGGAATCAATCGTCCTGGATTTAAAACCTGGAATCCAGCTTGTCTTGCAGTCCCAGCCGTGTGGTGAAGCCCTTCAGTGTGGTGGAATGAATTGTGACGGCTGCACTCCATCACGCAATGCCCAATTTTGAGTTTGCAGCAGCTGGGAGAGAAGGAGGGAAGCATAGAAGGGCTTTCATTCTGCTTTTCTTTTAATGACACACAACATCTGCCATGATATCCCTGCTTAGTGCCAAGGATTCTATGTATTTCAAGCGAAATCAAAATGCCCTGCCTGAAAAAGGGTGGCAAGCGATCCAATGAGAAGTTCAGCTCCTGTCATCGTCTGTGACCACAGGACTGTGTCTGACTGTGCCCTTGACTACCGTCCTCTCTTCTCTGAAAAAATGCTGGAGACTTGGCACATAGTCCCCCAAGTCTCTTGCAGGCATTGTTCCCACTGTTCCCAGCCTGCTGCAAAGCACCAGGACACCTCTCTGCTCGGCCCATCTGTGCCTTTGAGGACACAGTCAGCTTTTCACCTTGGCTGTGGAAAAAATTATTTTCCTTTCCGTATTTTCCACTGAGATTGTTTGAATCATGTTCAGGGTTTGAAATTACACTTGTTCAAAAAGACTACAGCGGTAATTGAGGTAATTAATTAGCATTCTCCTCTGAAAATTATCTGTATTTTATCCTCAGACCTCTGCCCCTCTGCAGCAATAGTAATATATTTGAAATCATATACACCAGTCAGAACTAAGATGTAGGAGAAGCAGGGCAATGCTGCCTGATTTTGAGTTACAAAAAGGGTTAGTGGAAATGCAAAACTTCCAGCACACACACAGTTTTGACATTTCAAATATGATTTGTTCCTAATCAAAAGTTTCTGTTAAATAAAGCTAAAAGAATGTTCAGCTTCATTTGAAATACTGATTTCAACTGCCATTTAAGAATATATCACTTTTAATTAAGTTATGTTTTCTAAATACACATAATCATTGATTACAACTTTATTTTAGAATATAGGTTTTTAAGAGCTTTTAAAAGGTGAAATAAATCATATAGGAGAATTCTCTGTTAAATAATAACCATTTAGATTTAACAAAATTGAAATGAAATAGTCTTTTCCAGCCAGTGTCAAATGAAACATTTTTGCCTTATTCAAATATTAAAGAGAAAAATACCATTATTTTGTCAAGTTGACATGCTCCAATGAGCCAATTAGCTTTCTCCAGAACAACTTATAGCTTCCAAATTTATATATGCACTTTTCTGGATTACCTTTTCCTTTTTGTTTCATTCTATGAAAGTTGCAATTGATTAAAAAAAAAAATATCACATTGCACCTACACTGGATGGGTGCAATCCTAGCAGCATAGCTCTTTACTTGTTAATTATCTGTAAACCGAATTAGCTCTCATTCAGGTGCGGTTAAACCTCACCCATATGCAATAATCGTTAGAGAAGCAGCTTCACTGCCTCCACAAAGCAGCCTTACAGTCTGCTCCCAGGGACCCCACCAGAGCCCCCCATCGCCTGGTAGAGCTGAGTTTTGCCACCTCTTCTCTGGGGTTTGTCAGAGCTTGTGCAACGGCAGAGGCAGAGCACTGTGCGGATTGAGAAACCTCCAGCTGAAACATCAGTCCTGTAGGAACCTTGCCAGATGGCCATGAATGCCAGCGGTCCTGCAGTGACCGGTCTATCTTGCTCTCAGAATAATTGCTATCATTTCTGCTCTACCTAAGGGGAATGAGAGGTGATCAAAAGGAAGAGATTTGCTTGTTTCTGTTTGATTTCCTCAGCAAATAGCAAATTCAGCAGGCGTATTAATGTTGAATTAAAAATATGACCACTTGAGTCCATTTCACTGGAGGTAGGACAACAGGAGTGTCTTTGAGGGAGATCCAGGTGATTAGTGGTGACATTTTCAAAATTAAATCTATCAACTTTTGATTCTAAACCATTCAGCTTTGTTTTGATATCTAATTCTGCTTTTAAAAGGTTAACTCTTGTTAAATGGTGCTTAACATCCTTTCTTGTTTTCCTTTAAATCTTCTGCTGAGCAGCTGCTCCAAAATTTAAAAAAAAAAAAAAAACAAAAAACAAACACGGAACAAAGTATTTTACTTTCTCCAAAATTAAATACAATTCTTTATTACAAGGTTAAATGATATCTTTTGGCTCACTTTCATGAAACAAAGCAGAAAATTCTGTTATTTTCACATTTCTCTGGATATTGCTGTACTTTCCCCCAATTCCTTTGCAGTGGAGGTCAGCTAGCCCCAGGGCCACAAGCCCTTTGATATTACTGGTGGTACAAGAAAAGAGAATGTGATCTAGCATTAACGCTGCCCTTCTGCTGAAGATTTGATGCGAGTCACTAAGAATGGCACAGATACTCGAGAAACAATAGCGTACAGACACCCTTATGCATTTTGTGAAGAATGTTTGTTTCTTTTCTTCTGAAAGAATAACACTTAAAATGCTGTGGTTCGTTTATTCTGAAGGCCTTTAGGCAGCATCAGATCCTTACAGACAATTTAAAATTCTTTCACACTCCAGAAATACCATAGGCAGTAACAAGTTAGATAAGTCATTCTTAAAGCTATTAGTTGATAATGATGATAGCTTCAGTTCATCTGAAAAATTATTGCTCATAAAATTACTGTATCATAAGCAAACTGCACCTTTTACTGATTTGTTTATCCTTGCAACACTTTCAGCTTGGATAACACTTTTTTTTTATTAATATTGCTATTATTTATTTTCCCCAATCAGTTCTATAAGATATCTCATAAAATATACCTTATACTTTCCAGCATTAAGAGAATTACTAACTTCCAATGCAGCTGGAGTTGGATCTTTCTGGTATTGTTACAGGGAGGGAGGGGAAGTGAAAAGAAACCCTCAAAGGCCAATTTGGATGCGTTTGGATATTTCCCACAGCCCAAGTGATGAACGAAATTAAAAAAAACAATCATCATCATGCAGCAGAACTACTTTAGACTGTATCTCTTGGGGAGGGGATGAAAAAGTTTCTAAGTTAAGAGGGAAAAAAACACCATCACATGGTCCATCAAAGCAATCTTCAGATGAACTTCTTGTTCATCTTGAGAGATGACTATTCTCCAGGGAACACTTGTAGTGCTGACACATCCTGTGTCCCAGTATGTCTGTGGTCACTTAGATACTAGGTACGTATTAAACTCTGCTTGAAAATCTGAGCTGAGACCCTTCAAAATCAGCTTTGTTCCAGAAATTAGCTGCAGACTGTGTGATGGCACCCTTGCTAAGAAATCCTGCCACTGGTTGGATTTGTTAGAGTGAACAAAGCACTAGTGCTGATGATGCTGCAGCTTCTGTGCACCAGGGCAGTAGCACCTCAGCTGCTGCACGTGGCCGTGTTCTTGGGTCAGGTCACCAACCACTTCCCTCTCTGCAGGGACAGGGTTTGGACACCTGTGTCCTCTCTTGTCAGGGCAAGGAATGATAGTATTGACAATCACTAACATTTAGTAGCTGGAAGAAAATACTAGAATTAGGCACTATTTAAAAGAGCAAGGATCCTACGTGAACATTTCCAATCCTCTAATTATACACTTTCCTACCAGCTGAGTCCAAAAAGCTTTTCCTATTCAATTACAGGAGCACAGTGGACTCTTTTTTGAAGAAAAAAAAAAAATCTTAGGCAAATTCCTGGAGATTACCTTCTTGGTCTGTTCAAGAAGCAGCTCCCCTCTTTCCAGTGCTCCTCAGGACTCACATCTGATAACTTGTGCGACTGACCCAAGAAGGAATGCCACCCTCGCACCGCTGGCTGCCTTTGTGCCTCTTGGGCCAGAGGAGTGTCTCTTGGACGGCCCACCGCTGCCGCAAGCATGAGGGGTTCAGTCATGTTCACAAGATCCTGCCACTTAGCAATGTATCCCAGGCCAACTGAGCCATCGTAAACAATTAAATGAGTGCTCCTAAGATCTTTTATCGATTTTTAAACTAGCTCATTTTACCAGAGATTTGTGGCAGGCTTAAGCGTGCACATCCACTCGGTTATGGACAGTTACTACGCCTGAGCCATCATCCTATGTATGCCTACATCTATTCAGCCTCTAAGGCTTGTCATCACTCATTTAGCGGCTGTATCTGCACGTGGGAGACTGGGCTATAACAGTCCGCTTTCCCCTTGCTGTAGTTCAGCACAGAAATGTAAGACATAAACCATATTTTGGGAGGCTGATCAATACGCATTACTGTATGGCCCATCTCCGTCCCTGATGAGGTAAAAGGCTCAGCACAGTCAGGCCGTTGTAAATTCTCCAAAGTTGTATCTGGCCATAACAAGAGCATCGGAATGAGTAGTTGAGGGCGGGATGGCTGCTGTGATTCTCTATCACTTTTCTCACGGATATCACAGAGAAAATATCTTGCCCCAGCTCTGGGGACTCTCCTCCTAAATGCCAGCCTGAAACACCACTCGGAACGTGCTCAGAAACTGTCATAAGAGCAGCAGAGAAATGGGGAGATTCTGGCAAGTCGTGTATTGCCAGTAAGCTGCAGGGACTTGTTTTGCTTTACACTGTTTGTCTTTTCTATTGCTCCCCAGACTTCTTGTATCCTAGGTTTTTCAGGACTGAGCCTATTTTACTGGCCAGAAGCTAGTATAGTCTTGCTGGAACTCTTTTGGTGCAAGAGGTGTTCAAATAAATACCATCATGTAATAACAAATAGTTTCAATTAAATAAAAGCAAGAACTGTGTGGCTGTGCAGAAGTGGAGTTTCAGAAGCTTCCAAGGACAGGATGCCATTAAAATCCTTTTGTTCCTGTTTCTACAGCAGGTCTGCTTTGCAAACAAACCAGGAACCCTTCCGTTTTTCAAATACACAGAAATTAAAGCATCTGTCACACCTGTCATCTTTAATCTGTAACATCAATTTAGTTGCATGGAAATACCACTTTTTTGTGGTGATGGAACTGTTTATTGGGGAGCGCGCTCACCCAGGGAGGCAGCCAGCCAGATTTTCCACAGATAGCAGTGGCTAGCAGAAGTGAGCATGAGTAAATTATGAATAGAAATCTAAAATTGCTGAGTCCTCAGCGACTCCATTCAGATCTCACGGTTTAAAGGAAAATTGCACTGTTTCAATGTCTAGCAATCAACAAGATTATATGGTAAGAGTTGTTTTGCATAAACTGTGAAATATGTTTGGAAATAATCTCCTTCCCTTCTACCTGATGCTTGTGCTGCACGCTCAACATACTTGACAGCTTTAGCTAATTTATTACCAAACAGAAATTCTGCAGAAGAGGGGGAAACTGAGGCAAATGGAGGTAACGTGATTCCCTAAAGGGCATGAAGGAAACCATGAGGGAACTACAAGGCAGTTTGTGGGGATTGGAGACCCTTCAGTGCCTGTCTCTGCTGCAAAGCTCTGGTGTGAATGCTAGCAATCACCCAGCGATGCAAATTCAGCAGTTTTACTGGTTGGAAGGCAGGCCTTGACTTCCCTCCTCTCGTCTGATCCCCACAGCCTTATCATAGTACCACTTGCCAAATAAGGTTTGCTTTTTGTTCCTCTGAAGTTCAGCTGCAGTTTCTTTCCCTTGTTCTTTCAAGATCTGGACCGATCCTCCTCATTATGATCCCTGCTTCCCACTCCCAGTCCTTGAAGCAAATTGCCTCTCTCAAGGCCACTTAACCTATTTAAAATGACAGGAAAGTTTCAACACTAACCCTCAACCTAAGCCTTCTGTGCAGCCAGTGCAGTGAGAGCCAGGACTGCAAATCTCCTTCGCCAAGCTGCTTTGAGAATTCAAAGGGGAAAAAAAAAAATTGTGAAAGCAGCAGCCCAGACTAGAACTGTAGAGGGAAATCAATTTAAATGTAGACCACTAAAAGGTTGGATAACACAGACCTCATCAGCCTAGTGCCACTTATGAAATAGCTGCTCTCAAGTCTCAAAAAGTCATTCTTCTAGAGCTTTAACACAAAAGGTAACTCCATCAAATATTCCACTAAACACAGCAATAGCGGGCAGCTCGTGCACGCACAGTCCTTCCACACTGTCATATAAACCCTTTATGCTCAATTGCTGCAACTACCTCACTACCTCAAGACTGCATAAATAGAGTCCTTCCCTACTCATGTCTGGTTTCACAAAGCCACTTCAAACTCCCAGTAAAATCGAAGGGTTTATGGTGAACGCTACTGTGAGTGGGAAGGGAAAGGTCTGGTAACAGGATAACTTGTAAGTGAGTTTGGTGACAACTTTGAGGGGTTTTAATTTAAACTCCTAGTGCTTTTATTTAAGAAAGTGAAAACCTTGATGGGAATTATCAAAGGTAATAGATGTCATTATGTTCTTTCTAGAGAACATATAATTATTGATGCTTATAGACTGCGTGACCAAGTACAGAACTGCAGCTGATGCAAACAGGCCAGCTTCATGCCTTCCATCTGAAAAAAAAAAAAAAAGAAAGCTATTTTACATGCATTTTTTTTTCTAAATATACCTGGATGCATTGATTTAGCATTTTAAATTTCACGTGATCACAGCCATACCCCAGTCAATATCCCTGCATCTAAAAAAATATTTATTGTGCATTTTGTCTCCTATTTATGGATCTCTTACCTGTCCTGAAAACCCACAGACCACTGTCATGCTCACAATTCTCCCTGTCTCACAGAGAATTAAGTGCCCCATAAGCTACCTCATAGGGTCTATCACCCTCTGCACAAGGGCTGAGCCCCTCAGCCCTTGTGGGGTTGGGTTGGAGGGACTAACCCTCCGTCAGGACACAAAACATCAGACTCACAGCCCCTGGAATGCCATGAGGAAGGGTTGGACCTGCCGTTCTGTGATTCTCTGACTCGCACCCCATTGCTTGCAAACCCTCTCTGTCACTTGTCAGTTCATACACACGATGACTACACACAGGCCTTGGCTGAAGCCGTGGGAAAATGTTGGTCAGGTGCTGCATAATGGTCAGAATGTGGAGGTTACACACTGAAAGCACCACCAGGTATTGGGATCAAAGGTGGGGGGTAGATCTTTCCCATTTTGATGAAGACAGTAGCTGAACGGGGCCACCTGTGAGACTCAGCACGGGCTGTTATGGGAGTTTGGTTGTCCCTACATCACCTTTTCTGCTCCCTGAGTAACGGGAGTCCTGTCTCCAAAACCACCCCAGTGTGCCAAATGGAGATGCTATTATAGGCTGATGTCAGCCTGGACAACATCTCAACAGGTTTTTTTTAAAAATGCCTAAAAATTCAACCCTGAAATCAAACCAAACGGAAAAAAAATAATAAATGACTCTGCCAATTATACAGTTGTACCTTGGCTCCCTAACTCTGTAGTGTTTATTGCCTTCCCGTTGCTCCTCAGCTCTTCCCCACCCCTGTTAAACCATGGCTGTGCTCCCAGTTCATCTTCCTTCCCGACCTTCCTAAATACAGCTCATCACGTCTCTTTGATTCATTCTGGTTTCATGCTTTGGGTTTCTTGCTCAGAGCACTACATGACTTACCTACTGCTACACCCGTGGTGGTGCCTGAGACCACTGCTCATTGATCTTCTCTTTCTCCTTCTCTCTGGCCTCTTGTTTGGGAAAATACCTTTTCCTCTTGTCCCCCAACAAGAGTTCTTTCCACCAGTAATTATATTATTACAATTATATGTAATAATAAACTATATTAGTGTGTACACTAATATAGCCTGCAGCTCCCCAACATAAGTGAGAGGGGTTGCAGAGTGAATAAGAAGCTGAGAAGACACTTGGACAGAAGAAGGGAACCACTGCCAGTGGAGAGTGCAAGATAGTGCCTAAACAAAGTGACTTTATTTTTTAAACTCTGTTTAATTCAGGGAAATATTTATTCCATGTTAATCAATAGGATAATTATGTTAATTATAACTTTCCAGAAGTCCTATGAAATTTTTGCCTGTAGGTGACTGACATTTTGCTACCTCATTGCTGTCTTCTTCTCCAGCTTCTTGTGTGGTATGACATTTAAAACAGCTCGGTGAAACATATGAAGCTGGCTTTGAGCCACTTTGTTATGTTTGAACTCCCAGACTTGTATTAATTTCACTCTTCATGATTAAGTAAATACCTCTTTATGGGAGAAAAATTAACTAAAGCAAAGATATAATTGTTTTTCTTCATGCGGCTATTCAGTTAAAATACTCAGTTTCTGCTCATTTAAACTTGAAAGGAAATACATTCCAGGCAGAGTTCTGACTGAGCTGAAAATATTATAAATTAGGCTGTTATAATGGGTTTAATTGTGTAGTTTAATTATTAGATTATACAGGAGAATACAAAGTGGGCATTTTGTTAGATGAAGATGGTGTCATCTGTCTGCCCAAGGTCTCTGGGCAAAAACTGCAGGGTTTAAAAAGACTTTTGGTTTTTTGGTATATATAATTTTTCAAGGCTGGACAACTACTAAAACCACTAATTATATACATTAATAATCATAACTACCCAAACATTACTTGAATATATGAATAATAAAACTCCCAAACAAGCCATCAGGTTACCAATAAGGACAGAAGACATCCTACTTATAAAACATAAGAGCCGAATATCCAGCGTATAATTTCACCTTTTGCTATACCTCTCTTTCTTTCCCCCAGTTAAAGGGGAGTTGCTGCAGGGCTGTGTGTGACCAAATGGTACTAGCACGCATTCGTGAAGGAAGGCTGCCTCTGGATCACACACACTGGCTGATACTTCTCTTCCTACAGGAACTCATCTGGTCAAACCAGTCCACCAGTGTGTTCAGAAACTAATAAAAGGGTCATAAATATCCTTGTAAACATAGGAAATGATAACTCTGAGGGTATTCTGCAGTGATGCAAATAGACATTGTACAAGTAAATCTGTGATTTTTTTATAACTCAGTTGCTCAGTGAATGAACAACTATTCTAACATTGAGATTCATTTTTTCCTTAATGGGATCCTGTTGCCTAGAGATTTTTAGCCAGTTTTGCTGTCCTAGAGAATACTTTTTTGTCCTTATGTTTCTTCTCGGATTGAGCCATTTAAAACTTGCACGGATTTGGGGCTATCCCAAATGTAGCCATTGTATATCCTGTTGCCTCTCTCCAATTTTAAACATTCTAAACTTCAACCGTAGAGTTTTCTTTTCCATCTTTTATGGGACTGCTGTATTCTCACAGACCTGATATTGTGAGATGCTGAGAAGCTCCAGAAAAGGTCAAAATATTGATTAAAAAAAATACCCTTCTTTCTAATGAATAGAAGTCTAAACCAACTTGCTATATAGGCTACCTTTTTCCACTTAGGAAATTTGAATTTTTGCATACATTAATATTAATGTTTTTCTATAAAAGATACCAGCCTTCTACTGACTCTCAGTGGAGTTTCATTCAAGCAGCACAAATAAGGTCAAAGACAATCTCTTCTTAATTAAAGGGAGCACGTAATATTGATTTAATAAAATTTTAACATTACTTAATGACAGCTAGATATTATGTTCAGAGCAGAAAGACTGACATTTCATTGTAATCAATATGTATTTTATTAAAATCAATGTACTCCATGAACTATTCCACAAAGCCTTAATAACATCTAAGCTGCTACATTGCAGAAATAGAGAGTTTGTCATCTGAAGGTGGGATTGTTTGACAGAGGAATTGCTATGTATATAATTCACAAGTTTCGATTTTTCTTAGAGGCCAATGAATGTGATTTGTAACACTAAAAGTGGCAAGTGTTTAACCCCAGCTAATTTCAGGTAGACAAGAGACGTGAGGACCTGCAGAAATAACAATAACTGAAATAATGGTATGGCCAGTATTTGCCTGCCAACCCGCGTGTAGCAGGAGAGGGATTTCCATCCAGGCCAGCCCTGAGTCCTTGCATCAGCCCACTCTGACGTACTCCCCAGAAACACAGCTCTGACCAAAAGCTGCTCCCACGGCTGACACCTTCTTGGTGTCAATGTGTGCTCCAAGACACGGAGGATGTCCCAGTTCTACCAAGGCTTCAGTTTGCAAAGTAGGATGTGCTTGCACTCCTACCAGTTTTGTGCTGTCGAATGAATCACCAGCTGCATGCTTTGCTCCATCCCCAGTGCCTGGAACCCACAGAGAGACGTCACCACCTCCTACAGCTGCTAACAGGCTCTGCATTATCCCAGGTGAAGGAGAGATGTGCTTTGGACCTGAAGGGTCAGGTTTGGTCTCTTTAACAACATGAGGTGATAAGGTCATCACACTCACAGCTGTTACAGGACTCACCTGTCACTGATCACAGTGTAGACCACATTAACACCAATGCTTTCCTCAGCAGTCCCCTAAATTGCCCCAGTGCTTTGGTAAAAGGGGATAGGATTCTCCTTTACTTCTTTATTGCTTTCTTTGACCTCAGTAATTTATCTCATAATTATTTTAAAAAGCATTTCTTACCCTAAAAGCTAATGGGCAAATGACCCAAATCTGCTTTTTTTGTGATTAATTTTATTTATTGCTTTTTGGGCAGCTTTATTCAGAGAATAAAAGGAGTGAAAGCTGGCAGTCTTGTTAACCAGTGCTTTAACTGTCTCTCTCCCAGCTTCTCGTTCAGTTCTCTTCTTCACCCTGGATCCCAGGATCAAGAGAGAAGCCAAGTGTTGCAACTTTGAGAGGTCCCTTAATATGTTATTTCACATGGTGTACATTGAGCATATGGTAGCATAAGCTCTCTTACCTGCTCATTCTCAGACACACAAAGATTTCTTCCACTATTTCTATGGTGTTTCACCACAGTAGTGGTAGGATTGGTAACATCAGTTACAGAGCATCACCCACTGTTCCTTGCCCACCGTATCTTCAGTGAAGCTATTAAAGAGAAAAAGAGAAATTGTTGGTATGTTGTAGTGGAAAGCTGTCCAGTTCACCCAATTTGGGCATGGTTGTGGGCAAGGTTTGAGCAAACAGAGAGTAATTTCAGTGTATATTGTCCAGAATGACAAAATTTGGTATGTGAATCCACGGCGAGCGCTTTCGTTCTCTTTCTTTCAGGTGAGCTTTGATCACCTGGGGGTGCACAAAGGGTGCACAGAGGTGGGTGAAAAACTGCTGTCACCTGGAGAGATCTGCAGATAAAGCCTTTCTCACAGCTTTAGCTCAATCTATGGACATGCCGCTCTGTTTACAGGCTGTACTCCTGCTTTTAACAGAGTTTATATTCATCAGCTTGTGGTTCACCTTGAATACTTACTTCTAATTACCTGACACAGAAATGAGCAGTTTGTCTGTGCCTGCCGTGATCCTGAAACCTGGTGAGAATTGATTTGAGTCTTCATACCTCCAACAAGGAGAGTTTAATAGTACAGAGCTTTCTGGACAGGGCTGTACAACATGCTGGGGTAAAAATTAAGAAACAGTGGAAAGGGGTTTCCATTATCAACTAATATTTGTGACAAAAAGTCAAGATAAACTAACACCAGCAGTAAATTTTAGCTAGAATTGTGTGCTAGCTTACCTTTAAAAAAAACCCAGTTGTTATGCGTGTGAAGCCTCCCCATCCTTATTCATTTTATGCCTCGTTTACCCATAATCTTTCACGCTTTGACAAGGACAGGAAAAATCAAGATTGGACCGGGGACCTAAGACAACCTTCATTTAAGATTTCCACTTTAAAACACTGTAGTGTGTTTATAATAGCCACATGTACACATGTCTTTTAAAGAACATATCTACTGTTTAGAATAAGCACTTTCTGATTCTGGTCTGAAATCCTATTGTATGTATCTTGAATTTCTAAACAAGTATTTTTCATTCACTATAAAGCAAAGTGAAGGAAAAAAAATTTAGGCCAAATAAAAACAGAACACTGAGAAAAAAATATAATCAGTACAAATTCACTTTCCAGAAGGAATCTCAGAAGATGCAGCCCAAAAAACTATTATATGAGAGTTAGAAAATTAGTAACATGGGAAAGCCTTTAACCTAATTATGGTTTTCTTATAATTTTATTGGCACTATCAAATTTTCATGGCTGAGCCAGCACAACTGCTGTAGCCTTGCCTGCTGTCATTACTCAATGTTATCTTTTATTTATACCAAATTATAAATGTGTGTGTGGCACTCTGCAAACAAACAAGAGATGCAGCCTGTGCTTCTTGGCTAAATTTTATCAGTGCTATACTTTACACGTAGCTTAGATGGCACTTTCTTCAAGATCCTCCCACTGCTCAAATCTCCTAAGACCCACAGAGCTAGTCATAAATTTGTGCCCATAAGAAATAACTAATTGCCTACCTTCAGTTGCTGAACCTTATCTCCCCAAGCTCCTCATTGAGGAGCTGCTCAACTTTTCAGCAGTTAAGTTTTGTAAGCACATATATCCAGCCACTTTTTTGTGCTTTTCATACTGAGTGAAACCCATTAAAGTTGGCCTACTGCTTCATGTTTTCCTGGAACAAGATTTCCTGGAAGAAGATCTACCTTCCTCTTGTTTGCAAGACAGCAACGAGGCATGACAACAGCCAGCAGGTTGAGAGCAAGTGTTCTGCTGCCCTGATCAGTCATGGAACGGGACTCGACAGGCACCATGTGTTGGGCGAGGAAGCCACACACAGACAATAAAACACTCTAGAAAGTTTATCCCTTTGGCCTCAGCATGGATATTACAATTGCACGATTCAGACCTTGCATCATCTTGGAGAAGGGACCTGAGAGTGCTACCAACATCTGCGTTAGTGCCTGCCCAGAGTCACCTGCATCCTCACAAGGCTGAGCCCCTGCCACTGACTCCAGTGCAGACACAAGGCATCCATTTATCTGCCCCACCTGATGGCAGGACCCTGATGGATGCTTCCAGCTACCTCCAGAAAGACCAGGCCCTACACAAAACTTGAGTTAAAAAAAAAAAAAATAGAAATAGATGTGGTTTATTCTTTTACTCAAGCATCAGCCAATATGTGGAAGAGTAGTGAGCTATTTTATACTAGCTAGTTAGCAGAGGATATGTCTGCAAAGCTATGTTAGTGTCTCTAACCCAAGGGCCCCAACCATAGTCTTGCCCAATCAATCTATCTTTCTGCAGTTCAGTGAATAGAGAATGACTCTACACAAACTGGAGCAGCTCCAGCAGGAATGATTAAAAGTACCTCCATGAGCCCCAAGACACAAGGAACGTATTCTAGAAAGCATATCGTCGATATCTGAACTCAGCTGGAACCTGTGCAGCCAGCATCATATAGGATTTGGGATTAAGCTAAAGCAGGGAATGATAAGGGATGGTAAGAGACATTATATGTGATGGGATATGATTTACTGAACTCAGCATTTATGGCCCGTTTGCTTAGCAACACACCCCTGGAGGGCTCCATATATTACTTTTTATAAAAATACTGGTTTTACTGCACACCCGGAAACCCAGGATTTATGGTAGAGTGTGTCAAATGATAGGAATAAAAAATAAAGCACGTTCTTTAATGTTGTTTTGGGGGAACAAAAGGGTTAAACTCAGTATAACATGAACATAGCACTTGGTATGTGACAGGCAACAAATATTTGTGAAAAAAATGTGCAAATCACCAGCAGTTAAAATACACTTCTCAATTTTATAAGTAATTAATATACATTTTTCACTATTCATTATTTTCTGGTCGTTTCAAAGAATTCCAGAAGGAATTCTGTCCATAGAATTACATTTATTTCTATGGATAGAATTAAACCTATTTAATTCAACCATACAAAATGCAGGTGTCTATCTACACTGGCCATTTCATCTTCCTCAGTAGTCAGTGGAGGGCCAGAAGGACTCCATGCCTGGCTGAAAGACAAGTGTGGAACTGCTTTCTGGAGATGGAGTAATGTCTCTGTGTTGATGACAGAAGAGAACTGGGCAACTGACTTAAACAGTATTTCTAATTTCACATAGTTGGATCACGTAAATCACATCTAATGTGATTTTTCAAGACTGATTCTCTTCATAAAAAGTGATGCTTAAATGAAAACTCAGGCATGAGCTTGTTGAAAATTGAAAAAAATGTATGCACAATAAGCATAAAAGAATGGAATAGATATGGATTAACCAGCCATTGACTAATCAAAATCTTTAAAACACACATTATTCATAATATGTATTCAAGTCTTTTCCACAGAGAAGGAACTTTTGCTCTCTCATTTTTATGACTTTACTGAGCTATAGGTTAAAGTGCAACGTCTGAGACACCTAAACAAAGTTGATATTAACTTACAGCACAATTTGCAAGATGGTGAGAACTGTAAGGGCTCCTGCAAAATGACTGGCCTCAGCCAATTTTAGCTGAATCTAAGATTATTCACACCCCAAATCCTCTAGGTCGCCAATTCACATGAATTTCAATGGGAAACAGTCATCTAAGTAGTATTTTGCAGGTTAAAGTTTAACTGCTTTGTGATTTTGAAGGAAGAAGTCATTATTGCTTTAGGATCCAAGCCTTGAACAAGGAGAGAGTTTAAGCAAATCCTTACATTTCAGTTTTTCATGATCAGATAAGTTGTTTTTTTCCTAAAGAAAGGATATTTTCTTCTATAATTGCAGCAAAACTTAACCTTTTTACTTTAAAAAAAAAATCAAATACTAAAGAAATTAAATTTTATCCTAAAAATGAGAATTTCTAGTATGGGATATTTGTGGGAATGCACTCATGGTTTTTTGAAAACAAATAGAAAATATAACCTACTGTTAGATACACCTAAGAAATATATTGACTTTCAGTACATTCACTCTTGAGTAATCTTAATTTGAAATTATATTGATGTCCGCGCACAAACTCCCCTGTTGCACACATGTAGCCTGTCAAGCCCAGATGAAAGGCCAAAGTGAATTTTTTTCCTGGGAAAATGTCTTGCAGAAAATTATACACCTTCCTCTTTTATTTTTTAAGAGGTTGCTGAATAAACAACTTTTCAATAATACAACGTAATGAATTGTAAGCTTGCCAAAATCCAATTATTAATCTGATATTCAGATATTTATTTCATTCCTTGCAAGAATTCTGCTAGATCAGCTCTGAATAATTGCACTTTCTGGGAGGGTTCCATGCTAGCCCCAATTTAGAAGAACATTCTTTAATACAGTACAGCTTCAATGCCATGAGGATACAAGCACATTTAGTGCACATTCAATAGCTGTCTGCACGAATGAAAAGAAAAATCATTGAGTTATAGTTAATGAATGGGATGCTGGCAAAGGGGTCCTATTTTCAATATTCAGGTGTGCTATGCGTTATATTTAATTTAATTAAACGAGCAATGATGGGAATTCTAACATAGAAATTGGGTACGTTGACATTAAATCCTATTTTTCATAATTAGAAAACAACTCCTATCAAAACTTAATGCTGTACTGCTGTTCCACAAACACTGTAGTCAGTGGTATTGTTCAGAAGGGTCATAATGCTTTTGCTCTCTGATCTGACACCTTTGGTTCAAAAATGCCATAGCAACAAACATACAAAAATGGTTTCAAAAATTATCTTTTTTCCATTCTGATTCCCTGTGTGTCCATACAACTTCTATCATTAGTGAAAAGAAAGGGGAAAAAGTTATACAGCAGCATGTGGTTTTGGCAGCATGACTAAGAAATGATATACTAGATTGACTGTGAAAATATGACAGACAGATCAATGCAGAAGAGAGAGTTTCCATGATAAAACCACTTGCTTAGAAAGTACTGTACTTCCCAAAGGCTATAGATGTTATTTATTAGTGTGTGGCAATTGAGTATTTCACTAACTTTCCCACATTTCTCTTGTTTCTCTGTGTTTGAAATCTGACATGTAAGGAAAGCTTTACATTCTAAACATTAAGGACTTGTTGACATAGTATGGAACAGATTATGACCATTTCTAAATACATGGGAAACAGAAAGGAAACATTCACTCATTAAGATCCAACCTTACCTTTACCGGATATTGCATCATAATAACCCCTTTCTCACATTTTCCATAGTTCCGGTTTGTAAATGAGCTAAAACTCTACACTGTTTTTCTCCCTCAGCTCTGTTGATGGGTGAAGGACTGTGAATATGATGCTTGGTGAGAAGACAAACATTTGCTTTTTCCTCTTCCTGAGTTTGGGATGAGCTAAATGTCACAGGCTAACGTGGAATAATGAGCAGTGTTCTTCGTCAGTCCCATCAAGCCCCAGTAAAACGGACGGTGCATTACTGATGAGGCTGTTGAGAGCTGTGTCGTGGTGGGACGTGCTGCACAGGGCAGTGTCATGGCTCTCTTTTACCCTCTGGGCCGGTTTGGAC
Organism: Gallinago jamesoni; assembly: GCA_025769975.1. NCBI lineage: Eukaryota > Metazoa > Chordata > Aves > Charadriiformes > Scolopacidae > Gallinago > Gallinago jamesoni. Next base: position 14,471,191 of record JAOQGH010000077.1, on the reverse strand, counting down.
TAGAAATCCTACCTAGGACCAAAGAAAAATGTTTGGGGTTTTTTTTTTTTTCTGTCCAGTTTGTTGAGATCTAAAAGACTGGAGCTTTTAGTGAAGGACTACGACAAATATAAGGGAGAACACTAGAATAAAAGAATGAGCCTTCTATTCCTTAAAATGTATGAGCCCTTCATCTGCACCACTGTAGGAGCTTTTGAGATGCAGAGAGTTCTGATTTTCTCCTGCAGTAGACAATAGTCTACCTGCATAATACATGCTACTCAAAGTCATTACCCAACCTAGGGTCTGCAGTAAATAAGTAATAAAAAAATGTTGGATTGCTTTCTGCTGTATAACCTCTTTCAATATAATTTATCCCTCAAGCAAAATGAAACAATCACCTACGAAAGCTATTCAGCTACTATGAATAATTGAAACGACCACCAAATCTGTAGTTCAGACCCATCCTAACATTTTCATAGAGAAAAAAAAAAAAAAAAGAAAAGAAAAAGGTGTAAGTGCTTGCATTGCATAAAATCAATGAATTTTGTTGTTCTGATTCTATACATAGGTAATTCAGAAACTTATTCCCAACTAGCTTATATCATAGGAGGTACACTTTTTCTTAACCAGGTGTTATTCCACAGGCTTTAATATTACTGTAAAGCCAGTCTCTAAAATGCTGAAAGCTGGAGAAATGAAACCAGTAAAGCCAGGTCAAGCAGACAATAGCCCTTGCTGTCTGGATTGATACTCTTGGTGTGACTTGATGAACTTATACTTGATGAACAAGACTCTTTATCAAAATAATACTCCTCTGAGGAATCCAAGCAGGCTCCTTCAAAAAACAATTCTGGTATACTTCAGAAAGAGTCACTGCTGAGACATGTTCCCCAAAAATTTATCCTATCTATCCATTATATCCATTTATCCTATATGACAAAAAGTAATCAACATGGCTATTATGTCGCATTTGTCTTGATTTGAAGGGAACAGTCAAGAAACTCTGACTGTGTATGGAGGTCATACTGGGCAAATATGAAAATAAAATCCAATCCATGTTGTAAACTTTGTCATATTTTACAGTACTTATTTGTTTACATTCTCTTCCACTTTTAGCTAGTTTTATGATCATTATAGCAAGCACTTTACAGTAATCATAGCTAATAAAGTCTCTCTCCTCCCCTGTATCATATCACCATTTTTTTGCTTTGGTAGAACAAAGGGCAAAAATGGGAGGGAGATAAAGTTGGTATCCCAGTTTTTCAAGTGTGGATACCATATAAATTTATGGCTGGCCAACTCATTTCTCTGCCCTTGACTTAAAGTGTGATGGCTGGTCCAGCTCGTGGGATGTGCTGAGCCTGAGCCACAGCCTGCGATACAGGGACTGGGCAGGTAACCTGGACATCTAGCTGTGGAACCACCATTGCAGGGTCAGCACGTAACACAAAAGAAAACCCCAAAGCAGAGGCCTGGGAGCTCTATTACTTGCAACAGCTTCAGGAAGTCTCTTTTCTCTTGTTTCTCTGAGGAGTGTGGTGTATTCCCAATGAACATACAAATGTGACTTTCAGAGTCACGCCTGGTCTATCGGACTTAGCACCTATTTTACTGTACTTTTGGGTGGATGCAGAAGGTAGACAAAAATCTGAGGCTGGCACATTTGCAATGTACAGAAGCGCTTTTTTTTTCTGCAAAAAGAATTATTTTCTAACCATTTGAGACTAACTTCTTATCTTTTCTGCTGTTTCAGTAGTGAAGGAGGCTGTACGCCAGCAGGCAAGGCAGCCATATGGTTTGCCTTACCCTGGAAATGCCAGCCAGAAAGACTCTGAGGACACTCGTCCCTGCTGCCTCAGCATCCACTGTGCCTGAGGTGACAGGAATGGACAAGCGTAGCTGTCCGCATGCTTGTATTCAGGCATGACCAAGTTGGACCTTAGAGGCTGCAGTAACCTGTACTTTTTGACTCTGAACTGGAGGTGTTGTCCTCTGACACAACTCTATAACAATACTGCATTGCCTCCTTTGGCTGATGCACAGGGACCATTTCAGAAAAAAAAAAAAAAGTCCTAGTGAAGAAATTACAGGGCTTTCCTTACAGCTCTGGGAGAGTCCTGAGTTCTGGGGGCCCGTCTGTGATAAAAAAGAAATGCAGAACTTAGCTTAAGAACTTGTGGGGGAAGAGTGTATCTACTCACTACACGAGCATCTGGTGCCACAGGTCACCGCTCAGGATCATAGGACTACCATACCATTTCTTTCTTCTGCTCTCTCCCAGGAGCAACCCAGCCCCAGAATGTGAAGAAGCACAGTTGTTCGCATTCATATTAGAAGTTTTATATTATAATGGAAATGAAAAAAAATTGTCTGAGCATGTTCAACCTTCCTGACCTCTTTGTAATTCCACCGATTCCCGTCTGTGTTCTCACAGCTGTTGGGATCCTCCAAGCCAGGATCCATTCCAGGAAGGGACATGGGTACGTAAGTGTAGTTACTTCAATGGTTAGGTGCACTTTCTACACACCAAAGAGACCCCAAAATAGGAAAGCTTTCATGGCCAGAAGTTAAAGTGGCTTTAATATTTATTATACAGTTAATATGCCTCTTCAGAAAATCCTTTGAGGGAAATAACAAAGATCAATAGGGGCCTGATGAATCCTAAATGGAGAAACTAAAAGAACTATTTATTTTTCTGTCTATGTTTCTCCTAGGGATGACAGCAAGTCTTCAGGCACACTATAGCAACAGCCCAGGGTATTCTGTGGAATTAAGGGAAGGGGAAGACATTTTCAAACACAAGAGCAAAGACTGTGCACTACCACAATGTTAATTACTATGCAAAGCATCAAACCATCTATCTGCCCTTCCAGAAACAACGTGCTCACAGAAATAACGAATAAAATATGAGATTATTTATCAAAATACCGTGCGCAAAATTCACCCAGAACATGACATCTTTAAGATAACATCAAGCATCTACTGCAGACAAAGATGACCTATAACTTTTTGACTGTGTCAATATCAAAATAAGTTTTTCTTAGGATCTTAGTAATGAAAAAGAACAACAATAAAAGCAGAAAACCCTGGGGAAATGATCAAATTGTTAATAAAAAGTTTGGAATTATAGCACTGTGTAATTACAACCCCTCAAGGAGCAAAAAATTCTCAGCTTCTTTATTTACGTATAGAAAGATGCACTTTGACACTCGTTTGTTATAAATGCCATTGAAATTACAGTTGATGCAAAATTTCAATTATGTCAATACCATACAGTAAGCAGGGAGTAAGGACAAATAAGATGATATTTGGCTGAGAACCATAATCAGTAGTGTCCCCAATGGACGCTGTACTACTGATAAATACAACTCACTGATAAGTGCTCCTTATACCCCAATACGATGAAACTTGCCATCTGCACTGTGCAAGCTCCACTTAGCATTTCAGATTGGAACTCACATAGACATTATACCTGCACAAGGCTTTTTTGAACAATATTATTATTATGTTACCTTTCTATAATATCACACTGAAAGTGCAAGGCAAATAGAATACATCGTCCATGTTACTGGAGGATTTCTCTCATGGCTTGCTTCTTCTAAGAACTTAAGACCTTCAAACATGGACATTTTCTTCCTCCACTGGTACAAATTTACCCAAATATATCTGTATTGCAAGCTCTTCCAGCGTCCCCTGACTTACATAATTTCTAGAAATAAACTCTCTAGACATTTTAAGTGTAAACCCTATTTAAGCTTCAGAGGGATCAAATATAACATGGTATCTTCAGCTGGCAGCTTGAATCAGAATATGTATGTGCCACCAGGCTGCTTGTCCCCTTTCAGTGCTTGACTGGAAACAGAAGGGTTTGCGAGTTGATAGAAAATCGTTTTTACTAAATTCATTATGACTAGAGTAGTTTCACTAGGCATCCATCTGGATCCTGACTGCTTCCCAACACCACCCACTTCTATCTTGCAATCTGAAGTTAAATATTAAATTAAATAAGCTGAAGACTGGTGGAAGAAATGCCATCTCATTCCTTGAGGCTATTCAAAAAAGCTTATATAGTCCCTATATTTGAATAAATACAATGTGAACAAAATTTCTCATCCACACTTTATGACTTTGGTGTCTTAAAGACTAAAATGTTTTTATATGAAAAAAGATCACACACTAAAAGTTTCTGAGAGCTTTCATAGAAGCATAGAATGGTTTGGGTTCAAACAGACCTTAAAGATCTAGTTCCAACCCCACTATCCTGGGCAGGGACACCTCCCACTAAACCAGGTTGCTCAAAGCCCCATCCAACCTGGCCTTCAGCACTTCCAGGGATGGGGCATCTACAGTTTCCCTGGGCAACCTATTCCACTTTCTCACCACCCTGACAGAAAATAATCTCTCCCTTATATCTAATCTAAATCTCCCCTCCATTACCTGTCATTCTATCACTACCCTGACAAAGAGTCCCTCCCCAGCTTTCCTGTAGGTCCCCTTTAGGTACTGGAAGGCTGCTATAAGGTCTCCCCAGAGTCTTCTCTTCTCCAGGCTGAACAGACCCAACTCTCATTCTGTCTTCATGGGAGAGGTGCTCCAGCCCTCTGATCATCTTCTTGGCCCTCCTCTGGACCTGGTCCAATAGGTCCATATCCTTCCTCTGCTGAGGACTCCAGAGTTGGACACAGTACTCCAGGTTGGGTCTCATGAGAGCATAGTAGAGGGGGAGAATCACCTCCCTTGACTTGCTGGCCACGCTTCTTTTGATGCAACCCAGGATATGTTTGGCTTTCTGGGCTGCAAGTGCACATTGTCAGCTCATGTTGAGCTTTTCATCAACCAATACCCCCTAGTCCTTCTCCTCAGAGCTGCTCTCAATCCATTCTCTGCCCAACCTGTATTTCAGCTTGGGATTGCCCTGACCCACGTGGGCTGCTTGAACTTCATGAGGTTTGCACAGGCCCAGCTCTCAAGACTATCCAGGTCTCTCTGGATGGTAACTCTTCTCTACAGCGTGTTGACTGCACCACACAGCTTGGTGTCATTGGCAAACTTGCTGAGGTTGCACTCAGTCCTGCTGCCTGCATCACTGACAAAGATGTTAAACGGTGCCTGTCCCAGTATCCACCCCAGAGGGACATTGCTCATCACTGGTCTCCACTTCAGGCTATAGACCTCAACTCTTTGAGAGCAACCGTCCAGCCAATTCTTTATCCACCGAGCAATCTGTCTGTCAAATCTGAATCTTGCCAATTTAAAGACAATGATGTTGTGTGGGACAGTGTCAAATGCTTTGCACAAGCCCAGATGGATGCCATCAGTTGCTCTTCTCTTATCCACCACCACTGTGACACCATGATAGAAGGCCTACAAATTTGTCAGGCATAATTTGCACTTAGTAAAGCCATGTTGGCAGTCACCAATCACCTTCTTATTTTCCCTGTGCCATGGCATAGTTTCCAGGAGAATCTGCTCCATGACTGGGATGTAGTTCCTCAAGTCTCCCTTTTTTCCCTTTTTAAAAATGGGGTTATGTTTCCCCTTTCTCCTGAACCTTATCATAACTGGGATAACATCAATATATCAGTGTTAAGCAGAAGTGCTGGCCAAATTTATTAACGTGCCCATTTCTGGAGAAGTTGGATGCTGAAGTATTTCTTATAATAGAAATGCTTTGTGATGAATGTGTCTTGATATGATAGTTTGTTAACTGAAGGCAGTAGCATTAAAAGAACTGTTAAATTGGCCAGCCACAAAATTGACAAGAAATGTATATTTGTTTATTGTTAGCTACATAACTGTTTAAAAGAGCAACAAGTTGTTAAAACAATTTAAAAAATTCACTGCAGATACAAAATGAAACTAAAGTAACTTGTTTATAGAGGATGTTTGGCAGCAAAGTGAGAGTTAATTTTTCAAAACTTTGGCTTTAAATGGCCTTTTGAATACCTATCCTTCAGTCACTGGTTTAGATTTTCATTTTTTTGCCATTTTGCAAAAACATGTGCTTCACGTGCTTTGCCACCTACCTCCCATATTCTATCTTTTATTCAAAATACCCTGTTTAGATTAGGAAGAATCAACAGATGATTATCTGCCCATTAAATCAAATCACTTGGCACCAAGAAACTCTAGATTCTTGGCAGCAGGCTATTTATACAGAAGAAAGCTGGCAATAAAGAATATCCAGCCATTACAGTTTTAGCATCTGAAATATCTGTAATAACTCCTGACATGAAATATTAAGAATGGATGTTGGCTTTATTTATTAAAGTACCCCCTTGCTGAGGAAATAATCTTGAAAATTATTGTTTAACACTGTGCATTAATTAAGTTCTACCTAAAATTCCCATATTCTAGATTTCATGATTTATTTATTTTGGTTGTAAGATTTATTGTAGCAATTCAATACAGTTGGATGCTTTTCCTTCTCATTTCATCCCAGCAGTGTTTTTAATGTATTCTTTCCGTACGTAAGCCTGCAAAGTAATCCCTGTTGATTTAAAGACAATGGTAGACCTACGGTTGTTCATATAAAAAAATTGCTTCTTTAAGAAAAACAAAATGATAAATGGTTTTGTTTGAAGCATTTGTTCTATGAATATAACAAGTTGTAATGTAAAAGTGAAGTTAATAGAGTTCTGCTAGGTTTCAAAAGATTTTAGAAGCTCACAGATAGAGTAACAAACCAAACTAAGCATGTTATGTTGGCATGTCCTCACATTAGCAAGATACCTAGCTATCCTTTAATGCACAAAATAAATAGTAGGCATCTCAAATAACTAGAAAATAAGCAAACTGCTTCATGATGAAGGGGCACTGTAATGAAAGGAAAGGTGGAAGGAAGAAAGTTATGTGAAAATAAGAAAAGGGACAGTTATTAAAATACAATATTGCAGAGCCAAGTGAGAAGAGCAGAGAAAGAATGATGATGTCTGATGAAGCTGCTGTTAATAAAAATACATAATTTCTTTCAGTGATTTTGCAAAAAAGCAATTATGAATTGTCAGAAATGCAGCCAGGAAACAGTGATGCCTTAGAGAATGGCTGGAAAAAGAGAGGCCTGGATTATTTTCAGGCAGAAATGTCAGGACAACCTTTGATCTTCAGAAAACTTCTTCCCAACAGACCAGAGGTTCAGAAAGAAAGTGTGGGAAGCAGAAAAAGAAGATAAAAACAACAGCTGCATTCACCTGAAACAATGGATCAGTCAAGTGCAAGGTGGGAAAGAGACCAATGGAGAAGGAAAGAGAGGAGAGAGAGCAAGAAAGAGACAGAGCAAGACTTTACTCCCAGATAGAAAGAAGAGTTTCTTAGCAGTTCAACTGGCACTAAATCCTAATGGATCACAGTGGAATAGCATATCTCCCCATCTTCAAAATAAAATGTGAAATGGCCCGACTGAAATTACAAATCCATGAGAGGAATGATGTAAGATAAATTACTGTTCTTATAACTTGCTGGTTTATGTTCCTCTGAAAAAGGGCATGTTTGCACAATGGAAGCCAAAACTGTAGTGTCTCCTACTAGACTTGCAGCTCCAGGTTGTAACCTTCCTACTTCACCAAGAAAAATTAAAAAGATAGGAAGCTCTAGAGTGAGCCACACAGGTATTTTAAGGAAGTTTAAAAAATCAGTAGTACAAAGCTACAAAATCCTCTGTCCACATAGAGTTGTTTATGCCCTAAAAATAAACTGTAAGTTCCCTTAAATTCTTCTATTGATTTCGTCATTAACATTAGCTTTCATAACTCTGAATAGAGCTTTATTTTGTTGCCATAGCCTCAATGGCAGTTGTATTCTAATTTTGCAGTTAATAAATATTTACAGAAGAATGGCAGAGTGACCATACATGGCTAGTACATATTAACCAAAACCACATTTTAATTGAAGCATAGATTGAAGGACAGAAATTATTAAAACATAATACGTATTTTCATCAAATACATTAGACACATTTTAAAATGTAAAAAAGACTATTTTTTGTAGTGGGAAAAGAAACATTTTTAATTATACCAATTTCCTTCCATTTTACATAAAAAAAACAGTATTCAGTGTTTATCAATCTTACTTGAAGGCTCCATAGAAATATCAAGTATAGTTCATTAATATAGTATAAGATTGAATATAAAAGATAGGCTTACATGGAAGAAGATATAAAGAATTTGTATCTAGTTCACTTTCTAATTGAGGAGAGAGAAATTGGATTACATTGATCCAATTAGTACCATTTTTCTCTAATCTTTTTCAATTGTTTATATGATGCAATGATGATGGCCATTTGCTAAGGCAGATTTCACTGCTTATCTGACGGAGAGAACGAAACATTATTACCACAGATGTCTCCCTTTGAGCACTGATCACTTCTTGATGTTTGATCAGAAAGTGACAGAAACATTTTGGTGAATCCCTGTTCACACTCCTACAAGATAGTGAAGGATTGAAAACTAAAAAGATCTGAGAAAGCTCTCTTTTCCAGAGCATAGCCAAGCAAGTACTAATTTGAGAAAATGTCATAATAAATTTTCAAAGCTGACCTTAAAGTGCTCTGAAGTTTTGAATACCAATCTTTGAAACATTTTCAGGTAGAATGCTTTCCAGATAATGTCTCATCAAAATTTCAGAAAATCAGGGACTTTAAAAAAACTCCTGAAGATAGACTCCAGGGGAAAAAAAAGCATCCCAAATCGTTATGACCTTCTTGAAAATCTTAGCCATTCTCCCTTTCTTGGAGCTATTTTTAACTGTAAAAAGTTGCCTAACCTAAACACCTCCATCTCTTTAACCATTTAACACAATGCCAGCTGTTTCAAAATAATGTTGGAAATATTTGCTCAGCAGAACAGCACCTACAGAAAATTCTACAGTTAGTTGCTAAGAGAAAATATATATTTTGTAGTTAAGTAATGGTAATCTGCAATATGCGCAGGAAGCACATTATTTGAACTTTCTTGACTTGTTTGGGACAGGAAATTTAATAGAACTGAAATTTTTAAAGACAAGCATTGTGTTGTCCATTTCACTTCCACAGTGAAAGTTATGTTCCACCTGTTAGCTCTACTCTGACAATTTATGACTCTTTAAGTTATAGCCAAGACGTTACAAACACCACCCCGAGTCTGATATTTGCAGCAGACCCCAGGGTTAAACACCATAGTGACTCACCATGTTTCACACCAGCTTCAGTTTAAAGGATATAGAGTAATACTCAGAAAACAAAAGCTTTTCCAGCTTTTCCACTGTTCCACAGTGATTATTCAAATACTTGTAATAAGGGACAAGACAGAAAAAAAATATGGCATACACTGCAGGTGGTTTTAAAATGTTTTGTCCTCTTTTATTTGAAAGGTATAGAGAGCAAAAAAACCCCAAATATATTTGTGGCAAAGACAATACTTTATAAAGTGTATGGTTTGAAACCTACAAATTGTTCAAAGAACTGGAACAGCAGAAAGTGCATATTTCCCTTTAGTCATGATTCATGAATTCAAATCCTTATGGTGGTATCCCTTGTTTAAAAATCACACACACACACAAAAAAAACCCAAATGGAATTACACCTACTGTTAATGAGCTTGTAGATATGGTGCAGGGACATTTTGGCTCAAAAGGAGGAAAGTTTTGAGATATAAACCCTCTTTGAATTTCAAGTCTTCTGAAGTGACTATAATTCTGATGAAAGGACCATATAGAGAAAAAGGCAAAGTGGGAAAGAAATAGCTGGGTTCGGCCCCTACATTCACAGGTGCTTGGATACAGAGTTTGGGGGTTGGGATCACAGCTAAGAAAGAACAGTGTCTGTCTAGAACATGAAACATCTATTATCTGAAGAGAGAGGAATCAAGAAGGGTATAATTAGGCATTAAACTAATGATCGAGGTCATGTCAGTAGCAGTGCAAATAGTTTGCTTAGACCTGGAGTAAGATTGATCTCACTGTAGGTATCAGATTAATTGCATATATTATTGAGGAAGTAGAAAACCAACATACTTCACTCCAAATATGAGCCTGTTGTCATGAGCTCAAGCCTATCCTATAATTTTTATATTTACCGTAAGAAATAATCGGTCTTTCAAAAATAGAAGATGACATAAAATGAAATGACAGATTACTGGAAAGAAAAAAGTAAAAGCATTCCAGAAGAAAAACTGTAATTTAAATTAAAAAATAGGCTGCCTAAATGAAAACTTGAACTTCAGTTGAGTCAATAGAGCATATAAGAAAGCTCAGACAGAAAAGAACCCCAAATGAGAATGCTAGGAACAAATAGTTAGCAGAAAATGAACGCGTGCCTGTCTGGCGAGACACGGCAAGGAGGCATCACCTGCATCAGCGAACGGTTTGAGATCCCTGAATGGAAAAACAGCAGGGACAGACCTAGAGCTGTTGAATGCAGAGTGAGAGAACTCCACAGACACCTGGGGGCAAGAATGGATCTGTAAAGTCAAGCGCTGCTAAAAGAATATTCTAACAGCATATAAAAGGCATTATAATCACCCCATCTAATTGCAAAAAGGAATAAAGCTCTAAAGTGGCTCAAATGTCTTATGTGTAAAGAAGAATAATTAACAATCAAATTGAAAGCTGCTATCTTGACAGATGATGTATATTAGGACAATGAAAATGCAGTCCATAATTTGAATGCTGAAAAGAGAATTTCAGGTTATTGTAAGTGTAGAATTCTTTTGGTGAAACTTCAACTGATTTTAAATTAAAATTGATTTAACAAAGTTTTCTTAAAAGTGTAGAACTTGCCTTTTATGTCTCTTTCTGTCTTCAGCTCAGCTCCTACCTGAATTTAAAGAATGAATTGTCAGAATTGGCTCTACCTAAGTTTGGGTTACTGGAACCAAGATGTCTTCAATCAGAAGTGTTTTTTCTTGTTTAAAATTAGGCAATTTGTGTTTTCTGCAAGAGGGTGCAGAAAGCAGCTTTAAAACCCTGAGGTCTTGCTGACAGGACTGGAATCAGAAGCAAGTCTAGAATACAATAATCAGACAGTATGTCTAAATGAACAAATAATTTAACGCAAAAGCAACTTGCCCATAAAGGAAAACGGTGTTCAAGTCCCTGCGTCCAGACTGTGCATTTTGGGGTGCAGTGTCAAGCCAGATTTTTTGTGGTGTCTTGGAGCAAATGTTTTCAGCATGCATGTGCCATTCAGATAGTCCCAAAACTTCCTTCCTTTGGATTTTCTGTCTCCACTGGGGTTGAAGCACATTAGGTGATCTGAAAAGACACGGGACTAGTTTCCTTTGAAGGGAATCCAGGGGTCAGTGCAGAGTCCAGTCTGGTTCAAAATATTCATTAACAACCTGGGTGAGGGAACAGGTTTGCTGATGACACAAAACTGGGAGGAGTGGTTGATACACCAGAAGTCTGTGCTGCCATTCAGTGAGACCTAGGGAGGCTAGAGAGTTGGGTGGTGTTCAGCAAGGGCAAGTGTAGGTTCCTGCACCTAGGGAGGAACAACCCTGTGCACCGGTACAGGTTAGGAGCTGACTTGCTGGAAAGCAGCTCTGAAAGAGGGACCTAGGAGTCCTGGTGGACAAGAAGTTGACCATGAGCCAGCAACATGCCCTTGTGGCCAAGAAGGCCACAAGGTCTCCTAGGGTGCATTAAAAAGGGGGTGGGTGTGGGATCAAGGGAGGTCATCCTCCCCGTCTGCCCTGTTGATGCCCCATCTGGAGTCCTGTGTCCAGTTCTGGGCTCCACAGTTCAAGACAGACAGGGGACTGGTTAAGTATAATAGTTGTGAATGTATTTTCAAATATTGCTGCCAGCAGCCAGGATATTTAAAGAAAATTACAAACTGAAAATTGTTGAATATGAAATGCTATAATATTAAACAAAAGAAATTCTTAATATTAAGTAATGAAAATTTAAGTGAATAGATGTGTAAAATGTAATTTTCTTGATCACCAACAGTTCACCAACACCAAAAAATCAGCTCTAAATCTTTCACTGGTGAAGAAATTAATACTGTCAGTGCTGACTTCTGGAATGGAAAAATGCATTCAAAGGTGGCAGTTCAGCCTGCACCATTATTCCATTTGAGGCTTGGGTTAGTTGACATTTCTTTTTTCAAAGGTTGTGTATGAAACCCTCTATCAGGTTGTAAGGATGAAAACTGATGGAAGGCTCTTCAGCCTTTAAAGACGTTAATCTGCACAGTTTAGTCTCCTGAACAATGCGGGATGTGGAATTTGCCGTAGTCTTTGCTCTGTCTCCATACGTCTGACATATACTGTGTTCTTCAAAAAAAAAGAGGTTATTTTAATGTGTCGTATGGAAATACACCGATTCCCACAGTTGCTCATGATCATCATCACTGAGGAAAACGTGCACTTCATTTTTCAGCCTTAATGTTTTTAAATTTCAACCATTTAATGCCCTTCTCTGATCAATTCAAGATTCCAACAGTTTCATCAACTTTGTCCCTGTCAAAGTGCTTACTGGCTGAAATCAGGTTATCATCTCTGAACCTCTTCTTTGATGAATGTAAATGGAATGATTTATGTTAATTCTCCAGAGCAGGGGGGAGGCTGAGACACTTGGATTTATCCCTGAGCGCAGCAGCGCGATGCCAGTCTCATCCGGGCGGGTGAGCGTGCAGAGCCGAGGGACTGGGCGAGAACGGGACCGGTGGGATGGGCTGGAAAATGGGGGGGGGGAATTCTGAATTACAGCGAAGCAGCCATCGCAGCTCCCAAATTCAGTTCTTCTAAGAGAAGACCACGCGGACAGCCGCAGCGGCGACCGCTTTAACCGGGAGCTGGAGGGGGCTGCGCGGAGACGGAGAACCGAGAGAAGGCGGAGAGGTCCGAAAGGACTCGGGAGTCTCGCGACGGAGCCCAGAGGTCACGTGCCTGGGGCCGGGCCGGGCGAGTCGCGGCATATTTAAAAGGGGCCATAGCGCGAGCTCAGCCAGACCACGCGGGGAGTGACGGCGGCAGCGGTGGCCGCTTTAACCTCGAGCAAGGGGGGGCCTCCCGGAGACGGAGAAGGCGGAGAGACACGAAACGAGTCGGAAATCTCGCGAGAGAGCCGAGAGGTCACGTGCGCGGGGGCGAGCCGCGGCACATTTCAAAAACGGCCATAGCGCGAGCTTCCCTCAGAGCACGCGGAGAGTGACAGCGGCAGCGGTGAGCGCTGCGGCCTGCAGTCTGCCTTGGCCGGGACGGAGAGGGGGCTTCCCGGAGCCGGAGAAGCCGAGGGAGAGCGGAAAGACCCGAAAGGAGTCGGTAATCTCGCGAGGGAGCCGAGAGGTGAGTGCTGGGGCCGGGCCGGGCGAGTCGCGACACATTTAAAAGGGGAGCTTCCCTTAGAGCATGCGGAGAGTGACAGCGGCAGCGGTGACCGCTTTAACCTCGAGCCAGAGGGGGCTGCCCGGAGACGGAGAGGCCCGAAAGGACTCGGGAATCTCGCGAGGGAGGTGAGAGGTCACGTGCCCGGGGGCGGGGCCGGGCGAGCCGCGGCACATTTAAATAACGGCCATAGCACGAGCTTTCCTCAGAGCACGCGGAAAGCGGCAGCGGTGACCGCTGCGGCCTCCAGTCTGCCTTGGCCGGGACGGAGAGGGGGCTTCCCGGAGCCGGAGAAGCCGAGGGAGAGCAGAGAGACAAGAAACGAGCCGGGAATGTCGCGAGGGAGCCAAGAGGTCACGTGCTGGGGCCGGGCCGGGCGAGCCGCGGCACAGTTAAAAGGGGCCATAGCGCGAGCTCCGCCAGACCACGCGGAGAGTGACAGCAGCAGCGGTGAGCGCTGCAGCTTTAAACTTAAGCCAGAAGGGGCTTCCCGGGACAGAGAAGCCGAGAGAAGGCGTAGAGGCCCGAAAGGACTCGGGAATGTTGCGAGGGAGCTGAGAGGTCACGTGGCTGGGGGCGGGCCGGGCGAGCAGCGGCAAATTTAAAAAGCGGCTATAGCGCGAGCTTCCCTCAGAGCACGCAGAGAGTGACAACGGCAGCGGTGAGTGCTGCGGCCTTCAGTCTGCC
>JAOQGH010000077.1:14405698-14457118 GCA_025769975.1 Gallinago jamesoni | reverse complement strand
AACATGCTCTGGGCAATCCTGCTTCAGCAGGGGAGTTGGACTAGATGATCTCTACGGTCCCTTCCAACTCTAAAAATATTCAGTGAAATCCGGTGAGACTGCTTTAAAGAAAGAACATTATCATCAGGTTGACATGTCCTGTAGGCAGGCCAATGAGACAAAATGATGACATATCATCGTTAATATTTTTCATAAGGCTTGTTGGTCTGTTTGTGAAAGCAGGCAATGGTGAAAAAACACTAGCAGAAGTTGCTCACTTATTAACCCCAAAAGTCCCATTTTTTTGTCCTTCAAGCACAGTACCACTGTGTTTCAGAAGAAAAGACCAGTCCTGGCTAGTACCAGGACACACTGGGTTAAGCAACATAGGATGGCATCTTTCAGCTGAAAGTCAATTATAGGATTGACAGAGGACCCAAACCAGAGACATTAGATATACTCTATCGACTACATGAAAGCTTTTGACTTGGCAGGTCAGCCGAGATCACTCAACTCATAGAGCAATAAATAGTTCCTTCTGAAAGCTGGAAAAAGCTGTAATCAATACCTATTCTATTAAAGAATTTTTTTTAAAAAAAAAAGTCCAGAGTAGGAATATTTCTGCTCTCTCACATGCTGTTATAATTATAAGGCATGGAAAGAGCACCACGGCTCCGAGGCTCAGTAGGCACCTTCAGGTAAGCACAATAAAGGCTAACAAAACTCCCTGTTACCATCAGTGAACTTCTGAGTGTCACTGGATGAGTTGTTCATTGTTCTAGGGTAACAATTACCTCCTGAATGATTGCAGGATAAAGCTGACAAATGTACTACCCTGGAGACAGAGTAAAATGTGCAAGAATGCATTAAAGGCAGCATAAAAAGCAAGTCTCTTGGTGTTGCACACACTATCTGTCATGGAAATCACTAGGGCTCTGATGCAAAGTTGACAGCTGCAATGTAAGAAACAAATAGAATAGACAGAGTAGCTAATCATTTTTTAAAAGATGGCCTTGTGGCCACAGACAAGCTCTGCATCATTAGTCGTGCCACTTGATTGCGTTCGTTTGTAACCATCTTGTTTCCGAGTTGCTGCTACGCTTCGCTATGGCCGAGGGAGATTTCTAAGGCAGTGAAATCGCTGGGATTTCTCTGCCTGGCTTGAAGAGGCAGGATAATGAGCTTAACAGGAGATCACCTCTTAGAAAAGAGGAGCAGAAGCACATGCAAAGACTACACACAGGCTACTACTTCTGTGGGTCTGCAGATTCAAAATGCCTCCAGTTGTGTGGTTTTGTGACACTACTGCTGACAGTGATAGCAGTGGCATCCCTTCTGCATTTTTTTGCTGTAGGTTTGAAACATAATTGCTAAACTCACTCTTTGCACAACATCATAACCCAGGAACTATTGGGTCCTAAGTAAGCGACATGGAAAATAGGTGTTGTCTCAGCAGGCATGTCCCAGCATGTTCTGGTGATGACATGTTAAATACCGATAAAGCTGGTTCCCATGTTTTTGAACATTTCTCAGAAACCTCCTGTCTATAGCATTGTGGATATATTTTGATTAGATATTTCTTAATTTCTATTTCTTATTAGGTTTCTTCTCCTTGTATCTGATTTGCTTTATTTGTTTTATTTATCTATGACCTAATACTGGTGAAATTCTGCTTTCTCTTCCACCCACGTAAACTGAGAACAGCTCATAATTTAACTGTGTTTAATTGATCCACAGCTGTAACATGAACACACTTGGAATGGATTTTCAATACTGTTTTGCTATCTAAGCATATAGGTGGAATTTACAGATTTCTTCTCGGGATGTAGACAGAATTTAAGCAACTAATTATCATTTCTTTCACTAGGTAGTGGATAACCCACTCCCTTAGGTATTTATAAATCCTTGAAAACTCTTTGACATGTTCTTGACCACCAAAGACACTTGAATGCTGAAATTCTGCCACTCTCACCCTAGATTCTTGCTGTGTAGGCAGAATGGCAGGATGTTTCATGGCTTAGGCTGTGGGCTGGATGCTTTCCCATTCGACAAAAAGAACTCTGCACAGAGAAGTGTTTCTGGCTGGAACAGCCAACAGAGCTTAGCTCTTGTTATGCTGAGGAAGCTCAACCACCAAGAGGATTCTTTAAAACAATGCAGTTGTCTCCTGCCCTGGCTGTTGCAGATGGAGTTTCATCTCCATGACTATAGGCATGTCAAAAGCATAGGACAAAAGCATGTTTTTAAGCCTGAAATTCCCCAGCAGCC
Source organism: Gallinago jamesoni (assembly GCA_025769975.1). Lineage (NCBI taxonomy): Eukaryota > Metazoa > Chordata > Aves > Charadriiformes > Scolopacidae > Gallinago > Gallinago jamesoni. The sequence goes on along the minus strand of JAOQGH010000077.1, from coordinate 14,454,871 downwards.
TTTGTGACATGAATTTTAATATCAGAAAGTGAAAAATGGACTTACATTCCGCATATTGCAATGAATTAATGGCCTCTCACATCCCAGTTCACCTGCTGAGGTTGAATGGCAAGGGGCTGTTTCCCCCGGGGTTACATCCCCATCGAGCAGGACCTTCTCATATTTGGCTTTTGCAAACACCTTTCTTTGTGACCTTCAAATCCTCAAAATGCTCCATGGTTAAAAAAAGGTTCTTAAAGGATCCTTCCCCTCTCCCACATCTTCACAAAGCTTTTATTTCAGTGCTGTGATAGGATTTCAGTTTTATCAGCTCTAGCTTTATTCCAGCAGTAACTTTAAAAGAGTTATAACTAGGCTGTGCTTCCCCAGCTCCTGTAATCCTATACCACAAAAGTGATATAAATGAGGTACATTATTATTATATATTATCACAAGAACCAACGTTATAATTAGGTACTGTATCCACTTTGTAATCACTATGGCTTTAATTTCCAATCAAAAGCATCAAAGTCTGAAGAAAGTGACCCCACTATTGAACAATCCCTTTTCATTTTCCTTAACAATGAATTTTCAAAGGTAAAAAGGGGGACAGGGAGGAATGATTTTTTTTATTCTAAAGCTTTTACATAATTATAGCAATTATAGAAACCTTTCATGTGCTTGGTCAGCTTTTAGTGCTCACGTTTAGCTGTTGGTTGGAAGTGTCTCTGAAAGTTATGATGTGTTTGGTGCACCAGAGTCTGTCCCACCATTATAAATACCATCTAGACAGACTAATGATTGCAGAGCTAAGTGGAAAAGGTTAGTAATAAATACAGAGGATGTTAGTACAGGTAACATAAAAGGAATTTAGAAATCTACTTCAGCAAATTGCTGTGTGCTATTTTACGTGTTTCTTCCTCTCTCTTATTAGCCATATTAAAGCAGCACCTAAATGCCACAGTAAAGGCTCAGGCTCTGCTGCGCTAGACATTCAACAAATACGAAAGGAAGCCTTGTCCTAGAAAGGTTGGCTGCTGTTCTGCACCCCAAAGGTCTAGAGCACAGAAGCTATTTAAGCAGGAATGGCTCTTCTGCCATAGGCTGCTTCTTTGAGTAGAAGGACATATACCCAAAAAAACTCATACCATTACTTTTTCACTAGTATAACTGTGTGTCATCTCCTGTCCCATCCCACTGTCCCCGCATCCTCCTGTTGTCCCTCTCTTCCCCCCCCTGCCCCACACCCAGGTTTTTGCCAATGCAGGTATGTTAAGAGCTGAAAAAATAAAAGGCCAGATATCTGAGTGGCAGACTAGTGACCAAATTTCACTGTAAATACATTAAGCAGAGTGTGTAGGTGGAGGAGATCAGATATGCCACAGGCCACAGAGCAGAGGCTTCCCAGCCCTGGGAAGAACAGAAAAGCCAAAACTCAGTGAATTCTTCAGAGGGATTTTTCCTTGAATGAAAAATCCAAGATATTTTTCTTAAGAACTGAAAGCAAAGCAGAAAGAGAAGTTTCGGCCTGCTCTGCTCTTTGGAGATGAGAGCAGCTGAATGGAAAGGATGATGTATCTAGAAAAGCTGCACCCAAAGAGACATCAGTTGGGGACTGTGAGTTGTCCGAGTTGCTCAACAACCAGTGGAGTTCACTGATCAGTTTGAACGGCTGAGTAAGTTCTGGAGGGGCTTGACTGGGTCCTCAATGTTTTCAAAGCACAAAGGGTTTTTTGTTATCATTATCAATATCTTTCTGTTCTGAAATTTATTTAAAAATTTGTTAGAATTTAAATGTCAGAATGCTATGTATTGACATATTATCAAACCAGTTCCACTGTTTTCAATTGGGTTTCATTTTCCTTTGATTCATCTCTTTATTGATATTTTTAGGATTCTGATTTTTTAGTCTCTTTTGAGGTGGAATTCTTTTTTACTCTCTATGTTCTCACAGGAGAAGATAATCATTGCTTCCTAGTTCTACTCAGAGATTTGTTTACTTAAAGACATCATTTCGCAAGCAAAATTAAAACATGATTATTTAGTATCCTATCCTGATAATTTTAATCATTCTGGCTATTGTTTAATTCCCATAAATTTCTATGGTTACCATAAAAGAAACAGGCAATATTTTGATTCCAGATATATAATCTAGTGTTTTATATCCTAGATTATTCTGTCCTATTTTTCTTAGTTTCTTAATATTCTTAATATTACCTACGAATATTCTTAGCAGTATGTCTAGTGTTCTAGGAGGAATGCATGCATAGTGTGGCTACCTGTCATATGCACTATACCTTACCGATATTAGCTCCATCTACCATAAATCTTCACTTCCATTTCTCTTTTTATCTCATTTATTTTCCTTCATTGTATTATAACCTCCAGTTCTTTTTTCTTTCATGAGCTTTGTGGAATTCAGGTATTTATTCTCGTCTGTTTCCTTGACCTTCCGTAATAACTTCCATTGTACCTTGTTCCTTCATAACATTTTCTCTTTTACTGATGCTTTGTGTTGGGATTAGTTAATTTTCTTAGCCTTAAAAATGGAAAAATTATCTCAGAAGCCTCCATTGAGGGGCTGGGGGAAGGAAAAATGGAAAAAAAGGAAAAGGTAGGGTAGAATGCTGAAAATAGGAAAAAGTACAGAAAAAGGGAAGTGGAAAGGGAAAAAGGAAAAGAAAATACAGGTTGAAAAAACACTCTTTACCCATTTCCTTCATTTTTCCACCAGCTAGCTTTCTGAGTGCAAATCCTGCAGTTATATAATCTACTTTCCACATGGATTCCTTATTGATTATCCCCTCCCTTGGCTATTTACTTTTTTATTATTATTTTTCTGGAGTGTTTTCCAAGGGTAGCAATTCTTTTACAGCCTCAGTTTTTCACCACTTTTGACCCAGACAAAAGCAATCTTCTGCACAAGGCTGTGAATTGTGTGTTTGTAGCCACTTTGGCTGCTTGAGTGTAGGGGGTGGCTTAACCCTGTTTTTGAAACCCAAATCTTTCAACATGAAAGAATTTTATGGCTCTGTGATTTCCATGTTATCACTGTAACCAGTGATATAATGATTGGTGGGACACTGCTATGTATATACGTTTCCAAAGACAGCATGTATATTGACTAACTTTTGCTGTCCCATAGCATCTCCCATTATCAAAAATTAGAGAGCAATTTAGTGGCGAGGAAAGAAATCCTTCCAAATCTGTCCAGGGAATATCAGGGTTTCCTTAACATGTCTCAAATCTGGTTCATTCTACTAATAAATCTATTAAACCTTAGGTGAATTAGCATTTTATTCTCCTTCCTCATTACAAGAATATATGTGTTATTAGCCATACTGTTTAAAGAGCTTTAATTTTTTTCCTTTTGGTAGTGTTTTGGGCTTGATCCAGATGCCTTCACAACTTGGCCTTTCTCATACAGAGAGAGATTTACTTTCCTAAATCCAGGTACTAAATCCTTAAATTATGATTTAAGTGGACATTTACTATCATGTTAGATCGCTATTAGAAGCATCATTCTCATTCAAAGCATCCAGGAAAGTACAACTTTAGAAATGAGCCCTGCCATTGACTAGAATTATAGACCCGTTTTGTGCTGCTATATATAGCTGTGCAGGCTTCTGAAGTCAGGCAATTCCTCTTTATTTAATGTTTCACTCTGAGAAATCCAGAAGCTCTCACCTCTCCGTGCAGATGATGACTGTCACTAAGCTTATGATACGGGCACGTGGGAAACAGGGCTGCTCTCAGCTGTTTGATTGTTAGATATCTTAGTGCTCATCATTTACTGGACATCAGCAGCGTCCCTAATGCTATGCAAATCCAAGGCTTATAAAAGCATGAATCATTAGGGCTATTTTGCCAAACCTTCACGAAGGTGCTCCAGGGATTCACTGAGACCATTATTTATCTTCTGTTGTCTTAAAAGGTCAATCTGTAGCAAATTAGTAAGTGTAAATTATGTTGCAGGAGCAATAATGAATACATTCTGCACCAGAGACCAGTGCAACAAAGAGAGCCGAGGGTCAGGATTCACAGGGATGACATTGTCCTGGATCTGAAAATCAAAATGCACTAATCCATAAATTTAATTTTCCCACGTAAGATATAATTTTAACAGAAGTATTTACAGTGTGGGCACCCACACCCATTACGGAAGATGATAAACATAATTTTAGCCAACTCCCCCACACACCCCCCAAATCATTAACATTCATTTCAAATTCAGATGCTGCTTTTTTCAGGCTCAAGACTGGAGTAAAACTGTTCCTCCAAAGCAAGAAAAATGTTAGCTTGTTATTAGGACCAACATTTTTAATATTCATTTGTTTTCTAAGGTTATAGCTTTTCTTTCCAGTACGCTCAGCCTCTGCCCAGTGATTTTTCTCTTTTTTTCAAAAGTAATTATTTCATCTTCCATAACTCGTACATTTAAAAACAGAGAGAGAGCGCTATCTGTCAGTATTCCTGTCATCAAATGAAAGCCATGCCTGTCCACCAAAAGGCTTATACTACTCCACCCCCAGGAAAGGTACATAAATTTCACAATTACCCAGCATTTCAGCTTCGTAGTCACTGGGCTGTACAGGAACTGCTAAGAAAAGAACAATCATTTCATCTCCACACACATCTATACTGATTGTAACTTAATAGGTAATACAGATATTTTTATTAAAAAAAAATTAGTTTACAATGGAAAAATATTGTAAGTTAATAATCAGCATATATTGTATAACACAGAGTATTATAAACCTGGCTTTATGACAGGAAAAGTCACTTATAGTGGTGCCAGGTTCTCTGATGCTAAGACACTACATAAACCAGCTGCTGATTTATGCTGGTTGACAGCCAGACCAGGTGGGTTTTACTAGCTTTAACTCAAGAGTGCAGAACTGGGGACACTCTCTCAAAGGCAGTGGAAATCAGGGGACGCAAATTCTATGACCCTGCAGGCAACTAGAGAAAAAAACAGCAAAACCATGCTGATGGTCAGGTTGTGCCAGAACTAGAAGTTATGGGGTGGAGGCACATCATGAGGTCCTGTAGCCTGTGCTCTGGGGGTCAAACTGAGACTGCCCTGATTCCAGCTGGCTCTTGGTGTTCCTCATCTATGAGGAAGACCACACTGAGGTTTACCTGTCATGTAGGTCAGCATCAGTGCTCTTATCTGTTTTGTGTCATAATACTCAGAGATCTACTTCTGTATTTGTGAATTATTTGCAGTAGAGTTATGATGGTGCAATTTGTCTTCTGTTTTTAAAGCTTTCCTTTTCCTCTCTTTTATTTACATTACAGCACCTCTGGCTCTCCCCTAGTCAGTAGATCTTGTCTGCGCTGGGATTTCTCTGCAATTAGAAGGGCTGGTTGAGTAAAAGGCTCAATCCTGCAGTAAACGACCCTGACTGCACAACTCTTATCTGAACAAAATGTGTTTGCTAAAATCTACCAGATCTGTATGAACTACTGTGTGTGTGATTTGTGGGGTCTTTTTTGGTGATGTTTCTGCTGGGTTAATGAAGGAGATACCAAAGGAGATCAGTGGAAAGGAATGTATCTCCTCCTATCACAGTGTTTCAAATTATTTCCCAAAGTTTTCCCACCAGTATTGCTCTCACTGCTTCACAAATTGTGTATTTTTATTCTCAATCTCCAGCCCATTTTTTATTATTCCTCTGATAATCAACAAAAGTTATGATCAACATTTTTCAATTTTCAGGTACATCCCTTCAGTATTTAACATTGTAATATAAAATTGGGGTTAATGGCATGGGATGCTATAAATTCACAGTAGGGGACTGACTATTTAGCTGCAAGTGCTTTCAGGTCAGACTAAAGGAAGCAGTCAAGGTCAGAGACAAAAAAAAACAACCTGGGAACTGAAAACTTAGTTTTTGGACTCCAAGATAAAATCATGATCAATTTTCACTAATTCAGTGCTTTGTAAAACCACTCTGAGGTGATTCTAGCAATCTATTCTCGTTGGTGATCTCCTGAATCCTGGTGCTATCAAATCTCACAATTTTATTGCCAGTTATATGATTTTTTTTATGTGCTCCCTTAGAAGCCCTTGTCTTCTGAGAATGCTGAAATTATCAAAGATTATCACCAGGCATTTACAAAATAATAGAGTTTCTTACCTCTGAAGGAAATGAGATATTAAAAAAGATAGATTTTAATGAATACAAAATTGAATGAGAAATAAGCATATATTTATTTCAAAAGTTCCTTGCATTATTATTTCATAATAATTTTAATGGCCCCAGTCTGTTTTCAAGTGTTCAGGCTGCTAATATTGGAGCATCTTTAAAAAGCTATGAAAGCTCAGACAAACTGATCATAAATCAACAATGCCAAGCTTTTACAAAACCCCAGAAAAATTAATATGAGATAGATTGTAATCAGAAAATCATATGAAATAATTTTCCCACACAGCACTGGTTAGATTCACCTGGAATACTGTGTCAAGTCTTAGGAGCATTGTGTCAAGATATATGTGGAGAAAGTTCAAGGGATGTCAATTCTCTGAGACAGTTGGGGTTGCTTACCTAAAGAAATCAGAAAGAGGGCATGGACAAATCGTCAACAGCCTGAAAGGATACTGCAAAGATGATAAAAATATTCCATTTCTTATATCCATCACCTGTGGGATAGGGAGCAATTGACTTAAAATTGCATTAACGTGAAGATTAGATATTAAGAAAATTAATGTTAGAAAGGTTAGTGAAATCCTTGACTAGGTTACCTGTAGAAGCTGTGGAGGTCTTTAAGAACAAATCAGACAATCATCTACAATGATATAGATAGGACTGTCCCACCCTGAAGAATGGGGATAGGTCACATGAGGTCCTTTGCTATTATTATTCTTCATTTTTTCTAGAATATGGTTCTATTCTATGTTTCACCTAAAAGACTTTAAAACTGGTTAAATTATGTTGAAAGAGCCAAAAGAGGAGAAATTTCAAGAGACCTTGGACTCGTAAGAGAGGGAAAGAGGAGAATGCCTCCCATGCTCCAGGCAGAGTTGGACAGAGCAGCAGTTGTGTCTGCATGGTAAGATCAAGGCATACATACCTCATAGGAGGGTGTTAGCATCACGCTTCATTCTCCCCTCCCTAATAACACTGTAATGTTTTCATCCTGTTATTGTTCTTTACTTTCTCTTGTATCCCCTGTTTTCAATTCCGTCTCTCTATTCATTATTCACTATTCCCTTTGAAATGCTTTGAAACACTGAATTTCCTGAACAAGATGCTGTTCTGTACCAGAAGATGTCTCTACCAGAAGGCCAACGGAAAGTTAAAGAAAAATCATGTTTTCAGACATGGCCTGCTCTCCTTGCCTTTAATGGGAATTGTACGTGCATTTGAAATGAAGCTGTCTTGTTTAAATAGCAAAAGGGTGCGCAGCTGTTTGTTTGCTGAAGAACCTGGAACCGAGAAGCTGTCTTACTGCATGTCCTCTTCAAGTTTATTGTTAAAGCAGATTTAAAAACCAGGCACCAGGGCCGGCCTGTCACGTACCCAGCGTTTCAGCCGTTGAAAGCAAGTTACCTCCCTCCCTCCAAAGCCTTGCAAAGGGAGTTTCAAAGAACCCGTGTACCACTAGCTGCTTTCTTGAACATTCCTCCTGAAGGTGGAATAGTCTGTCCATGCCTCATAACAAGAGAGAAATGATAACCTCTTGCAGTGCTTGTGATAATGAAAAACCACCGTGAGTTCTTTGTGTCTGTGTAGACATGTTACATCATAGCACTCCCACTGGAATCATACCATGAAACAGGCACACGAGGCACATTTCAATTACAGCTTGGGTATAGCTATGTGTTAAGAGCAACACAATCATCCTCCTTCGGTTCATGCATGAAAACCTCATCCATGTTGACCTACAAAACTCTATACTGTCCATTTTACGTGGGCACATTGCAACATGAAAATAACTGGATTGTAATTATTGACACTATGTCAATGAAGAGAGTGTTGTTTTTCAGTGCTGCTTGAGTTTCTTCTGATAATTCATCAAAAGTAAACCTTATGATAAGTAAAACTGCCTTAAAAAAGAATTTTAACCACTTTTTATGAATGGAGGGTTGAGACTTTTATTTAGGTTCCAACTGCAATTTTACAACTTTACTTCTAATTAATTACTTTTTCCTTTTGTTTAACACAAATTACTGGCACAATTGAATTTTCTATTAAAGAGTTTGAGAAAAATATATACCAGCTCTCCCAAAAGAAGTGTTTTTACATGATCCCTTTTTGGAAAGTGCTTCCTAATAATGTAATTGTTCTGTGATTTTCTCCAGCTATCCAATCCCCCAACAAATAAACACTGTATTGCTGCTCAAGGCCACTTCTCAACTTCTAAAATTAATAATTTTAAAAATCCATTGTGTCTCTAAACAAATTTCTCTTTTGCAATAGCATTGCTTAGATTCTGCAAAAAGGAAAAGATAAAATCCTTTTGCTAGCAAGTGCCTAACTGTTAATATGGAATGGAGATTTCCCTGTGCTTTTCCATTATGAGTTTTTTCTGCTTTCTGCTGCGTGCTTCCTTATCCACAAACACCTCTCAAATAACTTGTTTCACCTCTTTAGTTCTCTTATTTATTTTTTATTGCATTACCTGAACAGCGTTACTTTGGTTTTGCACTGTGACTGAATTATAGAGAGAAAAATACTGAATAATTTGTACCAAAGAATGAGACATCCACTTTTAAAGATGAATCTTCATAGGAAGATTTTTCTTTGTTGTAACCCTTAGTATAACCTAGACAGCCATTCAGTACCCTGTGACCTTTCCACAACTGGCAAATAACACAAAGACAGCCTTGAATACTTTCAATTATACTTATTCCAACAGAGCTAAGTCTTTTGGAAATAAGATAAAACCTGTAAACTTGAGTGCTTTTAGAAATTTTAGCCCAGCCTTCTTCTGGGAAAAATAAGCCATGTACAAAAAAGATATTCTGAAAAGTTTAGCAGAGAGCACTGGGCTCTTCCTGGTTAGGTCAGTAAGATTCACCATCCCAAAGGACACAGGTCTCCATACATGGGCTATTTTATTTACTAAGATGATACCCCTTGGGTTATTATCCTATTGCCACAGCACAGACATGCATTTCATTATGGAATAAACATAATTATGCTTTCTTTTTTATACCATTCTAGAATTATACCATCTCCACAGCAAAATAAACTAAATAAGAACAAAAAACCATTGTCCCAGAAGAAACACATGGGGGTTTATATCAATGTTTTGATTTGCAGTGGTATAATTATGCCAGTACATTTGTCAATGGATAAAAGCCTTCACAGTGATTTCTCCCTAGAAATTTGCTTACAGGATGATTTGAAGGCAAAAAAGATGGTGGGAAAGATGGGGAAGCCTATAACTATTACCTTGAATTCTGTGAGCATGTAAAACCAGTCATTTTGGCTCTCTGAAAAGCTGTTCAATTGAGAACACTCCTCATCTGCACTGATTAACGCAAAATGTGAATATTAAATAAGAAGAATTAATTAGCATAGAATGGAGGTGAAGATAATCTTATATTATCAGATAACAAATTTTGTTTAAATTTGAGCATAAAAGTGAATCCATTTTAAGAACTGATAACACTAACAAGGTGAAGAAAGGAAAATCACAGATGAAACCTGTTTTATAGAACAGAAACTGTAACCTAGACAATATGGAAATCCAAAATGAAAGATAACAACGTGACACAAAAGTGCACAACAAAAACATGAAAATGTTATAACTATGTGTCCATAAAAGACAGATGCTGAATAAAGAAATCTATTTCTACTCTGAATTCTCTGAATCTATGGGATGTCTCTGAATAGAGATGTTAAACAGACGCAATTAATTACAGCAAGAATGTGAAGATTTGAAGATATTCTTCTAACTAGTATTTTCATAGTTCACTTAGGCTAATAATATTGATTGTTTTGTTGAAAGTGAAAGAGGACTGTCAATTTTTTAAAACAAATTTAGGTCTTCTAAAATAAAAAATCATGAAAAAACAACCACTTCTTAGAAAGAAAAGTAATTGAATTGATCTGAATCACACATTGCTGTCCTTTTCTAAAGGAGGCAGTAGGCAGCAGCATCACCGCTGGGGGCTACAGGAGCTATAAGAATCAACCTTCTCCTGTCAGTTTTGATCTAGCATCATGGTGCTTTGCTTTCTCTGTTCTAGGATTTTAACAAACTTTCAGCATGAGCCCTGTTTCTTCCTCAGGAACTAAAAGGAGGTAGAGGTCTGCTTGCCTCTTGTGGGTCCATGATGCCATTTTCACAGACAACACTGATATCTTGATAGTCACTGATGAATAAAAGTCATCACCTGTTACCATCATGTATGCCAGTCAAACAGAATGAGAAGCATTTTTTCACAGACAAGATTTCTTAGTGTTTCGGTTATCAATGTGGCATTTGCATTTACTCTATCAGCATTTTTTTTTAAAAGACATTGTCAGATCAAATTTGACATCATAATTAGAATTTTTTAGTCAAGATTCAGAGAATGCTTGAAGGCTAAAATAAATCTGTCTATAAAGATTTAATAAATGTTTCTACTAAATTTATATTCATTCTCCAAGGGATATGTTTAATGACAACAGAAATAGTTCATTTCAAGACATAAATAGAATACTAGCCATATTTTCAAACAAAAAGGCTTGAAAGGAGTATTCGTGTTTTCTCGTGATACTAGTCTAGTTTTATAAAATCACAGTAAAATGCAAACCTCTTAATGTGAGATTTCAAACCTTAAATACAATTAAGCTAAGTTATTCTTCTGATTTCCTTATTTATTCCTCCTGTCCTAGATGGTATGATTAGGATTAGCCAAATAACAGAAAGGAGCATGGTCTGTATATTCCATAGATATACATTACATAGATGTGTATCACATATGTATAAGCAGCTATATTTTACACTACTTAGACTGTAAAAAGTACAGATCAAACAAGCAAATCCAGTAGTAAGAATTACCAGTAAATCTGGCAACAAGGGTTATCTATTGCATTTTTCCTCTCCCTCAGCGGGGTTAGGACTAAGCTCAGTGAACTGAGTAGGAGCCCTCACTGAACGTTGCTCTGGACAGTCGTGCAGTTGGAACTGAGATTAAAATCAAACTCAGGAAGCACTACTGCCTATGAATAAGTAGCAAAGCTTCTTTTGACTTTCTTGGAGATTGAAACATGGTACATCCTTGGTAATATACCTTTTCTGCTCGCAAAGGACAGTGCTCTATTGTGCACTCTGTTCTATTTTTGAATGCCAAGATATGTCCTCTTTTCCTCATTGCTACTGCATCTAAGCAGCTTCAACATGTTTATTAAATATGCTATTACCTGAAACATATTTGCTTTCTAGTCTTTCCCCAAGGATAGACAGACATGCACTGAAGTGTCATCTGGTGATTATTTAGGTTTATTCCATTATGTTACATTAAGGTACTCTTTATTTTCCACATAGAATGGAAGATCAAAGAATGGTACCTCCCTGGGTTTCCAAGTTTTGTTCCTTGTTTCCATCCTAGAACGTCAAGCCCCACAAATGCATTCTCATGATGAGTGAAGCATTTTTTTTGACAGAGAAAGGCAGATTTTAGACTACAATGAGCTGCTATTTTCCTCTTCTAACAGCAGAGAGAAAAGGTTTGACTTTCACACAGGAAATGAGGAGAGAACTTTCCCCAGGCAGTTGTTAAACTTGCACAACCACAAATCCTTAAATCCCACCCAGTAACCGTGCACTTCCCTCTTCATGGAAAACTGCAGGAGATAAAAGCCCATTCTGTCCATATTTCCAGCTGACCAAAAGCCGCAGGACTACCTTAGTGCTAGAAGATAAAATATCTTCTGTGAAGAGGTGAAACATATTTACTGGGATTCAGAGCCCCACCAACACAGTCCCATACCTTTTGTCTGCCTGAGGTCTGGTCAGAGTCTCTGGGCTCTGGACTGGAGCACATACTGTACCCTGTGTGACTACGAGCTGTCAGGCTGAGGAAGGGTATCGCACTTGGATATTAATTCCTGACTTTACAAGGTTTTGATTACCTTTGCTACTCTAATTATTTTTCTGCTTCTTTATGAGTTTCCTCATCTTGAGCTCCAAAAGCCTAAAATTGTCAACCTGTTTAAATTAATAGGCAGCTTTATCAGCCCATTATTTCCAACATCTGGCTAGTAATGCAAAGCAATAACTATTAGGTAATAACGTCAGCTTCTGATTAGAAAAGCTAATATTGTACCAGCAATAAACTTTGTTCACGCTGCAGCAAAGATGCATCAGACCAGAGATTTGGGGAGGACTCCGCAGTACCCAAAATAAACAAGCCAAAGGAAACATTAATAAAACAGGTGGGTTAAAAATAACACTTAAACAAAACAGAAAACAAACAGAAAATTTCTTTTTCCAAATTCTTTACAACATATAATCAGCTTCTATCACATTATTCCATACAGTGACCACCTCAGCGGGAATTAATCTGACTGTTTTCTGAGACAAATTATCTGGAATAGGCATTCAAATTCCCATTCTTAGACATTCAGCATGGGTTCACTGTTTTTTAATTTTGCTCTCCTCTTCCACTTCTGACTTCCCACGTTGAAGACATTTTCAGGTGAAAGCTGTCTGCAGAAGCAGCTTCAATCCTGAAAGATTTTCCAGATCCCAGCAATATAAAACTGGTTGCCCCTGTCAAGCGGGCTTCTAAGGAGTGAAGGCTTCTCATTTCTCATCCTGAACCTAGTAGGAATTATTCGATTTTATAACCAAGTTTTCTCTGGCTGCTACTGGTGCTAGAAATAAAAAAGCAGTTTAAAATTCATGAGGGGCATCTGACTATTTTCTATTTCTAGCTGAGGACTGAATTTTGTTCTCTCCAGTCGTGCTCAGAACAACAGTGTGCAAAGCAATGTCACTGAAATGAATCATTTACTCCAACTGTGGTTACAACTGAAAGCTCCCTTAAACAACAGAGGTTCATTGCACCAGGTCCACAAGCCCAGTGCCTCTTCAGGATCAGAGGACACAATGAGAGTCAACCAGGAACTACAACTGAAGGACAGGAGAACGTTAGGTGCTGGAAAGTTAAAGGTCGCTAAACAAGCTCACAGGCAAGATGCTTCTGCAAAGGATTGGGTGACCTTGGATGGGTCTCCTGGAAAAGAGTACCATGAGGCACTGAGAACATGAGTGTCCCAAGCAATTTTCAGGACTGCAAAAAATGACAGACCCATATTTTGAAAGCAGTGTAGCTGCTGTTCAGCTCATAAGGAAGTTTTCCAGCACTAGAAGGTCTGCTGGAGGGATCTGTCAACATGGAGGTGGTGTCTTTAGAAGACATGGCTGCAGTTAAATACCCAATAAGAGGTTTTTCAGAATGTAGTCAGGCATATTACCAGTCCTGATAAATCAGGCTCATAAACCAAAGGTTTGTTCTGCGTGACTGACCTGAGACCGTCAACTGTCTTGGAGAGTATGGTTGAGCTACTTAGATGTCCTATAGCATCTAAATATCTTTCTGCCTGCACTATGTATCTAATAGCTCCCTCTTGACCTCTTTTCCCTCTGCTTTCAATTTTGAAGTGGTTTTTTTCACAGAGAACTTCTCGTTTTTGTTGAGCGCTTCCAAGGACCTGGTTCTCCTGAGCATTTAGTGTTGGCGAGGCTGTCTTCAGATCTCTGGGTTTCTAGATTCTAAGAGGGTTACTAGCAGCTAAAAAGCACAGGAAGCTTTTGAAATCCTGGTTGAAAAAATACAGATGAGGAGGAGACTTTGGCCACCTTTAGGCTGCAGCTTTGAACATACTGATAGAACTCAAGTAAGCACATGAAAGGCACTTCAGAAAGTCAAACCCTCAGATATTGCCTGGTACAATATCTCCGACTGATCCTTAATAAACCCCTGACAAGAAGGAGAGTGAGGGAATATTAGGGGGAAAAAAGCAACAGGAAACTAAATTAATTAAAATGCAATCAGAAAAAAAAAACCCAACTATACATAGCTATCTTCTTGAATGCCTTTTCCCTGGAAAAACACTGACAAAAATACTCAAGCCAAATATAGACTGCTCAGATAAGTGATAGATTTATCATATATTTTAAATGTGGAAAAGAGTTATAATAAGAAATAACATTATATTTAAGGCCTGATCTCACACCTGAACCTTTCCATACAGAAAATGAGTCAGAGTAACGGTTTCAAATTCAAGTGTCAGTTGAAAAGCATTTGAAAGAGCTGGTAAAATAAATAGTAACAAATGTGTGGGACCAGATGCTACTCTAGCAGGAGCTGTAGAGGAAATAAAATATAAAATCTGTAGTATTTTGGCTTATGTTTAAATCAGTCATAGTACCAAAGGAGTAAAAGGCAGCAAATGTGCCCTAAATTTTACAAAGAAGTCTATGGGGATTCAAAGAGCTACACCCCAGTAAACTGGACTGGAATATAGAGCAAATTAGTTGAAATAACATGTGATAAATTGAGAAAGAATACAAATGGCAAATGGATATCATCCTTCAGGAGAGCTTGCCAGCTTGTCAGTCATGAGTAAGGACATGGATCAGTGTGGGCCAGAGTGTACAATGGGCCATCTGAATTTTCAAAAACATTTTACATGAACAAAATGCAGTTAGGAAAAGAAGCTGCTGTGCAATACAAGAGCAGGTCCCACCATGAATTAATAATGGCACGAAAGATTGGAAGTGGAGGGTAGGGATAAGCAGATAGTGCTCAGAAGAATGGGAGGGTCCCAAGGGGTCTGGGCTGTTTGACTCACACATAAATGGTATGGAAAGGAAGTGAATAGTGAGGGGGCAAAGTTTTCCAACATAAAATTATTTATTTGTGAGACGTTGCAGAAGGATCTTACAAGAGTGTGTGATTGGCTACTAAAATATCAGATAAAAGGCAATACTAATATATGCAAATCCATGCACTTTAAAAAACACAGTAAGAATACAGAGAAATGGATATGTGCTAAATTACCTCAAAAAAGGGCCTTGAAATCACTGGGGACAGTGCTATGGAAATATCTGCTCATTGCTTAGGCATCAAATCAAAAGAGTATTAGTGATTATGAGGAAAGTAATAGAGACATCCTTGTGATGATGCTTAAAGCCATAGGGTACCTTAACTTGAATGAATACCGCGAACAATTCTGGTCATCCCATTTCAGTAAAAATATAACAGAATTGAAAGCAATTCAAAGAAGAGTGATGATGATTAGAGACATGGAACAGTATCCATATTGAAGTTACACAACAAAATTAGGAGCCACTCTCCTAGGTAAAAATGATTGAGGGAGAAATGCAATAAAGAGCTATAAAAGCATTAATGGAATAGAGATGTTGAGCAGGGAAGTAGCTATTCGTTAATTCTCATACAACGGGCAAGAAGACACCTAATGAAATAATTACACAGAATTAAAACAAATAAACCATGGATAAAGTCTGGACATGGGTTCAAAGAGCAACTACAGTAAAAAAGTTAATGAACAGCTAATAAATGCAGTATTCAGAGGAAATGTTTCAGTCAGGTTGTCCCTAAAGGTGCAAAATCTTTAGAGACTGAAAGTGGAGCGATCACTTAATGTACCTCCTGTATCCTTATGTTGTTTCCTTAAGCATCTCTCACTGAGTGCAGAAGAAAGGTTGGAGCATCAGTTTGATACGGACCTTCTGTTCTTATTCTCTCCCTCTTGAGAGCTCTCATCTGCTTTCATCCAAACACACTTATCACTGAATCAATACAAATGTGGGGGCTCTGGAGTGGGTAACTAGGTGACCTTTTCAAAGAACCCACAGTCCTTAAACTATTTGCCTACATTAGGCAGTGAGTTCCTCTATAAACAACGATAGTGAATTTGCAGGATGTGGTGTTCACTCGTTTATAAGTATGTTATACTCACATATCCACCATATCCCCTCACGTACTGCTTCTGCCTGCATGAAACCGTACTTGAACCTTACACGTACCCATTTCCTCCTGTGTAATTCTATAAGAATGTCTATGGTAACCTTTGCTGGGACTCATACACCTCAAAAAACCCTGTGCATTTAATGGAAAAGAGATTTCTTCTTGGTCACATCAGTTATTTGCCCTACCACAGCACAGTGGGCAATTGCAGCAACAACAAGAAGCAGCAGGGAGTGAAAGGTAGGTGGCCACTATGTCAACACTGCTGCTGAATGCGTTTGTCAATCTACAACCTTGGTACATGTCATATAATTAAGGAGAGAGAATCCGGCCCTGAATTATTCATCCTCATTCCACTATGCATTCAGTCATTGAATATGGACAAGAACTGTGCTGCTCTTAATTGCTGTCCAAATCTCTCATCTCACGAGACACCAACAGTTCTCATCAGTCTAAGCTGACAAAGTTAATGTGGTTTGTGTCATGATCTGTTCCTTTAATAAAGATTCCGGTCTCCCCGGGCTTAGCTCAGTAGCTCTGCATTACACATAATCTCTTTAATCAGAGAACAAAAAACTAGGTTAAAAGAATGCTAAGGCAAACTCATAACCAGAGGGAGATACGCAGCGTGGGCTGCAGCCTTTGCTAACAAAGGACAGAGGACACAGCAGACCTCTGGGATTTGCCTGCACAAGACAACCCCCATGAGACCTGTGAGGTCTTTGCTCCTTCAGCCCCCTTGCAGTGGAAGGAGTGCTCAGGCTAAGCACCTTCAAGGACTGCAATATGACTATGAATTTTATTGCTTTCATTACCCAGTTTCACCAACCTAACATAGTTCTAATTAATTTTATATGTGGTTTGTATTACCTTGGGGTCTTTTTTATTATTTAGCAACTTTTCAATTACAGATAGATAAATCATTGGAAGCACAATATTAATATAGAAAAGCGTACAAAACATGATAACCATCACTAATATGGTCAGTTTGCACAGAAATACTCATATAGCAATACCTTTCTTTCCTGCAAATGCCCACACACGGCGGTGAAGGGAAGGAAAGTTTTCAGGGGTATTGGTGGCCGTTCATGTGGCACACTGTCTTACAGGATCCCCAAAGCAGAGCATCATAAAGTCATGGGGAGTTTCCGTGGTTAGTAGTGATGTCTGGAACCAAATCATAGCATTGTTCTGGAACTATTTTTGTTAAAACAAAAAACAATTCCAATAGCAGGAAATATTTATTTCTATGGACAATTTTAAGTTTTTAGTATGAAGCTAAAAATGAAATTTTAGCCAAGAAGAAGAGCTCTATTCACTACTGGAAGATGTAGTTTGCTAGTTCAATCTCCATGCCCATGTTCTCCTTCATGAACCTTATTCCCCTACCAAACCATGGTCCCCCCTTGGCATTGTAAACAGGAAGCCCATACTGGAAAACTTCTCAGGGAAAGACCACTTCATGCAATGTGAGCTATAAATTATTACAGTCGGGAAAAAATGAGACATCCCCCGGGAAAGAGAATTTTTTGTGTGAAAAGATCATCTCTGTCTAAGACCCAATTTTTTTTTCACCACATTTAAACAACAGGGATGCAATTGAAAGAAAGCCCAAGAAAATGAAGTTCGCTCATTCCCGCCCAATCCTGATGGACACAACTGGGAAATTAACCTGCTGTGATGACTATACCACTGCTAAGATTATATAGATATCACTTACCTGCATGATGTCTAAATGTATAGTCTGTTTTTCCATTTTTTTTTGATGACCAGATTCTGTAAGCCTCCAACTTTCTTATGATGCTTCTAGTCTGGGTGTTCTCACAGTGAGAGTTGCACGGGATCTGTATTTCTTTTTCTCAGCAACATGTTTTAACAGTGACCTGAAAAAGCAGCGTTAAGAAAAAAGGACTCAAACCAGCACACAGACTATACTCACTTCCCCAGGGTCATGGATCTCCATTTCCATGAAATATAATCTTCTTTTATTTATTTTCAATGCTGTAGACATGATCATCTTTGTGATTATCCCTTTATAACCTTCAAATATTTGCTGGATGTTGGCTTATCCTTAGTCTTATCCTTAGCTTTTGTACCCATGTTGGCAGTTCATTCTAGGTATGCTGCTTCTACATTCAGCCTGGATATAGAGATACATACAGGTATAGGCATAGGTATGGATATAGCTATAGATCACACGAGGGTAGATATTCATCCTAGTTAAAATGCAACTGCTATAATTCCTGAAAGTCAATGTATTCAATAAACTCATATACTGACAAGTCAATAAAGGTTGACATAGATACAGTTCAATATTCTTCACATTTGGTTGGGTCTAGATGAATTTCTGAAGGATTCCCAGCATTACATACAATGATCTTGGAGAGTTTCTATTGCACAAAGTCCTTTATTGACTGATGATCTAGAGAAATAATATAGGAGTGCTCTCGAAAATTCAGAGAAGAAAACATATTTAAATGAGCAAAGCTGTTGCAAGTTCAAAAGACAGAATATTTTAAAGCATCAAGTTATGAGCAAACATTAAAAGGCAGAATCAACTTTAATAACTGAGAATCATTTTTATGATAGCTATAGCTTGCTATGAAACCTATTCTACACATTCACTTAAATCATGATGGTTTTTGTGGTAATTCTCAGTTGTGCTAAGAATATCTTTGCAATGATAAGAAAAGGAAGCAATAAATAGACAGACAATAGTTCTGCTTTAGACATTTTCCATGAAAAAGTTGTGAATCATTTGTAATTTGTATTCAAATTGAGATCTGAAGAGGAAATTTCTGAGATTAAGGTCAGTGAAAGGCACATAGTTATTACATAATTTCAGGCACTGTTTCAGAAAAGCACGGTACTTTACTGCAAACTTTATGGAGGCAGCATATTACCGATTTGGGCATTTCTCCTAGGAGGACTGTTGGACCTGAAGGGGGAATCTCTGCGAACGTGCTAGACTGGAAACCAGGAAACCTGATGTCTCTTTCTATGTTCACCTGGAGAGAGGCGACAGGCGTTTCAGTTGTAAATAGTTTTAAGTCTCAGAGTGAGCTGCTCAATACATCTGCTTGTCTGCCACATGACCTCAGCAATAACCAAAGGCCTCGAGTGTGTTCACATCTGATACTAGAGGCTTCTGGCACCTAGGACTGTACTTATGGCACGCTCAGGAACGTGTTTATACTCAGCAAATAAATATCACAGCTCATGGATCCCTTGTGCATTTGGGCCTCAGTTTCTCTCATTCGTCCAAGTGGTTTGTGCAGGTGAGCAGTTCCACCGAGTTCAGCAGGGATCTGCTCATCCTCCCCTGGACACACCTGGACTCGGGCTTGTAGGTAGCTCTAAATTTATGAGGGTGGACTTATTTGAGTTTATTTTGTTCTACAGAGAAATAGTGTCTGGCTGAGGGAGTGAAGTGGCAGTTATTTCCTTTACTGAAATGATGACAGCGAAAACAAAAAGGATGGGGAGGCATAGATTAACTTTTTTAAAAGTTTTTAATAGAACGCACAGAATCGTGAAAATATTTCCTATGTCTGCTTTGTACTGAAAAAAAAAAGAAAAGAAAAACGCCCCTTTTATTCTTCAGTGAGAAAGCAGCTGTTCTGGCCTGTCAAGTACAAGTTGGAAGGCTGCATATGATGACTCTTATGATAACAATGTCTAACATTACAAAAGCATCCTTTCCCATAAAGATTCCAGTAACTGTTGATTCTGATTTTTTTGCTGCCTAGTATGTAGGAACCTAGGAATCTGTGCAAAATTTGATAGTATTTTACCTACGTGAAAGAAAAATTTCCATGATCATATGCTATATTGTTAAACATTTTTTTCTCAAGTCCTGAAGCCAATTTTGTGCCTTATCATTTCTTTCGTGCAATACCATCTGCCCAAAATAGGTGGTCAGATTATTTCCATTTCTTTCCCCTCCTCAGAGGTTTGTTATTTCTCCACACCAGTAATACAAGAACATCCTATTTTCCGCCTCCTGCAGTCCTGATACTCTGTGTAGTTTATACTGTTTGCAATTGATTTCCCACTGATAACTCCCATAGGATGCAGTGAGCTGCCAGCCACCTACACTGGAGATGCCTGATGAACCTCAGCTGCTCCGTCAGGCTCAAGCAGCTTGCACACCATAGGAGTCTTTGCCCAGAGGAAACAAAAAACAAAACCAAACCCAAAACACAACAAACTTTCCCAATTCACTTTATCTTCACTTGGTTAGCATCTCGCTGTGCATCATTCACGAACGCTTTTTTCCCCCTTTTTATTCAAAGAAATCACTCAAGAAAACATTTCCAAGTGCAATTGCCTGTTCACCTGGATTCAGAAGTGAAAAATAAATAAATAAAAGAACAGAGAAAGTTAAGGTTAATATTGAAAAGATTAACAAGTTTCCTGATGGAAAAAAAAAGAGGTGAAAGAAATAATTCAGTTGCTTGTTCTTATTCTGTCTTCTCCAGACATCCTGACCAGCTCATTTCATAATTCTCTCCCTCAGTTCTCTTTTATGTTATAGGGACAGCTGTACCCTCTTTTTCCCACTGCTTGTCTCCTAGAGAAAATATATGATAAGAATTACAAGGCTTGTTGTGTTGCAAAATAGGCAGTTATCATTAGCTTTAATCAGGCCATGAGAAGACATAAACTTTTTTTTCTAATAACTTTTTTCTTTAAAAAGTGTAACATTATGGGGTAAAGGGGTCTTCAAAAAATAACTGGCTTTTATAGAAAAAAAACAGTTTTCAAAATTAAAATTTAGCTTTATGCAAAAAAAAGGTATACAGAATTTTTATTTAATATAGGAAAAGATTTCTTTGTCCTAAAAATTATTTTAATTGAAAAATTCTATTTTCTTAAAGACAGATCATGGAGGGAGGAAAATTTCAGCGATCCCTATAAAAATTGTTAATACTGTTAGTGAGTTTGCTAAATTACTAAGATATGAGGACTAGAGGAGCATAGTATTTCTTAAATCTGAAAAGCATGTTATGATTTAAATCTGAAAAATTACTAGCAAAATCAAACTCAATCAATATTCAATTGCTAATATGCAATGAAATTATAAACATGATAAAGTTAAGCATAAGCTTAACAACTTTGCTAAATTCTGATTTGAGTCTAAGCTCAAATAACAGTGAAAATTTTTCTTCATATTTTGTGCATAGAACGAGAGACACCTGAAGAGAGCAGGTAGGCTGATTAGTGTATGAAATAACAGTCTATTAAAATGTAAATTAAATAAATGCTACTGCCTGGAAAATAAATGAGTTTTTAGCAACTGTCATCAGACCTGGATTCCACCTTCAGCCTCTCTGCACGCTCGTCAGCTGGATTCCAGCCCAGATGAAGTGGGCAGGAGAGCATAGGAACCTAATGAGAATAAATGGGAATTAGTTTAGCACTCTCACACAGCTAAATTATCCAAAGATTAGTTACCTGCTTGGAGCAGACGACCCGAGGATTTATTCAGCAGAGGAGTGTGCAGGCAGAATTCCAGCATTTTAACCAAACAGGTCTTTGCCATGGACTTAATAGAAAATAATTTGACTTGCATTAGGATTCTCCTCAGCAACGCCTCAAAGTCTAGCGTCTTCCTTGGAAATGTCCCAGATCCTGGGCTGCGCAAGAAAACCCGGGGGGTCCTAGTGTGTGAATCACAGCCTCTCTGTCCCTTTCATCTCTGTTTATAAATATGCGCTGCTGTGGCTGGGCAAAGCCTTGGGTGCAGCTCTCCCAAGATGGAAAAATAGCAACTTCTCAGCCCTGAAAGTTCAGAGCAGGGTTGGAGATGTGTGCTGAGCACTGTAGTCTGGCCAGATTTTTAGGGGAAGAAGGTACGTCAGGGGTTATTAAAAAACCCTCCTACAGCTGTGCCTGGGATAGGAAAGGGGGCAGCCTCGATGGGCTGGCAAGGAGCAGCAGAGCAGTCACATTCACCCTTAGAGGGCACATCCCCCACCATCCCAGCAGCACCAAGAGGTCACACACAGTGGTGGCTGTCCTTTCTGTCTCCAGGAGGCTACAGTGCTGTCTGGACAGGCACTAGACAACGTGGTACCTTAAGGAATGCTGCAGGATGAGCTTGTGAGAAAGGTCCCATCAGCTCAATCCATTCAAACACCAAATGCAGGTGCATGTGTGGCACGGGGGAACATACTGAAAATGAGGGTTACAGTCCTGGGAAATTGGGTACAGACCACCTGGTGGATTGCAGAGCTCCCCTGACTTCTAACTTTTGTGCATGCATGTGCAACTTCTTTATATCAATAGTTTCAGCATCATTATTTAGAATACATGCCCAAGTTGTCATATACAAGTTTATATGTGTCTGAGTGAAGAACTGTCAATTCAGCCCTTGGTGCAGCTCTTAATTCTTCTGTCTGTCTTCTGCCAAAGACCAGAGACACTGCTAATCTGGAGTGAGCATGAAGAGAATTATACCTTTCTTACAGACTATGAGGCTGTATGTTTCCCCTAGAGAAACATATCTCTAATAACTGTAACCACATTTGATAACTAACATAAACTGATTTTCTCTTAATAGTGCGTCTTCCAGCATGATTAATACGTGTAAGCGGTGAAACAAAGGCTCTTCTGATTCATTGAAATACAACATAAGCACAGGGCAAAGCTCTTTGTATCTGTAAATTGCAACCCTTGGCACTCATTAGGGAAAATAGTTTCCTGTTTGCTTTGAGCTAACCTAATGCAGTGGGAAAGTGGCTGAGAAAGGAGGCATCTCTCTGCTGAAAACCGTGGAGTTTTACCCTCAACGGCACAGAAATAGCAGTTGCCAGAAAGCCGAATAATGATGATTTTTTTGACAGAGAAAGAAAAAGCACAGAGTGCAACACACTATCATTCTTACTCTTCCAGAACAATGTCACAGAAGATGAATTGTCCAGGTGTTAGAGTGTAATCGGGGGACTTGGGAGATGGGCATTTATTTTGGCACAACACCACAGGCTTCTTGGGTGACCTTAGGAAAAATTTTCTATGAATAGCATTTTGCAGGTTATTTAAATACTTGATAATGTCTGCACTCTGCACTTCGGATGGCTAAATTCAGTGTCCAAAAAATTCACTGTCAGCACCAGAGGTGGCTGCTTCTCTTCACTGGTTTATAGGTAATTTCTGACTTTGAGGTTTTGAGTGGCATCTAAGTTAGATCCTTACAGTAACTGAAGATAAATGGTGGGAAGATTCCCCTTAGGGTTAAAAATCCATAAAAGAACTTAGTTCATCTCTCTCTAAACTAAGTAATCATAACAGACAGCCTACAAAAAGCAGTAATTCAGGAACGTAAGAAAAGCAATTAAAAGTTTTAATTTTACAGAGACATAGATAGGGGAGCTTGCACTTGCCACTGATGCGTAACTTCGCAAGCAGCTTGTCCTCAACCCAAATTCTGACGAGGTGGAGCCTCCAAGTCCTTTTTGAAGTCATCCCCTGAAAGGGAAATAAACAATAATAATAATTAAAAAAAATAAATAACAGTATTAACAAGAAAAACACAAGATTGATATAATTAAAATCAAACCAGCATTAGTGAGCCTTATCCAAAGCAGATCAAATTGTTCAAAGAAAGATATGACTTTGGCTGGGTAGCAGCCAACAGAAATAGATTCCTTGTGGAGAAGAAGCAAGGGGCTTGAGCCAACGGAAAACAATAAGCCATTATTTCACCCCATGTCTACAGGTGAGATCAATTAATCTTTTTCTTTCTTTTTCAAAAGAGTGAGATTGCTTATGCTATAAACTTCTCATATAACACTGCATTCTGTTCACTGGAGTCTCTTGGGTCGGCATCAAAGCCCTGCAGCCCTTCCTCCCCCACTCTGCTGCCCAGCCAGAGCTCCCCCCAGCTGATCGCCCGCGACGGCGGGTCACAGTGCTGGACCTGCCACAGCCTCTTCGTATGAGAGATAAATGTGTCCCCTCCAGCTGTAACGGGGGGGTGAGGTGGGAGTTGGAACATGCACAGCTGTGTCTCAGAGACGTTGCATGAAATTTGACAAGCCTAATACGGGTGAGGTGTTGTCGGCCCCGTCTCCGCCCCCCTCCACTAATAGGTCCACCCCCAAATTTATTGTGTGGATTGTATGAAGGAAATTCTGAGCTAATGACAGTTCTCTTGTCGTTGTGTCATATGCTCCCTGGCAAAAAAAGAACAACCCTTGGTTCCAATATCTAATTATCTAATCACTGATCAAATCACTACTCCAATAGACACGTTACTGCAATCACAGCTAGAAACCAGTGCTCCTCACAAGGAGAATCATGGAGAGGGGAAGAAAACTTTGCTTTTTCGTAACTACTGCCAGCAATAATCTAGTGAAACTAGTGAGCTTAAAGTGCCAGCTATAGTTTCTGTCACCTTGAATCCAATAACAAGTGAAACCACTCTCTGTGGTAAGGACTTTTCTTTGTTCTTTACTTTTGGACACATTCACACAATAGAACTATGAACTATGACTCTGATTTCTAAGCTTATACACAAATAGCTGTTATCTGATTAGAAGGTAAAGACTAAGCTTGTGTCCTTAACGTGAATCTGATTTTACTCAGTTTTCACAATGCATTCACAACTTGAATGAGAGAGAAAAGCATACCTGGCAGAAAAGAGATGATGACCCCTTTACCTTGAAAATATAATTTGAATTCTAAGAGCACAAAGGAAGAGAAATTAGGGCTGTTTTTTATCTTTACCTGAGCTTGATTAGGTCATAGAAAGTTCAGGTAATACTCATGCCTCACAGCCACAATCATCACAGCAGTAGAGAAGCTAAAAGAACAGAAAGAAATGAATAGAAATTAAAACTTTTTAACGAATATTCCAGCTGCCTGATTGCAAAGAAAAGGTTCAAAATAAAAACTGTCTAGAAGTATATTGACACATTCTGTTCTGATTAGCATTCAAATTATGTAAGTCAGCAGCACACCCAGTGAAAACTATTACCTGAGAGCACTCCACTGACTTAAGATGTTTTGAGAGGATAGGTTTAATTTAAAAACCATGATGACCGTGCATTTAAATATTTTAAGTTATCATTATCATGAGGTATGCGTGAGACTGCATAAACAATCTTCCCTGTTGCATTTCTTTCCAAAGTGACTAGGTATTTTTGGTTGCTGGTTTGGTTTTTTTAACTTAATGCCATTACAAAGTGAGGTTGTCCAAATAGACTGAAGGGGTTCAGAAGTTGGTATTTGCCATCATTTGCAAAAATTACTACTGGTAAGTATTGGAGGGGGGGTGCAAGGCAGGCAGGGGAAGAATGGTTAGCCAAAGAGATTCTAATTCTCCAAAAGTGACTGGTGACACTGGACTCTGTTTTTTAGAGACTCCTAAGCTGAAAGCCCAAAATTAAGGTGCACAAAAATGTTTTTTCCTTTTTAGTGTTACCTTTATATCTTCAAGTCTTGACTCAGACTGTCCAAATTTCCCAGTAGCCTGTTGAGCTGAAGAGCACATCAGTGTAGCATTTCATGGCCTAAGCAGAACCATTTAATCTACACAAACAGCTGGGACTATCCAAGCTATTGGAGAGGCCACAGTTGCCCATTGCTTATATTAGGTCAAACAGTCGAAAATTCAGCATAAACAAAGCACAACAGAGAACAGAACTGACAGCTGTAGTGAACTGACAGCTGCAGGAAAGAGGCAATGAACTCTTGGTTTAGAAAATCACACAGAGAACCAGACATCACTGTATTAGATGGCAAGATAAGTTTTCCCACCAGTTCTCTAAAAAGTCTTTGCATTTACATTTGGGTTTGATGTCTTAGAATCTGATGTCTTTCCTGACTATAAATACACTTGCACTATAAATATACTTATCTTCCCTTGTAAAATGTTTTGATATCTTTTGATGAAAAGCACTTATATGTAGCCTTCTATTTTTGGAGAAGCCTAAGGTGAAATAACGCTCCCTACATTGAGTTTTCAGGTTCTGTAGAGAGGGTTGGCCTCGCATCAAAGAGCTGTTTGCACATTAAAAAGTCTGTCAAGCTCACCACTACTGATCAAGGAAAACTAATAAATCAGCTAGTAGCAATTGTGATTGGGGAAAGGAAGGGCAACAGCAAAATTGCAACAAAGAAATGACATTGATTCCAAGCTGGAGCATGAGTTCTCTGCTCCTGAGAAATTCAAAATGCTAAAATGTCTCCACGCTATTCTTGATTTAGCTAATCCAAATGTAGACAGAAATGACACCAGATGAGTCAGGCACACCGTCTGGACTCAAACTCTGAATTTGGAAGTGATAAACTCACAAAAGTTTGCTGGGATGTTTCGATTCAACAGTCAAAGCAAAAGCCAAATTTCCCACTTAGCTTTCAGTCAGCTTGCAGTTGAAAATATCCAAAGGTTAAGGGGTTTGCTGAAGAGACGTGCTGCTGAGATTAAATGGAAATTGTGTAAGAACTCCAGTTTTAACCCTTGTTAAGTTAGTGGAAAGGATTGATGAGGAAATGGTGTGCAGTGGCTGCTTTCTTCCACCCCCTGAAACGCGTCTGCTTCGGTCTGGCCAAGCGACGGTGGCTAACGAACGTTCATTGCTGGCCAATGACATCCTGCAGAGCAGTTTTGATTGCTCAGAAGGTGTCAAAAACCAGAAAAAGACAGCCCTGGCTTTCTGACAGACATAGGCAGCACTGACTCTTGCTGAAATGTCATGAAATCACAACGATGTGTCTGTAAGACACCAGCTCACGAGGACTTTGGTGTATTTGTAACTTGTAAGACGTATGTTTGTACAGCACCTCACACAGCACATGAATGATGAGCTGAGTATTTCTGAACAAAATCTTGTTAAATACCTCTAGTAAATGAACAATATGATCTTCCTCACTGTGGAACTTCTTTGTTCCGTTTCTTTCCCTTTTTGTTGCAATTCTTTTAACCTACAAATGCCTCACTCTATATCTCTTAGAAAAGAATATCTAAATGAACTTAAACAAGAAATTCTCAGTTCTACTAAGCATTTCATTCTTATCCATGCCCTAGCCTATAAATAAATGACTACAGAGATGTATCTGATTGGGATGTACCATTTTCAAAGGAAGTCAGATGATTTCCACACTTCATTTAATGTAATTCTTAGTACAAAATCAGAAAAACCTTTTCCATGGGGTGAGTGGGAGGAAGAGAAACACGACCGTGGCCGAGGTAAAATGAAGTGATTAATCATCTGAGACTTAAAAAAAATAAAATTGTAGCCAAAAGATGTGTGCTGTATCATCTAATGTACAAAAGATTGCAGTTTAAGTATCTGAATAATTACTGTGTTTGGAACAAGAATGCACAATGTTGATAATTCTTTCTGAATAATTGTAGTATTTCTCCCAGAATTTTTGTATTGTAATTGCCTGGCCTGAGGGTTGCCATGGTAAACACTTAGTTTACACAGCACACAGTGTAGGGAGCAGATACAAACTAAAAGGCAGACTGGTGTCAGTAAAACACTTTATGGTTCTTTTTTGTGTATATTAATTGTCAAAGATAAAGACAAGAAGATAAAAAGAGACCAATACAACTAAGCCACTTCTGCCTACTGATTTCAGTGGAATTGTAAAATCAGAATTTGACTTGAAGATATTTACATCAGGATTAATAATCATTAAGTTATTACGTATGCTTTTCTCCCATCTTGAAGTGCCTGTCACCTCCTTGGGAAACTGATATTCTGACAAGATTTTCTTTTTTACTGACACAAAGACAATCAGAGAGATGTCAAAATAGTCTTATTCTTGTCTGTATTATTATTTATTACTAAAGCCAGGCAGATCCTTAGACACGAGCTGTTTGATGCTAGTTGTTGCAGAAAACAAAACGCGTGCAATAGACAGCAGAGGTACGGAGACAGAGTTCAAGGAGAAGGTAGGATGGTACTGCCTCAGCTGGGCATAACCGTGCACGTGACGTGGTTGTGCCCACCCCACCACATGGCCAGCCTGTCTCTAAGAGTTTTGCATGTCACAACCAGACAACATTTGCAAAGGATTTAAGAGAAACTAACCATACTCAGACTGGGGCACTCAAGGGAAACGGTCACCTGGTTAGAGCTGCTCCTGACTGATGCCAGAGAGTAAATGGCAAGTCTCTTCACAAGGCCTGGCTTGTGCTTATGTGTAAAGTATATTCAGTATTTGATTATATATCTCAGATGGCTTTTGGCAACCTGGAAAGAAAATGCAGATTTTTTTGCATAAGTCTCTTCTCTAGTTTTCAAACTGTCACCATTGATTTCGGCCACAGTGTGTGTTTGCTACCCACTGCAGAAGCTTATGAGACTATAATCATTTTGCTGACACTGTGAACAGAACTGATCTGTAAGAACGCCCTCTACACTAATTCCACTTGTCCCTGATTTAATCCATTTTAAAAAACTCTTTTGTGAGTCTCCTCATGTAATGATGAACTATAGCTAGTGAAAAGGTTATTCAAGTTTACCGCCACTGCAGGAATTCTGTCCAGTATCTTCTTGCTCACAGAATTAAATATATCATATCATCATATATCAGTGGAGCACAAAAAAAAAAAATAAAAACGAGAGATTAAAGACATCCCAAAGGTGATCAATAGCATAATTTTAAGAAGAGAGATTAGAAATGTAAGAAACAACACTGTGGGATGACCAAGAAGTAGCCAAAGGAAGTCATAAAGCTAAAATCTGGAAAAGAAGAGGGCTAAAAGGGCTGTTCCATGAGCAGTGGAACTGGTGGAAGCAGGTTCTGAGCACGCACCAATGTCTTATGTCACTGCTCCTGCTGGTTCCTCAGCACTTCCAAACTCACCTTGTGAGCCACCTCACTGACCTGTCCCCGCAGCTTCTCCTAAACACCTCCACACACATACCCATTTTAGAAGATGTTTATATTGCTCCCATACCTTTATTTTTGGGGTGTGAAGCTGTACACACTCAAAGTATTTCTGAGCTATTTGGAGCGTACTGGTGGGTTAGTGGTCAGACACAGCCTGCTGACCTTACTCTGCAGCCATTCCCTTAGCAGCAGTGAGGATGCAGGGCATGCCCTGGGACCAATTCTCACCAGTTGCACAATTTTAACTAACCTCATAATTACGCTATGAAACGCTGACATAAAGATCTGGTACACAGGTCTAAACCAGGGACATAGTTGATTATTTTATTTTCACTTCAGCCCAGCAATTTAAATCCATACAGGGAACAAAAGCCTCTAGCTCCCGTTTTCAGAGGTGTCAAAGGGTGCTTTGGGGTCAGATCCCCACTGACCTTCCATGGACTTAGGCATGCCAGCCAACTTTGTTCTATTGCAATCTATTACTAATTTACAGACAACAGAGACTTTTTAAATGCTTCTTTGTGCTGTCTTGTCCTGTGTGCAAGGAGCAGTAAGTAGATCCCTCTCTTTTTTTTTCAGGGAAGTGTCATCTTTTATTAATTTTATAAACAAAATCCTTAGTGGATATAAATATTTCACCTGTAGCTTTCCTCTTTACTACCCCTATTCCTGAGAAACTTGCATTGCTTATTTTTCATGAAAGGCTTGTCAAGATGAGAAGCCATCACAGAAACATTTCAAAATTTCCCTGACAATTGGCTCATTCATAATCTAATTGCGCCGGTAGGCAAGAAACTCCTAAAGTCCCTCGATGTGCCATGACAGTTTTTACACGAATCTTGACAATACGTGCCAAGCGATTTTCACAGTCTTGAATTTTCTGTCAAAAGAATAAAGAGAGGAATGAGAAACCAGGGACTTTGACCACATGAAATGCAACTCAATAATTTTTCTTCCTCAAAGAAAAAATTGTCATGTGAAAGGCATACAAGGAGAAATATTTGCTCTTCTGAGAAGATTTTTTTTCAGAGCTTAACTAAGGTTATTATTCCCATCATAGGAAAAGAAAAGGTCTATCCTGCATATGAAGAAAGGTCCACCAAGGAGAATAAATACAGAGCAAGAACAAGCACCGCTGAAAAACAGCTCCCGCTTCTATAGACATGGGTTTCTCTTCCAACAGTCCTGGTTTGGAGGATAGAGCAGCTAAAAAAGTATTTGTCTTGGTAAGAAAGCCAAGACAATTAGCATTGTTGCTCCGTAAAATGTTTGCTGAAGGTGAGAGGGTGAAGAGAAGGGTGTCCCACAGCCCACAGGTCTTGGACTTGACCCTAAATGGTGACACATGAGGAAGCCTATTTTCCTCAAACCTATTGTTCCTAGCTGTCTGTCAGTCAAATAATTTCATACCATCTACAGACACGTTACATTTAAGTTGCCCTTTTAGGTTTTTTTTTTCTCACTGGAACATTGATGCCTATTTAAAAAAAAAGGAAGAAAAAAGCTACATATAAAATGACTGCATGATCTGGGGGCTATATACTGGCCTGAAAGTTTATCCTCATTGCTTAGTATTTCAAGTACAGAACTAAAGAGTTAACTGCTAAAAAACAGAGCATGAGAATGAATGAATTCACTCTGGTTTTGCCCTCTCCCTTCAATTTACTTCCATATTGTAACATATTTTGCAAGCTAATATAGATTTTCAAAACCACAAGAAAAGAAAGTGCAAATAGGAATATTTACTTACTATATTCATGCTAGAAATCTTCTGAAGCCCCTTTGAAAGCTCTTTGTGGGTTTGAGACACTTAAAGAAAAGAAACAATATCATCTGGAGTAAACAACAAAACAGGCATCAAATTTGCCACTTTATGACACTGAATTCTACAATCGATAGAAATGTCAGCTATCTCACATTAACATCAGAGCAAGTAGATTTATATGACCACTTGGTTACTACGTTAGACCTCATCGTACTTAACAATAAAAGAGCTTAAGGCTGCCTTGCTCCAAGCCAGAAGAATGCAAAATTTCAATGGCACTAATCAGTCAGAATGGATTTTGTAGGAAAATTACAAAAATCACAGCTTTGAGCAGGTTTCATATTCTCAGCTGGAGACATCTCAAATGGAAATTAATTCTCCCACCTCAGATACGTGTCTGAACACAATTTTCCTCTGCAATGGAAGGGTGCACTCTCCTCTCTCAACTAGACAGGGAGTGAACAGAAAAGCCCAGGCTAGATGCTGGAGTTAGATGAAACCACTTCCCCAAGAGGTCTCTTTCTACTCAAACCCTCTTCCTGCAAGAAACTGCTCACAATCTTGCTCACTGATGACTGTGCCCTCCTTCCAGAAACACTTCCTTTTGCATAGAAAAGCAATGAGGTGGCTCAGGAGAAGGCTTTGGAAGTGACAGTATTATGCTATCAAGTATGCCTCACAATGACTCGTGGTTTAAATGATTTAATGATACAGGGTTGCTATTTCATTGGCTGGACAGATTTGGTCAAATGCCTTAACAGCACTCGTGAACATTAATACCAATTCCGCGTGGCTATTCAATTCCATGTTCACAGCCCTTGCTATTCAAGTTGCTGTGTGACTGTCAGAAGAAAACAGATTGCTGTTCATTTTAATCAGTCAGATCAGTTTTATTGAACGTGCCTGTTTGATGTGATTGCATCTTGTGCAACTGAGCGAAATGAGACAAAAAGAGCAATTTTATATCACGTAGATAATAACAGATGCGCCCCTCGGAATTCATTATAGAAATCTGTTTTGCAGCCGTATGTTCCACTTCATCTGAAATCCTTTTGTTCTCATCAGCCTTTTCCTGTGTGAAACTACCACTTTGCATTTTGCAAGCATCGACTAATGGAATCCAATATTACTTTGTCCATAACCTTGGATCTCCTGCTAAATATTGAAAACTAAGAAGTCTAGTTTTCCATAACCTACTGAAATAGCTTCCACGTAGTCACCTGTTTGTAAAGCAACAGGTATATTTACTCTCTATAAAACTACATATCCTTTAGATATCACTCTCTAAGAACTGAAAAAAGAGAGCTTTAGCAGGAAAAAGTTTTTTAAATATTTTGTTGCTTTGGCTTTTTCCTCTGCCTCAGTCTAAGCTTTCAGGATGAGCACAGCTCTATGAAATCTCAGCTCAGCCTTAGTGTCATTTTAGTTTAAGGTGTGTTCAAATCTGCAGCCGTCCCTTAGGACTTATATGTATGTGTATGAATCAAAATTACAGGTATCATATGCTGCTTCTTTTCCTCATAACCTTTTTCAAACACCTACGTGACTGTGCTGACTAATATGTATTTTATTGGCTTGATCCTTAGGTAATGTATATTCAAGTGGCTCCACAGATTTTAATGGAGTTATGCCAAATTACATTACTCCAATGGTTTGGCTGAAATCCTATCCCTTTTGACATCATTGGCACAGCTCCCGTTGTCTTCAGCAAAGCAATTATTTCAATGTATATGCTCGGCATATAGAGACCCTCCTCAGCGGAAGGTCGTGCAGTCAGGCGAGTGGTGTGATGCCTTGGTTAGAGGCATCACATTCACCCTGGGAGGGCTGCTAGAGGTCAGCTCTAAAACATCAATTTTCTGACTAGACATAAGAAGGAATAAAGGAAAGGTTGGACAAACATGAATTAACTTTTGCAAAAATCATTGAAAGATGTTTCAGAGTAAATTTGAGCAGTGACGCAGAACATTGCCATACTTTTCTTAGTCTTCCTAATAAAGTCACTGGCTTCCTTAAATATCTCCCTTCATACTTTCTGTAATTAGTAACTGAAATTTTCTCGGGGTCAAGCCTGCAGGTATACACATGTTGCAAAGTTGGTAGATCAAGCACTTGGACCCAGGCACATCTCTGTACCCACTCCTTACAACTTACCCATGTAGTACCCTAACTTCTGCTCAAGGGCACCTGGTGACTCCCCCATCCTTCCTTCATGTTCTCTGAACCATTTCACCTGTTCTTGATGGCCCTGGTTTTTTTTTCCCCATATTCATATGTCTACAGCATCTACAATATCAGGACCCTCCTGAGTGATATCTCCCATCTCTTTATGTCTCCTGCTTGACCCCTGCTTGAGATTTCTACACCCGTAATTCTAGTGCTCAACATAGGGGCTAACCTCCATAATCATCATCACTTTCTACCCATGCTGTGTGAATTCTTGCTAATGTCCTCTCTGTACAAGCCATTCTCCCTCTCCCTAAATCCTTTCTCTTTTCCTACTTCACTATAAGATCTCAAGTCCACATCCAACTCATGGTACATCAAAGGCTTGATTTTTCAGCCCACATTCCCATAGGATACCTTGGAGCATAGACTGGTGGAGAAGGCAACTAGATAACTAAATTCTCTTCCGGTTCTTTTTCAGCCCAATATATCTGATGTATGACCTTGAGCCTCCAAAATCTATTACATCTCTTTGCATCTATTTAGACTAAATTTATTAAGATGAGGCTGTAGTGCAGGTCTAAACAGTATCTTGCACAATCAGATTCTGATCTGGGAAAAATTTTGAAATCAGAGAGGGATTTTCATTCACTTAGAAAAAAATGCCGTGGGATTCTTTCTATTTGCTTGGTTTATTTTGACTTGGCATTTTTTTGGAGGGAGGATTTTTTTATTGTTGTTGGGGGTTTTTACTGTTTCATAGCGACACTCAGATCATCTTTTCTCGTTTGTTTGAAATTTCCTCTTTTCTCAGTCTGGACAGCAAATCAAAGTCAGTCATTCAGACAATACTAGCTGGCTCTTCTAAACTCCACTGAAATACCAATAATAATAATAATAATTGATTTTCAGTCCTACTTCAGCAGAGGATGTCACATACTTAAGCTATTGCCTTGTTAGACTGGAGGTATGCTCGATGACAAAGGGACTGTCTCTCTCATGCATGTTTGAAGAGAGCAAGGGGATTTCTATTTCTTGTAAACCTGGAGGAGCCTGATAACACAGACGTTTTTTAATCTGAAAGCTAGACTTTCATCAAGTGCAACTTTTGTATCTTAAAAGACAGACGATGAGGCTCTGAAACGTCAGAAAAACCTTCCAGCAAAAAAATATGTGTAAATTATACTTGTGTTAACAGTAAAGAGACAGATGCAAAACCCGTATCAAAATGTTATGAATTATGTCGCAGGCCTAATGTTGCTTTGTGTGTGACATTAATGCCATTGAAAACGCATTGGCATAAAAGCCTAATATAAACATTACCAGCCAAGGCTGAAATAAAGGCAGAAAGGTTATCATTGACAGTATGGATATAAACATATCAGTCTTATAATAGTATTATAAATAAAAAGGTTGTTAATTTAACAATGGCCATATATATATATTTAAGTAATGTCAGTGCTCACACATTGCCAGCCTTTGTATCAGCATTTATATGGGATCTCATAAAGCAGCCAAAATACTTCCTGTTAACTTTTAGGAAATGATAGCACAAACATGACCATAAACGATTCTGCTGCATAAATCAGGTCTGTGCATGTGTAAATTGCATTGATAATTTATAAATGTAAATGTAAACAGAAATATCCTGCCCATGCATCAAAAGCACCAAAGTAATGAAAAACAGGCTCTGGAAATCATACCCAGGTTCTGCAGGTATGTGGTGTTAGGGCACAGAAGGACAAATAAACTTTTTTGTAAGCGATGTTCATCATGCTCAGGCCCAAATTTCTGAAGGAGTGTATATTAGGGGCAGAAAGGTGTACAGTATGACCCTCACAGCTGTCCCCCCGCTCTAGTATTTTTTTATGAAGGTCTGGTACTACCCGAGTCAATGGGAACTTTTGAGAAGAGACTTGTTATTTCTGTGGTGCCGAGCATCCATTCTGCAACACATTTCTTTGAGTTCTTGCTTTTAATCAAGGCTGTTTACCAGGGACCTTGGGACTATGGAAGAATCTAATGTTTGAGGAATTGAGAGATTGATAGTTCAAAGAGACCCAGATGTGCAAGAAAGTTCAGATTTGCTTTCAAAATCATGCCAAAAGCTGACAACTTCACCCAACTGTCCTTCCATGCTGTCTCACATAAGGTCCTTTAAACCGGATGGGGGTAACTACATAAGGCCAAAAAAGCTTCACTCTTAAAAGGGATTATGCAAGGCATCAGGGTTCATTACCACAAACTACCCCGCTGGCAGACAACTTGACTCCCAGGCCCTCTTCTGGAACTATAAGACTAATTTCTCTCCATTAGAGCTACCCATCTGATTTTTCATACCAACTGCACAGGAGTCAAAAATGCTTCTAGCTCTGCCTGAGGAGTACTGCTAAGTCCTGTTTGGAAAAAAAAAAATCACTTACCCACTGCAGACCAGCACTGTATTGCTTTGTACAAAGAATTAAATAATTGAACAAATATTATACCACTCCCATAACTGAGGTATTAGTGTTGCTTTAAGGAATGTGATGTTTCCTGCCAAGAAACCATCTGTTGAATGAAATATGTGAGACTAAAATGAGGATAAAAAGGAGACTGCTGATATGATAGCTCCAGATTGGAAGCTTCTTGGTACCACGGGAATGCTAATCAGTGTTGATCCTGACAGCTGTAAGTGTTCAGCTCTCAACAACTAGTAAAGCACTCTCATACCTTTTTTTTTTTCATTTTAACTTACTTTTTCAAGGGTGAAGAGCAATGTAGAGCTACTTGCTCAGCATATTTAGAGGAGAGTAAATTAAGGGGACAGAACATTATCTCTGATAGTGTTTTAAATGAGACAATGGTGGATATTGAATTGAACTTTTAGCAACTTCCACTGATCATCCATGAGAACAATTTTTGAGACTCAAAAAATGTTAGACATTTTAATGTTGATTTGATCTTTTAAATCTACATTTACACTTCCTGATTTTGTCAAGTGCAAGGAAGATACATGCATTTGGACATCTCGAGAGGCTCTTAAACCTTATTCTACTCCAGTCTCCCACAGTGTGATTACTTAGACAGCATCGCCTTCTTCAAAAAAGAATCTCTGTGTATCTTAATGCATGTGCATATCTTGTGCAAAGGCACACTTGGACAACAAATACCTAGAACTTCAGGCACTGAAGTGTCTCACTAGAGCATGAGTAAAACTGACTTCTGATTTTGATCCAAGAAGCAAGTCATACCCAGAAAGCTCATAAGGATGGAGGAGAATTGTAGTCATATGCCTGTCCCCTCCTTTTACCTTGGATTGATGGCACTACAGCTAGAATAAGGAATTTAGATTTCCAAATGGGTCAATTGCTTTGAGTATCCCACCATAATTACATCAAGATCATTTATTCTGGTGTCCTGAGATTATTTCTTGCTCTACTCTTCATGAACTTTCTGCACCTTATTTTTAATATTTGTACAATACACATAGCAATATTGAACTTCTGATCTTCTTTGGAAGGATTGTGTTACATAAAAATGATGTTTTATTGCAGTTGAAACCTAAGAAGACATTTAGCAACTTATGCTGGGCTGACACCTCACATATGGCTTTTCTGTTCATTTGTGTCACCTAGTAATGATTACAAATTAATAAAAGAAGTTCCGTTCAGATTTCTCCTCTAAAGAAATTTGAATTCTTTCAGCAGAGCTGCAACATCCACTAGCTTACACAAAGTTAAGAAGGTAAAGCCTTCTCCTAAACATCCTTGACCAGTTATTTCTCTTTAGTATTGCTAAGAACAGGAGTATCGGAAGATGAAGTAACTAAAAAATCCTACGTTATATGGAAAGCCATAACAGTGATCTTTCACCTTCAGTGACCAGAAGTAAAGTAAAGACACTTTGTACCATTTTGCACAGTGCTAACACTGACCCTTCTCTTGTTCTGCATACACGGGTGCTCACGCTATCTCAGGCAAGTGGCTTCCGAAAAATGGCAATGTGAACAAAGCATTTCTTAGGGAGCTTACTGCAGGTGCCAACATGCATCTGTGCACTACAGCCCGACTGTAAACCTTATTCATGCAAAATGACTCTGAAAGCAATTCAGGGGATGTTTTTGTGTGGGCAGAAGAGGACTGAAGGAGTCCCATGTGGTTTCACTGACGCATCATCTGTACAGTAACCCACAAGAGGATGGGTGACAGTTATTGTGTTGTCCTCTTCAAATCTTTTTCCTCTCCTCAAGTCATCACTGAAGCTACAGCCAGTCCTCAGATGCATTTGGATGTGTGATTTACATGCAATTTCCATGAGCTGAAGTTGATAGCAGGGATTTCCATACAGATGTTTCATTCACAGCAAAACCTGTTCTCCTTGATGCAGGACCCTGTCCTACATGTGATGATCTGAAATATCAATGGCAAAAAGAAGATACAGACATCAACACACAGAGAGCAAAACTAAAAAGAGGTATTCACAGCACACAACTGTAGCTATTTAAAAGCAACATAATCACCTTCTACAGCCAAAGAACAGAGCAGGATGTCCAAAACATTACTATTAATATGTCCCTTGTAGTTCTTTCAAAAACATATATTACAAAGTTAAGTGAGTAAATAAACTGATTTGCCATAAACAACAAAAATGGCCCCAGGGCTTTAGACCTCATTAGCCTAGATTCAAACCAAAGTGATGAATTCCATTCTTAATTGATTCTGTGAAGATTCCTAATGAGTCTGTAAAGAGAGGGATCCTGAACATAATGGATGGCTTTTGAAAAAATCAACAACAATAAGGGAGAGGGAAGGGCCATCTTTTAAACATCTTTGTAAGTAAATTAAAAAGATTGTGGAAGAAGATTGTGTTGCTACCCAAGCAAGAAAGTGTATCATAACTTTATTTATGAAAGAAATAATATGATTTGTGGTGGCAAAGTGCTGCAAGATTTATTCTTGGTTAAATCCTAGAACCTTATCAAAATATCACTTATTCCTTTCACAAGTAGAGGATTTAAACTTAAAAATGTAACCCATTACCACCCTGCAGGATCTAAAATAAAAGCATGCAGCCTCTGAAATATTGACAACTGAATTCTACAAGATAAAATTTCCATCAGCTTCAATACTGTTACCATCATAGTATCAGAAATCCTGAGTGCTCATGACGATGTAATTAATAGTTTTATATCTGGCAGCCCATTTCATGACTTAGACCAAAGCTAGAGCCCCAAGACAGCCCATATATAAATAGAGAGCAGTAATTCTGGCAATCAATTTGAGATCAAGAGGCTGCACAGAGTAAGATTCAGTGTCTGCCCATCTGTATAGAGGATTACTTTTGTCTTCCTCAGAGGGGAGCTCCATTTCCATAGGGAAATTTTCTCTTCTCATAATGGACAGGTGAAGAGGAAGCATCACTGCTTAAGGTTATTTCCCTCTTGTGGAATAAATTCAGAGTTGTTACATCTTAGATACAGCCAAATGAGGTTTGATCAGCCAGACTGTGAAGGCACAGAAATTTACTCATTTGTTTATGTGTTAAGAGGTCAAGGAGAAAAATCTCCCGAATCTTTGGTTTCTAACCATGCTATGAGTCTTTTGGTCAAACAGCTGAATATTTTCAGGCAGACTGTTAGAAAACACCCAAAAACTATCAAATATTTCAGGCTTTATATATTGATACAGGTTAGCAGCCAAACTGAAATAAGCATTTAAACACCAGCCCATACACTCTAAATTAAAGCATTTGAATTCAAACAAAGGATTTACTCAATGCAAAAGTTTACTGAGGATCAATGCCTAAATTAGAGTCAAAACTAAACCGTCAATAAAGACATATCTAACAAGTTGCTATTCTACAGATCTAAATGAATCCCATGAGACAAGCACATGAATAATAGGCTCTGATGATCTCTGAAACAGCTCCTGTCTGTCACAGGGAACCTTAGCATAAGTGTAATTATTACAGTTCCTTCTGCCTGAATTTCTTTCCTTCCCCCGTCCTGGTCCCTGGAGAACCATGTAAAGAGAATGCAGAATGATACCAACACTGTTAGGATTCTATGAAGAAAACAGGAAAAGCACCCAGAATGAGTTGTTTCCTCATGGGCAGTGAGCAAAGATATTAAGGAGGGCAAGGAGCAGTTCCAGATAGAAAATAAAATACTAGGAGTATAATGAACACTGAAGATTTTATAATCTGGCCATTTTATCATCTAAAACAATGAAAATCATCTAAAGCAGTGTGGAGGGTAGAAGATATTTAATGACTTAATGTAACTGTACTATTAAACCACTGATAATCAAGAATTGTACCTTCATATTTTTTGTTCTTTTGCTCAGCTATAAACTTAAGTTATTGCTGAATGAAGCTTACCAGTGTTTGAGAGATGGAGGGTAGCATACAAAATATATTGCAATGCGAAGGCAGTAAGCAGAAACGCAAGGGCACAGCTATATGTAAGTTGCAGGACCCTGCAGGATGTCTCGGTTCCCAAATCAGGATGGGAAACCCAGCCATTACTGGGCTACTAGACCTGTGTGTAGACGTAGGCACTTTCCCCATCCAGCGCCCAGTATTATTTCACAGAGCAGAAGCAGAAGAAATCTGCTTGGTAAAGAAACCAGCGCAGCAGGAGTACAGGACAGCCTCAACCAACGGGGTAGTTGATAGCTAAACCATTACAGCGTAGCCAGCCTGATACAAACAGCCTTTGAAAACAGTGATGGAATTCCCCATTTCCACAGGTGAAACAGGGAGTTGTTGAAAACTTTCACCTCCCTCCCAGTACAAACACACGGGGTGAAAGACAAGGCGAAGATCAGTGTTCATGTCAGCACGTTATGTCATCAAGGTCTTCAGCCCATGTAAGTTTAGATCAATAAAAATCAGGAGGAACCCTGCCCCGTCACCTCCATCTTCTTGAATTTTGCAGTGTTATATTTTATTACATCCATTCTCTTTCCTTTAACAGAAAATCACCAAACTATATTATTTCTATTCACAATGCAATTCAGTAGCAGCAAGGTTGTTTGGTTTTGTTTTGTGAGGTTTTTTCTTCTTTTAACTCATAAATGGCAATGATATGAGAGATTTGGAAATGTATTTACCATGAACATACTGCTTCCATCTCCTTGGCTCACGAGTTGCAAACAACTGACTTGGGATCAGACATAAGAACAAGTTATTGCATGTTAGGTGGCCCTGTGCAGCTCTCCGTGTACATGCTTTTATCCTGCAGTTCATCTCGTTTGGCCCCCTTTCACTTAAAAAAAATGAGGATATTTGAATATTTAATCTGCGTATTTAATGTTTTCTGAATGTCAGAATTTGGAGGGAAGTGAAGAACAGAAACACATTGGTCTTACCATAAGACTGTTTTGAGTAATCACAAACCCAACATGGTTTTTGGTATGTGAGTATTTACCTGTGTTTTGAGACTATATTAACTGAAGATTGTAAAGAGTTTAGCAATCCCTGGATGGAAGGTAGTTTATACCACACTAAGCTAAAACATAAATAAGAATAAAGCACAGGTATATGGCATATCTGGAGAATGGTCTCCAAAGAGGGAAAATCGGGGGATTGATTTTTATGTTTATGAAAATCAGTGAGGAATTCTGCTCTAAAACCAGTGGCATATGCAATGGGCTCATGTGGATGGATGGGGAAGTTAGTCTACAGACAGATGTGGATTTACAGCCCACAAGGTATTCGGCAATAACTTGCCATGAGGGTTTTCTTAGCCTGCACTGAGAATGCCTTTGTGTGCAGTAGTCTAATAAACTGTTTTACACTTGTTCTCTATTAGATCGGTTTCTTACACCAGCTGACACACCAATTTCTACACATTACCTTTTCTGTAATGATAAATCCTGTAACAATGTCTGGAAAAGTTACACTAGGTCTCTTTATATTCACTAAATATGTAGTGAGGCTGGCAGTAGAAGCATATGAAATGCAATTCCCCTCTGCCATAAAGTGGAATGCTTCCCTGGAAGCCAAGGCAGGTCCAGAGATTCAGATCTGCAGCAAATTGGACCTTGTTACCGTGATACGGTCACCGCAGCACTGCACAGTCTCTGACCGTCCTGCAGTTTGCTAGGGGAGAGGTCTGCACGTTGTGCAAATGTAGGAAAGCACGGCCGTAGTGTTAGACACGTTGAATGCCACGAGCAGGACAAGTCGTCAGCGTGGGAAGGACCCAGCTGCCCCTCGGGGAGGAAAAGCAGCCACAAGGCAAAATCCTCTGCCTTCAGGTAAGTCTGCCCCAGGAAATTTCTCGCTGGTTCTCTTCCAGGAGGCGTTTTCCTCAGGGTAAAGGCGTTTGTGCAAAGTTGTGCTGAGTCAGCGGCTGCCAGCCATTTGCCCAGAGGGCTCTACAGGGCAGCCCCAGCCCTGAATGGTTAATCAGGCTGAGCTCTCCAGCGGTGGGCACAGCATCCCAACACCCCTGTGCCATCCTCTGGCGGGTCACTGTATAAAACATTACTCGCTGCAAGAGAAAGTCCAAGAGAAAAAGAGAAATCTCCCGGGCCCGTTCTTGAACATAATGTTTTATTTTAAAAAAATAAAGGAAAGGAAAGAAAAGAAAAGAAAGTTTAGCAGCCAGAAGCGCCAGGCTAGTGGAGACACACTGTCTGCAGAGCAGCTTCTCCTGGTAACGGATCTTAAAAGCTTCAACAGCGATCTGTTATTCTTACAAGACACAACAAAGCTCCCAACAGGCAGAGAACAGCAGAATTAATGGATTGGAAAGTGAGAGTCTAATGTATGAGCTTTCAAAAGTCTCCCAAGACTAGCAGCCTCATTGTGCATATCCCGTAAGTTACTGCTCTTGGGGTTTGGGTGTACGTGATACCATCAGTGGGAAAAAAGCACCGAGGTCAATACAGCTGCAAACTATCTCAGAACATCTGGGCATTATTTCAATGGAAATTCTTCAACTCCGAGAGAAACAAATATTATTTACACAACAAAGGGCTTAAAAAATACCCAAGTAAGCAAAAGTCGGCTCAGTTCAACTACTTTACAGTTAAATCATTTTTTATTGAATTCAAGTTTCATGGATCATTAGAGAGCCAGAGGCAGAATTCCAAGAGCTGCTTTGGCCTAATGAGTCTTCAGCAAATTGTTTTTTTAAGGATCCCATACCCTCTTTCTGGGCTGTGAAAAAAAAAACATTTTATGTAATTTCTCTTTATTTTTTCCTTTTAAAAAAACAAAAAAACAAAAGCTTTTTTACTGAAAGTAATTTATATCCACTGTAATAGGCTGATGGTAGTGTGTATTTCGTTTACTGTTTTTTCACTATGAATATAAATGTCCCAATACTATAGAAAAGGCACTAACACATGTATTTTCTTTTTTATCATCAAATTTTGTGATTTTCCTTATATACAGAAAATCTTCTGAAGTGAATAGCTTTAAACTCCCTGATTTCACAGGTGTATGCTGCTTTGAATCCTCCAAGAACCTGTGGTTATAAATCAGGGCACTACTCATAATGCCCTCACTTATTTTGGAAAACAACAGGGAGGTGTTTAATCAAAACCTCATAGGTAATACAAATTTGCCTCCAAAGGAAAATATTTATTAAAAAAATAACCCTATCACTTTAACAGGAAAAATGGAGAGTGAGTTGAAAGCTAATACTTTTCATACCAGAGAAGAAATATTTGACACCAAGTTCATCAAAATCCCTTCTATCATCATGGTCTGGGCATGCTAGTGTCTGCAGCCAACAGGACAGAAGGGACCGACAGGACTGGCCCCACATCCAGCCACCCGTGACAGCCCAGCTCAGGCGCCTGGGCACAGCTTTACAGCCGGGACTCTGGGGGACAGTGTGTTGTATGAGCTCTGACTCCATGCTTTGGGGTTACAGTCAGGTGTCTTAATCGCTCTGCTGTTGTATCTAACACATCCCCAAACAGCCTGTCCCTGCATCAGTCACCCTGAGATTAAAAAAAAAAAAAAAAAAAAGGATGTCAATCTAGGCAAAGTGCTTCTTCATCAAAGGAAAATTGCCTCACAAGGAAGTGACCATTAGCGGTTGTCTCAGACTTGTAATTGGAAGTCTTGCTTTCTAATATCCACACACAGAAAACAAAAAAACGTTTTTTGCTTGAATGCAGTAAGGTTTTTAGCACCGGCTTGCTAAATGGATGGGCTGAAGTTTGTGTTTCAGAAAATGGAATGAGCAGCACAGCAAGAGACACAGCAGCTCGCGTTACAGTTTATCTACTGTTAATCCAGTCATTTGGTCTGAAAAGCCAATCAATCTTTGTAGCTCTGATTGTTGTGCAGCTAGAGTTGGCAAAAAATGTTCTCGAAAACTAGCCAAATAACAAGGATTTGAGAGAGGCAGAAATTGTTTGTCTGCAGAGTCAAATTTGGTCATTGCTTCCAGCCAGGGAAATAGGAGACAGAGTCGTTTCTGAAATAAGCATTAATTTTCTCTCCTCTGAATTGCCAGTGGCATGCACAGGCAAAGTGGACAAGCCTAGTACTCATTGTGCTCCCCACAGTACATCATCAGTTCACCATGGAGACTCATGTGAGCTGCCTCTCATGAAGTCTTTTGGTGGCATCTGCTTCCATGGGAGGTCAGGGAGGTTTGCCCACACTGTCCAGCTGTGCTTCATGATCTCTGCTCAGCACTCTGCAAGTTGAATTCCTAACCTGCATCTCTGATAGTGCCTCTGGCCATATGGCCAGCACCTGCTTGCTCTTGCAGGCCCTCCTCCCAGTGTTTCACACCACTTTGGTTTCCTTCTTCCTTACCCCAAAACCCTGTCCTTCGTCCCAGGCTGTTCACGCTCAACCAGAATCCAAAAGCAGCCACAAACACCAAACAAGTCTTTTTCTGTTTCTGCCACACTGGACACGCCAAAACACATAGCAAAGCAGGGTTCAGGCCATCCTCCCCTTCCTCAGCCCCCTTCCTCAGCCCCCTTCCTCCAAAGTAGCCATTAGTCAAATCTCAAACTTGGGACTAGTTGCTAGAGATGCATTACAGAAAGATGACATAAAGATCATTCATAAAGATGAATTATAATGGGGTGAGCAAGGCAGTGTTCATTAGTGTTTCTGGAGGGATGGACATCAGAGGTCATCATAAAGGACTCCCTGCTGATGAAGAGTAAGGAGAGGAGCCAGGTGACATTTTAGGACTACCCAAGGTGAGGTGTGGGAGTATAGACAGAGTAGCTTGCAGACTGTGCCCATGGGGCAGAGCAACAACGAGACCATGGGGCAAGCGAAGGGCAAGCAGAGTTCCCTCACTGGCATAACAGTGTCTAGGGCTTCCCCTGACTGGAATTTAACCTCAAAAACAGCAGGGTGGGCCCCTCAGGGAGAAGACATCTCTACAGTGCCATAGTGTTGGCGGCCACAAGGCCAGAGGAGATGGGCAGAGGGCAGGAGGCAGCAGCCTGGGACACTCATCGCTGGCACCAGCTGAGGCAGCCCCTGGAGTGCCCGTTCTGCCTCGTCTGACAGAAAAATTCCTCTGTGTGTCTGTGTGTCCAGGGTTAGTGAGCAGCCGAGGGCAGCCGTCCAGCCAAGCTCCATACGCTGAGCACCGCGCACACTCAGGCCTCGCTCCCCGCGGCCTTCCACAGAGGGGTGCAGAAAGGCTTGTCTGAGCAAGAACGAAGTTAAGGACCTTAAGATTTGTCATGTTAAATTTAAGCCTTTTGAAGTAGTTCACAGCTGTCGGTGTCAACTGTGTTATTTCAGATTTTAGCTTCCTGAGGAATCGGACAAAACCCCTAAGAACTCTTTGTGAAACTGTTCAGCCCAGGAGTCACAATTCTTTTGCGTTTTCCCCTATGGAAAGCCTGCTGAAACTGCTTAACTACAGAAGGCTGATTGCCACATATCTTGAATTT
This sequence comes from Gallinago jamesoni, assembly GCA_025769975.1. NCBI lineage: Eukaryota > Metazoa > Chordata > Aves > Charadriiformes > Scolopacidae > Gallinago > Gallinago jamesoni. The sequence goes on along the minus strand of JAOQGH010000077.1, from coordinate 14,410,293 downwards.
CAGACAAATCACGAGATGTTAAAATTGGGACTCAGTGTGATAATGATGACTTTGCCCACTTAGTTCACTATAGGCTTCAAGTACTGTAGTTATTCTCTCAACATTAAAAGAAAAGTAGCTTTCTCCCCTGCTATTTCCCAGAAAGCAGGGGAATGAAACCTAACCAGCTTGAAACCATTCAGACAGAAATGCAAAATGATGATTTTGGCAGGGAGTGGGTATGTACAGTGGATAAAATGCAGGAAATTAAGAGCCAAGCGCAGAAATTAACTGACAGCCTCAGTAAAGCACCTTGCTATGTAGCATATTTTGAAAAATTATACACAGTTTAAAATGAATTTTTTTTTATTTCATACATATATATGTGTGTGTGTGCATGAATATGTGTACGTGTATGTGAATTACCAGCAGTAATGAAAGGGGTAGATAAATTACTTTTATCAGATGAATGAGGAAAAAAGAAAAAAAAGCATTTTAAATACAGTCAGAGCACATAATTAATCAGAACTACTCTGATTAATAATTATTGTTATTGTAGTTATTATTGATAAATGTTAGCACTAGACTTCAATGGCTGAGCTACTAAGAATTCAGATTAGCTGAAATGCATCTAATTTGCCTGCTTGTAGCTATAGCCATTTTTATTAACCAATATTTCTTCTCTAATACTGCTGGTTAACATTGCTCTCTTGCTCCATGTAATATGCATAGTTCCTGTTCTACTTAGAAATACTGAAGGACTGTGATTCTGTTCTTGCCTCTGCCACAGGTTTTCTGTTGACTTCAATGAAGTGAAGTTAAATCTCTCTATCTCCCTATCCTTGCCTGTGACACCCAGTAACAATCCCTCCTGAATTCATAGGGGTAGAAAGGGACAACCCTCATTGCTGGCTGTGGTGAAAGAAAGGGAAATGGATCACTGGGAAACTTCCCAAGAAAGCAGTTGTGACGGTTGGATTAAAAACACATACAACATGACAAAATTAAAGTGAGACAATGAGCTCCAACTTAGGGAGGATGGATATTATATAGGTTTTTTTCTGGGATGTTTCAGTCTTGGGAAAAGCTTCTCAGTAAAAGGGTAGAGGATAAATTTGGGGTAGGAGGTGGGAGCCCATTGCTGTCAGTTAGCACTGTGACCCAATCTGTACTGGTCAGGGGATTTTCATCTTCCTACTGCAGAAATCCCTTGCCCTGTTGTAAGAGTGAAGCTTGAGCAGAGCCTTCAGTGGTGATCCTCATCATTTTGCAATGTACTGCTATTATGGGGAGAAAGACAGAGTTAAGGGGAGAGTTACATATTTTTATCGCTTTTGCCCATTGCCTTTCTCTGAGCGCTACTGGCCTAACCCTAGTTTGGACTCACAGTAATGCTCTGTGATCTCTGAGATCCCATCAGGTGGGTAACCCACCCGTGCACAACTCAAGCAGTCAGCATGATCCTCACCCAGCTGTACATGAGCTCTCTTGCCTGAGTGTGGCCCAAGGGTTGGTCACATTTGAGTGTGGCCTTCATGTAGCTCTAAGGGTAATAGATCAGCCTGGGCTCTCACCCGTGCCCTAGCCTCTGGCACAAGTGAGTTGTGGGCTCTGTATCTGTTAGCAACATTCCACGTGTGGAGTTACCTCGTTACCTCCACTGTCGGTGCTTTATCCAAGGAAAGGCTTCAGGCTGTCAAAGGTTTAATGTAAGGGCGCATTTTTTTGTAAGTAAATAACAAATGGAAAAAGTTATCCCTGTTAAAATCTACCTTCCCTGCTAACTGAGTAATCAATATGTAAGATAAGTTGAAAAGGTATTTTCAGATGGCCAGTTATTCTCGGTGCTATGATTCTGCATGAAGTGTATATTATCTTGGCCAGAGACAGCATTTTCCTATATGCTGCAGCTAAATCAACTCTGAAGTGTGAAATGAGACAAGACAAAATCTATCACACTTCCCTGAAACTTTACCAAATCTGTTTCCATCCTCAGAGAGTAAAATAATCTTTATTTTGAAAGGAAGCATTTCTAGGTCAGAACCACCTCTGTTTCTAATTACTTCTGTTTTCCCATGTTCTTAAGCTGCAGATGAGAAAGCAAAGTGGTACCCAGTAAATTACATTCCTTTATTATCCACATGCAAAAGCATATTCTTTCATAGCTATCTCTGGATTTTGTTTCTACATCAGATAAATGCAAACAGAAAAAGTTAAAATGGAAATATGTACATTTTGCCTTTTTGCCAACATCCTTCTACAAGATGTAAAAGAATCCTGTTTTCTGCCCTCAGCAATTTGTTTTCAGAATTTATTTCTTCTGGGTTTTGCTATAGAGAACATAAACCTTCCTCTAAACTGAAAGTCAGTTAAGTAGACTTTGACCTATTTGTGCTTAAAGTTCTTTTTTCATTGCTATCTTAAGGAGTCTTCCACCTACTTGAGTCAAGCATAAGTTTACTCTCAGTACAGTTATTTCAAATTGCCTGATGTTAAAATTTATGATACCAAGAAAGCAGCAAGTTCCCAACACCCTTGTCAGTCTCTACCTGCCACCAAAACAGATTTTTGTCTGCTGTCAGGGAAGTTAGACAAGCTTCCTGCAGCCAGCGCCTACAGCTATTACAGACAATTCAATTTAGAATCTCCATTAATGTCTCATCTAACTAGTTCTGGAATGTTTGTAGCAATGGTGTCTTCACCACATCCCTTGGAATTAAGTCCAGCTACCCAATTCTTTCTTCTAAGAAAATTGTTCTTATTCTCTGTTGCAAGCTCTGATCTAATTTCCTCCACTTGATTTAATTTTCTTCTGCATGTAGGATGATTGAGAGAAAAAACACATATTTTCAGATATGAAGAGGAGATGAGCTATTGTAACAATTGACCTTAATGTATACAATTCTTTGTAATGTACATTATTGCTTATTTTTGGTTTCCACCCTTTTACTGAAATAGCTTATTGAATGATGAAGTGTAAGTTCAAGAGCTAACAATACATTTTAAATTGTATTCTTCTGGATGGAGAATTGTTTTAAATGGTAAAACAAGATATAAAGTTGAAATTACGATAAAAGCTCTAGGATTCCATAATGACTTCTGAACTGACTGTTAAAAAGTGTTTTGAAATTGTAAATGCTTTGATTTTGAAAACATGTGTGAGATTTTGTTTGTCCCATTCCCATACCAAATTTCATAACCTTTTCTTTGGTTTCTACCGTTAAGTGTTGTATGGCAGGAAGAGAAATAGCTGTGAGAGAGCAAATCTCAAAACCTACATCACCCGTACTTCATATGCTGCTGAAATGTGCTTTTTCTTCAACAGTGGAAAGCTAACAGCCTATTTATCTTTGAAGCCAATCCTATCATTTATACAGTATTTATCAGGTCTTCACTTTATTTTGAAATACAAGGATGTTGAACTCCTGGCAATGCTTGGAGCATTCAAGAGAAAATAATTACAAAGGCAGCTTCACTGCATAACAAAATTCAGGCTAATAAACTAACCCTGCTGATCCTTTTCTTTTTTTCTTCTTTTCAAACCTGTTTCAGCTCATAACTCATTTTTCTAGAATAAATAAATTTAATAAGCATCCCTCACACCATTTTGATTGATTTTGGGTTTGCTCATTTGCTTTAGATAACAAGAGAAGGAGCAACAGGGTAACTTTTCAGTTTCTCCCTCCAGAAGAGAAAGCAGTTGAATTTGGTGCTTCTGCTCGAGGCTCTGTGTCTATCACTCATCTGCTGCTACTTCCCACTGCCCAGCTGTGCAATGACTACCCGTTTAGTGGGGGTGTAAGAGCTTCTGAAAGAGGAGCAAAACAATTATTACAATGCCATGCTTTTACCTCTGAGTAATAAATGAATATCTTCCAAAGCCCTAGAAATACCACACATGAGTCTGAGCTGGACATTGACTTATATTATGCAGTAGACTCTCACCTCCTGTGTTGGGGTATCATTCTTCACCCATGGCACCTACAAGCATTTATATATCGTGGCTGCTCTCTCCACCCATGCAACCCAACTCTACTCCTTGAGCACAGGTAATAAGTCAAGCCTCCAGATGTGACAAATCCTATGGTGGGAGAAAAAGCGCAATGCCAGACCACAAATGGAAGCTGTGTGCTGGTAGAAGAGGGTAACACAAGTGGGAAAGAAACTTGCATGGCAATGCATAAAAACAAGGTGGCATCAAGTGGACAAGTCTAGTTGATTTGTGCTAGATAATGATCTACTCCAACAGAGACAAGATCTACTTCAAAGCCTGCAATTACCCAAGCCAGCCATGTTCTCATGGTTGTTCCCATGATCTTGTGGCAATATTAGCTGACCTGGAGCTTTAAAGGCACATCCTTGCTCATCTTAATTCTGCGAGGGGAAATAAAAAAGAAAAAAAAAAGGAAAAAACACAAGTGAGTAAGAATGATAATGATCTTCAGCCTAGATTTTTGCAGTAAAGTCTCCCATCCCACACTAAAAGAATTTAGGAAAGTGTAAGACAGAAAGAAGGCCCTAATCTCCTTAGCCAAATCACCAAATCACCTCAAATTCACGTCTTAATCAGAAGAATGAAACAAAGGCAAAAATAGCTTCTATATCTATTACCTAAA
>JAOQGH010000077.1:14365052-14398446 GCA_025769975.1 Gallinago jamesoni | reverse complement strand
TATTGCAAAACAGCACCATCTTCATGATTTTCATACCAATTCTTCAGTGTGTCTCTCTCTCTTTTTTTTTTTTTTTTCACAGAAGGCTGTAATTTGCTGCTGCTTTCATTCTGATGATATTCAGCACTGCTGTAGTCAGTGGGTGTTTGCCTGCCTCTTTGAACACTAGCTTTACCACAGGTGTTTGCTGGAACTATAGGCTAGAATCTAGTTTTGTTGACTTATTGCAATTACAAAGGCAATTCTCATTGGATGCAAGATATTTTCTTAAAGTATAATAAGACTTTTCTCCCAAGAGAAGACTCCTGCGAGAACATTCCCATAGTCTGAAAAGAGGTGATCAGATTTTAAGAAAGGAAATGATCACCTATCTTTTCTTACAAGGAGAGAAGATATTGCTTTAATGATAAAAACGCCCTGGAACTCAAAACAAGCCTCCTCCACCAGCCCACTCCTAGGCAAGAGGTATGGTCCCTTGGCCCTGGTTCAGCAGAGGAGTGCAGCAGGAACTCAGAGCCTTCTCTGAGCTCACGTTGAGCACAGCCCAATGTTTCCTTCTCACACAGCTGAATGAGAGCAGACTGCCTCCTAAAACGTAACCTCGCTTGTGGAGCTGCACACTTCTGAAAAGTCTGACCATCGCATAAAGGCTCCAAGGAGAGGAGGTCTGTAGATGTCACATTATCTATTTGATTCATGGATGAAATAACAAATACAGGGATAATTTGCAGTGAGGGTTGAATAGAGATTTATTTTTTTCTGCCAACTTTGTAAGATGTCTCTTGGGTCATCTCTGAAGATTCTGGATTCTGTTATAATTGTCTTCATTGAAATATATTTGTTATTCACAGGCCTAGGCTAATGAATTATCCAAATCCTTCTGAATGTGTTTGCCTCGCTCCTTATTATTCATACTTTGTTCCCATTTATTATCTTCTGCAGTGAAAAATCTAGCTTTCAAATCCCTCCTCCAAATCACTCATAGGAATAAGCTCATCACGTTTGTAGGAATCTCAGAATTAATGGTCAACATTGTTTGCTATATGCTGTGCTTCATTTCTCTGTTAACTCTTGGACTTATACATTTTCCAATGGTTTGCCTTTTTCAGCCTGGAAAAGTGCAGATGTGCAGCACACCTGAAGGTAACAAACGGTGAGTCAATGCCACACCTGCTCAGGAATGGCCCGAGATCAAAATCTGTCTCTGAAGGGTAAAAGTCTGTATCAGATTTTGGTAGCAAGGGTGTATTTCTCATGCAAGTCAGAGTTTAAACATCATGTATCCATTTCTGAAAATACGCCTGCCAATCTGAATTGTCTTCCACATGTTATTTTCTCAGGCTTGGAAATATGTGTATGATTGGTAATAAGAAAATGTTTGAAACTCTTCATCCCTTTTCTGTTCCCATTTGAAACTGAATTTAAAAGATGATCTGACTGTAAAGTGCTGGAATAGAAATCTGCAGATGAAAATTCAGTATTTTGCTCAGTTACACTTTGTGCGTGTGCCTTTCAGTCAGTCACTTAGCCTGTGCTTTGCCTCATTTCTCTACAGAGAAAACTCTGTCTGTAGAAGAGGCATAAACCTTAACAGGATGAAGTGAAAACGAAGTAGTGACAGAGTGAGCTGAGCACTCTGCATCTGCTCAACGCCTAAGAGGCCACTGCAGTGTGGAAGTCACCAGCACACCAGACTAGTTTGCTGGAACGCTCTCAGGGAGGGATTTAAGGCCAGCTGGGAAACACATCTTGGGAAAGAAACGGGGAAACCTCAGGTGCTTCTTGACGCACAGGTACCTGCAGCACACGTGTGTCCTGACTCGGTTGTCTGTCCACATCTGCTCTTGCAACACTCAGACAAGACTGGAAGAGAGGAGATCCAAGAATCCTTCCTGCAAGGGCCCTGGTTTCAACAGGTACATGTTACAACCACCTGAATTCACAGCTTCTACCAAGGCACTATGAATGTGCAAAGCCGTGTGGCAGGAGTGCCCTAAGCTTGAAGGACCTCTGAGGACCAGGCTTTCCATATCCGTTGAGCAGAATCAAGCACTTTGGAGAGTTCTTGGCATAAACTTTGCCATCAAATGGCCTCTAGCTGCCTGTCTATCAAAGTCACAGTCAGGCAAGACACACAAAATACTTCCTGTGACAATAAAAAAAAGCCTCTGCTCCTCATAAAATCCCATTATCCTGCCACTTTAAATACAACTCCAGCTTGTTTCTTGCTTCAAGGTCTATCTTTCTCTTTTAGAGATATTACACAAAAAACTTGCTGAGTGAATTGCCAATTAAGACTAAGAGTAGGAAAAAAAACAGTCCTTGATGCCATTTCACAGGCTTCACTCCGGTAAAATGGAGCTGTCAATTTTAGTCACTGCCTTTCCCATAAGCCTGTGTTAAATATTAACGCTCAGGTGAAGTCTACCTGGTTTACATCTGAAGTACAAGGGCTTGCAGCAAGGAGATCTCAGAAAATGGTAGAAAATGAGATACAAATAGAGGTCATAGAAAAATTCACACAAAAAACATGTCAAGGCATCCTCTAGAATGAAACAGGATTGTCTTCTTGTTTTTCACCCTTTCATTTGAAGTTAGTTCTGCTTTGCGCTGGGGAAGTGGGGGTTGGAACTAGCTCACCTACAAGAAGTCCTTTCCAAACTAAATTATTCTACAATTTTGATGATTTGTAACTTTGCTATTAACTTTTTAAATTAATACAGCCTGAGCAAGTGAACATAACCACCTAGTTATTTCAGCAACTCAGACTGTAGCTGCCTAATACTGTATTTTGTCAAACACAACAATATACAAGTACAGTGGTGAAAGTTATTCTGTATTTCTGCTCGCACTATATGTGATATAGCAGGTAACATCACATGAAATCTGTAATGAGATTTGTCTCTATTATTCTTCAGGGCAGTCAGCAGATTTGTTGAGCCTTTTCTCTCCTGGTATATCTTTTTGTTACTGTAATTTATTGCAATTTTATATCATTATTTGATATATGTGAATGCTTTGTCAAAGAACCTCTCAGTGCATTCTCCTTTTCTCCATATAAAATACCTGACTGATAGTTATCTATTTGGACTCATTTTGTTCTTTACTCCTGCTCTAAATCCTCTTTTCTTTGTTTTACCGTATCCTGTTTATCCCTGTTGTTTGCAAGAAGCTGTGATCAAGTTAATAACAGATCTTAAACACCAAAGATTCTCTCTCTAACAAAATTAAGTTACTTGATAGAACATCTTTCAAAACAGAAGGTATGGCTAGGTGCCAAAACACCACTGAAAAAGGGAGAGTTGGATACCTCTTATCTGTGTTTCTAAAACACTCCTCTCTGCCCTCAGAGGCTTGGCAGCATTGCAAGGTCAAGTCTGATCACATGCGTAGAGTGTGCTGAGCATAAGGTCTACATAATTCATGTTCATCATTTCACTTTTCAAATCCTAAGCATACAGATCTTCACCTAAACTTGGCAGGATTTCTGCCTCCAAAATGCAAAGGGTATATATTTTTTCTTTATGAGTGTTGGCTCTGTCATTTATTAACATAAGAGTGTGTGTGATGTTTTTGTCAGTCATTCTTTTTTATTTGAGGTGCTGGAAAAAAAAAACCAACTTGATGATGAAAAAGTGATGACAAAACTGTCGGTGACCTGCAGGTGCTTTATATTGGTGTTAAAGAGTGTGGAAAGTGAACACGGAATCATTAGCTCCTCTTGAAAAACGTGGACGTGCACGTTCATAGTAAACCTACCAAAACACTACAGCTTCGTCCACGCTGGAGCCTCAAAGGACTTCTGCATTGCCATTGAAGTTCATTGCAGTTGGTGGGTGGATAAGAGGAGGTCCTGGATGCTGCATGAAGAGAAGAGCAAGCTGGATTTTCAGGGGGAAAAAAAGAAAGGAAAAAAAAAAAGAAAGGAAAAAAGGGAAAAGAAAAAAGAAAGGAAAATAAGAGCAAGGGAAGAAGTGAGTGTTGTAAAACATCTATAAGTGCTCTTGTTCAAAGAGGCAAATGTGCCTGTTAAAGGGCAGGACAAATTCCCTGGCTGGAAGGCTGTGGCTTCATGAGGATAACACATGCTCAGCCCACAGCTGTTGAGGCTGCCACTCAGTCCAAGAGGAAGGTGGAAGGCACATGCCAGAGTGTCAGTGGTCACAGCCTTTCACCTGCACCCGCGCCTCAGTTTCCCTACCAGTGTCACCGTGGTATGGTGCTGTGGTCTGGTAACAGCCGCATAGCCAAAGGTGAATTAACTCCACGTGGCTTTAATCGAGCGGCGAGGGTTAGGAGGGTGAAGGGAGCCTGACAACCAAAGTGCCACCGCCGAACCATCTCACTCAAACCCTCTGATGGTTAACCTCCACTCCGTCCCCCGAGTCATCACATGCAACAAAGCGCTTCAGCCCTCCAGGTCCCCCGGAAGCACTATTAATATCGTAAATGTCAGCACACTGAGCCATCAGACTGACAGCAGTTTCCCAGCAGAAAAGGAAACCTAATGTATGTTGACATCTAATGGGCACAGGAGCCGTGGTGCAGCCCTTTGAGGACTGCCTGTGCCGTTTCCTCCCGTTCGGAACTGGAGAAACGAGGGACTATCCTTGCCCAAAATGGACAAGTTTAAGCCAAACGCTGTCAGGTCCTCTTATTATTGATAACGCTTGACAGGGCTGAGCTTTGCTTGGTCTTTTTTTAGGCTTTTTGTCCAAATGGGTTGGGTTTTTTCTCCACTTGTTTTTCCACTCCACATTTCACACATCTGGTCTAAATGTGCGGGAGATACCAGTCCCTGCATGAAATACCAGGGACAAAGACATGTAGGTAAGACCTTTTAGAATTTCTGGGTGGTTTTTACTTTCTACTTAAGACAACCAGCAAACGACAGAACAAAATAAAATTCTGTGTGGGCATCCTCAGATCAGTCATGAAATATTCATGCTAATGTAGCAATCTGCTGTTGGGTTTTGGAGAGTTTATTTATTTATTTACTTACTTATTTGCTCTGATGTTTTTACTCCAGTTAATTAGGTCTACCAAAGACAAAAGCTAACTCGTTTACCTGTAGAAGCCTTATCCTCTATTCTACAAGTGTGTTCATTGTGTCCCTATTAATCTTCATTAGAATTCTAGCTCTTCTCCTGAGATGGTGAAACCAAGTTAGCCTGACAGGTAGTAAAATGTTTGCAGACACCTGGCCAGCTATGTCCTGGAATAGTTGTCACTAACAGCAATTTTAGAGGCAAGCAGATGCCTAAAAATAACATTTTATATTTATATATATATAAAAAAATATATTTTTTTAGAGGAGTTGAAATAACCACAGTTGGAAATTATATTATGCCTGAATTACAGCTCAAGTCTGAAGTTGAGCCAATGTGAAAGCCTGAGTTCCAAAGTGTTACTAAATACTAGGATGACATGGAAGAAACTTCTCATAGCAAATACTGTACTTCTCAGAGATCAAACTGTTACTTTGTCTTTCCTTTGCTGAAAACACTGAAATGAAAATCATCAGAGATAAAGAACTGAAAATAATTTCTTTCCATTAAGCAGATTTTTTGTTGCTGCTATTATTGACTGTCAAAACAAAGTACCAGGAGAACACCTGGGAAACAAAGTGGTTTTCCCAGTTGAAACCTCCTGTCATGATTTAACCCCAGCTGGCAGCTAGGACCATAGAGCCACTCACACAGAAGGGTAGAAAGAAAAGGGAGAAAAAGAGGGGAAAGGATGCGTGGTTTGAGATAAAGGCGGTTTAATAGAAAAATAACAGAAAAGGGGAAATAATAACAGTAATAATGATAAAGAGGGAAGAATGGTAATGGAATACAAGCTGGTCTGGTCACACTTCTCTCACATGTCACCTTACACAAGCGTTGGCATTTCCATCTGTCTCAGCTGTTGGGACACAGTAACAAGCACCAGGGCTGAAGGATGGGAGCTCCCCTTTCCCAAGCCCTGCCTGGCAAACGGCACAGGGAAGCACACGATGGACCTTTCTCCTCTCCCCCCTCGAGGGAGAGGCAGCCCTGAGTCAAGCCGTGAATATTAAACTCTAGTTGATACACCAAATTGTTCGGCTTGTGGCTGTTGTTCTTTTTTAATTGAGGAGTGGAATGTGGGGTGAAGTGGCCCCAGACTGGAGACATTTTATCTGACAGCCTCTTCGTAGAGCTGATTTCCAAGATGGGAATAAGTATCGCCTGTGGAGGAGCTGATGGCTGTTTGACAGAAGCACCCTGGAAGTGTCTTTGATATAAACTTCTACAAAAAAACCCCAAACAGATTCCAGAAAGAAAGTGTGATCTCAGCAAAGTCCTTCAGACTTACAGCCCCCTTGCAAAGAAATAACAGAAAGGAAGAAGCAAGTTTCAGGCACCAAAAACCTACCTGGAGCTGGCATAAGGACTTTGTAGGACTGGAGCCAAAATCCTTGGATATTAACACCCTGCCGATTTAGTGTTCAGTCAATTGGTCTAATAAGCAGTGACCTTCAAATGCTTGCTTAGTTTTTCTCCACTGGTGAGAAGCATAGCTCCCTGCCTCCCTGTAAGGTGTTCCTCTTGCAACACTGTTTAGGTTGGGAAAAAAAAAGCATTTGGGATTGGGACTCTGATTCATTATGACCTCACATATCCCTGGTTCCCCTAGAAACAGCTAAGTTCCTAAGGCTTGTAACTTGCAAGGCCACTCTTACTGAAAATCCATCTCTCCCTATTTATAGAAGGAAATGCTATTCTTGCAAACTCAATGAATGCGTGCACCTTTTCTGTATTCCTCAATCTTACAGTAAACCTAAGAACACAAGCCTAGAAGGAAGGACTGAAGTGATTTTTAAAAGTCTCCGGCGTAGTATGAAGAGACACATCTTCTCCTCTGTCACATAACAGCTTACAAAATGATTAAGCTTGAATCCTTAAAAGTGCAAAGCACCTCACCGCGCTGCATACAGAATGCCTCCATACTTTGGGTTTAAGCCCCTGACGCTGTCGTTCACCTCTAAAATGAGGTAATAGTATGTTACCCCCCTTTAGCAGAGCGATGTGGGATCGTACAGCCCACCTGTAGCCAGCAGCAGTTCCTTACTGCCCTCAGGTGTGAGACCAGCTGCTGGCACAAAGCCACTGCCCTGAAAGGCTGCAGCTGGAGCAGTGAGAGCAGCATTAAATACAGGGGCTGAGGGGGGCACAGGGGCTGGAAGAGTGGGAAGGGCAAAAGTGGTTGGGAGGCTTGTGAGGGCTCCTTTGCTTTCTATCAGTGCTGGATTGCTGGGATTCAGAGCAGTGCCTACAAAAAGAGAAAAGGAGTAGTAGGGTTTTGAGTGGAGAGAGGGTCTATGCTAAGTGTGCAGTTCTGGGGTTTAAATTAAAAGCTAAATGGTTTTGCTATCTCTATGCTGATTTTTTTTATATTTCTGGTTTTTTTGCCATGGCAGAAAGTGCTGGGCATTATTCCCTAGCTACAGACAAATCTCTTAGATATAGGTGGAGCTCTCTGACAGATAGTTCAGGTTTTAAAACTACTTTTCTCTTAGTTTATGCAGAGAAGTTACTTCCTGGGCCTTCACAGAATTAACTCTGCCTGCCTTGATCTTTCCTACCGTTACCTTGGAAAGAATTGTTTTGTCTCTTAATTTGAAAAATAAGAGAGGCTCTTTTAAAAAGCCAGCACTTGAAATGCCCAGCAGCTGTAAAAGCTGCTGTAACTCTACATTCATGCCTATATGCCCCTAGGCTGGGCTAATGGTCACTGCATAACTTGGAGCTGATGAAAAACAAAGGTACAGCATTAAGTTTGTGGGTGTGATAAGCAGAACTCTTACACCTCTGAAGAAGGAGGCACTTGGCTGTCCTGGCTAACAGCAATCTCTGAAGCAAATTGCGTCCTTCCTCTGCCAACCATCGCCACGGCTCCTTTGTCTCACTTACAGGTAATTGAAACGTTATCTGAAAGCCTCAGCTTTACTCTTATCCCTCAGAAATGATATGATAGCAACTAGAATGCTTTCACTTGAGTACCCAGTTTACAGCATCAGCATGGTAGGAACTGAAATTCAGCGTGCAATTCTTTTGGGGGGGAAAAAGTCTCTTTTTTTAACACTAAAATTACACGTTAATCAGCACACTCCTCTCTTAAAAAGCAAATTGGTATTTTGCCAGCTAACAATGGTTCTAGCAAATGCTTTTGCTGTGGCATGGTACCTGTTCAAACGCGTCATCCTCCTGGATGCACATTTCCACATTGAGTGTTTTTTTGGTTTGGTTGGAGAAATTAGAATTTGATCCCAGAATAAGTAGGAGGCTGCAGCCTTTCCCCTTCCTACCCCGAAGCTGAGTGTGGTAGGGAGAGGTTCTGGCTGGTCAACCTCAGACTGAGACTCCCATGTTTAACAGGAGGGGTTTTATTCACGGGATCTCTGGTTTTTATTCAAATACTCTTTTCCCTCCCTCTTCTGCCAAAATAGAAGTGAAGCACTTCCTTAAAGAGTTTCTCCTCTGTCATGCAACAAGAGAAATGCAAATTGGTATGCTTTCATGTGAAGTGCTCTCCCCCAAAAAGTCCCTAAAAAAGCATTATGTCTGCAACTGCACCATCTCCTGTTGCAATCTGGTCTGGGGGTAAATGAGTGACCTCCTGTGCTCATTAAAATGTTAAGGGAAGTAGCAGGATTGTGTGATAGATCTTCTGTGTTACCTGTCTATTTCCACCTTAATGTTTTTATTGCCTTAAAAGTGTTATGAGCTACAGGTCAAAATTCCTTTCTGACAAACTAGAAATAAATTTTTTAGGACAATGATGTACATGCAAAGATGTAAAAAAAAAAAAATCAGCCCTGGATATCTGTAGGAATTCCATGTTGTATTAAGAACCTGCGATATTATTATCCCAAATTTCAAAGTAACTTCAAGTCAGACAACTGCATTTTGTTTCACTTGGTCAGCTTTGCCCTTAAGCAAATCTTAATAATAGGTTGTCAGAATCAGGTCCTGCACAGGAGTGTGCAGACACCCGCTCTGTTCTTCCTGTTTTCCTGAAATCGCTGCAGATTATTTCAGATGTTCAATGCACCTTTGACTTCTGATATCATAAAAAGGAAATGATCTATGAATTTTGCATTCTGTGTGCTAGCTTCAGTTTTAGTAGTCACGGGGCTGCTGCAAATATGTTTCCACTCTTGTGAGTCTCCAAACCAGGAACCAGTATCTTTTTAAAGCACTTTCTGGGGTTCAAATATTGCAGGCATTAAAGCTCATCAGTTGCTATTGCGCCTCTGGCAGAAAAGACAATTGTGATATTCCCTCCTAATCTTAATGTCTATCTGCTGAAGGTTCCTTAAGGGACAAGAGGGGTGTTGGGAATTTGAAACCATAAAAATTTTGTCTGTGACCTTGAGTAAATTCCCTTTTTTTCCAATTCTAACTTATAGGTGCCTTCCTAGAAAGCGTTATCAATACATAGCTCTTCTCTTGATACTGAGCTGCAATAACAAACTACTAATTTATTTTACTAAGTTGCGATAATTTTTATCAGTGGTAAATCATTTGCAAAGCAAGAATACAATAAATATTTTATTTAGGCTGGGTGCAGTCATCAACTCCCAGAAGCAAACAGCGAAAACAAGTATGTAAATGTAGAGATATCAAGTGGTTTTGCATAGAAAATGCTCCAGTTATTTTGCAGTTTGCTTTGGCCTGGATAATCTGAGTTATTTTGCTGTTAATGCATCCCCTTGTGTTTGATCTTGAGAGTGCGATGCAACACACACCAGCAAATCTCCATTCTTGGTACAGGAGGTTAATTTTTTTCCTGTGGTGAAAAGCTGCTGTACTCACTGTTGGGATAAGACCAAGCTTCCAGAAGCTGAGAGGTGCTAGAAAAAGATTGTGCTATTTTTTCCCAGCTGTGAAGGATGTAAAATGGAAAAAGGTGAGACGATGAATGCAGGCGGATCCACGCACTGCCACTTGTGTGGCACTGGTGCTGCTGTGAGGGGTCATTGTATAGCTTTCTCCATGATGGAGATAAAGATATATTTGATCAGACGGGTTTTGTTTCACCAGATAACACTAATGAAATGTGTATATTTGACTATCTGTGAGATTTGCCTCATGAAAATTTTTGGAAGGTGTCTTTTGTCTCCTATGATGTGGCTTCTGGAAAATGCCACTCCTGTGTGCACATCTTACACTGGTTCAGCCTGTGGCTGAGGCCACTTCTCTTCACACCTTACACTAATCCCTAATGCATCTCAATGTCTGACATGGACAAGCAAATTTTTGTGGTCCTCGTTCACGTTGAAACATGAAACTTTTCCTCCTGTGGTAGAGCCATCATGCCTATGGTCCCATGCCCTGCTTGTTTTCAGTGTGCCATGAAAGGAGCTGACAGTTGCTGTTCTATGCAGTTCACTATTAACTGTTTCAAGGCTCCACTGTTTAAGAAACTGATTGTGGGCTTGAACAGAAAGAGTCCTTCCCAGGGGCATGTCCTGAAGTAGCATAATCTTTCCTTCTTTTTTTTTTTCCTTTTTCTTTTTCCTTTTTTGTTTCTCTTTTTTCCCCCTCAGCCTTCAGTCCTTTCTTTTCTGGGAGAGATATCAATGTCAGTCACTCAATTCCAAGAAATTATGATGATTCAGTGAGCTGAGATGGGCTCCTTTAACGACCTGATTAGGTAATGAACCCATCAGCAGGGGGTTTGTATTGCTGCCGGTCACCAGGAGCAGTGGGTCAGGTGCTGGGTACCTGCATTAGCACTTCATTGGAAAGGAAAGTTCTGCTCAAGGAAGAAAAGGGGTTTGAATGGGCAATGGCTCACACAGCCTGGGTGTGCTGGAAAGGGTCTGGGTCTGCTCAGCTCTGGTAACGTGGCTGCTGACCTTCAGTGTGATGGGGAGTTAAATTGCTGATAGACTCCACTCCTGGCAAAAGATGGACCCCTGGCTGTTCTCCAGCCCAGGGTGTACGGAGAGCAGCCTGCCTCTCCCAGGTGAGCAAGGGACAAATCTCAGGGTGGAAAACAGTAAACAAATCCCTAACACAGACCCGCTCTGCAGCAACGCTTCCTGATGTCTCTGCTGCCCGTCCACAGACTGAGATTACAGATGAGAGGAGGAGAAGGGACAAATGGTTTCTGATAGGAAATAATGATTGTGGTTACACTGTGGGTAATTAAACCTTAAAGAGTCTCTCAGAAAAAAAAAAAAAAGAAACAGTTATTTGTATAATTCAGGGACTTGCATCACATAATGCTGAGAAATTAAAACTCCAAGGCTGGGTGCAGAAGTCCTCTGCTAGGCCTTATGGCAGAAAAACCTGAATGATTTCTCATCAGGTATTATACATCAGGATAAGATGTATATCATGAGGAAGGTGAATCGGTGAAAAACAATAGGGTGGATCAATTACAATTAATTCATTCAGGGGATAAAAATTAAAATGGTGGCTAATTTATTCTATCCATGGATAAAATCTGAGCCCCAGTGATAGTGCAGAGAATTTTGTTATTGACTTGAAAAGTTGTGGAATGCCAAGCATTTTAAATATGCATTCAAGCTAGTTTAAGCAAATAAAGCAATTATTTATCATTCATATTCATTCACAGAATAAACTTGCCAGTTAGCTCCCTGAAATATTTGTTGCTATTACACTTATGCATAATTTATTGCTAAATTTGTTTACATGTGCTGTGTTTGAAAATGAAGCAGCATGAGAGCAAAGAACACTATAGTTTGCCTGTTATAGAAAAGAACAGAGTGTGAGGAGGCTTTTTTTATTCCTGCTGTATTAAACTTGATATGTTAAATACAGGGACTGAAGTGCCTTTACAGACTTAAACAATAAATATAATGTTCATCAATCCTCCTAGCTAAACATTGATCATTATCTCCCACATGAAGGACCAGTCTGTGACCATTTACTCCACAGGAAAAGGAGTCTGTGGGTGGAAGGAGTAGTTTCTAAAAAGTTTGTGCCCTTTCCCTCCCGTAACTTCCTTCTTGTGCTGATAGACTGAAATACCAGAGGTAGAAATTCCCCTCAAATGATTTCTTCTTAAGGACTACTGGGTTACAAGCAGGAAGGCAGGCAGTGGAATATTACATAGGTGTGTCCTTGCTGTGAAGGCTTCAGGCGTGCCCGGGGCCAGCAGAGGATGGTTGTTGGAGAGGATGCAGAAGGAGCCTGGGAAACTCCAGGATGGGACACATGATCACAGGACTTCCTGAGCAGTCCAGCCCTGCCCAGCTCCACACAGCTCCATCCTAGCACGTGCCAGGTCCTCAACTGTGGTGCTGTCGGCATGGACCAAGTGACACTGGCAAGCAAACAACTTTGTGGCAGCAGAGACTCCCTCCCTGCACCTCCTGGTGTTGCAGTATGATGTGATTCTGTCAGCTTGGCCAGCCGTCTCAATGAAAGAAGACCAGAGAAACTGCACTTCTGGCTCCAAAACTCCCCAAATTGGAGAAACACTTCCATTAAATCCTGCTTTCATGTCTGTCTGTAGGCACTGTAAGCAAATAATATAAAAGTCTACTGCGTTGTCCAACAACTCGAGGCAGAGAGGGAGAAATGCATAGAGCAGCATCTTAGCCTCTTCTGGAAACTGAGCATGGATGAAAATCAGTGCCTCTGATACATGATGATCAGACACAAACCTGTGCCCCACAGAAGGCGTGGATTGGGGCATGGTCAGAGAATTCATGGAGAGTTTTTGTATTTCACTGAGGTCAATAAATGTTTCTTACAGGCAATGAAAATCAACTTGCAAAGAAACAAGTCCCTAGAAATAAAATTTCCCCTTCGGCAACTACAGGCTAGCACGCACTGCCTTGTGCGGAGATGGGCTTGAAGAAATAAGCACCGAGCAGGGAGATCCTGGCAGAATCCTAATTCTGCCACTGATGGCCAAAACAGACGATTTTTCCCATCTGTTTTCCCATCAGTGAAGCGAAGGCCATACTTCTCTCTGAAAGGGTGTTGTACTGTTTAATTGGGTAATGTCGGGACAGCGCCTCGACCGTATCAACACCATATAAATGCTAAGTGCCTCGTTCCTCAGGCCCCACGCTGTGGGGGTGAGGCAATAGGGTATCCCCTCGATCTCAGGCGTTGGCACCCAGCCCCATCTGCTGTTCCCACATCCCTGGACGAGGCATCCAGCCCCAGTTACTGGGTCCCTGAAACACGGCTTGTTTCTCTGGCGTGTTGATCCTCCTACCCATCTGTCTGCATGGCCCCGTGCCCTCTCGAAGCATCCCGTGTCCATCTGAGGAATTCGGAGCTGCCAGCAGGAGGGAGAGCAGTGTGTGCACAGCCAGCAGTGCTCTTCCTTCAGGGGGATCACCGTGCGAGGGGACACAGCCCTTCCACGATGTACTGGCCGTGGTGGGACAACCTGTAACACCGGAGGGGCCGTTTCTGGCAGAAATACGTTCACGTGGTCATGTCTCCTCTACGAATTGGGAACCGTGATGACTTGTATGCAAAGACTGCCTTTTATTAGTCACAAAATTGCGCCATTAGGGCCTGCTTTACAATTTAGCTGGTCTCATTTCTATTTTAGCACAGAGCCAGCACAGCCTTTACAATTGTGTCATTGTGGGACTGCCCAGGAGCAGCAACTGCTACCTCAAATGAAGAGATCAGGAGATCAGCTGAACCGCCCCAGCTCTCCTTTGAGCCCGTGGGCATCAAGGATTGTCAGAAAAAACTGGATGTGCCGAGCTTCAGATTTATTGTGCGATATCGTTTCAGCACAAGGAAATAATCCCTGCAGGTTTCCATCCTCCTCCCTCGGTAGGACATCATGGCCTTGAGGTTGCTGCTGCCCTTGAGCTTTAGAGGCAGCCTGCGCCTCGACCAGCAAGTAGGGCCCCTGGGTCAGTGCCCAGAGCCAAGGCAGCCAGGAGCCATTGTCGTGGCAATGGTAGAGTTGAAGAAAAACATAGATGGAATAAACCAAGACGTGGAGCCAAATAGTTGCTTTCTCTGCGGTCCTTGCTGCAGAGCAGAGGTGCCAGAGTGCACCGGTTGGGTGTTCCTGGCCTGGCTGCTGTTTGTTTTCACGTTCCTCCTTCACCTGGCTCCAGGCAAGGACAGAAGAAGGATGCCCAGAAGCTGTGAGGGCAGATGGTCAGTCAGACTACACAGGCTGGACGGAGGAAGCGCTGGGGACCAGCGGAAAGTGCTGCAGGTGCTTTGTGGGATTTGTTTCCCTGGTCAAAATACTGGGAGTTTCAAACTGGGAAAACGTTCATAGTTCATCTGCTGCTAAACAAGAATAACCAGCACCGTGAAAACGCGACTGTCAGCACGAGATGCCACTGCCAGCTTAGATCATTCCCTCCTGCCACCCCCAGTCTTCAGCAATTGTTTTGTGACTGTGGAGAACCCAGAATGGTGCAACTCATACAAAAAAGAAATATATCTATAAATATTACTTTTCCTAAAAAGGATCACTTCTACATCTAGTGTTTTTGCCAAGAAAAGCCTGAAAATATGAAGCAAAATATTTACCAAGTAGTAGGAAACAAACATGACTCTGGTTTTTAGAAACAGCTTCCAGATGTTCAAGAGACACGTTTGGCTCCTGCAGCCTGAGTGCTGAGCACCACCAGCCCATGTCAGTGCAGAAGGAAAACATTGTGAAGCTCCTGACCCTTACCAAGTCCTCCTGAACTTGCTGTTTTTATGTGCCTGGGTGCAAACAAGAGCACAATGAGGCCTAATAATCTTTCTGGAGGCTGAAACTGCTTTATTCTAATTCTCTATTGAGAAAAGCAATAAAATGTAGCCCAGTGGTTTAAGATACATAAACCTACATTTCTGGTGCAAAATCATTACTGTGTCTGTCCATAAATTCTTGCACTAGTCTAAGATGTTTAATTAGTAAAATATATACTATATAGCATGACCTTAAGCACTTAAATTTAATATCAGCTCAGCTTAATCTCAGGTGATATTAATCACTAATTAATACTTTTTTGGAGTTTTGTTCATGCAGAAAGAATCACTACTCTAATTACCACTTGTTTGATAATGTGCCTTTATCATTATTTTAATGGGGCTGCCAGTTTATTTAGATGCAAACATCTAAGGATTTTTACATTCCCAAGAGCAATTGCTCTCTTAAATACTTTCAGTGATACAGTTACTTTAAAGCAATAAGCATTGCAAGAAGAGTTAGCATGAAATTACATTATATCTCCAGAGCTTTGTAGTTATATAAGAACTCTTGGTGTGTTCGGTTAATTAATGGAATATGTTTACTGTGGGTTTTTGAAGTTATTAATAATTTTTATTAGTTCGAAATTCTTTAACTGTCATGTCTGTGTACTGGGTCTATTATTAATTCAAGCCAGAGGTGTAAGGTATTTTATGGATTCCTGTCTTAACCAAGGGATGAGCAAAATAAAAGAGGGAGGAGACTCATTAAGTCAGATGTCACCCCACATTCCAACACTGCAAGTATATGTGTGTGTGTATCTATATATATATCTATATGCACGTATGTGTACATTAGCAGTACCCAAAAAGCATGAGAACAAATTAACATTTTATGCCACAGATTTGCTACACTAAATCTAGCGATTTTCCAGTGTAGGCTTATTTTAAAATACTGATATTTCTGACCCACATTAATTCATAAGTGTCCCTATAATTTAGAACATAGTACTAATTAGAAATGTTCAAATTTAAAAGGAAAAAATCCTCTACTTTTACTTTCTAAAGCTGGACCGAGGAAAACATAAGGCACAGTCAGATGAGGCTTCTTCTTGTGTTTAAAGGACTAGGATACAGTACTTTCTCTTACTTGCTATGATTTCAGTTACCATGATTTCTGACAAAGACTTAATTGTTGAATCTTTTTAGCTGCCTGCAAAATGAATAATAGATGTATATAAATGATTAATGTAGAAGACCTATAGTATTTAGTCATTTTACCCCTCCCTTTCTCAGTGTGGGCAGGTCAGGTGCAAAAATACTTTGCTTCAGAGAGGTGCCTGAAAATTAATTCATTAACATTCATTAGGCACTCGTAATGAAAAATTAGAATGGCGTACAAAGAATTGCTATTTTCTTTCTTTACATTCCTCAGACTAAATTGGATTAATCAGATTGGAAAGGGTAATAAAATATTAGAGCTTGTTCTTATCTCTTTGCTTCCTCCCATCGGTTATAAATGGGTACACTGAAATGCTACTTGCTGTTGCAAGGCAGCAACAATATTTGAGGCACACTGAGCTACCTTCTCATTTTGAGGCAGAAAATAGTTACAGAAAGATCTTATTTTCTCATTGAGCTCCATTGTTGGATAGGAAAAGAGAGGGAGCGACTGTAAATCAGAGACATTTACTTTTTTCTTCTTCTTCTATTTTTCTGCGAAGCATAGAATGGAATGGCTGTGGAATTTCGTAATTCCCTCATAATCACCAAGTCCTTTTCCCCCTCAGCCACACACCTGACAAGTAAAGCCTGCATCCCAACTTGCCTTGCCTTTCGCTGCGCAGAAGTGGGGGGGGGCAGCATCATTTGAGCCACTTCGGTGTGTCTGTGGGGCAGCGCTGGTCCCACACTGCCCGCGACCTGCCAGCCTTCCTCCCTCATCTCCCTCATCCTGCCTCACTGCTGTGGAACTGCCTCTCGGCTCTGCAGAGGAGGAGGATGTGATACTGCAGCCAGAAATGAGCTTGATCTTTCGGAGTACCTGAAGGTGGCTGGGTCTCATATGAGATCTGAATCTAATTTTTATGATTTGACCCGTCTCTGCTCGAAAGAGCCCACTCACAGCAGTGAGAGGTTTCTCTCTACCTTGGCATTTGGTCCTGCGTGGTTGTCTTTTTACAAACCCTATTTTTATCAGCTGTCTAAAGCAATTTCCATCCAGCTTTTAAGTTTTCTGAAGAAGCTGTTCTATAGATTTTTTCATTAAAATGTGGTGAAACAGTTGAAACACTTTAGATGTGTTTTAATCATAGTTTTCTTTGTTTCTGTCAAAGATAGCACAGAGTAGTAGCATTATTTTCCTACCGGCTGTTTTCAACAAGCATTTTATCTGATGAGAGGACAGAGGCATATGAAGGCACACAAAGCATACTTGAGGAGCTAAATGCATCTCCAGGATCTCAGAAACTCAATGGAGGCAGACAAGTGTCTTCAACGTGGACCCACAGGACCACAACCTATGGTGCAATACCCAGAGGCAGCAAATAGGCTGGATTAATCCAGAGAACAAAAAAAAAGAGTTGCACAACCAAGTGTATTCACAGTATATTTAGAGATAGGGCTTTTTATTCCAGTATCATATCAAAAAATTTTAAGTTTAGTTGTTCCTCGAGGCCTACGGCTTTGTCAGCACTTCCTAACAGCACTTTCCTGTTTAGGAAAAATAGCTAAAATCTTTATTCTTGCATTTTCCCTCCACAAATATTGCCTTGAGGGCCTTTTCCTAACGGCAGTGTTCCTGTCTCCAGTCAGACAACTCAGGAGAGAGCTGCCCACCCTGACCTGCTCTGCCCTAAGGCTCTCCAGCCCTGTACTGCTGCCTCCGTTTCTCTCTCTTTGTCTCTCCATCACATCCTTCTCATGACAGAGAAGCTCAGGCCTTCTCAGAGAGCTGACTGGCTGTTTCCTGAGCACTGCTGAATTTCCCTAAGCCCATGGATTTTGCACTTGGAGCTGCAAACTGGCTCCCACAGCAGCCCATAACTTCTGTATTTTTAAAAAGCTGGGTTCCCCCCTTCCCTCTCCTTTTAACATCTCACAGCAGGCATGAAGCTCTGTGAGATGGTCAGCAGGAGGACTGAGTTCATCTAAGTAAAAAGAAAAGAGTAACAACTCAAGTCTTCCTCTATCTGGGACTGAATCACTTTGAAGACGCACAAAAGCAATACTCACTTTTACTGAGGGGCTTTTTTTCATCTTCACATACTCTTCATGCTTCCCAAGACCCTGGGTTGTTCTAAGGATCATTGAAGTCAGGTTTGTGCTTCAGTCTGTGCCTAAATTGGAATCCAAAAGTCTTGAAGTAAGTGTTCTGAGTCAGAGCTGTAACTTCAGTCAGCCAGTCTGAAGTGAGATGAACTCAGCAGATCTTGTGGGAAAAGATAAATAAATTTTCTACCCACAACAAGCCATGAATTTAATTCTTTTCCAAGCCAGAAGAGAAAAAAATCATATTTTCCCTACCCCACCCCTCAAAAACAATAAGAAAAACAGGCAGATTAAATCCTAATTTGTATTCATCTTTTGAGGAATGTCATATTTTAAGAAATACTTTTCTTACAACTTCGAAATACATAATATTCAAAACTAGTAGGGAAATATTTTCTTTCAAAGATCTTTTAATAAATTTTTTGAATATTTGAAATTCTGGTGATAAAGAATCTTGATACTGAAACACCTTCCTCATTTGGATCATAGCAGATCAGCTATAGAAGACATCAGAGTTAATAGTTTGACCAATATGTTCCTAACCCAAAAGACTGCCAGTCATTAAAATTCCCAGTACACAATGAAAGTTGGAGAAGTTCGTGTCATGATTATTTTATATCAAGTCTATACATTCTGGCTCACATGGGACCATACTTTAAAACAAAACTCCCCAACTGGACTTGAAGTTCTACCAAAGATTACAATCTTTTTTGATCTAAACACTTCCAGTAATAAAGAATTCAAAAGGTAAATTGTATTGCCGTCTCACTTCTGGTTCAACAAACTCACAAGTTTCTAGCAACATCATCAAGCCCCAGTTTTGAGTTACTACCTCTTGCTGCTAAATTATAGCCAACTGCTCTCAAAACTTCCTTCTCACCCAGAGATGAGAGAAGTTGTGGTCCAACACGATCTTCCCCCTGCACAACCCACATTCCATCTGTGGCATGGTTTCTTGCAGTGAGTCTTGCAGGCTGGTAGAGCAGAAACTCAAGATGTTGTTGATGTCACACACGGTAGCAATGCCTTTTCCCTTCTTTGAGTCACACCCCAGCTCCAGATAACCAGGCGTCCCAAGTCCCCTGGGGACTGTTGCACCAAGAGCTCAAACTACGATCTGCCTTGTCCCTTGAGCAAATAATCATAATGTGACCATCTCACATGTTTTGAAACACTATCTATTCCTCTTCCCGATGTAGGAAAAGTCTGTTACTGAGTTCAAGCCAGCCTTCCTTCAGGGAATGAGAGCTTCAGGAAGAAATGTCAGCATGAATATAAAACTGGAACGAAATTAATGTTCATCCTTCCCAGTCTCCTATGTTTTCCTGTATCTCCTCATTTTTGTGTGTGGGCTCTTCTGTATTGTCATTTTTTGAAATAGCATTTTCCAATTCTAAAGAAAACAGACTTGGGGCTAAGAGTGGAATTATTGTCTCCCATGAACTTTTTCATTTGTATCTTGTGCCCTCTAGAAATTGAGCCTTAGAAGTCCCAGACGTTGATTATTTTTTTTGTCTGTGTAAAGCGTGTTGCATCCTGTTACAGAAACAAAGGACTCACATTCCCTTTTATCTGCACTATAGAGTCAAAACACCACTGTTCATTGTGGTGAGCGTCCTCAGCGTGGGTCTCCTGCCAATTCTCCTCCTCCAGATTCATATTCATTTGTTAGGTCTAATTAAAGACCCACGGTACAGAGAAGCTTAGGGCTGCTTTACATTCAAGCTCCTCTGCTTTTGACTGATAGTACACCTTTTGTGTGCAACATTTTAGGATTGTGTAGAAATGACTTACCGAGACAGATTGCTTTTGTACTTGCTGGCTACTGTCCATTTCATTTTCATTATATGGTTCATTGTATACTTGTGAGAGAGTTTGCTAAAGGTTTGCAGCATACCAAATTTATAGTGGGATTTGAGTTCTCCAGGGATGGATGGGAAAAGCCTGGTACCTTCCATCAGATTATTCTACAGTAGCTTTAAAGGAGTTGCGGAGCCTGCAGCAGATGACAATACTGTAAAATATAACATCATCCTTTCTTTCTTTGCAGTTCTCTCCTTCTTTTCCTCTCTACTGTTCCACAAGAGTATTCCTATTCCTATATGTTGTACATGAACTTGGAAATTGGGCTTGACAGCTTTACCTGCAAATCAACCTGGGTTCTTTCCAGGTCAGCAATGGTCTGTAGATTCAGTTAACAGCCTTGTTGGAACAATTCTATCTTGATTACCTTGAAAACCTGATCATGGTCAAGGTGGCCTAGAAATTGTTTTTCTTCTTTCAGTTCTGCGTTGTCAGCAGGTGTCAGAAACAGCCCCAACTGAGATGCTGAAGTTTTACAGATTCAACTCCTGTCCCGCAAAGGGGTTTGGTTCTCTTGGAACTACATGTAAAATTGGGGCAATGAAGAAGAGAACCAAAATCTGTTGCTTGAGAAGATTTTCCTTTTATTTAATCACTTGCTAGTGAATCGCACCTTAAGCAGATAGAATGTAACTCTGAAATATCAAGGGAGAAGGGAACTTCAAAAAAAAAAAAATCTCTTTGTAAAATTGGGTTGCAGTTATCGAGCACTGCGTCCAACTCCATTTCTTCAATACCAGAAAGCCAGTAAGAAATTTTGGGAATTAGAAAGGACCGCTGAAATGCTTTGGCAGAGCTGAGAGTAGGCAGGAAGAGAGCATGTGTTTGCATTTCAGCTGCTCCAGTTTTCAGCCTGGCATCTCAGTTTAACCTGCTGATGAACGTGTGAGCTTGTGTTAAGACACCAGACTGCAAACTGAACAGCTGAAGCACAGGTGTAAAATCCCTTCTGCTGGGTCTGCCGCAGCTGTAGCAACCCCCAACATGGGATAGGGCAGTAAATTCTTGCACTCTGATTTTAGGATTCACAAGAGTGTTTGTCTCCATGTTAAACTCCTTGCAGAATATCCACATCATTATCGTCTCAGCCACAAACCAAAGCCACAGGTCCACAAATCTGCTCAACGTGTTTGCAGTCTCAGGGAAAATGAGGAAAAAAAAAGAATGTGGGTTCGTTGTGGGTTTTTTCCCTCCAAAAACCTGTGTTGCATTATTGTGATCATCCTATTGATAAAGACACACTTTTCACTATCAGGTAGATCAGACATGAGTTCTGGTCACAAAACCACAGACATACACCCCTTTCTAGGGATGGCCACTTACCATAGCTGCATGGCCACAGTGTCCCATCTTCCCAGTAAAACATTAATACGGTGGTGGGAAAAGTATTAGTCCATGTGTTATATCAAGATATTTGCTAAGATCAGGAATATGCAATACCATATCTATGTCCATATCACTTGTCCAGAACTTTGCACTGGGTAACTAAATAAAGGGCATTGTCCTGGAAAGCAGAGCAGATGGGTTCACTACCATGCACTGCATGTTGCCTCTGCTTATTAAACAGTGTAAGTACGGTTACTTCATATCATATTTGGGAAGCACACTTGTGCTTCATCTCATTTTTTTTCCTAGCTGATGAAGGAGTTGAAAGGAAATATGTCTGTTCACGAAAGGATGGATTTATTCTCCCAGCTGGTTTTGCACCAGACTAAGCCCAGTTTGTATTCTTCAGTTTGGATCAACCCTGAAGGTTCTCATTCAGAGAAGAGTATTTCCATCCAGGCAGTCTTGTCTGTATGGACCAAGGGATCAACATGAAGGATTTTAAGGTTTTAAACCTCAAAGCTGAAACTGTTTCAGCTTTCAAGGTTTCAGATCCCACTCATTTCAGTTTTTGTTTTATTACATAAAATGTATTGCTTTATCAGGATTCTTCTCTGAAAGAGCTGCCATCAGTGCTACTTGGCCCCTCAGAGGCCACCAGTGTCTGCTCATTAATTTTGTTGATAAGTGTTAAATATATGGTTGACTTTGAAACAAGAATCTTAAACTAACCCAAGACGATCAGTTCTTGCTCATGATAATGTCAGCTTGACTATAAAACTACTTGATTTAAAAAGATCTCTGTTGTGCAGCTAAATTAAATAAATAGTATACTCAATGCCTGCTGTCCATACTGTAAATAAAGCAGAGTATAATCACTATGACAAGAAAATACTTTTCCTGCCCAAATGCCATGTTCTCCACTAATATTATTTTTTTGTACTTCTTGTGACACTTCTCGCCAATAATAAGTTATGGGACAGAGTATTCCAGAAAATTAAGAAAAATTTCATTAATTCTTTTTTCAGAACTAAATGTCTTCACAGAGACCCTTAACTGTTGGCAGGAGCCCACAACGGTACGAGCTTATCTACAAGGTGACTGTAAAAGTAAGTGGACTGAACTTTGTTGTGTCTACTAATTTGTGCTCTCATAAATCCAGTTCAGCTCCTGATTCTGCCATAGGTTTCCCAGTAGAGCAGGATTTAAACTAAATTCATTGCCTTCCAGAAGAGCATTCAGCATGGGGATATTGATTCTTTTTCTCTCTTTTTTTGATCTGAGAGCTCTTTAACTATTTTATATCAAGTGGAACAATTTCTGATTATTTAATATCCACTAAGGGAAAGAGACACTATATGCTAATAGCTGGTTTGCTCTACTGGGAGGAAGGAAGCCTTCAGTACAAAACTTCTACTATGTAAACCTTTCATTATTTTAGGTAGAGCAGAACTTTGACTAGGTGAGACTAAGTGCCCATCCAGGATAATTCTCTCACCTAAGCATTATACTAGAAAAGGCCTGGCTTTAATATAAACTGGCAAAGTGAATGTCTTGCTCCCTCAGCACTGCAAAGGAAAACACAAGACATACTTGTTGCCAGTTCATGAATGCAGTATTTGCCCAAAAGAAAATAGTTCAGTCAAGAACAGCAAGTATAGTTATGGCCAAACCCAAAGTCTTTTTCTTATCTATTTTGCAAAGCCCTACAGCTAAAGACCATAAACAGAGAGAAAGAAGGGAGGTGGGAGGTGTCACCATAGTCCTGCTATGCAGGAGGTTGACTTTGGAAAACTTAAAGCAGTGGATGTTAAATGTTTGGAATGCACCACATCCCTTCAGCTGGCTAGTGGTCCTGTTGAAGGTTTCCAATGAGCTACAATCAAACTAAATGTATTCCCAGCCTGTTTTAATGTTAAATGAAGACAAGTTACAAAAGCAAAGCTTGCTGTTAAAAGCAAGAAAATGCAAAAAAAGAGAAATGTGCTATCTTTTAAACCTGCTTTTACCAATGAAGTGGGAAAAACCTCTGTGCTCATTTAATTATGGTGATGCTTGTAGCAGCATGTCATCTACAGCAATTGAGATACATGGGAGTAAAAATGTGGTTGAAGTGGAGAATCAGTCCCTATAATTAAGCCACAGAAGGGACAAAAAAGTATGAGGAGAGGAACTCTGCAAATAAAAGTTGTGTGCCCTCAAAAGACACATCTCTAAAACAATTGCCCATTTGCTTTATATCCCCTTGTGAAGGAATGAATGTTGTCTGCTCAGATTTCAGGAAATAAATACAATACAAACCATATTTACTTTGACAAGTTGAAAATTACAAGCATCAAGGGTCCTGCTTCTGAACTGTTTTTGCAAAGTTTGACATTTTTTAAGGTTCAAATAAGCACTGACAGAACTGAAGTGGAAGCCATGAAATCTCAAGTGAATGAGAATGGCAAACTGGCTAGATTTCAATCAGCTCCATCAACCATATCTTCAGCTCCCAGTAAACCAGGAATCTGAGAAGATAAGCATTTCACTAGAAGCATTTTTATTTTCATAATGATAATTCTTGGCTTCCTCAGTCTTGTTGGTACTGAGGCGGTAAGGAAGTCTTAGGAATGTGTAAGGCTGCCCACAAAGTGATTTTTTTTCTGTCATTTTCACTTTCATCAAAACAAAAACAAAGCATTCCTCAGAGCTTGAAATATATACACTTGAAGTATTAAGTATTTGACTTAGAAATGTCATGTTGGTAGTTGGTGGGCAGCATTTTACTGTCTCTTAAGACTCTTCCAGAATGCATCATTCCCGAGCTGTTTCAGTAGTGCACCATTCCCAAGGAAAAGAATATACCAATGGAAAGGAGACACTTCAATATTAGAATCTTCTACAGATGCTTTAACTTAGAACACTGGAAAAAAACAGTCAAATCCTACAGTGAATTCTAAATCTCTGTCTTCATGCTCTTGGGAAACAAAGTTCAGAGTTCATACTCTTGTTTTGCTTTATCAAATAGATTCCAGCTCCTCTTCCAAGATCCGAAAGTAGAGCCTTCATATTCATGTTGGAAAAGACTTTCCTGATGTGTGATTTTGTTTTGTTTTTAGAGTATGTGTTCTGTCTCAGCAGCTAATAAAAGCTTTGTAATGTTCTCCATACAGAAAGCCTGACCAGAATAGCATGATAAGTAGGGTACTCTATTGGATTGTGAAGGATCTCAGCTCAAATTGCTTCTCTGGATGATCCAGAAATGGGGCTTGAACATTGGATTTTTATCTCTTAAGCACTAGGTGTTACCTTGCAGGCTACTTTAAACATCATGGTTTTTTCTGTGTGGAACAAAAGTAGCATTTCTCCAGGAAAATCTCAGGTAACTGTACCAACATAATCTTGATTATGGCTCCTTTCAGTTTGACTGTGTGAGTTTGCTGTTGCACTGAATAACACATAAATAATGTTACTGAGGTTCCTGTCTTCACATAGTTATCAGCAAGACCAACGTAGAAATTTCAATGTAGAAATTTCAGTGCCTGTTTTCCTTCAGCGTTGCCTTTACTGCAGCACATAGTAACTTTCGTCCAGATGCTGAAAAGTAATGTCAGAGGGATTAGGTATCTAAATAATTTTCTTGACCTAGTTTTCAGCATCAGCCTGTATCATCTTCAAATTTTGGCATGTCCATGCTCCCCTTATTATCTTGTCATTTCAGCCAGTAGCAGAGAATACAGAGTGAAGTCTCCTGCCCCTCTTCCTCCTGTCTGATCACTTTCTTTCTGTAAATGGGCAAGAAAAAAGTCAGAGGTGTGCTTGTTTCCAAAGTCAGGCTGTCTCCATAGACCCTAAGAGAGCAGAAAGCAGAGCAGGGTCCGCCTCATTCCAACAGTTTAGCTGCTTTTGCATTCCTCAAGGCTTCTTGTTTTCCTGCATCATTCATCCTTTTCTTAGAGGAGAAGGAGAGGAGTTTAAACAAAAAAAAAAATGGTTATTTTAATCTGCTGGCAGTAAACCCCTTCAGCCAAGTTAATTACAACAGTTGCACCAACCTGTGGAGTGAGACAAACAAACATGAGAGAACATGCAGCCAAGATAAAAAAGGGACCAGGAGATGAACTTGTCTTCAGTTTGTCACTCATGTGTTTTGGTTTGCCATTCCTCTCAGGCGTTTTAAGTTTTCTAGGCAGCTATGCTCACTTTCTCTGACAATCCTGCTAACTCTACCAACTCAGTGACTTCAGTCTGTTTGAAAATTTGGTCACCAAGTTATGCAGATCTGAGCACTCGCAGCTTCTTTAAAAAAAAACAGGTTGTTAGCTTAATTGTGTAACAGATATGTGCATGCAGTCATATTTACTTATTAATGTAGCCTGCATACTTAAACATGTACACATGCATGAATGTGTGCACCCCCCCCCACAAATATATATGTTTAATATCTTCAAAGACAATGAATCTACAAATGCAAAGATGGGACTTGCCCACAGTACAGGAAAAAAAGACACATCTTAAGGAAAAACAAAAAGATTCTCATGCATTGAAATAGAGTCTGTACCACCATGTTATTTGAAAAACACAAAACATGCCAGAACAAACCAGAATCTTGTCACTTATGTTGCATTAAAGCTGTCCATACCAAAAAGACATTTGTATCTCAGTTGCTACCTTGGTGCCGTATGAATGAAAGCAACAACCCAGCTGGTATGTTTTCATGTCCTGAATCAAAGAAATCCTACAGGTATGTGTGAAAAGCATATTTTTTATATCAATTAGCTAAACTGGCCCTGTTAGCACTAGGGCAGTCAATAATAAAAAAGCATCATCAAGCCCCAGCCACATCTAGTGGAAGTAAACATGGGTATCGGGTACTGCCTTGTCTTCTGGTGCCTTATCACAGTTGCATCAAAAATTCTGGTGAAATGGCACAAGCCTGTTGTCTTAGATTCACCACCCTGGACCTGTTCCCTTACTGTTTAGTTGATTTTAAGTACATAAATTCGGAGAGTTCCTGCTTCCACGAGAACAGAACAATAACACAGTGAATCAGGTCTCCTGTGGGAACAAATCTTATCTTGCTGCCTTAGCTATATTAAAGAAAAGGGTAAGAAAGAATGACAGTGATGGCAGAAGCATCAGGCAGGCAGAGAGAGGAGGGACTGGAGACCCACCAACGTGACAGAACTTGAGATTATCCTCTGACAGCTTTATCTTTCCACAAAGTAGATGGTGGTTTTTGAAATAATCATGCTGGCTTGACTTTGTAGTCAAGGAAAAATTAGTCAATATAATTAATGGAGTTTAGAGGATGTTTATCCCAGATGTTTGATAAATAAAATTCCCACTTGCCTCTGCTGTTTGTGGTGACCAACTCTCTCCAGAGACAAAAGGGAGTCTAATATGACTAGTTCAGTTATAGGTACATACTCTGGATCAGGTGAAGCCCACCCATAGTAAGTGTTTTGTTGATGTTATAAAATGCACAAAACATCCCTTTCCATCTTTTTCTTCTGGAAGTGCATCTACTCCATGCTTTGACAGTCTATGTCCATTTGGGTTCATAAAACAGCAGACATATGAGCATCTGCTCTACTCATACATGAAAGATATAAGCCGTAATTATGATTAACAGCGGTAGGTGTGCACCAGTGGTGACTGGAGATGCTTAAATGAGAATGGGAGTGGGAGATTTGTCTACACTTCAATGTACTCTACTCTCACACGGTGTTATACCTCTCATCATTTTTTGCCCAGCTTGTATTGTCAGCACAAGACTTATTTACTCATAGAGCTGCAAGAAATAGTTCAGATATTCTCCTGGATAAATGCTTCTGGATGAAAGAGAATTGAAATCTATTTGGCAAGAGGGGAGGAAAGATTATTTGCGATTTTGCTGGCTGGAATGCAGTGATCTCTTCCTCTGCTGCAGAGAAAGGAAAAATAAATATGGCTTGTCCTGTAAAATTTGTTTCACACTTGTACTAAAATTCAAACTCTTCTTGCAAAAAATGTGCACCAAACTAATGGAATGAGAGGTTTCATAAATACAGTGGTCTAAAGGAAATAGCATAGCAAAGTTTAATTAATATCTGTTACGCTTCAGAGTCAACACAATTCCTTTTTTTTTCCTTTGCTGTGAGAAGATAGCACTTTTTCACCATAACTTACTCCAGAGTCTTGTATCAGTAAACAGCAGCAGAGAAATGTATCTGCTGAAAGAAAGCTCAGCATTATGCAAAGAGTGATAAACTTCTCAGAAGGTGTTTACAAATGCATTCAGTGAAACAGAATTTTAATGAATTGTGCCACATAATCTTGCAGTTAATGAGCTATAAAAGCCTTTGTCAATTATAGTGACTAGAAACTAACTCTTTTGGATTCCAGATCAATAATGGGACTCTTCTTCTGCACATTTTTATTTTTTAAGGGAAAATTAGGTCTAAGAAAAATATAAGGTATCTTTGTCACATTAGGCATCTCAGAAAAGTCCCTTATTATTATAACAGCGCTATCTATATTCTTATTATTTGTAAAATCATTTCTCAGCTGCATTAAAAGAAACAAGTCCTCTGAGATCAAATGGCATCAGTGTTATAAAATGCCAGTGGCAAAAGCAGAAGAGACTAACGGCTTCAATAATAACTAAGGACTTTTTCCAGGAGTTACATTAAATTCAACTATTGTGCACAACCTCCTAGAAAATAAGAATTATCCCGCTCTGCCTTTGCTATCCACCATAATTACTCTGATGTTAGAAAATGGGCATCTTAAAATTCTCGGAAAAAGAGTTCATCCGGTTTTGTCTTACTTTAAGCAAAGGGTCTGCACACTTTGGGTTTTTTTCAGGTGTGGTCACTACTCTTGCCTAGAAGCATAATATTATATCACATCAGAACTGATGTAGTTGCCAGTGACAATTAGATATTGTGAGCAAATAGTTCCTGTGGCTCTCTATCCAGCTAGCAAAATGTTCTTTTAAAAAAACCAAAGATTTGGCTCGATATTTTAATGTCTTCAAAATCTAAAGGAGATGGGACCAGCATTTATCAAAGAAAAATATGGAAGACAGTTTTATTGCCTGTAATCTCCAATTTATTATGTGACTTTTTCCCAGTATGATTCTACTTTTTCCTTCTCTGAAGATTTTTTCTCTTACTCTTGCCTCAGTGTGGAGGATCCATTAACAGAGAAACCACATAAAAAGTAATTTCAAGGAAAAGCCTTATAAAATGTGAAAAATTAAAGCTGTGCTCAGATCCCATTAAGAAAAGAAATTGCCTTGAGGCATCCACTAAATATGTGAAATCCATTTCTGCTGAAGGGCTTCAGAGTTTATTCCTCTCTTACAAATGCAATTTCACAGCACAAGTTGAACGTTTAAACAAAGCGAAGCGGGATCTTTTCCCAGTTAGCGCCTCTTTTCCTTGATTGCTGCCAGGTCACCGAGTACAAATTTAGGTGAGAATCCGAGATTATATAAATCTCAACAAAGAGGCTTTGAGGGCATTTCTGCTTGGGAAGGCTGTAAATCAGGAAGTGCTCTCTTATGGAGGGTTTGCTGTTATTATTAGTGTTTCTCCTGCTTGGCTTTACACAGGGAGCTAGAGAAGGCTGTGGGCTTAACATCTCCTTTCCTTAAGTGGTTAGCTTAAGTTCCCCCAATGGCCCTGTTTCTTTTCTGGTGCTGGCACCTCACGTATTTCTAATACAGTGCCCTGATTCATCTTCAGCCCACAAACCAGACCAAGGGAACAGAAGGAAAGAGTGAGCAGCCACCAAGGAGGATGTCTTGTCGTTGCTGAAACCCACCAAGGAGGATGTCTTCTCGTTGCTGAAACCCACCACTACCACCTGCTTCCTTCCCCATGTCCCATGGCAAGGTTCATCTGCCGTGCACTGGTGGGGACCCCAGCCCAGCTCAGGGGGGCTGTGGGGACGCAGCACTCCTTACCCTTTTGCCTTGCTGCAGGAGGGAAGTTCTTCCTCCAGACAATGGTGCACTATTTATCTAGGCTCCTTCATGGAAACATCCTCAGGACAAGCCCTGCTTTATCCAGTCACTACGAAGCCACATGCTGGTGCCAGCATCTGGATGTAAAACCTTGCTGACAGAAGCCAATACACAGGGCTCTTGTAAACAGACACAAACCCCATGGTAACCCCATGTTGGCTTCACCTGTATTTACTCTGTTCTCACTGTAGCTCCATAAAACTCAGTGTAACTTGGGATTGAAGAAGAGGTGGGAAATCACAGTCTCCTGTTCCAGAAATGAGATCCTGCTGTCTGTTGAGGTAATGGACTCTGTCCCCTCCTCGGTTGCAGACAGTTTACTCTCCAGGAGATGAGGCTCCATCTCCTTGCCCAAAGCGATGGTACATGCCTATCCACCCCTGTTCCCTTGAGAAACAGACCCAGTCTGGTGGCAACTCAGCTGTTTTCATCACTTTGCACTGTCCTACAGAATGAAAGACACCTCCAGCATCCCAAAGGGCTTCCATGGTGAGAACTAATAAGCTGTCTGCAAGTGATCCAGAAGTCATAAGTGTCAATTTGATTATACAAATACCCAGAGAGGAAGAAGTGCTTTTTCCCCATCTAGTTTTCTTACTTAGTCATGATTTCAGGGTAATGCCTGGAGAGAAGAAATAGCATCTCTGAAGGTTATTGGGGAGACTCTTCTCAGGATCGTAACAAGCAAAATGACTACGAGCCTGATGAAAATTCAAAAGGTTTCTAATATAGCTAAGATATATGAAAGGGGGCCCCACACTCTGGCATATTTATTAGTCATTGCTATTTCTCAAATGGAAATATATGGTAATATTTAAGCACATTGGCACAAAGCCTATTCCTCGGGAGCTGTGTGCCAGCTCCCATGAGCTTATGGCAAAGTAAACTGCTAAATTTAGGTCTACATCATGGGTGCTGCCTCTTACCATCCTGCTTCTGATGCAAACATCCAAAAGAGATGCTTCATTTCATGCTTAAAATGAAATTAGAGGGGCAAAAATCCTTTCCAGATGTAATGGTATTGTTTTTTAAAAATGAATAGGTCAGTTCTGAAAATAGGTCAGAGTGAAAACTGTTAATGCAGTACAAAAAAAATCAAAGCACTGAGCATCAACAAATTCTCAGTTCTCCTGTTAACTCCTTTGCAATATATTACTTGGCTAATATTGTCCCTGTTCACAGCTGCTGAATAGTTAATTATAATATGGTTCTTTCTATACAACTTTTCGATTTCCTTCTTGCTGAAACTACTGGACCTTGTCTGACAGTCCCCTCGTTTCTGAATTTTGCATGTGTTTCTTGGGCCTGGACATTTTATAAGGTACATGAAAATGAACAAATACCTATGCCTTTAATTGCCTGCTGAACATCTACTTTCTCTCAAGCAGTTTCTCAGTTCATTTACTCTTCTATTTAACAGAAAATGCCAGCAATTGTTATGTGTATTTTTTATTGTAAGAAAAATTCTGAAGTCTCAAGAACACATCTCAAAATATAGTACATAGCTCTGTAAAATTTCTAGTATTTATATTGCCATTACTGGCTGCTTGATCCATTTT
This sequence comes from Gallinago jamesoni, assembly GCA_025769975.1. NCBI lineage: Eukaryota > Metazoa > Chordata > Aves > Charadriiformes > Scolopacidae > Gallinago > Gallinago jamesoni. The sequence goes on along the minus strand of JAOQGH010000077.1, from coordinate 14,367,757 downwards.
TTGGTAAGATGAGTAAATGTACTCATTGGGTTTTGTGTATAAAATGGCTTCTATACCATTAAAGGAAGGTACATTTTAATTAAGCCACAGTAAAATATATCTAAGAGAGACCCACATTTTGACATCAGTTACAGATGTATACAGCAATCCTACCAAAGGATGGTGAATTCCCCTGATGCTACAGAGTAGAGGTTCGTCCCCTGTAAATACAGTTTAGAAATTATGTTTGTTGAAAAATATAAAATGAGAGCAGGCATAACCCTTGAAACTTTAGTTCAGCTTCAGTAGAAGTGCTGAATGCTCTGATGTTTAGGATAGTAAACCAGGACTTGAGATTTCCAGCTTCAAGTATTCATTTCCTCATGGGCTTCTGCTGTGTGATCTTCAATGAATCATTTAACGCCAGTCTCTTTGAGGTGTTGCAGAATTTAACACCTGCTGTTTTCAGGGGAAGTTGAGATCTGAAAGACCTAAGACAGAGTCTCTCTGTGCCTCAGTTGCCCTGCTGTGAAAGGGAAGACTTGCAGGGGTAACAGCCTTATCTGCTCCAGTATTACACTCATGAAAGCTGACAGTGTGATACGCATCACACTGAAATTCTGCTCTCATTCTACTGGAGTGCATATAAACAGGAGGTATTTAATATTTGGCAGAACTTTTTAGGATTTGATGATTTCCTAAAATATGATTTTTCAATTGTTTTCTATTCCGCCTTTCAATGAAGCATTAACTAAGAGCAGCAAAATGTCTTACTTTTTGTCCAAATGGATTCATTTTACTCTTCCACTGTGAAAATTAAAGTGGTTGAGATGGAATGTCACTTGTAGCCCGTTACGTGGAAAGATTACCTGTCAGTGTTAGTGGTAACGGCCCGCTTCACAGCCTGAAGTATTCTTTTTCCAACTGTCTTTTCCCTTCACTCTCTTACCATCCTTTTATCTCTCGTGTTTTTTACATCTCTAGCACGGTCTTTCTTTTGCATCTTTACTTCCCACTCTCCCACCACCCCATTTCCTTCTGTGTCAGCTCCAGTGTTAGATACAAGGAATTTTGGACTGGAATAGATGGTACAATCGCTGCAAAGAAATGAAGCTGGCTAAGACTTTTGCTGGTAGCCTGAAGAAAATCCCACACAAGGAGGTTTCAGTAATTTTTAAGACAGAATAGAATAAAAATGTGCTGAAGTAGTCTCTCTTGCATACTCAGAACAGCCTCCGTTCTTCCATAATTGCTCTTGCTGTGCTGCGGTTCCCACCATCACCCCTACTCCCTGCCCTTCCCCTCCTTGTTGATCTCCTGTCTCTTTCCACCACAAGTCCTCTCCCCTACGTGAGCATCCTTCCCTCCTGGCCTTTCTCAGCCGACATTATGCACAGTGGGCTCTCCCTGCCATCAGCTCCTGCTCAGTAAAACACACCACTCTCCTCCTGGCAGCCTTCGCTGTCAGCTTTAGGTGGGTTGCCAATAAAGCAAGCCATCTCCAAAGTGAATCCTTCCTGACAGCACTCCCTTTAACGATAATAATTAGGAGCCTGCATTCCAGAGGCAAAAGCAGTGAAATTAAAGGAACAAAGCTTTGGCCAGCCTGCTGTATGAGGGAATGTTGCGGTGCTTTCATCGCATAGACAACAAACTTGAATAGCTCCTCAGTAGCCACATCTTAAATTAATAATAACAACGCTAGTCATAGTTATAAAGTAAGTGTGAATATTAGATTGCATCAATGACATAAAACCATTCTTTTAACTATCAACTGAGTACCTTTCCCTAGCCCATAACACCGACAGAAGGCAGGAAAAAACCCTGAGTTGTGAAGTGACTCCACGGTTCATAACTTCATCTTCCCTCCTTCCCTGTCCTCTTGGGACATGTAGTTTTTAGCTCTGATTGGAAAGCGCCTTGGACACTCTTTCCAATCTTTTCTTTTTGTGCAAAAACTTACCCTAAATGTGCCTTTCAGATGCCACCATGCAACAAGCCTGTTGCTGCACAGGGTCAGCATTGCCAGTGGCACCTGCTAGAGAATTCATTTAGTTTCATTTGTAAGAGATTAGACACCTGCTACTGTGGAAGTCAACTTCCTCACACAAAGAAATAGACCAACATGAGTCACATATCACCCATCCTATACGGAGAGCCAGCTTGTGGAGGGAAAGTGAGCGTTCAAAAGGAAACAAACCCAGACTGGTAATCCTTCAAAAGTAGTGCGGCACAAAATGGAAGAACATTTGAATCCCTCTGTGCTAGAAAGCCCAGGTACCCAGGGGGACCTATCACAGCTAAGCATTAATTGGTGAAAGCCTGGGAGAAACATTTACAATTGAAGAAGCCGTTTGCTGACAAGATGCCTGATTTGCATAAGCACATTGCTTAAGCACTTTGTAAATTACATTAATTAGATATTTTACTATTTAAATTGCCTTTAATTATTCTTATGTGCAACAAGTTTGCACAGGGTGCATCATCATATTTGTTTGTACCAGTAAGCATCCCTCAGTTGAACGGGGACAAAGCAGAAGAAAGAAAAGCAGGACATTTCTCTTCCACATTCATCTAGTCTCTTCTAGCCTGTTAGCTGAAAATAACTTTTCCCCATTTTCTTTCATAACTCCTAATGTTACCTGTCTCAATGTTACCAAGTTGATTATGATTATTACTCTTTATGAGATGGAAATTGTCTCAGCCTGGGTGATTGTTCTGATGTC
>JAOQGH010000077.1:14349268-14364952 GCA_025769975.1 Gallinago jamesoni | reverse complement strand
AATGTTACCAAGTTGATTATGATTATTACTCTTTATGAGATGGAAATTGTCTCAGCCTGGGTGATTGTTCTGATGTCTTTAAATATACCCTCTCATTTTCACAGTTTTACTGTTTTACAGGTATCACTGCGGTTGTCAAGATTCAGTTGTGTGACCCTGCACCCACAAATAGCAAGGCATTACAGAGCATATTAGTAAAACTGGGAAAAGGGAAAGATGGAATGAACATTATTCCCCAGTTCAGAGAGGAAAAAATAAGAGACACCACCATCCAGTAATTTCATTGCAACACTCGCCCAAAAAATAACACCAGGTGTCTGAAATCCCAAGACTACGTAAATATACCATGCCTATTACAGTGAGGCTGCGTTCACTAAGGGTTTCTAGATGCCACTGTGCTTCAGTAACAATATATTTCCAAACACAGAAGTCAGTCGGATTTTTATTGTGCAGAGATTTAAAAGTAGCCAGAAACTAGGGACAAAGAAATTACTCTCCAGCTACGTTGCTGCCATATCAAGGGCAGCGTAAACTGTGGGCAATTAATTATTTTTGTCATTGTTATTCTCTATTTAAAACTCATCTTTGACACTGTGTCACTTTGAAACCTGGTCCTGCACACAACTCGGTCAACTGTATTCCTGTCCTTCTCTTGTTTGCCTAACTAGCTTTAAAAGTTCACACAGTTCTTCCTTCCTTAGGACCAGGAGATTAAGACCTCCTGACCTTCTCTCTGTAAATACTGTGCTTCGCTGTCTTCTTGCCCTGCACCATATTTCAGGATGATCATATCTTCTAAAACAATTAAACTATCATTCTGTGCCACATTTATCAGGCATTTCAGAACAACTGAGATCTCAGACAGTGTTTGTTGTAGGTCTTCATCCAATGTCTCTATCTACCTGTGTCCTGAATGCAAAATATCTAGAGACTGATCAACACAACCACAAACAAACAAACAAAAATTGCCCTTCTGACCCCAGATCCTTGTTGTGCTTGTCCTCATGGATCTTTGACCTGTGAGAATCAAGGCTGGATATCCAGAAACACTTCAAGAAAGAGCGATAATTTTACTTTACATGGCTGTTTTCTTGTTCCCTCTCCTCTGTCACAGGAAGCTGGTCCTCTCTCGATGTCCAAAGTCTTTCCTCACTTATCCCTTTACTATCTATAGTCTCTCATTCCCTCCCAAAACATCAAATCCAGCCTCCAACCAGCCCCTAATGCTAGTGTTCAATAGTTACTTGTTCAATAATTAGATCAGCATTTTCATGCTTTCTCTCACGCGGTGTCTCAAGCTTTGAGGGAATACTCTGAAAATATCCTCAAATCCATGCGCTTGTTCTCCTTCAGCTCTTGACTTGTTCAGAAAACACAAACAAGTTTTGCAAACAGAAGCATGTATACAGCTCCCTGTGGTCCTGGTCCATCACTCCTTGCTCCTTAGTGATATCTATAGCACTCAATAATTACGTTTTTTAAACAGACTTTCAACTAAAAAGAGAGGGGTGGAGCCTGACTCAGTCCCCATGAAAGTCACTAGGTAGAGATTTGGCACATTCTTTAAATTAGTAACTATAATTCTGTATGCATTCCTCAGAGAAAAAATCCCTCCTTTAACTTTCAGGAATACATACTACTGCAAATTATCATTATATATCTACTGCAAATTGTCATTATACATATTATACTAGCACCACGTACATGCAAGAACTCTGTAGTATCAGGGACTGTGTATTGTCCCACACTAGAAGACAATTTCAATCCCAAATAGTTTCAGACCTTAATAGGCAAAACCCAAACCAGCAGCAGAATCAAAGCACCAAGAACCAAAGTGAATTTTGCCTGAGGACCTGCAGGGTACTTCTGGCCACTCTGCACCACCTTTTCTCCAGCCCTGACACATGACTTGCCAGTAGCACACTTCCATTTTGAGGAAATCACGCCACCTTAGTCTCTGGCCACCACCAAAGTCCTCCCTGCCTCCTGTCACCCATATCTCCGTCACACAGTACTACACAAATCTCTCTGTGGTTTATACCACATTCACGAAGGGTCGCTTTGAAAACTGCACGTGTTTATAAACTAAAATCTCGCTTTTCTGTCCTCATCAGCTCCAGCTGTGAGCCTCCACCAGTCCTTTGAACTCTCACTGGGTTGCCTGGAGGAGCAGGGTCTGTTAGGACCCCAGTTTAACAGCCTCGGGCATATAATTTGCTGGTGTTTCCTCACTGCTGAATGGGATTTGAGAATATCATGGGTTTTAAAACTAATTGAAGGCTCTTAAGTGAAACGCATGAAGACGACATATTTATTCATACATATTTTACCAGAAAAATTAACCGCACGTGGAATTAATGTATGGCATTTTGTTTACATCTAAGTATAAATGAATATGAAAAAATGAGTGACATGTTGGAGAAACATGGAGAAAAAAAACTCTGTATGGGAAATTATAACTGTCTGCCAAGAATCTATTAGTGCAATTCTAGCATCAGATAATAATCATTATTTTCAGAACACAGGAAGAGTGACATATTGCCCATTTCATTCTGTTCTGTGTAACCAAAACACAAATGTTTTCCACTGTGTGTGTGCGTTCTTTAACATGTTTGTGGCTTTCACAAAGTTTAAAATTGTCTTAATTTGGAAGTGATTTTTAATGGCTACGTTTGGGGTCCAATTCCACCACCTCTGCGTGACTGGAGGAGGAGGTGTGGGGAGCTGTTAATAACATGAAACACGCTGAAGGACTGACTATAAACTGGCAAAAAAGACAACGGCTGTTCCTTCGAGTCCCTCCTTTACAGCTGCAGGAGGGAGGAACAGTGAGAAGCCTTAGGAAGCTTCAGAGTGGAAGTTGGTGGGAAAGGTAATCCTCCTCTGTCGAAATGCTCCGAATCCCAGTCAGTTGCCTCGTAATTCTCGTTATTTAGTATGACATTGAAGAGAAGAGCTCTCACGCTGGACATGGCTCCGAGCACCACCATGAGCTGTGCCGATTCCCACCCTCACTCTGCCCGCTCCTACGTTTTGCTGCCAGTAGCTACTGGAAACATCTTGCCCATTGCTCAAAGGCAGTAGCTCACGGTTCCTCATTTTGCCTAATTCTGCTTTTTGTCAAGGTGGATTTCCCTAAGATTCTCATGGGTATTAGCTGGCATTAGTTACAGTGCTGGCTGGGGGAGAGAAAGAGGGGGGGACAAAAAGAAAGAAAGAGAGAAAGAAACCATGCCAACATATAGCAAAACTGAATTGATTTCAGGGAAAACTATCCTCATGCCATAATCTTATGCTAAATTACCATATCTCTTACAATTATATAAGTCTGAATTTTGTGCTTTGTTGGTAGCATTGATTCTAAGAAAGGAGTTGGAGTCCTGTTGTTCCTCACTGTCCCCGAGAGCATTCCCGCTTGGAGAGCATTTATGGGATGTGTTTGCCAGAGTCAGTTACCTACAAATTTCTTAGCAGATTCTGACACAGAGAAACTGAACACCAAATGACAAGCTTGATCCTTTGCCTATTGAAAAACAGATGAGCAAATCAAAATCTTCTGAAAAGGAATCTGAGTTAAATGCAATCAACATCTTGGGAGGTGGCTCGGTCAGTTGGTTCATTTGTTTAGTCAGGGAAAAAGGTTCAACTGAGGTGAGTTTTATTGGCTTTACAAACATAGAGTCCATGGCACCTGAAATATTCCGTATTGTCAAAGTTATGGTGGATTATTCTAACAGTTACACATTCGCAACGTGGCGCTTTCAGCAGTAGGAAACTTAAAATTTGGAGCAGAGGTTTACAAACCCATTCTTCAAATGGATAAAAGTCTGAATAATCTCCTTAATAGACAGATACCAAAAAAAAGCCAAAGGTGCCAAAAAGCAAAACAATGTGAAACGTGATCACTAAAGTCCTAATGCCAAATACCATAGGGAAAGATTTCCAGGCACTGAGTGTGTTTGGTAGTAGCCACAAACGTTGGAGACGTCCATCTGACTGAAAGGAAGCCACCCTTCTGCACCCCAGGAGCTGCAGGGGAAACTAGTAAAGTTTCTTTGCTTTCCTCGTTACCCTGCAGCTCTCCTGGTCAGGAAGAGGGGCTGGCTTTCTGCCAGGGATGTGCTTAGCAATGCTGGAATGATGGATGTCTTCCTTCCAGCTTGGCTGCTGGACAGCTGCTGATTTTAAAACAGTTGATGCTTTGCCTCCTGCCTCAGTTTCTCTGACTCTAATATAGGGATAATAAAGCTAATTTCACTAATTGCTAATTTCCTGCTTATTTGCCTTGAAATCTTCAGGCAGTAAGAACTGTTAGAGCTCAGTGCTACTATTTCTATACTGAATAAGTGTGGGCATCCCTTTGGTATGCATCATGTTAGTGTTTCAGCATCTATAACAGGCATACAGCCAATGAACACATCTTTTATGTTTCTAATAGAAGGAACTCAGAGTTGACCCTGAGTACTTATTATTAGATGTTGTTAATGACGTCTCTAGTTGAAAAAAACATGTTTTCTTGCAATGAATTTCAAACATATTTGAATTTTTGGTTGTTTGAATAGAAATTAATTTCATTTTTAATTTGGTTTGCTTTGTTTAACTTGTGAAACATAAGCAGCTGTCTAATCTAAGTTGTGTGCCTAAGCACTTTACCCCAAAAAAAGGCTAAGTATTTATTTAAATGGTTTTCTGAAATGTAGCTACCAATTTTTACATAAGATCTACATGTGAACTCTTTAGGCTTAGAAGATAGAGATTCTTTTTCTTTCTTTTTTTAATTTTTACTTCATGTATCTAAAACTCCATTTTAAACTGTATCCCTCGTATTTCCCTCTCTTTCTTGCAAAGTGAGTTTGTGACAGCCTCTGCCATAAATCAAATGACAAGCTTGACTCTAAGCTACAAAGCAGCTAATTCAGTTCAACGCTAAAAATTAGCCAGAGGTGTCTTGGACACTATGGCCAAATAAAAGCTATGCTCAAAGAAATCCCAGTCCTCCTAATTTCAGGACTTTGATAGGGTCTTTGCTCTCGAAGGCTCAAATAAATAAATAAACGAGGCCAAGGAATTCGTTTGAAATATTAATTAAAATGCAAATTAAATCCAGATTGCATGGGCTTTAAAAAGTGCTCTCTGAAGTTTCCATGAATATAAAGCATGTGACAAGCTACTGTTTCAAATGATCCGCATAAACATACATTGCTGAAAAACTGCTTGACTTGAAAATAACCTTACCAGCACCGTGAACTGCAAATAATGAGTGAAAATCCTCGCCAGTGACAGCTTTCCTTACTGACAAAGGCTTAGCAGGGCGGTGGGTGGGATGGCACCCTGCCGTGCCCGTGTCCCCTGTCCCCGCGCGCTCCTGCCCTGCGGAGGTGGCCGGCGGGGAGGACACGCCAGCTCCTGGGACACGGCGTGCCAAGCTGTAAGGGCTCGGCCAGAGCTGGCGGTGGGCAGAGGCAGGACAGCCCACCCCCCTGGCTCCACCGCCAGGCCATTGGCAACGGGGCCAGGCAGGCTCTGCCAACGCAGATCTCTTCCAAGGAGGAGCGGCTGAATGCAGAGAATCCCCAACCCTTCCCTCTGCCGGGGTGAAGATGTCCCATACGGGGTGCCCCCCTTCCGAATTAGCCAGACTTGCTTACAATGCATCCTGGCACTGACAAGTGCCTTTTTCTGCTGAGGTTCTCCCTGCACCATGATCCAATGCTGCAAATGAACTACTCTGAGAAAACAGAAAGAGAAATGAAATAAAGGCACCACCTTGAGCAGGACTAACCCGGGCGTCTGGAAATCCTCTCTCTTAACATTGTCTTCATGTAAAACGGTGCTACCAACAGATTACAGTCTCTGTTTGATTTGCTGGTAAATTCTCCCCACTCCGAAAAGCAAGCTTTGTGTCTATTGAGAAAAGGTCTGTTTTACTTCTGGCCAATAGGCTTTTCATAGTTTGACTGGGCAACTGCTTCTGACACCCTGCCGAGCCATATAACCCTGCTAACTGGCCCCAGGAACAGGCTGTGGGGCGGCTGGGACTCTGCTGAAATGGGCTACAGCCAAGTCACACCAGTGAGCGACACAATCTCAAAGTGCTTTATGAGGATGATAAATGATGTTCAGGATACATTACAAAAAAAGAATCTAAGCACCTCACCGCAGTCTCGGGAACACCAGGCTGTCTGGAAGGAAGCTTGCACACCAAGAACATCATGAAAGAGTCCATAAGCGAGAGGAAGACTCTGCCTTAGGAGCTTCAGTGAAGCCATAGTGAATAATGCATAGGGCCACATGCTGAATGACAAAGCTGATAACAAATACCAAACATCTGCATGTCCTCTGAGTCTCATCCATCCTGCTTGCCAATCAGGCAGGTGCTCAGAGAAATAAGAGAACGTGACTATGGACAAGAAGAGCCTATCAAAATGCAAAAGCACCGGGTGGTCAAGGTTACAAGGCTGCCCTGCTCTGGCATTTCCTAATTTCTAAATGCAGGACTTTGTAATGAAAAAAAAAGTAATGTGAGTTTGAGGTGTGGCAATTAATATATGAAGCTCCCTGCTAGGAACACAAATGTAATACAATTTAGTTTCTGTACCTGGAAGAGTGCATCTCCCTGCATTTTGTTAGCCACTGAAACCATCAACACCCTTGGCTGTATCTTCATGGCATTACCAAGTACTGAGGAATTTTCAGCCTCTCAGTGAGTGATCCAGCACATCTTCATGGTGCAGTGCAGTGACATGCAGAAACACTACCAGATGTCTAAAAATACAATCTAGCTGTACGCTGCACCAAGGCTAATTAATGCTGTTGAAAGATCTGGCTCAGTGGGCAACACCATTTAGATATGATGCTCTTGGCTTTAATTTCTGAGCAGACTTGGTTAAAGCAAAGTCAGGTATCTTGGCACAGAAGTGTCCTTTGTTTTCAGAGCTATCAGCTTTCAAAGTATTTTTGTCACTTAATTGAAAATAAAATTTCCCCAGAGTGCTGGAGTCTGCTCTTAATGCACGTGCGTAGCTCTAATTAATGTTAATTATTTGCTCGCACCAAGGGGAGAAGCAGATTACTTCAGGTGCCTACTCGGAATATGTGACTTGAGCCCTTCACGTGGCTCTGAGGGATACACTCAATGGGAAAGATGCAGCTGCCTCAAAACCCGAGCATCTAGTGCCTGAGGATAATCCAGACCGGGCGCAGGACAGGATGTACGACACCACAGATAGCAGAGCTGGCATCCTACACCACACACACTCTGATGCACAGAGCTTGCAAAACACGGAGATCACTGCCAGTTCATTCTCCCTCAGCACATTTGGGCAGGGGAGTCATTTCATCAGATGCTTCTACGGTGCCGAGCCAAGCGGGCTCTGAGCCTCAGCACCACGCTGCCTCAGCACGAGCATCAACAGGCGCTGGCCCGGCTGGGAGCACGCAACGGGTCCCTGCTAGATCCAGAGTCAACCCCCAGATCTCTGGAGATCTAAACTCAAGTTTTATCTACTGAGCTGCACTTCATTTTGTGGCAAGGCTGAAATCTACGAGGGATGTCTCTTCTGGAGCACCGCCGAAATAATAAAGCAGGACAGATTTATCCCAGCTGAGGAACCTAGTCCATAGTCTTTCGTTGTAAATAAACTGCAAAACCTGGACATCTTCCATGCTCTTCCCCACACATGCAAGTTCATCCAGATTCATCAACCTCGCCAGCATCTTTCTAGATGGTTACTCTTTAACTAGGGCTTTATTGGATAACTGTAACTCAATTTGCTGCAGCTGTGCGACCCTGACTGGCTTCTGGAGCAGAGCAGGCTGCAGGAGGAAGAGCCAAGTGAGAGCCCACCTGCCAGGCAGCCAGAGCAGTTAGAAAGGACCGGTCCGAATGTGCAAAATCTGGCAGGTGGCAAAGACGTGCTGTTTATTTTTCCTAATGACAAAATTAGCACATTGATAGTAATCAAACAGAGCTGTGTGCAATGGGGGGTTATTTAATTAACAAATGTCCTTTTGCAGGTATGAGCAGGACACGGGTGCTGTGCTCATCCATCCAAGCTGTTGCTCAGGTCCCTGGAAATCTCGTAAGCAAACTGCCTTCCTCTTCCTTTGTCGGGGGTTGTTCTGGGAAGGAGGTGGTTCATACTTGCCATTTTTAAGCACGTATTCACTTTCTGCAGAAAGTTACATCCTTGCTCACATTCAAGAGCACAGAACACAACTGTTAGAATAGATTACTTTGAAAGGTGTAGCAGGGATTTCTTCCAATGCCCACCCACAAAGTGCAGTCCTGGGAGTGCCCCCTCCTGCTAGTTCTAACTGTGGTACATCTCCGTATCTCACAGCAGCCTGACTGAAACTGGCATTTCCTTATCAACAGTTATCGGTGGGTTTAATATTTAATCTACAGAAATATCCTGCTCAATGACTACCATTATGAAATACACTAGCTTCACAGGCATGATCGTGATTTTTGCCAGCATCCAGCCCTAGGGACCCTACAAGCACCCAAAGGTAACAGGCTCCTTCTGGCTTGGGTACGGACAGTCGGGGCAGGCTTCTGGAGATCTCTGTTTCAACACACACTGATAGACAAAGAATCCATCCGTATGTAGTTCTGATTTATCAAGCAATCCTGTCACAAGACAAAGTCATCTGTATTCCAGTCATCCAACGCTTTCCATTCATTCAGGGCCAAGTCCTGAAAACAGGACTAGGCTTTTGCAGCATTACTTCTGCTGTAATTCACATTACTATCCCTTTCTTTCTGTGAGTTTCCTAAAGAATCAGAGCGGAGAGTCCCTCCACTGAAGTACCTTTTCTAGTGTAGGTAACATCAGCATACATTATACAGGTATCAAAACACCATATGTAATATCAGTAGGGGAAATACAACTGTTCTTTTTTGATTTTATGTTATGCATCAAAGGAGTTGGTGCAGTTGCTCAGAGTTGCATCAGTCTGCCTGGGCCATATTTCTAAGGGGGAAGGTGGTCAGAAATGTGTAACAGAAAGGATTTTTCTGTTGTATACTGTCCTTCAAAAAGAAGGTAAATGAATAAGAACATCAGTAGACACTTTACAGAGAAGTCAGTTCAACCAGTAGTAAATGTTTTCAGTTTACCACTGCTCAGGGGATAACCAAACATAACAATGGACTTCCTTGCACTAGAACCATAAATTTCTAACTCCAACAGCTTACATTGAAAAGACTAGATAGTGTAGGTCTAAGATGGGAAATTCAGATTTATCTTTTCCTTATTAGTGATGTTCTCTAGAGAGAGGTCTTAAACCAGAACTTGCCAAATTTGCCACCAATTTCTCTGACCATCATGGATATTCAAGTGTAAAAAACAGAAGCAGATTTTAAGAGAAGAAATCAAATAGATGCTAGTCATATGTCATCTCGGGAAGAGGGATGTTAATCTCAGGGGCCTCTAGGGATTTTTGAAGAATCTTGTGGGATTGTAGGAAGCCTAGCACAGTGGACATGGTTGTGATGGAAGCACCTTGATCAGCTAAATACGGGCACAAACTTGTGAGTTGGCAGTGCAGAGTCATTAAGTAGCTTCCTGATGCTGGGACAGAGACACAGTCAATGAGATGAGTTAGTAGGAGTGCGACAGAAAGGCAGAGGAGGATGTGAATAGATTAACATTGCAGACCAGAAGCGCATGCTCTTCATTATAAATATTCATTACAGGGATGAAAGAACAGCAGGTGAAAGTCCAGAAAAGAAGGAATTATAGGTATCCAGGTACAAAAGACAAGACTGCACTGAAGAACTGTGGAATGGGATTCTGAAGAAGTCTGGACAGGGGATGAAAAGTTAGGATCAAGCCTGAAGACCTTTCTCAGTAGAGCCAGAGTAACTTGGAATCCAGTGTTTGCGATTAAAAAAAAAAAAAAAAGTGCTGAAGTCCAAAAAGAGTTTGAATTTGGCCAGAAAACAGGGGCAGACGTGAGACTGGAGAGCAGGGGGTCAGGAACAGGAGGCATGGTTGAAGACAAGAAACAGAATGTGAGTTAATTCTCAAAAGGAGTAGAGAAGTGACTTTTAAAAGGGGCTAAAGACAAAGAAGACGGATGTTAAGAATGGATTCAGTAATAGAGAACAAGAGAAGGACATGGAGGCAAAAACTCCTGAAGCTGATATTGTGATTCATGGTGTTGCCTTAATAAGTACTGAAGTAATAAAACTATTCTCTGCTGCCTTTGGAGGTGAAGAAAATGTTGCTGAGGCTGGAGAGGGCTGCTTTTCTTTCACGTGGGGTTTTAAAAAGCACCTGCAATAGGCAATATATCTGTTATCAGCAATCAAGCTTGGGGCAAAGGAATAGGAAAGGAGAAGAAAGGACATGAGAGGTCCAGAATTGCATATTTATCCGATCTTGTTATTCCATCTGTTGTGGAAGATACTCTATAATAAAAGCCTGAAATTACACATGCACACATACACGTGTATAACTTTTAATACAAAGCACTGAAAATAGTAAATGCTCCTAGAGATGGATATCATGGGCTTTGTTTAAGGCATAATCTCTATTGCTTTTGAGTTTATGGAGCAAAAAGAGCTGTTGAAATTGAATGAAAGCTGCATTCAGAGTCTTTAATCAATCTCCAAAGCTGTTTATTGTGAGTATAGTATAAAGCAATAGAGATTAATGTTGGTTTCTATAAATCACAGCAAAAAGCGTCTTCTCTTTGACTGTCAGAGGTGTAAATATCTTTGTTCTTTTTTCTCAGATTTTTCTGCTACTTGCTGACTGCAGAGCTCCTTCAGGGGAAAAGAACACAAACACAGTGTCATATGCCTTTAAAACAATTACATTTTAAAATAACTTGAATATTTATTTACATAACTGGAAAATGCTCCTAGTTTGAGACACCTAATTCTTACTGAGGAGCTTTAAAATTCTCAACCCAGCTACAGAAGAAAACCACCCATTAACTGCAGCTACCGCCGGGTGGAGGAACCAGGCACAGGGGCAGCAGCAAATGGTCCTTCCAGTGCACGTACCACGGGTTCCAGACAGTGAGCCCAATAGACACATCACCATTTCCTTTCCTTGCAAAAAAAGTAGTGATTGGGCATCTCTCACGACTACTTTATTTGTGTTTTGGTAGAAAGGGTAACAATAAAGTATATAAGTGACCAAAAAATATAAAAAGACCCAGGGATATATTCGAAAGGACCTTTATTCATGTGGCTCAAATCCGATTTTATATTCCTCTATGGTTTTATCTGTGAAAAATGGACTTAAAGCAGAGAGAACAGAAAGCCATGGGACAGCTTGTGTTGCAAATCTAAGATGCCAGAGGGGAAATACTAAGCAAAGTGGAAAATTATTGCCATTTAATAGCCTCAACATAACATCCATGCTTTCCTACCGCTCCCAGCAGCCCTGCTCTCTCATCATTAGCTGTTGGGCAAACACCCCTATCGACGCCTCACAAAAAACTGTGAGAGCTGCCCTTTGATTCCTGTCCTGATCCTTACAAGTTGCGATGCAGCTTATGCAGCTCTGCAAACTACCTACCTAGGGAGAAATCCTGCCTTTGTAATTAGGTGGCCAAGCCATCATGTACCATAGCCATGGAGAGATGCTCCCTCCATCAGGAGGAAAGTCACAGTGTCTAAGCTAGGCTGCTCCTCTGAATAACACTCTGAAGGAATCTCTCTCTATATACAGTGATTGTTCAGGGAGCTAATGGAAACTTGCCTCTTGGACCAGGGACTTAAATTGTCTAGGGCAAGTGTTCTGAATGCCCAGCAATGGGCACACAGTTCAGTCTTCAGACGGCCTTAAAAAATATCAATGTGAAAGATAAGTTCACACATCTAAAAAGTAGAGATCAGTGTCAATCAAAATACTGTACTGTAACAGAAGTGAGCCTTCAGAGAAACCCTGTCTCATTTGAGGTGTCCATATAGAAATGTGAACTTTGCAAAAAGCCATGGTAGGTTGAAGCAGCACACAAATACTGACACTGGCCACAATGTTCAGAAAAGCATTGTCCCACTGAAATCCATCTCACGAGATGCTGAACATAAAGTTGCACATAGGCTGAGAGCAAGGAGTGCATTCTCGGATGTTCATCTTGTTTCCTGAGCTCAACAGCAGAATAGTGAAGTAAGATTCAGTCATTGTATTTGGGGGAGGTTCCTACAAACTCCTCACTGATTTACCTGAATAATTTTTGCTGCTATCATTCCTGTTAAATAGTTGGGATCTTTGAAAGGAATTCTCCTTGGGATCTAACACCAAGAGAAATATTATATGGATTAAAAACCGGTTTCAGGACAACTTTATGGCATAATGCTTTACTGGGTCCTACACTAAACTGCAAAGCAACAATAAAATACTAGAATATCCAGACTAGACTCAGAGATTTTTGCTTATTGACTTTTGATAAAAACTTTCAAGGAAAGAATATTTTCATTCCAAAAGCATTTAATAAATGCTAAGCTACTAGCTCCGTTTTAGTTAATTAAACTTAAGGAACATGGAAGTGGATAAAAGTTCATTAAATAGGTACAGGCTGACAGTGAATTGGAATACTAATTGAGCTTTTATGTGCAACAAAAGAGATACAAATGGAAATGCACTGTTATTCTAGTGAAAGCCTCACATAAAAGGCCCCAGTGGAGCAGAGAACGCATGAAGGAAATTGGATTGTAAAATCTCTGAGATAAAGATCAGTTCTATGAAACACGATGCCCCATTGCTTGCTTTTCTATTTTGAGAAGATTCTTTTAATAATGCCAACAAATGATGCAGAGACTGCTGTAGGTGTGTTTGAAAGGTTCCCAGCCAGATTCGGAAATGAGGCAGCAAGATGCAGGGCTTACAAAATAGAAGGGGATGTGATGGGACCTCCATTTATTTAATGGTATGTTTGAGTATCACTGACTTAAACAGCATGAAAAACTTATATTAAGAAAGAGACACATATTCTCATGCTGTTCTTAAACCTTTGAAGTGTAGCAGTTATTTGGTTTGAAAAACCTTACCCTGGTTCAATTTGTAGCATAACCATGAAATGCACGTGACCTATATTCAGTCTTAGAGGGGAAAAAAATGGGACTGGGCTGAAATGAATGTACAAAGAGTTATTTCTGAAGGATGTAGGATACAACCAAACCACGTGTGTAGGACACAGCCGGACAACGCACTGCTCTCTGGTTTCACTCCTGCAGTAACAGTAACACACCATGTGTTGGAGGAGATACCCTGCATCTCCAAACCAGCTTCTGGGATGCTCTTTGGGACTGCAGCTGACTTTTCACCAGCAGTAGCAGTGGTACTAATACACTTTCTTAAAAGGCCAGGAAGAAAGTATAGGTACATTTCCCACACCGTTTGGAAAACAGCTTATCTAGAAGCATTGGCAGTAAGTGAAGAAAATTGTGGAATGGCAAGGGGAAATGCTAATAATGTACACAGAAAAAGGCTGAATTTCAGGGCATTTTATCTACCTGAAGCAAATGTTCATCGTAGGGCAAATAATCACTTTAAAATATACTTTATTTTAAGTATGTGTTGAGCCCGAGCTGTTCATGTATTAACCTCCATCTAGAATTCTCCAAATGCTGTTATGTGGTCGTATCAGATGTAATTTGAACTGCTCCCAGAGTTCACAACAAGATATTGAATCTGGACTTATGTCCTCTGTGTCCACACAGTATAGTCTCTATGCATGTAAATTACCATTAAAAAGTCCATCGATCTATTTTATTCTTTAAGCTATTTTATTAGATAATTTTAACTGTACAGAGACATCTCCAGACAGCCTAATTCCATCTACAGCCCTGTGTCTTCGGTGGTGTCTAGCCAGGAGGAACCATTAGGCACAGAGACTCTGCTGGGATTTCAGATGTTAGGGAAATGTTTATAAATGCAGGGAGTGCCCTGCCCTGCAGTGGATTTCCCTGGGAAGGGCAGGGAGTGCTCATTACTGAAGATTTTAAGTTGCAGGTGGTAGGAACTCTATACCTATAGTTCCTGGCTTTGGGAGAGGGAGGAACTAGATGACCTCTGAGGTGCCTTCCAGCCATATGAGATTGTCGTTATACGGTCACAGTGTTTTCTGCCAAAGTGGCTTCAGGGTACCTCACAATATAGACAACATTAAATTCAGATACAAAAATGAATCCTGTCAAATCCAATTTAAAGTACATGTCAATTTGGTGTTCCTAATATAAAAAGATAACAGACCTAAAAATGCTTTGCCTAATTATTTTGGGGTCTTTATCAATTACCCTTAGACTTTCATGTTATACAGGAACAACCATCAAAAATTCAAATGGTGTTGCTCCAAAGATTCAAAAGTGAAAAATGCTTCTTTTGGGGACCATGTTTCAATGGTGCACCAACATGGCAGAAATGTAGGGAGACTTCCATCCCGTTCTCAGAGATAGGGCAAGAGACAGGAGATGTCATCTGCCATGTGTGGACCTGATCCAGGTTGTGCTTCTCACAGAAACCAAGACTGCACCCAGTCTTCAACCAGTAATATTCACAAATGACGGGCTGAACAGCAATCCAAAAAAAAGGCAGAAATTTTCAGGTCTGACTAATTTGTGTTGTTTATCTATAAATTAATGTGGTTTTCAGATGATCCTCTCCAGTAATTCCAGTTTAGTGCAGTACCTTGATCTTTCCATATAGTCTTGGTAATGGTACTCAGAGGAGTGAAATAAGTTTACCTTCAACAACAATCTATGCAGATAAACAAGAAAGGGGAGCAGGAAAATATATATACCAGTACACTGTTAATTTCCACCGTTTGGTAAAAGCCAACTACTACAGACACGGCTTCATTTGAGCTGTGAAGGTTATTTGATTTCTTCGTGTTCTGCTGATGGTTTACCATCTGTTGTCCTGATAACAATGCTAAAGGGAATATTCGCATTACTCAAATGCCCCCCGTATCACATTTCTCCCCGTGTGTTTCTCCAGCATTATTCTTTCCTCCCACATCCTCACTCATACACTGTCTATCTCCAAGTTACTTCTTCCATCTTCCTTGATAATCCGGATGTCTTTTTAATTGTATTTCTTTGACATCATCAGAAGTCATATAACCTCTGGCTGGGATCCGATCAGCTCCCTGGGAAAAGTATTCCTGTAACCGCCTGTCGAGGAGTTTCTCCCCGCGTGTCTCCGAAGCAGCCAGTCACCGCTGAAGACAGGACACAGGATTAGGTGGACCACTGCCTTGATCCAGCAGGCAATTCCCTCTTGAAGCAATTGAAGTTGGCTTTGGGCAGTGATTACACGAGGCACCGCTAGAGAAAATCCAAGGTGCTGCAGGAAGCCTTGCGTGATACATAATGGTTTTCTTTCTGAATCTGCAATGCCAGAGCACATTCACATTACTCTGCTGCTTGAAAAGCTGCACACGGGGAGCAGAAAAGGTATCACATCCCTGCCCACGACAGACACTACTTCTGCCTGTTGCTGTGCCCACCAATAAGGCTTACAGTCTGCGTGGGGCTTAATGCCAAAATCGTGGCATGCTGCAGCAAAGCACATGGTGTCTGTGCCGCCGTCGCCCCGGGTGACACGCTGCCTTCCCCAGCCGCCTTTTAATGGGAACTTTTCACCACCCTGTTTTCTCTCACAGACACACCTAGGGCTCTGGAGTAGAAGGTGTCTCTCCCTTTCCACGTCCCTCACGTAC
>JAOQGH010000077.1:14212310-14349168 GCA_025769975.1 Gallinago jamesoni | reverse complement strand
GAACCCGAAAGAGGGCGGAGAGACACGAACCGAGCCGGAAATCTCGCGAGAGAGCCGAGAGGTCACGTGCCCGGGGGGCGGGCAGGGCGAGCCGCGGCAAATTTAAAAGCAGCCATAGCGCGAGCTTCCCTTAGACCATGCGGAGAGTGACAGCGGCAGCGGTAAGCGCTGCGGCCTTCAATCTGCCTTGGCCGGAACGGAGAGGGGGCTTTCCGGAGCCGGAGAAGCCGAGGGAGAGCGGAGAGACACGAAACGAGCCGGGAATGTCGCGAGGGAGCCAAGAGGTCACGTGCTTGGGCCGGGCCGGGCGAGCCGCGGCACATTTAAAAGGGGCCATAGCGCGAGCTCAGCCAGACCACGCGGAGAGTGACAGCGGCAGGGGTGGCCGCTTTAACCTCGAGCCAGAAGGGGCCTCCCGGAGACGGCGGAGAGACGCGAAAGGACTCGGGAATCTCGCGAGGGAGCCGAGAGGTGACGTGGCTGGGGGCGGGCCGGGCGAGCCGCGGCACATTTAAAAGCGGCCATAGCTGGGTCAGAGCGCGTGCCGGGCGCGCGAGGGCGGGTATGTTAGTGCCCGGGCGTGCGCGCGCAGAGCCTGAGGGAGCGGCCGCAGGTGGTGTTCCCTCCTGGCGCTGGATAAGAACGTGGCGCCAGCACGTGCCAAAGGCCCCACAAAGAAGAACGTGGAAACTCAAACCGAGTTCCCCATAAAAACATGTGTCTGTGCAGGGCTCCGGCTGCAGGGAATGTTCCTGAAGGAGCCAGAGACACCGCCTGTGTGCGGTGTGATCGGATAAACGGCCTGCTCAGGCCGGGGGGCTGGACTGAAGGAGGAGGTGTTTAGGCTTAGAAGTATCAGTGACAGTGAAATAGACTGGTGGAGCCATACCCTGAGGCACAGGCCTGGGGCAGAGGCTCTACAGGATGGGGATGATCTCCCTTCTGCTTGTCACCAGGCAGGAGAGAGGAACTTAAGGGACAATGAGGAATGGAGGCAGGTCCCTCCTCGGAGGGGCAGGCAAAACCCCTGCCAGCCCCCCTCACCTTCCCAGCTGCACTTACAAAATAGGTACAGTGCTTTGGGAATGGAGGGCCAGGCATGTGAGGATAAAGATAAAGACCTAGACAGTGAGCTGCCCAGAGCCAGCCACCCCCATGCCTTAGGACTTCCCCAATAAAAAAAGGTGTAGGGGCTTCCCGAGCTGCCCCAGGCAGCAAAGCCTGCATTCAGTTCTAAAAGGGTCAGAGAGGCTTGCAGTTAAATATTATTTTTCAGGAATTTTTTCCTCCATCAGAGAAATGCAACTGCTGAAGTGAGCTAAGTTAATCTCCCATCTCATCCTTTTGCCCTTCTTTTGACCGTGTGATGACACTGCCTCTGCTGAGGATTTTGGAAAGAAGTCAAGTAACTAATGAATACACCAGGCTGCTCCTTTAGAGGACTCTGCATCCGAGCTGGGAATTATAGTTATTAATTCCTCTGGCAGTCCATCATTTAATTTACCTGATACTGACCCCTTTTGTGCATCCAGAGGATAATCCAGCCCACAAGAGCCCTGCTAGAGCTGGTGTGCAGGAGATCATTGTCCTATTCCCAATTTATCTAATGTAATCACTTCATTGCCTGCCTATAAGAGCTCTATTCCATCAAGAAGCTTTGGAATAATGTAGAGACATTAGAGATGAGAATTTATCGGTCCGGAAGTTCATAAATTTAATGAAAATCATGATTCTCCAAAGGAACTTAATCTTCATTTGTTCTGTCAGTGGAGGTGTCAAGAATTAGTCTATGATTCATTAACCTGTTAACTGCTGCTACTTTTTCCACATTCAGCTATTCAGGAAAAGATAAGATGCCTTGTGCATATTTACATACTGTGCCTTCTCTTAGTTTCTTCTGTGGTGGAGTCACCAAGCTGATAGTCTCTGGTTGTAAAGGGAGAAAGGAATGGGGTTTCCCTAAGATTTTTCAGGCTGTATCTCATGCGTTTAATTAAATTCATCAGACAGGCACCAGCATAGTCATTTCCAAAATTCTTACTGGCTTCAGTGGGATGTGGCCCAGGACCTCTCATAGGCACAGCACTGCAGCTTGCATAGATGCACTTCTATCCAAGAATGGTAATAATGGAAATACATGTCTGAAGGTTATTTGTTCAGTGTTACTCCTAGATAATAGCTTATATGTCTATGTATGCGTACACATACATACACATTACATATAAGCAATCTTGAGACACCAAGGAATAATTCCTCTATCTCCACATGGTTGCTGTCTGTTGTTTCATTTTCACAGCAGAGTGGCCTAAAGGCTTCTGCCTTGTAAGTAGGGAGATCTGAGCTATAATCTCAGACCCACTGAGTCAGATCATTGACTGGACTCGGGCCCAGTCATATCATCGCTCTCTGCACTGGCTTCCCAGTGGATAAATCGGATTTCTTTTTAAAAGACTTCAAAATTTCATTATGAAAAGTTCTGTTGAACAGCAAGGGGTTGTTCTTATTGTTACTATTTGTTTCTTCTACCCCGTGTGTAGCATGAGAATTTGATTTAGTTTATTGCCAAAAGTTCAGGACCTCCAGCAAGCACTTTTCCTGTTGGTACCTCAGTCTTCTACTTGTCCCTAATTCTGGTATGAACCCTTACAGCTAAGAGGAGAAGGTTTGCAGCTAAGCAGCACTGGCACCAGATAGCACATGGTTAATCTATAGGGAAGTTATAGGGAAATGAAGATACCCCTAATGGAGTCTTCAGTATCCATAATGATATGTTCCCAAGATAACTCTGTGTATTTCTGTTCCATCACACACTTAATTAGAAGACTATATTTCACAAAACAAATGTTTTCCCTTCTGGTTGCCTGTTATTTTTTCCAACCAATAAAACCTTGTGATGAAATCCATATTCTTTTGGACACATTGAGAAAAAATTCATGAGCAAAAGGAAAAAAATAAGCAAATATATGGGAAGTGTGGAGAAGAATTCTAAAATTTCTGATATTTCTTCAAGAAGTGCTGCATTTGACCCTGTAGGGGTTTTTTTTGAAAAGAAAAAGAGAATCCACATAAGCAAAGTGGTTATGTGATGGTTGTTCAGATCTGATCTGGAGCTACTCATTGATTTCAAGAAGCTCTAATGCACACCTTTAATCTCCACTTACCCCTTCTCAACCTACAAAGCTTTTTCCCAGCACTGATGTAAATAATGCAATGCAAAGCTTGTCTTTGACCTCCCTTTGTCCTGCACTTATTTTGCCACCTAATGATATTGTTTCATCTGGTGTCGTGAAAAGCAACAGTGCTTAGACTCCACTATCAGGACAACCTACAGTTTTGGGGAGGAAAGAGAATATCTGGGGGGAATATCACAGCTAGAGACATCTAGGTGTTAATAACTCACCCACAAACCCATTACCAGCTGTGACAGGGCTACTGCTGCAAGCTCCTGCACAAGCAACTCACAAATGCTAGGGCTTGGGCATGACTTCAGGCAGCAGCAAGGGGTTGTTCTGTGTCTTGACAACGTAAAACAGGCCTGTCGTTTGCAAAATGAGCGGAGCTGGAATAGTGTGAAAGAAGGGCAGTCTGTCTCCTCCCTAGGAAAGCACGTCAAGGGAAGCAGCAACCATGCAACAAGAGATGTGACAAATGGTCTCTTTCATTATCTCACTACTATTCTCAATTAAGCATCCTCTCACAGGGCTGATCTTTCTGATTAAAACAGCAAGCAGAAAATAAGAAAACGTAAAGGTGAAAAATGGCTAAAAGTCATTATTTGGAGTAACCAGTCAACAGAGAAGCTCCTTTCTCTGTAGATTTTTATTGAATTAGCAAAGATAGATGCTTCTGGGAGACCTACTCACTGTACTGGGTCACTTAAGAATAACTAGAGTGCATCTAGAATTTAGCTTTTGCTTCAGAAATTGACCCCCAAAATTCTCCTGTTGGGGAAGGAAGCATGGTTGACTGCACTTTCTCTTACTTTCTGTTTTTTTGTCTCTCTCTACATGCTTATATGGCCAATAGCCCTTAGCAATTTCCTCTAAAATTCTGCCTATAGCGAAGTTAAAATGCAGGCAAAAAGCCCTAGGCTCTTTACACTCAAGGTTTTCAGTTTCAGTATTCTTTATCTAAATTGCTATGTCCTAGAAGCAAGGAGTGAAAACAGCCAACAATTTCAGCCACTTCACATGCAGACTAACCACATGCTTCTGCCTGTACTTTTTCTAGAAAATATAATCTCTGCTCAATAAGTGGTTAAATGGGCTGTATAATCCATGTCGACAGTGTGCCCTCAGTACTTCTCAATACCAGGTTCACTAACAAAAATGTCTATGCACTTACTTTTCAGGGCCATGCAGGCCACAAGCAGAAATGGTTGGTTAGGCCATGTTTCCAGTGAGCCCAGCAGCAGGAGACAGTGGAATCAATCATGGAATCACAGAATTGTCAGAATTGGAAGGGACCTCTAGATATCATCTAGTCCAACTCCCCTCCCAAAGCAGGATTGCCCAGAGCACATCACTCAGGACTGCATCCAGGTGGGTCTTGAAGATCTCCAGAGAAGGGAGCTCCACAACCTCCCTGGACAGCTTGTTCCAGCGCTCTGTCACCCTCACCCTAAAGAAGTTTTTCCTCATATTTGAATGGAACTTCCCATGTTCCAGCTTGTGCCCGTTGCCCCTTGTCCTGTCGCTGGGAACCACTGAAAAGAGTCTACCTCCATCCTCCTTCAACCCACCCTTTAGATGCTTGTAAGCGTTAATGAGGTCTCCCCTCAGCCTTCTCTTCTCCAGGCTAAAGACCCCCAGCTCTTTGAGCCTTTCCTCATAAGGGAGATGCTCCAATCCCTTAATCATCTTTGTTGCCCTTCGCTGGACTCTCTCCAGTAGTTCCTTATCTCTCTTGGACTGGGGAGCCCAGAACTGGATACAGCATTCCAGGCCTTATCAGTGCAGAGTAGAGGGGGAGAATGACCTCCCCCAACCTACTGGCCACACTCTTCCCTATGCAGCCCAGGATTCCATTGGCCCTCTTGGCAACCAGGACCAATAGGTGGAATAGTTGGCCAAGTGATTCCTCAATCCATTTTGGACTGAGAGGGTTCAAAGAGCATCCCAAAGACAGGCACATTCTGAGCCTGTTTCATTCAGCCCTGGTTAACGTTGCTGCTAGTGCTTGGGAAGGGATGTTACATCTAAGGATGGTATAGGAATGAATAAACATTCAGCAAAAGACTTATGACAAGGACCATAATCTTGAGAATACAATGCAGGACAGCAATACAGCAGAAGTGTTAGAGATGTCCTGGCTAATTCTGCACCATGCTGTTTAACTGGACACGTGTTAATAGATAAAGTAACATCTTGGATGGTCAAGCAGTCATAGTATTACAGTTTTAGAGGTTTTTTTTTTTCAGCCAAGCAGTATTTGTTTAGCATCATGAGGGCCTGCTTGTGGCAGTTTGCCACACCAATTCTTAGTATTCTTTGGGATGATTGTTTTCTGTAAGAACATATCTTTACAGGGCTCTTCCAGTACAAAGACATTTAATGTTGAGGATTTGCCTAGGGAGTAGAAAATTGTCTTGCTGCAAAAAGAGGTTTGCCTTTACCTGTAGTGTGGAGGAAGGGTTGCAGAGTTACGTGTTGCTTGAAGTTTCTCTTTAGCAATGAGTGAGACTGAGAGCATTAAAAAGATCCAGCCACGGAACTACAGCAGCAGTAATTACTGTGACTGTGGCTTTGTGTAAAAAATATAGTCCAAGGGGCAAAAAGAGAAGGGCTTTTTGACTGCAGCCCCTAACCAAGGCTCAAGTAATGAACTCAGCATGACCTCAAAACTGTAGTTCATTTTACCTGTTTGAGAGTAGTTACCTGGGATTGGGAGTGGAGACGGCAATCTATGTCCAGTCTTTAAAACATTTCTTACACCCAAACACAATAATTTCAGTATTTCCATGAAATAATTGTTATTCCCTGAGAATTTTTTCAAACTCCAGAGAACCCTGGAGAAAATCACAACTGTGATAAAGTTAGTCCAAGTTTTGCCAAAAGCCCATTGCTGGAAGCCTGCATTAGTAGCATTGGAAAAGAATGTCATCAGCATCTCAGTTCACGTGTTAGAGTGTCCTCCAAAAGCTGCCACAGATACTGCACTGAGTCTTGTGGTACTCACCTGCCAAAGGTCATGAGGGCTGAGTAGCAACATAGCATGAATCAAAAGGGAAAAATGAAAATAAAACAGAGTTGATCTTAAACTGGAGATGTGCAATGGAGCAGAGATAACTTATGTTGGGAGAAAATCCAAGACTTAAAAATTGCTCAGCATGCCTAGGCCCACTATTTTCCATATCAGTAACAACTGAGAGACTTGGTGGCAGCTTTGTGGGTTCATCTTTTCTAGCAGACATGCAGCCAAATGATGCTCATCTGTGAGAAACAATTTAGGGATAACGTAATCATCCTGCCATTGTGACTTACTACAGATCCCATTGACCCAAAGGTCGCTGTAATTCCTCAAGTACAGATAACCTGGTGTTATTCAATGGCTGGAAAATCACATTATATATATATAAAAGCCCTTTACTTACTGAAACAGTAAACTATAGTGATCTGATCAGGCATCACTGCCTCAGCATGGGCAGCCCGACTTCATAAAAGCACTTTAAATCACTGCTATTAAGGTTCTGAATAACAGCATATGGGAGTCCTCAGAAAGTCCTATGAGCATTTAAAAGTCAAGAACTGTGTGTACAACATTCTCCTTTCTGCAAGAAAAACTTTTAATTTATAAAAGCAGTCCATTGTTCAATATCCATTGTGTTTTCTTCATTAACTCCAAGGTTTTCCTCATTTCATTTTTCCACCAAAGGGGAAAAATATATTGAGCTGTCAGTGATGTTATCTATGAAGAGAGGCTGCGGATTTCATATATTGAATCTAAGCTTTACAAATAGTCAAGTAATAGGAAAGGCTTTTGTAATAAAACACGGGTAAAAATAAGCTTGCAAAAATCAAAGGGAACAGAAAAGTCTAAATTGTTTGTGTAATCAGGTATTACGCCCCTGAGTTGTTGATCTTTCTCTCCCTTTTGAATTTTTCTCTTGTATTTTCCAGAGTTGGTAAAGCACTTTTTGAAAACAACCAAAAAAAATATTATCTCAGTTGCATCACAGATATTGTTATCTAGTTCTCACCCACATGAGAGAAAGCTCAGGTGTGCACACACTCACATGTGTATACTCTTTGATCCGAGATTTGGTCATGGGAAAGCTGAAGTAGGAACTAGCTAACAACATTAATTCTTTGAGGTCATAGAGAGTGAAAGGAGGTTTGCAGGAAAGACTGGGGCTTGGTCATTCCATTTGATCCCGAGCCATTTGACAGGGGCCAACCTGTAATGTGAAAGAAAGGAGGCATGGTTGCAGACAAGCTAGGAAAGAAAAGGGAATGGAATCATTTCCATAAAAATGGCAATTGACCAAGTTTGAGTGAGTGGGAGAACTCTGACACTAGGGGGAAGACATCTCAAGAGTCTCAAAAGACTTAAAAACTCCTTTATGGAGGCACTGTCAAAAACAATTGAGAAGAGAAAGAGGATTAAGATGACCAGAAGGCCTGAAATGTGGTCAAAAAGACATTTGAGTCTGTGGGAATAGCTATTTCAACACAATAAAAAGGGTAAGATTGAATTTATGAGAATAAACCACTTAGATGGAACTAACTGAGGCAGAAATCAGCCAGCCAAAGGAGCTGGGAGCAGTGTGGTGGTGAGATTGATGAGAGACTTTGTGGAGAATGGCCACTGAGTAAAATAATTCCTATAGTGACATGACAGAGTCATAAAAGGGGTTGAGGAATACATGAGTGGAGATGCTGAACACAGTGGGAATGAGAGGACTAATAGACTACTTCAGTGACTAATGAACAGGTGACTTTGAGCCTGTGGCAGTTCTGATGACTTCAGATGATATCATAAATTACCCATAAGATATTAAATATTAAAAGCACACAGGACAGTCAGGTACACAGTCACAGAAACAGTTGGGCAGCTGCTTTCCAAATTCCCTCCCAACCATCTTCAACTCTTGGAAAAACTGTTGGAGAACACCACAAAAACAGTACAAACTGAGATAATGATACTGTAGGTCTGTCTGCTAAACCATATGAAGAATCAATTAGAAACTACATGAAATTGCATTTACTTATATGCCCCACATATTTGTTTCACCCCCAGCAGCAGTCTTGCTTTCTCTGTAATTCTCTTTCCCTTCTCTTAAATTTAATTCTCTCTGCAACAGTTCAGCTCTAGATGCTACAGATTTTGTTTGTTTGCTTGTTTAGTGAACAATCATCCAAAACCTCTAGAGCGTATCCCGTTCTAATCTAATGTGAAATGTTAAAAGCTGCTCACCAGCAAATTAGCTCTTGCCAAACTATGTGCGGACCAGATCCTACAAGTCAAATAAAATTAAACTGAAGTTTGGTTTCCACTTTGGTAGAGACAGCTTAGAAACCGGCCCTGGGGCACACAGTAAACTGGCTGGCTGGCTTAATAGCGCAATGCATGTACTGTAATTATGCCAGTCATTTCCTCTGAACCACTCGCTGGTGCAAAATGCACACTTTGGAGATGTTTACCTGTTTTTCCAGGGTTGAAGTACACCATGAATTTCTTCTGGCCCAGGCAGGACTGCAAGTTTTATCTTATCCTAATAGAGCACTGCTTTTCAGGAATATACACTTGAAGTGTTTTACAGCTAAACATCATTGCAGTTGATTGAGTTTCAGCACGAATGACAATATCACAGAGCTCTCCTACCTCCCAAGCTTTTTCAAGATTTTTCAGCCCTTTCTAACCCTTGTTTGAAGTATCTGGCTTATTTACACATCAGCAGGTTAGAACAAAACCTTGTAAAGAATTTGAGGGTTTCGACAGTGCCTGATTTGTTTGCTGCTTTGATCACAAATTACTTCTTGTTCCTATATTTTAGCAACACCAATGTCTCAGGTTTCTCTGTCTCACAGCCTTTGTGTATGGGAACGCATCAGGAGAAAGAACAGTTTCAGCACTGAAGGGTAAAATTCCACCCCTGCTGAAGCCAGGGGCAGTTTTGCCATTGACTGTACAGATCAAAGGCAGGTAGAAATGTAATGGGACAGGGTAGAAAAGGGAGTTTCATCACATTGAGAAGCAGCCTACCTGTTTACCAGTATTCATTGCAGACCAGAAACTCTCCACAGCGGGAAGAGAAATGAACCCAGAAGGGATAAAAAGCTAAAGAAAGATGAACAGCAGGACACCGCAGCGTTTTGTTATCAGTGGCAACAATTAGTCCATAAACTCGTGGTTCTTGTTACTACTACACAAGTATGAGCAATCATTAGCCTGACCTGAATCTCACTGAGCTTGGTGGATCTGATGGACTTTGGGGCAAGTCTGTGGTATATGTTACTACCAACGCGTAGCATTGCAACTACCTAGCATGGAACACATGCAGGCTTTGTAGAACAAGGCAGTGCTACTGATCAGCAAACGTGATTTCAAAAGGATGGAGCAAATCCATGTGATATGCCTTGAGCCAGCATGCTATTTATAAAAAAGATTTCTAATAGCTTGAGTTGCTTTAGACTGCATTGTCAAAATATGCTTAAAATGCATCTGTGAGAGTAAGGCAAATCATAAATCATGATGAAATTTTTCAACTGAAAAAAAGATACAACCCAAATTCATAATTGTAAAGAGTTTTGTTTTCCCAGAATTTTTTGATCAATCATTTTGATTTGTAAAATTACAGAGGAGAGGTTCAGAATAGAAACAGCTCCATTTAAGATACACCTGAATGATTTTTTTAAAAAATTGATTTATGAGAAAAAATCAGTTCAGATTAACTGAATTTAATTGTTGTTGTTGCTTTTGGGGGTTATTTTAGTTTGTACAGAGGTCCATGAGTTTGACTGCTTGGATCCTATGAAAAATGTAATTTTAAGAAACAGAATGTGTGCCTAAAACAATGTGCCTTCAGAATATACCTTTAAGACTGCAAGCCTTGTCAGTGATTAATTCAGCCTCTCTGAAGTGGAATGCAAAGCAGAATAGCAAGGAATATAGATAGTAATCAATCAATATTGTAAATCACCACTAAATTTCACAGACAGCATAAATGTAGAGTAACAGAAACACTTTTATATGGAATACATATGAAAGCAGTACTGCTCTGGCACCCTGGGGTTCAATTATATCTATGGCACCTCTATATAGGATTAGCCTCTCCTCTCTGGGAGGGTGGAGAGGAGGGGAGAGGAGAAGGAGAATGTCACCCAGAATTGCAAAACCTTGGATGAAAAATGTAGGTGTGAGCACTCCTTCTGGATCTTTAAAGTGGGTTTAATTCAAATGAAACAACCCAATAAATAATACCTTGCAGCTGACTTTGAAATGTTCGTACCAGTGTTACTGAATTCTACAGCTGCAAACTTTCATTCCCGTCATAAATGACATGCTATAATTATATTTTTTACAAGGTTCCCTATATATGTTGATTTATTTTTTAATTTCTCTTTCATTAATAGCCTTTTTCTTCCTTGGGAAGATAAGGTGATCTGAAAAATGCCCACTGGCTTTTTCAGTGACTCTTTTTTTGGCGTGACAATGCCAATAATAAAAACTAATTTCCTCTTCTGATTTCCTCATCTGTACAAAGCAAAGATTCCTCTCCCTGCGCTTGCAAGCTATTTAGAATACAAAGGCCAACAAATAACTGGTCTAAAACACATAACATATTTTTTCATCTTCTCTTTAAGAGCTCACTTTTTAAGCCATTAACAATCACAAATTGCAAACCGATTCACGGGTGGTTTGGGTTCTCCCCGTCGCAGTATGTCACTGCTATAATTGATTGCCAGTTAACTTGTGTTAGCCAGCCACTTCAGTAAGCCACAAACATTCATCTCCTGGAATAAATGTTTGCAGACTGTCTATACTAGCATTTACAAATGCATTATCTAACCAGAGTTAATTCCAGCCATCCTTTAACAAAATTAAATCTAGTCTAGAGAAGAGCTCTGTTATTACTGCTCCTTGTACATCTGCTTCTTGGATTGTTTAGATGGGTTATTTGTTACTGACAGTATTGCATTACTGACTCACTTTAGGGCTTCCCAGGAGCTGGCCTTCTTTGCCTTTCCTCTTTTCTTTTTTTGGCTGCCATGACTGCTTTTTCCTCTGTGACACCTCTTGAGAACCCTTCCTGACCCTACATCGAGCACAAGTCTCTGTTTTGCCAATAGGGTAGTCTGCTCCTCTTCATGCTGTCTACATGCTGATGTACATCAGCACCGGAGAGATGGCTGTGGAAGTACATGTTATCTTTGTCTTTGTACCCCTAAATGTACCTCCCCAAGGTTAAAGAAGGCTAAAGCAGATGTATGCAGATGCAAGAAATGGTTCTTTCCCCAAACAAACTAGAAAGTTCCCAGCACAGATGGGGAGGTCAGAGAAAAGACACAAGACACATTTTGAGCTACTCATTTTTTGGTTTGGAAGTCAGATAGGAAAATAGGAGAGATAAGGGGAGTAGCAAGGTAAGGGCAGGAAACAATCAGGGAAAAAAAATGAAGAAAAACCAAGTAAAACAAGATGGTGTCCAAGTAGCAGTTCCTGATAGACCCGGGAAGTGGTACTCATGCTTTTGGTGCCATCCTCAGAGGCTGTAGAGAGTCGAAGGATGTGGTTATGTCAGGAATCTCTTATGTGGGCCAAGAAGAGGCTTCCAATCCCAAGCTCATTTTAAGAGTAGCAAAATAGTTGTGGAGATTTGTGCTTTAAAGCCAAGACATGCTTAGCACTGTGCCTCTATTAGAAAGCAGAGGTTATGAAACGCAGCAGAAGAAAACATCTTTAGGAATGAGCAAAGATGATCCAGTGAGTTGGGGTGGGAGATGGTAAGCCAGGCTCGTACCTTGCTTGGATGTGTTTAAAACCCCTTCAAGCACAATTTGGCCTCCCTTCAATAAAATGCC
This sequence comes from Gallinago jamesoni, assembly GCA_025769975.1. Lineage (NCBI taxonomy): Eukaryota > Metazoa > Chordata > Aves > Charadriiformes > Scolopacidae > Gallinago > Gallinago jamesoni. Next base: position 14,337,145 of record JAOQGH010000077.1, on the reverse strand, counting down.
TCAAGATGGGCCCAGGGCTGCTTAGGTAAGGGCATAAATGGTTTGTGATGCTGAGGGTCCTACTGACAAATTGCCAGGAGGCTGAGTCACACTTAATTTGCATATAAATTGCAACCTTTTTTATCAAATATAAATGCACACAATCGTAATAGAGCATTTGCTTATTCTTCCTTCTCCTTTGAGAGATGAATACAAATTGTTTGCCTTTAAGTTTAATATTAAATAGCTGCACCACCTCAACATTACAAAAAGTGGAGGAGGGGGAGAAGAAGTGGGCAGGGGAACCTAATTTAGGACCTTGACAAACCGGGTCTGGCCAAGCAAGGGCTTAGTGGATACCCACATGAACCATTTGATACCTCCAGGCAAACCAAAGGTGAATAAATTCAAGCTGAGAGACCCCCAGGTTAGTTCTACAACTGCCAAAAGTTCAGACCAAATGCAAAACTTAATTGTACCTGATTTTTCATTTAACTCAAATCTGATTATTCCAGTAATTAGGACTCCTGCAGTTCTGGATTGAAAAGTTCAAGCTTTTTTTCCAGAGAATATTCTGGTGGGGGGGATGTTGGTTCTGATAATATCACTAGATTTGTAGTCACAGCTTTAGGGAATGAGTCAACCGCATTGCTTAACACACTAAATTAGATAGTCCAAGATTCCCAAAAAGGCCACTTGCCCTGACGTCCTCCTGTCCTTCCTGAGTTTGCTGACTGGGGTTTGCGCAGTGTTGGGGCATTAATGTCTAACATTTTTTCCACTGTTCAGAACTGATTTCATTCAGAACGTAAACACTGTATCTGCTATTAGCCAGATGGTATAGTCTTGGGTTTTAGTCTTTATGTTTAACAGTGACATGGGTCAAGAATATTGCAATTAGCTTCTAATAATGCATGGCGCTAATAATCCCTTCCTGTAAAGCGCAGAGGGCTGTGAAGAGTCAGAAGGAAAGCCAGCTGATGTGAGGCCAGCAGCAAGAAATCACTGTGAGAAGGCCTGAGGGAAGGATCCTAATGGGGAGCACATGGCAAAGGGAGCTAGAGATAAGGCAGTACAGCTGGGGGTAAGGAGAGGGATGCTGGATTCATGAGCTTAGGATAGACAAAGTTTTCATTTGTGCACAGAAAATCACAGAGTAAGCTGAATGCACGTTGGCAGCAACAAAGTTTCTCTGTGTGTGGTGAAGAAACTTCTCAGACCTCATCTTTGCCTCCCTTGACTGTTGCAGGGCAGCCAGCAGACAAGGCTTCCCTTTTGCAGCTCTGTTTTCTCTTAGCGTTTGGAAGAAGCTCTCTATGTCTTTTTCCTTTAGCTTACAGCTAACATTTTTTTGTCCCCCGTTGTCTATACATGTGGTTTCTCATTCTTCCTAGCCAGTGCTGTGAACGTACCCACAACTGAATTTGGCTCTGAGCTGAGTGTCCTAGTAATCTCTTCCAAATTGCTCTAATATCTTCCCCAGGTTGTGGAAAGCCTATTTGGTTTTTCCACTGGCAACTGAAACTGCAACCAAATTACTACTAGTAAATTATGAAAAGGATAAACCCATGTATCCAGAGCTCTTGGGTGACCATCATCTAATGAAGTGCCTTTCCCAACGCTCTGCCCCCAAAATAATGATTGAAAGGAGAGAAGAAATTCTAGTTCCACAGTCTAAGTATGATCTCCCTCATTGTCACCTGCAACCCTGGCAACATGCAGTGAAATCAAATGTTCACAGGCTTGAGGTGTAGATGATGCCAAAGCAGAGTGCCACGTGCAAATTTCTTTGCCAACTTCTAAATACCTAAGGACATGAATAGCACAGAAACTATCATCTGCCTTCTTTCCCAGGCTACCATACCAGTTGTCACAGCTGGGGATTTGGTAATAGGGACGTGTTTTCTGGATAACATAAAATTGAAAATGTCTCTTGGAGAATATTCTTTAAAGGCTGCTTTGTAGCCTTTAGTTCATTTCTTGCTTATATGCAGCAATTTACATCAAAACTAGTAGTTAAAGATGGGTCTTGCTGTGATTTACATGCTTCTAGCAGTGCAACAGAGCTTTAATATATAAATGAGAATCAAGTCAGGTTTTTCAGACACCTGCCTGAGAATCAGTATTGCAGGAGAGTCTTTCTAGCTGTGGCTTAGTCTTACCAGGGAGAAATAAATGCCAAAGGCAACAGGGGAGAAACATTGCTGCTCTCCTCCCTCCAAAATTGTGGGATTTAACATCCTCTGAACACCACGCACTCTTGTTTGTCACACATACACACATTGGATAGGCTTGGCCACCGGTATCACTGTAACTAGCATGATCAAATGGGGGTACTCTACACCCCAAGGAATGGTGATCGATACACACAACAGTGATCAACAGTCTGACTTTTCATCATTCCAGAGCTGCTCCCTAAAATGTTTAGACGTTTATGTTTTATAATTGCAACTTGTTGCTACGTGAACAGTAAATTAGTGCTAAGGGAAGGAAAGGAAGTGTTATTTACTGCAGAAAGGTCATTCCTTCAAAAGAGGTTTTCTGTCATACATCTGTCCTAGGAAAATTTGTTACAAGCAATTTATACATTGCTAAATTATGTCAACGGTTGCAGAGCTTATTAAAAAAAATTTAAAATCCAGCAGCAAAAACATTAATTATACAAAATGTCTAAATGGAGAATTGAACTGGGAGACTTATCAAGAGAAAAACCGAATCCTTAACCACAAGTAAGTTAAACTATGTGTGTCAAGAAGTTGAATGTACCCAATAGGCAAAACACAATGCTTTGAACTCCAGAAATTCCTGAGTAGGACTCTTTAGTGGGCCTGGATTTGTCTTCTTGCCTGGTCTCTGCGGCAAGGCTGACCTGCTCACCCTACGGTGCTTGCTGACACATGTGAAGGGGAAGGAGAGGATCTTGCGTTGACCCCGACCATCACCAGCTATGGTGACACTGTTGCGTGCTCAGGCAGAGCTGCTGAGGTTAATTATGCATTTTATCTGCAGCTGTAAAGCCTCCAGGCAAGGACAAGCCCAGAGCCCCATCAGCTTCATGGTGTGACAGGAGCCACTCCGAGAAACCTCTTGTAACTTTGTGCTCTCTACCCTGGAGTGACCCCGCTGCCATGCCTTCTCCTCCATACCTTTGGGAACCTCTTGGCTCAAGGTGTCTCTACAGAGAGGTCAAAAGGGTCCTCTGCTGTGGCTGACACCTTCCTTGGGTAGCTTTTCTCCACAGAGGGAACCCTTTCGTGTTTGGGAGCCCAGACAGGCACATGGATGGAGCTGAACCACCCTTTTCAAGGTGATAAAACCTTTGGGTTCCTTCTCTCCCACCCTTTGGTACATCCCTATGAGGTGACACTCACTGAAGTTTTCTATCCCAGGGGCAAGATGTTGACCCCAGTGGAACTGATAGATGCCAGCTGGCTGTGGGCACCACACACATGCACGTACACACATGTCCTTTTCCTTGTTGTTCAAACTAAACAATAGCCCAGGCACTAATCCCATTTCTTAATGACACAATTGTAACCTCACATTGCTTTACCATTTGGGGCTTTGCCACTGTAATGTTTTTATATTTTTCTTAGCTAAGTCAGAAAAAAAATTAAGCTTTTCTTTCTTATTGTCCTTTTGTGAAAAATTTCTTAATCCTAAAAGAATATGAGAACCTCTTTTTCTCCAGTAGTCTATAATGCATAAATATTTAAAGTAAGTAGACTGGAAGATATCCTTCAAACTTCAGTTAAAAAGTTACTCAAATCACAGATTATTTTTTTTAATAGGATAGTTGGCATTAACAATTAATAAACTTTTCTTTTTCTGAATAATATTAGATATGTGAACAATGCCAAATAATGACTGATGTTAAATCGATAACAATTTGGTGTGCTTATGATTCTTGTTTTCTTTCTGATAGCTATACATTTTGACTGCTGTTTTAAAGTTTATGAAATTTGATTCAAGTAAATATTCCGTATGTGATATTATATTTTAGATGGAGCTCTTTGGCAGCCTTGGATTTTGACTATTAAAACACAACACTAGTAAATAATTAAACATGAGAGATTGAATTTAGTAAATGCTCTAGTGAGAAGATGGCACATTTTCCCTCACAGGCATGTAATAATAAATGCTGTTTGACCAGTTAAGCAAGCAGCATGCAGAAATAAAATCTTTACGGTCTAATCCAAAACTTGCTGCAGTCAATAGAAACACAGCCATTAACATCAAAGGATTTTAGATCATCTCTTTACTGAATTAGCATGTGTATTATTAGAAAGGTTAGGGACGAAGGGAAATAGTTGTTATGATATGACAGCAATTCAGCCATCTCCTTTGTTACTCTTGCAGGATGCATTGCCTTTGTGTGCATGGATGTTGTGAGACACAAAGGCTTCTGAAATACTCAGGATATGTAATGTTGGGTTTTTTTCTCTTCTCTCTTCCATGAAAATAGAGGGTACTCTCATGTGACATAACAAGGCCCTGTGTTTGCTTACCCACTGTTTAGAAAAAGCCACAAATGGCAGTTTAAACTCCAGAAATTTAAGATGTACAAAACTTTATTTGGATGGAGGAAAACAGAAAACAATGTTTCTACAGCATGCACACACCATATGAGACAGCAGGCCACAGTCACACCATCTAACTTCAGTGTACAAGTGACAGATGATGATTCCTTCTGTTGCTAATGGAGAGAAACAGAAAGGGAATTTTGGTGTCACACAATGCAGGGCTCCACTGACCACACGGCAAATATGCCTGAAGTTAGGGGGTGTGAATAGCCATTTACATGTAAATCAATCCAGATCTCTGCAAACTTGCTTCAGCACACCACAAAAAGGTTCTCAAAAGTCCTGCACAATATAAAGACACTACCTTTTGAGATTAAACATTTTTTAGCTGTGGTGCAGTTTTTTGAGACACAGTTCTCTCAATTATCTTCTTTGGTTACTCTGCTATCTAATCTAATCTAATCTAACCATAGCTGTGGGTTACTTAGTAGTTCACAGACTCATGCTCCTTTTCAGCCACAGGTATGTGCAGGAATAGTCTTGTTTTTGCTCAGCTTCTATTCCCACCAAAATCGACAGGTTTGCTTTGATTTACGGTAGTAGGAGTCTATTGTCTTTCTCAGCAAGTTGCTCTCCACCTTGTGCTTGACTCAATGTATTAGGCTGTAAAAACTGGGGAAAAAAATAATGAACTGTGTTTCCCCTGGAAAAGAAAATTGAAAGACCTTTTTCAAAAAAGCAGGGGAAAGTTCCCTTAATGCACTTTGACTGCATTAAACATGCTATAAAATACTATACTGGTTGTTATATCACTCCTGCCATTTTTATTGAATAAGCCAAAAAATACCCCAAACAAAAAGCCTCTAAAACTTCTTAAAATCTATTTTTAATATTGCTTGAGTTAACATTTTAAGCAGTTTATGGGGTTTCTATCTGTTTTCCTTCCTTTCTTTTAAATTTATTTTTGTATTACTTTTTTTTTAATGTCGGGAGCAACAGTTTCCATATAAGGAAATGGCCAGGTAGGTTACAGATTTTTCACTCCTCAACTATGGCTCATCAAAGCTGCAAAATGTTACAAATCTGTTCAGTGCCATCTATGAGTAGCGGCAGAGGTTTAAAAAGCTTGATTCATCATTGCAGTAGCTGAAAGATCACGCCTTGGATGTATCATGTACTACAGCAATAAGAGCCATTATGTAAATAAGAAAAGATGATCAGAGAATTTTGGGGTCTTTTAAAAAATGACCTGGCAGGAGCTGGTGACCAGCTGATAGTCTGTGACTGGGAGAGGTCATTGTTGCCGTGAGACCAACACACACGCTCACACCCAGCACAAAATAAAGTGTAAAGTTTCCTTTTTGTTCAAAGCCAGGCTGATTCAGTAGATAGATTTGGGGGGATGATTGCTTGGATTGTCTCTCAATGCTCAATTCTACTTTTAATAGCAGGTATAAAAATTTTATCTGATTTTCTACTTTACTCTTTTGAAATATTAAGCATTGATAAATTATTAAATTAAATATAAAGTGTTACAAATGTACGTACATTTTATAAAGAGGTCTGCACAAGCAGGCTACATACTGGGATTGCTTCTGCCTTATGAACAGGCCAGAAACCAGCTCTCTTTTCTGTTTTTTTCACATGTCTTTTGGCCCAGGTACTTCCAAGGTTGGTACATGTCTGTGTGGTGAGATAAAATACAAAGCCTTCTTGAACTCTTATTTCTGCCTTCTCTCAGCTCATTGCTCTCTTCATCATCTTCTCCCCTCCTCTTTCCCCATTTGTAAAGCCTGTGCAATCCCACATGGACTTCCTATGAAGCTTCACTAAATGGGCTTACTGGAAATGGGTTAATAAAACTGCTGATCTTGCAGCTGGATCAGAGCACAAACATGCCTGTTTGATCTCTTTTGCTTCAGAGGCTCTCATACTCCATAAGATACTGCTCCTTCTTGGACTGGAAATAGAGATTTTAGCAAGATATTTATGCTTAATGCATACTGAAGAAGACAGTACTTCTTCTTTATCCAGAATATTTGAAATGTTTCTTTTGTCTGAAAACCTATTTCAAATGGAAAGCTACAGCACATCCCAATGTTAGTATTTTTTCCATTAAAAATTTACATACTCTTTCAGGACTAGTGCAGTAACCGGGGTCAATTTAGGCTTAAATTCACTAAAGGCTGATGCTGTGCACTTGAGAGCATCTCTGTGCTATACGACATCTGTAGGTGTTTATACTACAGCAAAGTCATCATGAGAAGTAATTCCTTAAATGCATTAGACACTTTGCTGTGATGAATTAGGGTATAAGTTACTTTGAAAGGAATCCTTCATAGGACTAATTTTGCCCATTTGGTCCTCAAATTGACTATGAAAAAAATCAAAAAGTCCAAAACAGCCAGTCTAACTGGAAAATTTCAACTTTCTTTAGACGTTACAGTTTTCCAGTAAGTGACAAAAATGAAGGAAGAGGGAAGATAAAGAGTGTTAAATTGTCCATTTTTCTCAAAAGATTCATAGTAAGGGACACAAAGAAGGCTATTATCCCATCCTACAGTAGTTTCAGTATATTTTTGTTTTAAACCAGGCTATATTCAACCAACCTGTTAAGAGACCTCAGTGATGAAGACTATAAAACCTGCCCTACTTGTTTCTGCCATAATAAATTTCTGTCCTTTGAAGTCTAACTGAAATACATCCCTGATGGCTGTGTCAGCCCAATACTTCTCACTTCATGCACACATAGAGAAAAGATTGAAATTAGGATTTCCAGTGACTCGTCCTGTGCTTTCATTTTCACTCTCTTTTCCTTCTGACTGCCCAAGCCAGGTTATGTTCCCCATAGCTCTTATCTTTTAAAACTCTGGTCATTGTCTGTCCACTCTGCTGGGATCCGTTTAACTGGTCCACTTCTTTGTGTAGGGAGGTGACACCATGTGGCTCCAATCATCAGCTGCCTCCCACAGTGTGTCCAGTCACCCTGGAAAATGAAATTGAACTTCGGAGTCTGGCCATGAAAGAAGAGGAGGAACATGATGGGTCTGAATCGCAACTCCTGAGTGCTATCCTGGTAAGGCAAAATGTTGACATATGATTTGGGAAGCATTGTTCCACCATTCCCTGAAATACTAAGAAACCTACCATAAAGAGGAAGGAAAATCCCATTTTCTAGTCATCACAACTATAAAAAATCAGGAAAAAACAGAAAGAGTGAGTATTGTGCCAGCTCTTAGAAAGAGCTGCGTGCAACTGGGAGCAAAAGTTGCAGCTCACTAAGATACTGTTTGTATTATGGACTTCAAAGACTGTGCAAGTCACTCAAGGAAGAGTCTAAATGCCACAGTGGGTATTATTTGGCCTTACATAACTCCAGTAACTTTAGCACTATAAAGAAAAATGTCAAATCTAGCCCTAAGTATTTGAAACATGGTGAATTACTTTGAATATTAGCTGTATTAAGTTACCGTGAAAATATAAGCCTTAACAAAAGTAATTAGCGCTGATACCTTGGTTTACATTGGGAATGCACTTTGTGGATAAGAGCCTAGCAGAGGTATTAAAGTTGTGCACGTCGTGCTTTATCAGACTAGTGGATAGCAGCCCTTCAGGTTAAAGGGTGCAGTATAATGGAAGAAAATCCAGGTGCAATTTGCTGCTGTGGTTTTGTTCTAATATCAAATCCTTGCAGGGTTAGCTGCTTCCTCTCCCTGCTAGGTTACCTATGTGTTTGAGGTTTCAAGTTGCCATAAGATCATTTCACAGAATCGTAGAATCGTCCAGGCCAGAAGGGCCCTCCAAAGGCCATCTAGTCCGACCCCCCCGCAGTCACAGGGACACCCCCAACTAGACCAGGTTGCCCAGGGCCTCGTCAAACCTCACCTTGAATGTCTCCAGGGATGGGGCCTCAACCACCTCCCTGGGCAACCTGTTCCAGTGCTCCACCACCCTCATTGGAAAGAACTTGTTCCTAATCTGCAGTCTAAATCTGCTCCCCTCCAGCTTAAACCCATTGCCCCTCGTCCTGTCCCTGCAGGCCTTTGTAAACAGGCTCTCCCCAGCCTTCCTGTAGCCCCCCTCAGGTACTGGAAGGCCGCTATTAGGTCTCCCCGGAGCCTCCTCTTCTCCAGGCTGAACAACCCCAGCTCCCTCAGCCTGTCCTCGTAGCAGAGGTGCTCCAACACCCTGATCATCCTCCTGGCCCTCTTCTGGACCCACTCCATCAGGTCCATGTCTTTCCTATACTGAGGGTTCCAGACCTGTACACATTATTCCAGGTGAGGTCTCACCAGAGCAGAGTAAAGCAGAAGAGTCACCTCTGTGGACCTGCTAGCAATGCATCTTTTGATGCAGCCCAGGATGCCAATCTTCTGGGCTGCAAGTGTACACTGTCTGCTCATGTCCAGCTTCAAATCCATCAGCACCCCCAAGTCCCTTTCCTCAGGGATGCTTTCTAATCCCTCATCCCCTAGTCTGTACTGATGGCAAGGATTGTTCCTGCCCAGGTGCAGAACCCTGCACTTGCTCTTGTTGAACCTTAAAGATCTGCCAACTTTGTTCCGCTCCCTTGTCCCTGAGGGCCATTTCCCACGGGGTCCTATTTACTAACTCCTACTAACTAAAATAATTTGCAGTACCTACACATTTGTTTGCTTGGTTTCAAGAATTATGGGGAATGTCAAGTATGAAAAAAGCGGAAAGACAGATCAAGAAAATGGCAGCTGGAATCTGGGTTTTCTTTTCCCATTCTTAAAATGGTATCTCTTACTTTGAGCCCACAGACAGAAGGACATGCTTGCACTTCTACCAATCTTTTCCATAGATTATTTTTTTTTCTACCTTTCCCTACTAAGAAAAGTAAGAGGCAGAGGTGCTGCCCTTCCCCACAGCTTGCCATAGATCATCCCCTTTAGCGTGGCAGGACGTCTATTTTGAAATCTTTGTTATAATGACAAAAATGCTCCTATGTAACTGTGATTGCTGAGCTAATTAAGCTGAGATACAACTGAGCTGTGAACAGGCTGATGAGTATCCAAAACCAAATCTGCATTATGGGAGTACAACCTTTGGAAATTTGACTTACCCTTTCTGCTGTACAACATTGCAAAATTACTTCTTGAGTCAATACTCATCTTTACTGCTTCAGCTCAGCTGAACTCCCTAAAAGAAAAACAAAAATCCAAAGTTGCTCAGAGCTCAAGACTTTCCCTGAGGAGGATATCACATAATAACAGCATCAGCCAAAATAATCTAAGACCTTTTACCATCAAAAAAAATTATTTAATTGATCAGCCATATAATATATCACATTTTCTGAAGCATGGAAAATTAAGTGAAAGCTAGTTATATTTAATGTTCTGGCAACTTAAAAATAAACCTTTCATGACTGCTCTATATATACACCATATATATATTCATGTTTTGCTTCTCTGGAAGCAAGATAATTTTATTAACTGTTTACACAAAGGAAGGAATTTTCTTATTGCTGCATAAGTATCCTGGGAAGCTTCTTCCCAGAAGTCAATAATGTCACTGTATTGGGGAAAGAATGGACATTCATTAAGCAGGAAAATCTCTACCCTTCAGAAAATCCTCTGAGAAGGATTTTATAAAACATGGAAGTCTTGAAAGGGATATAAACCCACATGCCTCAGGCTTTACTAACTAGCGGAGGTTAAAGCAACTTTTGTGGGCAACCTTGTCCATAATTAACTACTGTGGGTTTTCCTGCACTATGCTTGCAGGTTGTATCAGCCATTGGTAGAGACAGAATTTATGATAATCTGGCATTAAAGTCTGCTCTGACAATACTAATTTTGCAGTAGAAATTGGCACCCATTATAAAAGAAGAGGTGTGTTTTAATTGGGATGTCAAAATTAATTCTTACAATAATCCTAATGGTTTGATAACTGTCTTAATGCTGTGTGCTAAGTTTTCTTGCTGAAATGCAATACCTGGGGTAATCCAGCTGACTTCTGTAACAGGACAGAAGGTAGACCCAGATTTGTCTCAGTATTAGCATTCAAAATTCACCAGTTCTCATACGAATAAGTGTGGGAAGGGGACCACAGTGGGGTGCACATCGAGTAGGAGGTAATGTGTGGGGTTTTTTCACTGCATTACATCCCTGGTGTGACATCCCTGGATATGTTCTTTTCCATCACTGTGACATGCTATGTTAAAGCAATGCATTGTAAGTGAAGCAAGTACATTACCATAAGGAAATCTTTCATAAAATCGTGTCAATGGGAAGTAACACATTCCATTCAGACCAATCTCCCTGATGGAAAAGGGTGCTTGGAATTAGCAGAGATTGTCTAGCTCCATGGATAATTTATCAGTGCCACCAGCTGATCTCTAGAAAAGGCTTAAAAATAACAAAAGACAACTAATCCATTTTCAGAAAAAAAAGATTGAAAATGTGTTTCAAAAGCTCATTGGTGCTTCTCGTATTAAAAAGCTCACCCTGGTGCATTCCATCTATAGCTTTAGACTATTCTTCACATCGTTTGCATGAAGAAGCTTACAGCTCTCCCCAGACAGAGTGCGGATTACAAATGTTCGTAAGTCAATAGCCTTCACATTTTAAAGTATTTGCTTATTAAAAGCTACTTTGGAAAGTTCAGAATCAAAACCTTGCTATCCCTGTTTGACAAGAAAACCTTGGCAGTTTCTTAATGCTCAGTACAAAAATGACGCTTTACATTTCTTCAACAGTTTCCCTCCAAGGATCTCCAGGTGCTTTGGATAATCAACACAGCTTTAAGATGTATCCCTGGCAACATTCCTCTGCAATACAGAACTCTTTACACCACCTTCTTGCAAGAAGAGGTCACAAAACTGGCATCCAAAGGCAATCAATTCAGTGGTTAGATTCCTACTCATGTGAAAGGGTGTTTCAATAGGTTATTGACAGATTTGGTAAGATTATTTTATACTATTAGGGCTGAAGGACCTTCCATGGGCACATTGACCTTCACAACAGCAAAGGATTGTGTCCAGTGAATCTCTAAACTTGTAATTCCATGAATACGGCCCTAAGACTTGGCCTTTCTGCATCCATTGGCATGCAGATGTTCTGGCTTTGCTCAGATCTCAAAGGAGGAAAAGGGAATGTGCTCACACTGTCTGTGCATCCTATAGCATGTCCTTCCCCTCTGCAACTCTGAATCTATGAAAGATTTTAAGCAATTTTGACTTAGCAAAAGAGACCTCACAGATGGTCCAATGAATTTTATCGGAAAAAAAAAATTAAAATGGGTCTCAGGACTGCAGTATTACTGTGGTAGAGCTCTGGGAATATAAAACACAAATCCACAACAGACTCTCTTTATTAGCCAGGATGCTCATGAACCAGGGTATTATACTGGGACAGCCAAAGCAATCTAAATTCCAACACAGACAGGAAGAAATATGTAGGACTAATAGTAAAATAACATTGAAGCGTTTGTGCTTTTCTCTTAATTCTCACTAGAGGCTGTAGCACAATGATTATTCTATAAATAAATAAATAAATCGAAAGAAGTGTTTAACAAATATAGTAAAAGTCCTAGGTGCACATCTTTTTCTGCAGAGCCAGAGGCAACGCTTAGTTTTACTGATTTGAAGAGTTGTTTTTTTTAAAAAAATAAAAAAAGCTAGAGTTATAAACAGAAGTTCATCCTCTTGTTTAACAGGGACTGACAGGCTGGTTTGGAAAAAAAAAAAAAAACACAAAACAAAAAAGCAAGCCAAGATTTAACAAAACTCTTGGGCCTGATCCAAACAGCAAATATCAGATAAAAAGAATGAGACAATCTATTGGGGCTTGGGGAAGTTGTATCTGTTTTATAGGTGATGTCTTTTCCTTTTTTGACTCTGGCCTAACTGAAACATGCTGGTTTTGTGGGATTACTAAACTGATTAATAACAGGAAGAGAAAATAATGAGATTCTGGTAAGCAACCTCTGTGGGTGAGATTTCTAGTTGTCTTTGTGTTGTGGTTTAACCCCAGCTGGCAGTTAGGACCACACAGTCGCTTGCTTGCTTCCCCCAGAATGGGATGGGGAAAGAGAATCAGAATAAAAGTGAGAAAACTCGTGGGATGGGATAAAGACAGTTTAATAAATAAATCATTCAGCCATCCCCAGGAAAGCAGGGCAGCAGTTACTTGGGAAGACAAAGGCCATCACTCTAAATGTCGTCCTCTTCCTCCTTATGCTGAGCATGATGTCACATGATATGGACATGTGGACTTGACCACATCTCTGTGGTCAGTTGGGGTCAGCTGTTCCAGCTGTGTCCCCTCTCAGCTTCTTGTGCAGCCCCAGCCTGCTCGCTGGTGGGGTGGGGTGAGGAGCAGAAATTGCCCTGACTGGTGCTATCAACACTATTTCTCATCCCGAATTCAAAACATAGCACTATGCGAGCTGCTAGTAGTCTATCCCAACTGAAACTATGACACTTTGCATCATATAGATGGGTTAAAAGAATGTATAACTTTAGTTTTAACAATCCTTCTTGTTTCCCAAAGGACTTATCGGTGGATTGATTTTTCTGCAGATTCCTTCCTAAATATTAAGATCTAGGAAAAAATGAAACAGAAGTGCCAAATTATCATTTCCTTGCATCTCTTGAAGAGCTAAACTTCATTTCAAGATCTTCTACTGACCACTCTTTGGTCTACTAAGACTATTTTTACCAGTTCAGTGTTTCACTTACAGCGCATATGATTTTCTACTGCAAGAGTTAGAGTAGAGTTAGATCAATACCATTTTATAAATTGTATAAGTGTAAAAGTTCTTCGTAGCTGGGTAGTATATCACACTTTCTGGACAGACATAAGATCTATTACTACAGGTACCCCAATACAAATATAGGTGACTCTACTCTTACGGTGCTGTGCCATTTTTATTATACTAGAATTTTGAAAGCAACTTCATTTTTGTGCTATAAAAAGCCCTTCTAATGTTATTTAATACTTGTGCCTCAGTTCTCTCTCTCTTTTCTCCTGCTTAGAGTGAAGACGAGTCTAATTTTCTTCCACCCACTGCATGTCATACTTGTCTAAATATATAATTTCTTTAGGTCAGAGTGTTTTATGTAAAGTGAGCATGTGTGTATATTCATGTACTCTGTCCTGAGCATCCTGGGTACAGTGATAACAGCTCAGGAAAGTCTGGTGAAGGGATGTACTGGCCTCTGCTCCAATTAACATCTTTAAAGCAATTTGGAAGTAAACTGAAAGATGCACCCTGGATTAATCATCACAGGTCCAATGTAAAATTTACTGAGTGAAACACGAATGTCTGAGAAACATTCAAACAAACTGTCAATAATGGTAATGAAATAGATGGAGTGTATGATTTGGATCTTATTTAATTAGGGCTGCTTAGCAATATTATAATAGCAGAATTAGTATTAGGAAAAACCTTAACCATCATCTAGCTATATCTAGATAGATAGAGGAGCAAACATATGCATAGGGGTACGGACATGGATACAGATATGGATATAGAACAGATATAGATGTAGATAGATATAGATAGATTAGAGAGAGGGGGAGAGAGAGAGAAAGAAGTGGGGGGAAAAAATCCAAATACTGAAAGCCCAAATGTTGGGATAGAAATCTGAGTGTCAGAGTCCCCATCTGTGGTACAGGGAGGAACTGCAGTGAAGCCCAGTAGGGCAGCCTCCAGATGTTAATTGAGCCAATTCAAACTGCCTCAAGAAATGTCAGCTAAAATGCGTCAGTTGCTCTTCTATCTGAGCTTCCTAACACTGGCATAAGTGACTTTATAGACTCACATAGCTGATGATACCAAAGAGGGAGTGAGACTCTTCACTGGCTCAGTGAATGAGTTTGTCTACTTTGGAGGATTGTTAATTATTATCCTCTTAACTGAGTCACCCTTATGTGCAGCTTATCAGCCCAGGTAAGTAACAGGCTGTTAAGAGAAGAAACTGTCTTTACTTCTCACTTTGACCTTTATTTGGCAATTTCTCCTTTAAAAATATAGACCTACTGTTTACAGTATTTATCCTATTTAATAGTTGATTGCACACCACCTAATCTCTTGGTCTTGGCCTAATCCATCCATGCCATGGATTTTTTTTTACTGCTGCCAATACTGGACTGTCTTTATTTATCACAGCCATCCTCACTACATATTCTGAGGAACCCACAGCAATCAAGTAACCATCCTGATTCACAATCAAGTAATCATCCCGATATCCCAGGATAACAAGAAATGCCTTGTTCTCACCGTGTACTTTTTAGCTATTTTCATTGTTTTTAACGATAAGACTTAGCTTTCTCACAGGGAAGCAGCATGAGCTGTTTGCTGCATTAGGATGGGCTTTCAGTGATGACAGGCAACTTCCTCCTACCCAGAACATTTCTCTCAGGACTTTTCTCGTCCTTCCAGGCTCTGCTCCCCACAGGGGAGGGGAGCAGGTTGGCCATTGCCCCCTGCCTGCTGCCCTGATGGGCCTGAAGGAACCATCCTTTCAGAGGAAGGATGCGTGGCCTCAGGAGAAAGGGTCTGTGATGTTCTCAGTGGTCCTCGGCAAGTTCCCAGCCGATCCTCAGATCACTTTGGTACTTTCAAATTTCTCCTGAATTTTTCCCTGAAACACAGAAAGGCACCAAAGAACGTCCTGGTGAATCACCAGAGTCTTTGTCTCAATAAACTCACCCTAGTCCTGCCATCCAAACCCCAGTTCAGTGTTGAGGGGCTGGGAAGGGAAGGTGGGGTGGGAGGAGGGCAGAAGGGGGAAATCCTGCGGTGGAGTTTTTTTATGTTCAGCAGGAATTCTTCTGTCCCTGCCAGGGACAGCAAATCTGACATTTAGGCCTGATCCAGGACCTCTTCTACAAAGTCTTACATTATGACTAAAAGCAAATAAATGTATAAACTCTACAAGAAAAATTATATCCATCAAAACATTCATAAAGCTGCATATATTCACACACAAATCTGAGAACGTATAAAATTACAGCCTAAACCATTTTCCAAAGAAGTTCTCTTTAATTGGCACAAGGTGTTGAATTATGCAGAACAGATCTCAACAGAGATTTTTTTTAATATAAAGTTAATTACTTTATCTTGGTTTGCATGAGGAAGCACAATACTTTTTGCACTGACTCTTTGTATCAGAGACAGCTACTACCCATGTTACTCTGTTCATGTAATAAAAATCAAATTGCATCAATTCCTTAACAAAGCACAGCAGAGGCTTCCCTTAATAGAATCCTTATTAGAGAATCAGATACAGCTATCTCCAAAGAAAGAGTTTGTAAAAGGTACTGGGATTTCTCTGTAGTTTATTAGATTAAGCAACACTGGAATTAGCTGCTGGGAGATGTCAGCTTGGAATAAGAACTGCTGGGTGGAAGCAGAGGCAATTAGAGTACTCTCTGCTGTTGACATGATCCAATGGATAATTTTGATTTTAGGAGCTAAGCTGGGGAGGTGAGAAGGACAGAAGCACTGCCAGTCAACCTTTTGACTCTTCCATTGCTATTTGCAGAGTTCCTCCCTTACACCCCAGTTTCACTTCCAGTCCAGGCAAACCAAAACCCATTCCCCTTCGCAGCCGTTCCCAAAGCCACAGCATGAGAAACACAGAGGAAACCAGAAACATGGGAGATTCTGCTATGATGGGATTCTGCTTAACTTCCTGTTCCCCAAAAACCACAAATATCTCAACAGGCCCAATCCAGGCTTGAGAGTTTGTAGGGAAGCAAGTGAATTTTGCGTGCCTTTGTTTTTGTTGAGAACAGTTTGCAGAGGCTTATTCCTTGCCTGAAATGGTATTCAGTTTGTGCCCTGAAGCATGAGGATTGATAGCCCTTGTCATTTGTTCCCAGCTAGTGTAACTGCCGTTATCTTAGCAAAGCACACCCCACTGCCATCGGACTCCTCTGGAGAACAATTAGCAAAGCTCGACAGCTGAAATAATGACAGGAGGGCAGTGGCAGCGTGGCTGCAGTCAGGCTGCAGGAGAAACGGACCCTGCGTACATCTCAGAGCAGCTCTCCACATCTCCCCAAGTCATGTCTGGTGACTCCGGTGGTGGCAGGAGCTTGGCAGGGTGTCTAGAGGCGGCTGTCAGGGCTGGGCAACCGGCGGCCACTGCAAACCCTTTCTGGTGACTTGACCATTTCAGGAGTACAGGTTTCGGAAATCCCAGTTTGTGATATTTCAAATTACTGGTGCCAGACCCCTCAACCACCACTGCTAATGGTATTCTTGGCCACTGCCTTTAATTTATCGGTCCACGGTGGCCATGCAGAGTTCACTGTGTACTCCAAGCTCGTGACCAAACTGATGCTGACTGCAAAATGCCACCCAGGTTATCCTCCCCCCTGCAGCATCCTCTCAATCCAGCCCTCCAGAGCTGCTGGACTGGAGAAAGTGAAATCACTTCTAAAACGTATTCTGCCTCCTTGGAGCTACATTTTCCCTCCTGGCATGCTGATACGTAAAAGGTTTTTACAGACCAGGATTTCAAAAGGAAACCAGTTCTACCCCTTCCTCTCTGGCTGCGGTGCTTTAGAACTGTGTGGGCAGCACCTGAAATACAGAGGAGGTTAAAGATCCAATGAGGCAGCTGTTTGAGGGCCCCAAGTTTGGAGAGGGAAGGCACAGCCAAAGGAAAGGAGCAGGAGCGAAGGCATCACTTGCCTAAGCTGGGTGTTTTGAAAGGAGCATTGCCCCAACTTGCTGTGGAGCTGGATTGAAGCACACCAAGGAGAAATGGCAGAAAGGTACTCATTCCCATCTGCTCCTTCTTCCTTGCTTTCATTCTGCAGGCAGGCAAAAGGACTGTTCCTCTTCTTGGGGGTCTACCAAAACCAAGACAGGAGCAGCCACCAGTACCTGGGTCTGACAGCATCAGCAAGATGTGCCAAGGCTGATGCTGAACTCATAACTGCATCAACTGCCAGACTCCAAAAAAAAAAAGCAGGCAGGATGCGGCTCAGCAGCACTTTCTGGATTTGTTCCCTCCAACAGGAGGTGTCTAACTGGAGCTGTCACCCTCACGCCCTGCTACCATCCACAGGCACAGATGGGACCTTCCACATAGCGGTGGTGTCTTGTGTGGGTTGAGTCACACTCTGAAGGATCCTAACTTCTGAGACTGTTCGGGATGCAACTGTCTCTGAGTGTAGCAGAACTCTCCGGCGACTCTGCCGCTGTCTTAGACTCTGAGCAAAAAATTCCATAGCAGTGGGTACAAAGAAACAGGTCTAACCACCCATCTTAACCACAAATTATTTGCTTAAAATTAAATATTTACCCTGATGATCTGCACATGCTGCTTTTTAAGTAAAAAAAAAACTATCTGGAATAATTTTAACAAGCATTAGCTGTTAAATAGGAGTATAATGCGAAGCACGCACTAAAATGGCCCACAAGACAGCAGCAACATGACTTTTGGACTGCTCCAGCATCGAGCCCTGTGCAGTTTGCATTGCTGGGACAGGGCATCTGAGTGTTGGTTTCTCACCTACCTCAGGCGAGCGTCAGGAAAGAGTGCAAAGTGCTGGCCTCCAGCTTCAGAGGCATTTGAAGGCAGGAGGCAAGTTTAAGTGGAGTTTGGCATCCCGTGGGGTGAACTTTTCCTGCCAGCCAAAGCAACGCTATTGAGCACTGTCACTCTCTGCCGTGCACATCTTTGCCTGACCTTATCCTGGATGCGTCCCCTTTGACTGACTTCTTTAAAGAGCCTAATAGATTTTCTTTACCTTGAGGCAGAGCAAACCTCTGCTGGATTGAACTAATGTAGAAGTATTAGAAAAGATTGGTGCTGGGAATTTTTTTCCCTCACCCCCTCGCTGCGCGCTAGGAAGAAACCGTATGACCTAAATCTGCCAAGCACCTTCCGAGGGAAGGAAGAAACACGGGGAAAAGCATTAGAAGCCGCCCGGCTCCCTTTGATTATGATGAGAACGCCAACGTCGCTAAATGAATAGAAAATAAACGGAATAAGTATTAAATGATTATGGTTTCCCTCACATATTTCTTTTCATCTATTCACCAGCAGATAGTTTTACAACATAAATAAATCTTTTCAGATGTAAGCGGGTCTCCGGCACAGGGCGGCGGGGCTGCGGGGCTGGTGGATGCGGGGGAAACCGCGATCTGCAGCGCCCCCCGCAGCATCCTCGCCGAACGACAGCCTGGGAGGAGCGGCTACAGCCGCGGGGGGGACACACACGAATCCAGCTCTCCTTGTGAATTTAAAAGGGACTTAAAACAGTGAAATGCGCTTATATGCAGGGTTTAATACTAGCAGTTTCTTACCGCTCCTTGTTCTCATCCCTGTGCAGAAGGAGAACTTGGTTTGAAACCTGAAAGCTTCGTCGGGTGGGAAATGCAATTTCTGTGGGAGACCACGTTCCCCCCGTGGAGCCTTTCTGTTCCCAGCAGCTGCGGTGTGAGTGGTCTGCAGAAGGGGCTAAAACTCTGCAGGGAAAGGGAAGTTTTGCAAACCCCTAATATTTGGGAAGAAAAAATATTTAGAGCTTTTGAGAAACCTGAAACTCTTCCCAAGGTTGGGTGTAGGGTGACCACCACATTGCTGTCCACAGGCCTGTCCTCTCCCTTCACCAGAGACAGCGTTACAGCCTCCAACCCTGGCTGGTTCTTTAGGGTGGACCAAAAAAATATAGTTACACTCTTAAGCTCTGGAATTTCCCAATTTAATCCTTGGCTTGTTGACCAAATGGCTTTTCCGTTTCATCTATCCACCTGGTGGATCCAGCATCCACCTGCCGAGCTACTGACATCTGGGAAGAACGTAACACAAGAACCGTATCCCTTCAAAGTCCGTTCACGTCAGTGAAACAATAGCAGAGCTCCGACAGTCGGCCACGCAGCGCCCGGTGCCCCGTGCAGGGGAACGGCAGCGGGCACCCTTCCCTGGCACCGGGCTCTGCGACCCTGCGGAGAGCCAGGCAGAGCCGCACCGCCTCCCACCAGCCGGGCTCTGTCTCGCCCTGATGTCCAGCGAAGATGCTCCCCGATGAGATTTGTCCCCTGTTAGGAGCCACCAGCATGACCGGGCTGCGGAGCCCCCTTTATTTGGCTGAAGCACAAACATGAACTTCGACATATTTCTCTCAGAATCAGATAATCTGAGCTTGTGGTTTGTGTTTGTTTTTTTTTTAAGCACAAGGGAAAAGAAAATCCACAAATTGTTCTTTTCTTTGCCAGACTGCTTCCCAGGCAGGTTTTGGGCAGAGCTCATTTGGCTCATCCCCGCAGGCCTCCCTGGTGACAATTGCGCAGCCAGACCCCTCTCACGTGGGGGGTTTCACGCACCCAGACATGGGTATGGGGAGAGGGCTGTTTATATCGTATTTATATCCTTCTTTGTGTCCCTGTGCTGCTGTGAGCCACGTGCCCCCCTCCTGCTGCCCCGCAGCCTCCAGCCCTTCCCTCCCACCCCTTCTGTTAAATGCCTGATGTGACTTTTCTCCTCTGCCCTGTCCTCTTGTCGAGTCACCCTCCTGCGGAGCAGCTGCTGCTGGAGCAGATGTAAAATGGTTCGCTAACAGTCGCTAATATTAGCTCTGACACCAGCACAGCGAGCAAATAAATTCTTTTCTGGGGGAGAAGCACAAATTACTTAATGCAGCAGATCAGAGCAGCATCCGTGACGATGCTGGAGGAGAGTGAGTTTAGCATCTCCTGAATATAACACTGAGGCAAAGCAGAGTAACTCTTCCCACCGGCAGAGCACTGCCCCGGCTCGCCCGGCACAGCCTGCGGTGATTTCTCCCCAGCCTCGCAGGACGCTGCCCATTAATCTAGAACCTGCTCGTTAGTCCATAGAAAGCTGCCGCCAGGGGCCGTGGCCGGGAGCAGAGGTGCTCCACAAGCCGGGCTTTTCCATGGCCAGTTACAGCAGGCGCTAGGACCAGCGGAGAGGTGGCACGTTGGGATGGGGCAGGTGTTTGTCAGTGGTTAGGGAGGCTCGGGTCACAGAAGGTGAAGCGGGATGGCAGGGAGCACCCAAGCGTGGCCCATCCCCACCGTTTATGCCCTCGGTATAAGGTGTGCAGCAGGTCACAGAGGGCACCTCGCAGGGGATCGTGAAGCTGCACAGAGTGTCAGGAGCTGAGATGGAAAAGTCTCAGCCTCCTCCTGGGGCAAGGAAGAAGAGCTGCTCAGGGTTACGTGCCTTCCTTAGCAGCCAGTTCCCCCCTGTGCTCTGTACCATGAGGCCTTCAGCTCCAAAATCTGCTTTCCCAACAGCTCTGGCTCCAGCCCAGAACAAAGAGGGATGCAGGGCCAGGGATGTTGCGCAGAGTTTGGGGAGCCTGAAACCCTTCTGCCTGCAAGAGCGTCCTGTCCTCTGCTGCTCCAGCACACCTCCTCCACAGAGAAACAGATTTACTCTGCCCTGAAGGACTTCTCCAAGGAAGCAATTTGGCCGGTGATTTATGGTGGCCTGAGCTGCAGGGGAAGCACACCTCACTCACGTGCTGCCTGCGGTGAGCCAGCTTTTCTGTGTGGACCAGCCCCTCCAGGAGATTTTTACCTCCCTCTGAAATCTCAGGTACGAGAGGGATTCAACACGGATGGGATGACCTAGAATGCAAATTATTATGTTTCTGACCTGGAAACTCCTCTTGTTTCTCCTTTGTTCTGCTTTTGGGATGAAAGCACTGCCAGCATGTCAGCAAAGTCAGTACCAGCTGCCCCGATGGGAAATACCTTCAAAGGGTCCCTTTTGCTGGTGCTGCAAGGCTGAACGCAAACATAAAGATGTTTGGCCAAGCTCAGGAGCTGCACCCCCTGACGCCAGCAGCAACTGGCCCGTTGCCCCTCTGACTAGCCCTAATGGAAACCTGTGCTGGCCCTGGGAGTGGGGTCTGTTCATCACCAGAGCACGCACCGGCCTCCATTCTTAGCTGATTCTGCAGACAATTTCTGCTCTGCTCGGGTTATGGATCGACACTGCGTGTGCAACCAAGAGTATTATATTCAGGCAGAAAGAGAATAATGAATTCAGCACAAAGAAGCAAGAAACTAAACTGTTTAGATAACCTTAGGCTTTTTCTGCTAAGAAAATCAATACGGGTAGAAGCTCAGAAACTACCCGCATCACCGGCAGAGTCAGGCTACAGAGCAACTGAGAACACAATGTAAATGACCAAAACCGTTTAGTTTCCCTTTTTTTTTTTTTTTAAATATATAATTCTAAGTATTTCTGTGTAGTTTGCACCTATCACTTAAGGTACCTTTGCTTGTAAATGTTAATACTTTTTTAACCAAAATCTTGGTTCGGAGTCCCCTTTTTCAGGAATGCTGCAGCCCCGTGAGTTCCCATGTCTTTGGATGATATCTGTTATTAGTCCACAGAAAACCTGGCATGGAAAGCACTCTATCAACTTGCAGTTTCCCAGCGTGGGTAGTTTTTTCTCTGTATTCCATTCACACTTGTGGTGTCCTTACCCCGACAGCCAACATGGGTGCTAATTAGCAGCTTGCACTCCTACTGGCAGGTTGTGTGGGCACCCATCAGATAACACCTGACATGAATTTAATTCACATCACAGATTAACCACTTTGTTATTTGCATTGCAATATCACCATCACAAGAGCACAGAAAAGGCAGAAGCAGTCCCAGCAGAGTGAAAAGTGTAATCAGGTGTCAGGGCATTAACAGACCTTAATCACCCTGACCAGCCTCACCTGGGACCCACACCAGGGCCCTTACCCTGGGCCCAAGGGCTCTATTTAATCTCTTGCTGGGGATTTCAGTCTCTCCTTAAGCTATGCTGTGGATGTATCTGTTCTCAGCCCTGCTGCAGAGCTTGTTCTCTAGATAGACTTGTCCCTGTCCCTTTCATTCCTGTGTGGATGCCTTGGATGGCCCCTGATGTATCACTTTGCCTTGTCTGGGGCTGTTGGTAGACCCCGCTACCGCCAAAGTTGTGCTCTTTCTCAGCTCCCAGCTTGCCTTCTGCTGTGCAGCAGCCCTGCTCTTGGTGTAAGGACAGAGGTAATCAGGGAGAAGGGACTGACTGCATCAGCACAGGGAATACCAGAGGAGCTGGCACTAAGGAGTGAGGGAGCAAGGAAGAAAGCTCATCCTTGTGTGTCTGCAGTGAGGAAGATACGTATTGAGCAGCTCTCATCCCACAGGATGGACAGAAGGAAATCATGGCGTTACCCGTGGCTTCTTCATCCCTCAGGTAAGTATCTAAGGAGAAGAAAGGGTGTGCTACCTCTTGCTCCAGCAGTCAGTTGGGATGCAGTCAGGGCAGGTAGGCAGGAACAGTGGTGGGTTTCTCATGCCGTGGATCCATCTTTGATTCTTGTCTAATGACCTTCTCACTGTATTGTATTTGGCCATGACTGGGCTTGATGTGATAAGGGGGATACAAACCCTTTCACAAAGGCAAGAGCCTTAAGATACCCGAGCTAGAGGTGGGTCTCTGGGTGTATCCAGAGGCACCCTTAGGGTTGTTAGGGTGCTGACAGCAGCTTAGCTGAGGGCACCTCTCACTTCTCCTGCTCTGAGAGGCAAAGCACGTGCTCCTGGTCTCCGTACATTCATTTCTACATAGTGTGAGGCTGCACCATGTTCTCTTTAGGTACGCCCTTAAGTGTGTGATGACTTTCAGAAATAATCCTGATTAAAGGAGGAGGAAAAACACCAGAGCAAAGAGGTTTTTTTAAGTAAATAACAAAGGACTCTAATCTTTGGAGGCAGTTTGTTCCCCTCGTGTTTTAAAGCTTCTGCTGAAGAGAGATGATGCCACTTGCTGCA
The DNA here is from genome assembly GCA_025769975.1 of Gallinago jamesoni. Taxonomy (NCBI): domain Eukaryota; kingdom Metazoa; phylum Chordata; class Aves; order Charadriiformes; family Scolopacidae; genus Gallinago; species Gallinago jamesoni. The sequence goes on along the minus strand of JAOQGH010000077.1, from coordinate 14,313,868 downwards.
AACCTTGTTCCTTTTATTATTTTTTTTATCTTGGGAAGGCACTAAAGACAGAAGTACTCAGTAAAAGAAGTATTTACAGACACCGAAGTGTGAGGGAACAGTGAGATTACCTCCCTTTGCATACTTTGTATGTCAAATGGCTATCAGTCCTTGTCAGCCTCCCAGAGCATCAGAGACTGCAGCAGACTAAGCTTCAGACATAAGGAGAGCCAGCTGGGCTGCCCCGGAAGGCAGTGCCTTTCCTCAGTGCTGCTGAGCCATCTACACCCCCCAGCATGAATAGCAGGCTTCTGGAAGCCAAACTCATGTTCTTCTAACAAAGCTCAGAGGAGGGAGTTCAAATCCCTCGTGGGGGTTTCTCGTGCTCGTCTTGCTGCGCCGCCAGCCTGGAGCTTGCACAGAGCTGTGTCAGCCCAGGTGGAAATGCTGTGTGAAACAGCTCTGCACGCTGCAGGGAGTAAAACTTTAGGAGATTTTTACTGAGCGGGAAACCTTAGATTTCCCCACAGGGACCAGGGATGTTCATATTGAGGTGTTGGATGACAATATAATCTATAAAACTCTCATGCTAAGAGGTGTTTCTCTGTAAAGAATGAGGTGATGCTAAACAGTGGGAGATTAATCACTCCTCCTACCCTTTCCTCCCACTTACCTTGTGGATCATTAGGTCTCAGGAAGGTTTTAATTCTGCCTCTTCCACGTGTACATGAAAAAAATTGACAAGAGTTTCACTTGGCTGGTGACTAGGTCATGCTAAGATCTGTATCACAATCAACACTCATTAGTCCAAAACAACAAAGACACAATGCATCCTCCTGGGAGAGGAGGATATTTATCAAGTTAGGAGGCTTTCTTGGGGGATTATCTTGTCAGCTGTACCTACAGCTCTTTCTTCCTTCTTCAAGAGGTACACGTGTAAGCAGGAGACAAGGAGAACTGGTGTCCTCTCGCTTGAGCGATCACAGCTTTACTCCTGGACTGCTTCCTTCAAGGAGGATTTCCCTCACAGAGGCTTTGGGGTGAGAATTTCAAAATGAAGTAGTCAAAACCCAGGTGATTAGTGCTGAAATAACATCTCACTCCAGTGCAAAGCCCTCAAGACTGGCCTGGATTGGGTTTACTCCAATCTAAGACCACTTTGTGCCTGGAGTTATTTAAATGTGACGCTGTTAGGGACTGGGAGCCCACGTCTAGAGCAACAGGCTGTGATCCACCCTCGTGAGTTGTTGATGAGATCTTGATTTTTTATTTTTTTATGGCAAATGCTCCTGAGAATCGATTTTTGCTGAGAAGAGATTGAGTGGTGTCTGCTCTTCATTGGGTTAACAGTGGAATTCTTGTAGCCATCTGCTGATGCTTTGAGTGACTTAATCTGTGCAGAGAATAGGGACAATAATATGGATTTAGGTGATAAAATCAACTGAATTAAAATCAAGAAAGGGAAGGAAACAGATTTGACTTAAATGCTTGAAATGAGATAAAACTTAAAGACTGAAAACTTGCAAGTAGCAAAGAAGGGGGAAAAATCTGTTTTAAAAATACGTGAATTTTTTTTGTTAATATACAGCTTCTGGTTTTTGTATTATTTATAACTAAAGCTAGCTCAGAACTTAAATATGTTTAGAAACAGTTTATAATGATTGTGATAATCTATCGGGGGAAAAAGCCATCAGTTTGATTTCTTTTTTTTTTTTCTCCCAGTTTTCCAAACCAGGCATCAAAACTCAGCCTTTCCTTTGCAGATTAAACTAACTTGAAGCAATATTTCACTCTGCCTATTAAGAAAGCGATTCCACTGGTAACTGCTTCCATGGAAGGGGAATTGTTTTAAACACTCCATCTTTCAGTGAAAAATGCTGTTGAATTGAATTACAAGCTATTATCAAGTTTACAAAAATGATTTGTTCTGGAGTTACGGTATTTTATGCCAACTTTCAGTTTAGGCTAAACTTTTATGGCCAGGATATAAACTCCTGGATATAGAGTCTTTGTGATGGAAAATTTGGCTGAGTATAGGGTCAGGAGGAGCAACGGTATAATACAATTTATAGCCTACTCAGCTTGGATTTACACTTCATTACAGCCCAATATTAGGAGCAGATGTTACAATGACAGTCCTCCCTTTTTTGTTGCTGTGTAAAAACAGCACATAATATAGTTCTAAAACAGAAGTGCTGTTTTCTTAATGGGAGAGCAGGGATAACTCGCATTTCCCAAAAGTATTCTTACAAGCATTGCCTTTGGAAGAGCAACACCTCAGGTACCCCTGGGTCCCTTCAAAAACAATGGCACTGAATATAAATCCCCCATCTTTAACCAGAGAAATTAGAGACCAGAAGCACAGGAAAATCAAAGCTCTCTTGAAACAGAGGCCAAGTTGTGAAGGCTCCAGAAGATGCTGGGAAGAGAAAGTCTATAATATTAGACAGTGGAGACAGACCATTTACCATGGATGGGATGGGGTCACTGAGCTTGTAAAATGACACTAGAGGACTCTGGTCTAACTCACTGCTCAAAGCAGGGCCAGCAGAAGGGATAAAGTCGCTTTCTGTTATTTGACGATTTGGAAAAAATGGTACTTCTGCTGAACCGCAAGCATAAAACGGTGCAGTGCTCACTTAGCACCTAAATTGTAGAATCATAGAATAGTTAGAGTTGGAAGGGACCTTAAAGATCATCAAGTTCCAACCCCCCTGCCCTGGGCAGGGACACCTCCACTAGACCAGGTGGCTCAAATCAACCTGTTCGTTGACAGCTCTGTCACCTTAATGCCACCTCAATAGAAACTTTTTCCCTAGATCATTGGTCTGTCACATGCACATTATACTCTGAAGATCAAGCCTTCTCATGACCCTGCACCCCCTTTATTTTTACTTTGCTGGCAGAACAGACATTAACAGCTGCCTTAGGGCATTTGGTAATCATGAAACACTTTGATTTGAAGCCCTGGGTCTTATGTATGGGCTTCTTTGGGGAAAAACTGACATATTAAAGTTTGGATGTACCAGAAAGGGGATATTTCTGTTGTTCTGTGCTTGTGCAGTGTCTACTCTGGGGATGGATGGTCCATACACGAGCTCCCAGGCATTATTGGATGCTGAATCATTACATCAGGAAAGCCTCCCAGTAACTTCCAAAAATTAATTATTTGAGATTACTGAATACTTTACAGAAAATCATGTATGCAATTATTTCTGCCTTTTTTATCAGTGTCTTAAAATTTACAAAGTTGAGGGAAGACCAGTCTCTGTATACTACCACCTTACATAAGGATAGATCCCTTCCATGCTTCAGAACCATGTCTATTGCTGTCTACCATCCTATAACTCTGAGTATAGGACAGTGCTGATAATATTAGCAAATAAATCAATTTCAGGGTGGGACTGAAGCTTTCTAGTGACTCAGTTTGTGTCTATTTTTGCAGTATCATTAACTACTTAGTTGCTGGTGCTCTGTGCCATCAGCAGTTATCAAGAAAACAATGAGATTTAAAATATTTTAAACGCATCCACTCTCTTTAATTAGATCCTGGCTGCAAGAAATGCTGTGAACTATCAGTGAACCCTGGCTGACAGTTAATGCTTGTAATTTCCTGCTTTTGGGCAGGTTCACTGGTGTTTCCTAATGATGCTCCTGGCCTTGAAGGTGCCAGATAATCCACACACTGAAAAAGGGCACTGATGTTGGTGTCTGTTATCAGTTCCCCTCACTGCTGCTTTCCTTTCCCATGACTACTGTGGTTCCAACCTGACTTCTTACCAAGTCCTCTATGTATGCACAGTTTGTACACTCCATGATAATCTTGATGGAGGCAGCAAGGAGCTATCAGCATGAAAATAAGAGGTAGGATGAGTGATTAGAAAATTTCTGAAGGACAGGATGACAGGGTGAATCTCACAGGTAGGAATTTTTTTTCCTCCCATAATCCTGGGGAGCCCACCACTTTCAATTAGGGCAGATGTGCTTGGTGTTTTCACACATCAATCTTTCATTGGCCTTGCATCAATCATTCACTGGCTTGTGCAAATAACTTCTCCCAAACAATATTCTCCCGTCAGAAAAAGGCACTGTCATCTGCAAACCTGTTTGAATATTTCATTGTTGCCAGGTGATGTTTTTTGTTGAGGCTTTTTGTGCATTTCCTGGATGACATGGCAAGATAGTCCCTGTGCTCCTTGCCCTAATGAGGCTGGAAAGCTGAAGTAGAGCCAGACGGTGGCTGAAGCTATGTCCTAGAAAACCTTTCTCTGTCGTCTATGCACGGAGGAAAATGGGAAACTTCAAACAGACAGCACTTGTGCACTACTTGTTCAACTATAGTCCAGTCAGGTTCAACCTAACTGATGTCAGGAGGGGCTAGAGTAATGTCAAGGTCATCCTCGGTGGACAACCCTTCAGCAGGTGGTGATGGGGTCTGTTACAGCTGTGGTATTTCAGTCTGTTTCATGTGAAAACCTTTCAAACCCTCCTACCTGCTCCCTGGGAAGTCTGGGGGATTCACTAATTAATATATATCACAGGTACATACAGATAATTCCTCTTGGCCTTCATTTCAAAATTATACCCTAATCCCATGAACTACAGTTTGTTCAGTTTATGGTTCATAAAGGACTTTGGGAAACCATTTTGTGTAGAAAGTGTGATGTAAATATAGGGAGCATATTTATTCCCTTTTCTTGGCTTTTAAATGATACTATTGAGCTGGCAAACCTGTCAAATATGTAACTTAGCTTACTGAAGCCCTACCTACCAAAAGGAATTTAAGTGGATGTTTAAAATTAAGCAAGTGATTTAATCCTGCCTTATACAGTTCTTAACCACAGGCATAAGTCTCAGTGAAGTCGAGGCAAGCACATTAAAGTTAAGTGTATGCTAAGCACTTAGTTAAATCAAGGCCTAACTCTACTTAATTTCATATCCATTCCTAATTCTGAACAACAAGAAGTATGTAACAAGAGGCAGTGACATCTCAACTTCTGCCCCGATTAAATAAGTTAAAAAATCATGAATCCTAAAGCAATTGCATTGCCATCATACTTCTTTCCTTTTGTGATTAATCCAGAGTTTGGTATGTCTTTCTATAGGATTAATATCTTAACAGCAAGGTAATAGGTAGTATGACATTTAATCTCTTTGATTAAATTCCATACTAAAAATGTCCCATAAATAAAAGAAACAATTGAGGCAATCATAAATTATCTTCATTGTTGCAAAGTGATGGATTTAGTGGTTACAGAGGGTAAAATCTCATGACCTCATTAAAAGCTATAAGGGTTTTTTCCTTCCACAGACCTAAAAGATGTTGTGGCCTATGGCAGGTTTTCTCACATTGCTTTCATTTAATCAGCTGAAACCTTAAGAGGGAGCAGAAGATTCCGTATATATGTGCCCATTTCATTTTCCGCTAGAGGTGGCCGGATCCAAATAGGGATCTCTTTCTTCAGGTTTTATCTTAGGTGCCTCCTGGGGGCTCAGCACTATCTTCCTAATGAAGGAGAGTGTATTTTTTTTGGTTAATTGCCAGGATCAAATTGTTTCAGGATCTGAGTCTGCTTCTTGTCTCTGCTGCTGACCTCCACTGTGACCTTGGGCAAGTCAGAGAAGGCCAAATTTTCAAGAGCTCAGCATCAGCCATCAGAGCCAACTCAAAATGTAGCAGCCACAATCACAGTGCCAAATTAATAAGGTTTGGATATAGTCCAGTGGACTGTGCTCTTTTGAGTATTTCCCTAAAAGCATCACAAGGGAGATGCTTACCTCTGAGTCTTTCTGAAAATCTACCTGTAGGAGTAGGTCCCAAACGTTTTAAGGCTCCTTTGGGCTACTGAGATGCACCTGGAGGATTCATTTCTCCCTTTGCAAAATGAGCAAAACTTTGTGCCCAATCAGAAGGGCTTCACTCAGCATAAAAAGGCACTAGTTTCCCTATTCAATCAGAAAGCCCTTTTTACTACAGATATTAAGACCGTTTTTTCCTTTCTGTTCAGCTGCAGCAGGTAGAGAAGTTTAGTTAAGTGACAGAAGGGGAATAAAGTGGAAAAGAATTTTGTCCAAGTTGCTGGGAATTTCAAGGGCTCTCATTAGGGATTTCTTGGCTTCTGAAATCTGTGCTGTCCCTTTGACTCCTCACAACAAACTGTCACTGCCATGAAACCCATCGTCCAACAAGGACAACACAGATGCACAGGTGGCATTTCAGGGTCCTGCTGCACTGTCCCTCTGCTGAGCACATGGTCCCCAAGGGTAGAGATGGTCCCCAAGGGTAGAGATGGTCAAGGGGCTGCTATACCATCTGACAGCCCTCTAAAAAAAGAGGGGGGGGAAAAAAAAAAGCTAGCCTGTTCATGTGATTAAGGATTCAAATGAAAGTCTTTCTGTAAAGATGTGGTTTTAATATAAAAGGCTGCCAGCAGAGAAGTCCCCTATGGTGCAGTTTGTAGGATCTTGTAAGAGTTTAGTGAGATTAAGATCATGTAAATTCCTTGAAGCATCTGCGCAACCCACAATGAAGTTTCGTTGCACGTTCCAACAGATTAAATGCTGCACTGTGGTGTTAAACCTCGTTCAGGGACCCATGACAATGGTAGGGCCAGTAGGGCCAGGAGCACTGGGTTTCCTACTGGGGAAATAAGGTAGGAAGCGTTATTGGGGGTGGTGTGGACACTCTGCAAGGACGTTTTGCTATAAGTCTTTGCTGTCATCAGAGACAAGGAAACTCATTTTACTTCAATCTCCTAAAAATAAAAAATAAAAAATTGAAGAAACTGACCAGGAAATTTCTCTCGTGACTAATCTTGGGAGCTGCCTGCAGCCTCTGTCCCTTAAATTGTATCAGGCCTGTCTTAGCAAAGATTCATGGAAGGCAAAAGCTCACTGGCAGACCCTGATAAATCAATCAGATCTTGGATTGCTTTTTAAAAACTTCAGCCTGTTTTTCTGAAATCTGTTATTAAACATGCCCTGTTCTGACCAGTTCCTTTCACAATGACCTCCAACATGTTTTTGCTGGAGAAGCTATAAAGAGAGAATGGGCATGGGGCCAGGGACCCTCAAAAAAAAATGTCTTGCAAGTAAACAGGCAATTGCAGGGCCTTCTGACAATGCAAAAGACATCACAGTGGCCCAGGTCTGCATCAGAAACTTCTGCTGGTGGAGATCCAATAATGCTTTGGGTGGATTAACAGTGAGTGCACCCCAAAGGGAACAAAAAGGGAGGAAAATCACAACTTAGCTTCCATGCACTTTGTTTCTTTGTCTGTCTTTTCTTTGTATACCACCCTATTGTAACTGGTTTATCACAGACCAGGCCAGTGCAATGCCAAATTACTGTAGAAACCTCACAGCAAACCTCTAGAAATGGTGACTCTTCATACTCCCCCTTGCCAAACATGTGCCTGCTATCACCTAGATAGGCCTGAAAGTCACAGGCTGGAGCTGGGGATGGAGATGTGCTTTGCATTTGGTAACATTAATCTATTTTACCCATTCAAACTGAAGCAATGTGTGTAATATGGGGTGTCTGTTTGATTAGCATCTTCGCTCTGGTTACTTGCACCTTGAGCTCAAAAGTTCTGACATCTAGGCTTATGTGACATGCTCCATTCTTGTGGGCCTGGCAGATATGACCCAGAACATAGGGCTACACAAGAATTCAGAAGGCATGGGGAGACCAGGGGGGTAAACCAGGGCATCTCCCATGATATGTTTTGGCATTTGAATCCCATTCCCATCGGCTGTAGTGAGACCTGAGGCACCTAGTGCACACCTAGACGTGTGCGTGTAGACACCAAGGGTGGGTGCCTCGGTCTGGGAGGCTGAATCATCCCTGCCCAGATGAGATCCCCCTCAGCAACACAGCCCATGGGTCTCACTTGTGCTTTTGCAGGCACCTTGCAGAGCTCCTGTAGGCAGTGAGCTCCTTGAGATCGTTAGCATTCCCAGGTAACCTATGAAATCAATCAAGCAGGAAAAAATTGCATTGAAATCTGGGAAGAAAACTCTCTTGATTTTGAATTCCTTAATTACATTTTAGTCTACTATGAAATCTACCTCAAAATACAAATTCAGAAGTTTTCTTATGGGAATTTTTTAAGTTTTCAGACACAGGAAGAAAAAAAGATAAATGCTTTTCTGAGTTAGATTCAAAACTGAATTTTCCATAGTGAGGGGAATTTCAAATTTTTCACACCCCCTTTGTTTTTCAGGCTGATTGTGCTCCAGGCAAGAATCAGTAGGATTAGAGGGAACTGATAGCTACCAGGACAATTTCAGTAGTCTGTGACATGACCTGGAGAAATTATTGATTTGCACTATCCCTTGACAAAGAAGATATATCATGTGCAAGGAGAGGAGAAGCCTGGCATCTGAGGTCAATTGACCAATGTTTCCACGGTGCATAGATGGGGTAAGTTTAGATGTGCAGAGCAAATAAAGCAGTTTCTTTAATAACGGGCAATTAGCCCTTTCTTCCTTGCATCTAAGGGAATTCTCCCATTTATTTCAATGTGTTCTGATTTATATTGTAAGAAAAATACCCACCTCAGGTAGCTGAGCACAGTTGCTTGATTCAAACCAAAGTAAAACATGTCTGACTGCTTTAATGTTTCTTTGGAAGGTAATATTCTAGAACAGAGTGAGCTGGAACAAGAAAAAATTTGATGCAATTAAGCCTTGATTTTTTTTTTTTGTGGTGTTTTTGTTTTGCATTCGTTCTAGTTCCTTTTCTCCAAATAGAGCACTTTCTCATTTGTTGGTAATCATGGCCCAAGTTGCTCCAGAGGAGGTTTAGATTGGATATTAGGAAAAATGTCTTCACCAAAAGTGTTGTCAAGCATTGGAGCAGGGTGCCCAGGGAAGTGACTGAGCTATTTAAAAGACATGTAGACGTGGTGCTGAGGGACATGGTTTAGTGGAGGATTTGGAAGTGTTAGGTTAATGGTTGGACTTAGCAATCTTATAGGTCTTTTCCAACCTAAACAATGCTATGGTTTGCAGCTCTAGATGTAGTCCATACAGCAAACACAGTGTGCATTTTCTGTTACTTACTTTCAGTCTCCTGATGTACCTTTTACATCCTCGTGCCGTGTGTGTCCAGTTCTGTGTGCCCATGCACTTTTAACAAGTGAATTTCCAAGGTTTGTGTGGATTCGTATTTACAGGAGCTTCCTTGTTCACCCTCATTCTTTGTACAGCTATTTGAGCCTGGTACCCAGGAGAAGCTGAGAGTGTCAACATTCACTAACATCACTGGGAAATAAAAATGCTCAGCGTCACGTAGGCCTCGGTCACCTTTTTTCCAAAGGTCCCGTAGCTTATTTCATCCAAGAAAACTGCCATAGCCACAAGGACTATTACTAGGGTGACCTTGAAGGGGGAGGGTTAGCACTTCAGTCTGTAGAGTCTGATTTTGTATTGGTTTTTAGGGTTGATTTAGAGGTTATTCTCTGTGGGATTTTAGGGCTTTTTTGCTTTTTTTTTTTTTTTTCCGTCAAGCACTGCCTAAGTGTATCTTAGGTTGTCTTGAAGGGCTGTTAGAAGGATCAGTGTACATATTTATTTGCTTTTTCTTCTAGAAGTCATTTGATTTAGTTGCAGCAGATGTAGAAAATGATGTGTAAAACAGAAATCAGAACAAGGAGTTCTGGCATTGCTGGCAGAACCCTGCTTGAGCTGGAGGCTTGAGGAATGGGTGAAAGCTCCAGATATGCTGCACTGTACATCAGGCAGCAACTGAGCAGAACTGAGAATTCAAAAGAAGGATTCAGTTAGAGAGAAAAGGGATTTACTGGATATATTTCAGGAGATAGGCTTTGATGACATCCCAGGATTGACCCCACCAGTGTAGACAGCCTTGACGACAAACAAGGTATTTCTGTTACCTATTTGCAAATACCCTGGAGCGGTAGGCTCCAATCACAGCCAGAGGTTTTCTTAGTGTTGACAATAAATACTGACGATACTTGGCATTTATCCGTCAAGCTGAGAATTACTGGTGCTGGAATCTTTGTCAGTTTAGTTAATGAGAGAACAGAAGTAACGCAATCTGACTTTCCCAGCCGTTCACACCTGAGCTTCCAGTGCTCCTGGTCCCACTGTCGTGTAGGTTTTCTTTAAGCTATCAAGCTTGTATGATAAATAGGTTTCAAGAAAACTCTTCACTCCTGTGGATCCCATGAGCAAAAATGTAGGGCTAAATATATGAAATAAATTATTCATTCTGAATTATTTACTCAGCTCCACTTATTTGTTTTAATTTACTTCCTTTTTACTTAAACTAGATCATTCATCTTCTCTTCCTTCCTTAAAAGATATTTCAAATGGGTTTTTTTAATCACTTTGCACATATCAAATGCTGTTAGATGCTACCATCGTGCTGCTGTTTGGGGAGCCTACAAATATTATTCTATACATTGAAGTAAATAAACCTCATTAACTTTCTTAACTCCATTAATCACAGTCAATAACACTAATGAAACCTACTTCAGCATCACTCTCAGAGATTTAGGACTAATTCATCTCATTATTAACGTTTATAGAATTACAGTCACCTTCAAATTTATCCCCCAGTACTATCAGATTTTATGTGAGGTCAACATTTTTCCAGGAATTTTTGAAATGTAAATTAAAAAAAAAAAAAGTTTGGAAGCGTTTTGAGTTTGATTGCAAGAGGGCCCAAGAAACAGAAAGTGAGGAGGACTGGAAATTGAAAGGCAAACTATACAGAATTAAACATCTACTTTTTTTCTCCAGTTGCTACACTCCAGCCCCCTTGTGATGGGGGTGTCGTCTGAGCAGCTGTGGCCCCAATCCCAAAAAGGGCTTAGTCACCAGAGAGTTAAGTCTGACCTAAAGATGTTGACTTAAAGGTTTAAAGATGTTTCCAACACGCAGACTTAGTGGTCTCCAATGCACATTGAGTTTACTGTTTCCTCACAGGTTGTCTTGGATACATTTATGGACTAGGATTTCCACATCTGGGGGGTTGTAGGAGGGTGTTATCAGACTAATGTATTAGTCTTTTGATAGACTGCACTCTGACAGTTATATTTAATAGATACTGTGTTGTGCAGGCCTGACATGGTAGAGTTAATTCTATATGGAGCTACCAAAAGATGAAGAGTTTACTTTCATTAGAATTTTGTTCCTTTTTTGTCCAAATGTTGATATAACCAGTTTTTTTCTTAACTGTATAACATTTTAACCGTCCTACTTGTACATATATCACACTTCCTGAGCATTTTAAAATTTAAAGTAATCTTTAATGTCACACTAATATTGTTTTATGCTTTTAATTTTTTTATTTATTTATTTTCCTTCTATCTGCCAATCTGTTTTCTGGCATGGATTAGAGCTGGCAGTATCTAAAATACCTTGTAAAGGTGTGTCTTCCAATAAATCTTTGCAGATAAAAGCAAGAATAACCCGTGATATAAAAGAGCCAGCTTTGCATCTAGACTTCCTAAGCATCTATTCACATTAATACATACCAGCGTTCTATGGGAGGTACCCAAATCTTCCCCAAACACAACAGACTCTCTTTATGTTTTTCCCATTCCCACATCATAAAAACAGATCAGGTGCTCATTTTATAAAAGCTGACAGTTTCTGTATTTCAGCCCCCAGTTATAAAATGTTGTGTTAAACATCTGTGGTGGGCTTGAGGTCAAATTAGTTTGAATTCTCTTTTAAGAACAAAAACCTGAGGCGCCTCCACTGCGGCATTCCCTCAGTCAGACAGCCTTAAAGCCTTTCCCCACCCCTCATGCTTTGTAAAATAAGGCATTTTTGGTTCTTACATAATTAGCTGGCAGTAAGATTCAGGAAAAGAGGAGGGGAAAAAAAGACACTTTAGGGCTCTGAGTAGTGACTCGTCTGAGCCTTTATTATCTGTTCCCTTTAAACAGCTCTGTGGCTAAGTTCCCAGGTTTCTTCCAGTGACTAATGCTGGGTATTAGTTTAATGGGTCATAGTCACTGATTGGATCATAAATACAGAAATCCCACCACTGAAGCTTGGGAAAAAAAAAGAAAAACTATTCAAGAGGAAGCTAAAACTCAGCATAGCAATACGACATAGCATGTGTCTGCTGGCCTTCCCTTAGAGACAGCTTTTTCTGATCTACCTCCATTTCCCTTATCTGAAAGGAAGGGATATTTTTTCCTCAAGAAACCCAGATGTTCTAAACTCTTAAGCCAAATTCTTCTGCCATTTTTAGAAGGGGGAGTAGGGCTGAGGGGCTATCAATGAAGGTCACCGCGGGACGAGATGGAATTGTTGTAGAATCACAAAGAGCTCCTCGGTTTTGCCAGGTGTCAGTGACATTTCTTTTCCACGGCAGGCTGGTACCTTGGCCTGAATTTCTAAGGGAAGAGCCTACAAATGAGAGCAACTTCATTATTGCAGTGCTTTATTGGAGTCTTTGAGGGGTAACTAAGAAGCTATTTACATTGACCTTTACAGCACTGGCCTGGGGCTCAAAACAACGTGGTAATATTCACTGCCAGGAGAGCTCTGCTGAGATACTTCAGCTGGAGCAGGTGGGAAGGAGGCAGGCTTTTTACAGCAATGGCTTGAAAGGTTTGCAGGGATGATGCCTCAGAGATTCCATGTGCATCAGTGACTGGGGGCTGTGTTCAGCCCCACTGGCATACCTTGCTGCTGCTCTGCTCAGGTGCCCAATTGCCATGTGCTGCAATGATGACAGCTGCTTATTTAAACTTTAATGTCCGATTCGCTAACAGTCTCCAGGACGAAGGTGGACGATTTTATGGCAGTGAAAGGAGACGTAAAGAGAGGGACTAATGGCATCTGAGCCCCCGCTTGCAGGCAGAACGCAGAAACCCCAGTTTCAAAGTGAGCAGAGAAAGGAGGTGACACCTAGAGATGTGTCACCACAAAGCGTGACCAACTGCAGGCAAACACGCTGTGAATCAGGTCCTGGAAGTTGTGAGATTTTAAAATAAGTTTGGGTATTTTTATTTACTATCTGTCTTAGCAGTTTTCCTGACAGGTCTCCTGTGGAGCTAACACAGAAAATCAGCCTGTGGTGCTTAAAAAAGGGGTGGTCCTTTCTAACCCCTCAACATGGTGATCTGGTACAGGAACTGTGCCTTTTTTTCCCTGAAGACATCACCCAATTATTCTTGAGCTCTCTGTGACAGGTGGGGGTGTTTCTGCTCCTCCTTTGTTTTTTCTATGATGCCAAAGCTTTCTAGAAAAGATGGTCAACATAGTTTGCGGAGTCAGAGGAAAGAATGTCCTCTGTCTGGGGTTTTCTTTGCTAGTCAGAGAGCAGCGATCCCAGTAACTGCATTTGGTTTTATTTGATGCCAAGGAACCTGTTCTGGGAAAGGCACAGAGAAAGGGAGGGAAGAAACCTTTGCCGGGGTGGATGGGAAGGAAATGCACCGAGCTGGACCTGTGTGGTCCTTGCAGTCCTGTTGCTGGAGGTGTGAAAGTGGAAAAAAAACCCTTTCTCCTTCATTTGGTGGAGCCAAAGCAAATCCCTGGGTGGCCTCTGGAGATAGGAAAACCAGGTTAGATTGATGTCTTGGCAAGCAAGGGGCCAGCTTTCCAGCAGAGCTTTTCCCTTCCAGAGTCTTCCTGTTCCTGAGGGATCTCCACTCTAAGACATGAATATTTGAAGAGCACGTGTTCATAATGCCTTGGCTGGCATTTCCATATTTGAGGCTCCTTTGCTAATTCCAGCTGTACACAAATCACACAAGTAGCTTCTGAAAGCAAATCCCTTCTGGCTTCCTTCCATTTGCATTTTGCTTTGTCTTGTAACTTCTAGGTTGTATTTGGTCACATTCTTACAGCTTCTCTTTACAGCTGTGAAAAACAAACTTTAAAAACAAGTGAAAGTTGAAGCTTTGTTGGCTCAAGAGTTTTAAAATAACAAAATATTTCAAGACATAAAATCCAGAATGAGCTTAGTATCAGCTGAGCTGGGTCTCTTATACTCTTTCTGTCATTATGGACTTGCTCGGGAACATTCATTGCATCCGCTACTTGCACTTGAGTTTTAGCTTCAAGAAAGTGTAAATCTATTAATGAAAATTAATTTCCAGGTACAGGTCCCCAGTGTGGCACGTGACAGAAAGGACAAACCAGAATGTGTATATTTTTACCAGGTCTGTTGAAACACCGTTCGCAGGGCTTTCTGGGGAGGGAAGGAAAAAAAAAAAAAAAAAAACCAAAACCCAAAAGTGAAATATTTCACAGAAGCGCTGATTAGTTTTTTTGCAATATCAGCATAATCCTAAAAGTCATATCTGATAGCCCACACAAGACTTTCTGCAACAGGGAAGTGGGACACCTGCAGTGTCCATCCATCACAGAGCCATGGGCATCCAGTTCCACGGCTGGACTCTGCCCTTCCTCCCAACAGCAGTTTTCACTTTGCAAACATTAGACAGTGTAAAAGAAACATGCTACCCATTTACTGTAACTTTATTTACAGCTTTCTTATCAATCCAAAATGTTAGGATGTTATCCTGTTTTAGAATCTGAACCAGCCCATCAGCTTTTAGACAGGTCTGGCTTTGTGGAATTGAAGTTGTTCAGATGAGTTTTCATCCCTTTTAATAGAATGAAAACCCCAGTATGATGTGAGGGGCTCAAGAACTTAAAATGAGTTCATTGTACTTGGGATGGAGCAAATTTCAGATTCAGGATGAATGTCCAATTCCAATACAGGTTGAGGAAGATTTGTCATCTGCACAGGAATGTAAGAGTCAAAAGGAATTTCCTAGATGACAGAGCTTAGACCCCTGCTAATACCTGCGTTATATCATCCCTGGTTTGGGTTTGGTGGGTTTTGGTGTTTCATAGAATTATCTGGGCTGGAAGGGACCTTCAAAGGTCATCTAGTCTGACCCCTCTTCCCCCCCCCCCTCCCCCCCCGTTTGTTTTTTTTTAAAAAGAAAAGGTTTTACTTTAAAGGGACTTATTTTCCAAAAATACAGACTGGGGCTTAGTAAAAGGGAAAAGACAGGATCAGAAGCTTTTCAGTCCTGGCACAGATAGGCAGGCAAACCTCGATACAGGGAACACAACAGTCTTAGTGCTCTGTGTGAAATCAAGGTCGCTGAAGAATTTTAGGAGAGCAAGGTGAGGGGATCAGTGGCAGGGCCAGCGGAAGCAGATAGGAGCTTCTGTGCTCTCTTACACTGCCTGGGGAGGAACAGGGGAGGCAGTGTAGGAAAATACTGTCTGCAGTGGTAAAGCATCCGTAAACCCCGTCGTTCTGCGGAGCAGGGAGCTGGGTGCGGGCACGGGTGGCCAGATGAACAGCACAACCCAGCTGACTGCCCCGCCGTCACAGCCCAGCTGCAGAACGCTGCGTGCTGCTCCTGTCTGATCTCACTCAGTCTGTGGGGATGTGGAAGGAAGGCTACGCTCTTGGGGGGAAAAAAAAAAAAAAAAATGATGCAGGAGCCCTCGCCTTTATGACTGTAGGAGCGTGGCACCGGGCTGCGTGGAGCTTTGATCGTGCATCAGGATCAAGAGTGATATCGGCTTCTCTTGAGGGCTGGGAGAGCTTCTGAAGTTACAAGTTGTCATCATGAGAGCTCTAGCTTTCTTCAGAACTTGCCTCAACCTCTTGTACCTGCTTAATGAGATTGGTTTCTTGCTCATTTCATTGATTTTGGCTCTCCCAGTTCTGCTCTATGCTGGAAGCCGAGTTCTCCACAAAAATTAAAGTATTAAGGAGGACAAGAGACACTACATTAAATGTTTAGAAGCTTTAGGAATGTATTGTTACATTAGGCAGAACGAAAAAAATCTGCATTTTACTTTGTATTAAATATTTTACCTTGATCATCTTTAACAATTGTTAGCTTGCAAACGATTAGCCAGCAAAGCTGTCTTTGACGTGCAGATCTTGCCTATAAGAAGCCAGGAAAACCAAACATGATTCAGTCATCCCAGGGTCAGTGGGGAGGCAGGTGAAATCGCCCTTTTTGTGTTGTTGCCTTATGCCCAGAAGGAAATCTGGTTAGTGATAGATGCCCTCTACCTTTGTTCTCTGCAAGGTAAAAAAAAAAAATAATCCACCAGTAAAAGCAAGAGTATTTCAAGAATTTCTGGTGGAATGTTCTACATCTCTTGCCAGCTATTTTCCAATGACTAGCTTGAAAGCCACTGGCTTTCAGCTTTCCATAGCACCCACCTTTCCCTCCCTTCTTCCTCCTGCCTTTGTGTCTCTGCCTGCCCATCAGTGGAGTGATGGGGTTACCATGATGCTGGACTGAGCCGGTGTCAATCAAACCTCCCTGCGTTAGCCACCAAACAGCAGTCATTTAGGTAGCGAATTCTCTCCCAGGTAGGAGGTCTGATGGAGCGGAGGGATTTCCCCTATGAAAGGGGGGACAAAATTGCTAATGCTGGCTTTCAGTCCTCCTTTTAAACCCGGAACATCCCCGTCGGCCGGTTGTGATGTGCAGCCGGTGCTCCCCGCCTCTCCGTCGGGCTCAGCGGCTCTCTCCCTTCCCGGTTCGGCAGGTTGAATTTCTTTCTGGTTTTCGTCACCTTTATCCCCTCGGTACCTCAGCAACCTCCGCAGCCGAGGCGGGGGAAGGCAGCGGGCGGCTCCCCCCGGCGTTGCGGCCCCACTCACGGGTGCGTTGTGCCATCGTGCGGTGCCGCTGCCGCACTGCCGCCCGCCCCGCATCCCTGGGACCTGTGCTGAGCACAGCCCTGCCAGAGGGCCACCGACCCGCAAATCCAGCCTGCGAGCCTTTCTCCCCCCCCCGGGAGCTGCGGCAGCCCGCACAGCCCCACGGCCAGCAGCGAGCGGGAGCCTGGCAGCGCAATTAGCGAGGGGGGGATCTGCCTCAAGGAGGGCTCCCGCCTGCCCTGACCCTCGGGGGCAGCAAGAAGCCCTAAGTGGGGACATTCCTTTTTATTCTGTAGAGTTGTTGTTTTCGTTTGGATCTGGCAGAGACACCAGGGAGCTGTGTGGGTTTTTAGGCGTTCGTTACCGCGACTAGTGAGCGGCCTCCGCCTGGTCCCTCCGCGGTTTCTGGGATGGAGGGCAATGCTCCGCACAGTTGTCTCCTGCCCTCTGGCCTATGCCAAGTTCTGGAAAAACTTTATCGAGTGCTTCTCACTCTGAAAGTGATGGTAACGTTAGTGAGATTAAAGACTGGAGGAAATGCGTGTCTGATGGCACTCTAAAATTGCATTATGTTTTCCTGAAGGGCCCACCAGAGAGTAATCTGTATCTTAAACTTGAACCTGCACAGTTCATCCTGCTTTTTTTTTTTTTTGAGAAGCAAAGTTTTTCAGTAATATAAGTATCTCTACCATTCTTTTCTTCTGTTTGAATATGTTTGACACAGTAGATGTTTCAAAGACCTGGAATTCCCATACATTTTGCAAAACTAAGAAAAGATCAGAAACTCTATTAGTGCTTTTACCCAGAGTAAAGAGGGAAGCATACACTGACCCTTGATTAGACATCAAAGTATGTACTTGGGAGGGCTGCTGGAAGACATAAGTCCACAGAATCACCATCTCCTTTTGATGTGCTACTTGCAAAATGACATGTTATTCTTCCCTGTGCACGCAAAGACAAAGCAACAGAAAATGAACATCATAGGTGGTTCTCACACTGGTGTAATTTCCAAACTCGAGTCATTTTTATAAGGTCATGGGGGTATACTGAAATTGTTAAAATGGCATCTGGTCTGCCTTTTTGATCTAGAGGATTCTGTTATCATTTCTGTTTTACAGTTTATTGTAACAAGAAAATACAGACCCTGAAAATCTATGATCCAGTATTTGTTCTTCAGGAATATTTATATTCTTATAAACATGCAAAGTACAAACTCTTCCAGACAGTTAATTTATTCCATAAAATTGTTTTCTCTCTAAGGTCAAATACAGATTTCCATGTTCCTAATGAAGAATAATCTTCTGAATAAGCTGTCAATCAAGCTAGCAAAACAATTTTAGAACAAAATTACCTATTGCCTATAGGTAGTAGGGAAATCTTGAAATCAATTCAGAAAAAAATTGTATCCAAACAAAGAGGACGACCAAAACCACATACCAGAAATAGAGGTGACACATAACAGAAAACTGGAAAGGGAGCCAACTGTATCAAATAATGCTGAGTAGGTTGAATTTGTCTTTATTAATAGTCAAATCTTTTAAACCATAGTTTTCTGAGTCATGATATAACAAGAGAACGTGTCCATACTATATGCAAGCCAAAATAAGTTATTCCTGTATAGCCTTACCCATTCCTCTTGTTTCATTTCCCATCTTCCTTCCTACACTAATTGTCTTCATGAAGTTTTTCTTAGAGATTCTGTTCTCTGGCAATCTATTTTTTTGAAGTGATGAGGGGCTAAGGTTTCCATGCCAATTAGCAATTCAGTCAAATCCGTCTTACTTCTTTTCACTTTTGGTTTTATTTCATCTTCTCAGTTTCACCTGCCTTTGACTCGCTGAAACAATCCACTTTAACTTGAAGATTTTTTTTCTTATTATTAATACAATGGCTCGTTAGATTAATCTCTGCTTAAAATTCATGTCCTTCTCTCTCACCTCCGAGGTACAACCCCTGAGAAGCAGCCTCCTGTGATGTGTATTTACTGGCTGCTGAAGGTCACTTTCTGAAAAACCCATTTCCTTCCCCAAAAGTCAAAAGATTCAGGATGGATGGATTATCCGGTCCTTCTCATTTTTAGCTTGTTGGTTTAGGTTTGAGGTTTGGGGTTGTTTTTTTTAATCGAAGGAGACTTAGAAATGGTTGCTGGAGTTCAGTCTTTGTTATTCAAACTGTGTTTGCCAATGTGTCTTGACAAAGCAGCTGAGCTCTAAAAATGATGGCATTTCTACCCCCTGGGCTGGAAAAAGAAACTTCTGTCCAGGCTCCAAAGATCTCTAGTGACATTGAAAGAGATTTTCATGAAGTGGAAGGCAAACACCATTAAAAGCTGTAATTTTTGCTCTTAAGAAATTATGCATATTTAACAGGATGTCTTTGAACTTGTGCCACCTAAGTAGAAAAACAAACAGCTTTTTTGAGAATTTGAGGATTATTTTACACAAGAATTTAATTTGTTTAAATGGAAATGAATATGGATGAGGGTATTTGAATAGGTTCAGTGTGTTCGTCAGTCACAATTGCCGAGCCGGGACTAATCTCGGTGATTAGTAAGGCTAGTGATAAAAATATGCTTGTACCCAGTGTGCCTCCTGATTGGCAGTTTACGGCTCTCAGAGAACCAGATGTCAAAAGCCATATGCTGATATTCAGCGTGGAACAATGCCCTGGGTTTCGGTGTAAAATGCACCTTGGTTGGTGCAAGCGCCCGCCCTGGCGAGAGGAGCCTTTGCTGCAGCAATTGGCAGGGGGGGAGCGGGGTCTTTTGGGGCTGCTCCTGACCCCCGGCACCTTAGAGCAACCATCAGGGAAGGGGAGACGGAATATTTTACCTAAACCGCCCTTCGTGCTTCTTTAAACCAGGAGTTATTTTCTCTTTATACAGCACTTGGCACAGCGTGGTTCTGCCTCGGTACTGAAGGTGCAGCCTCGGGGTTGCTAAATCAGAATTAACACGTATGTTGTGTGGCAAGTACATTAAGGAAAAGAAAAGGAGAAAATTTAAAATAAAAAAAAAAGAAAAGAAAAGACCTGCAGATGTCAGTGGCTTAAAATGTCTTGTGTTTCTATAGGATTTCAGTCTGTGGTCTCCCTGAGCTGGGAAAGTTTATGTTTTTTGAATACAGTGGAAAAAATTCTCTCAAATTCTCTCTTAACTTGTGCCTTTAAAAGTGGTAGTACAAGCAAAAAAATAAAAGTGGGGAGGGAAAAAAAATATACTCTTGAACTATCTCACTTATACAGAGGCAATGCCAACTTCTGCTTTCAGTTAGACCTTCCGGAGCCCAAAATCCCAGTAACATTAGGTTTGCCTGCAGGCAGTATTAGTGTCAGTTTATTCTGGTACCATTTTCCACGCGCCGAATATATTAATCATAACGATTAGAGGTAATGCTAGCCGTCATGCCAAAGAAATAAGTGCCAAAGCCATCAGTGCTCCCTTTCCATCCGGCCAGGCTAAAGGGGGCAGCAAGGGGCAGGTTTCTCTCCCCACCAGCCAGGCTGTGGCAATTCAGAGAACTAACGAGATTTCCAGTCTCCAGCCAGAGATAAACAAACCCACCAAGCTGTTACTAAAGGCAGGGGTGTTCTGCAACACGCTGCTGCAGTTTCCTGAGGATTATTCTGAAGTTTCAAGTTCTTCTGATTTCATAGTTTCTGAAGAAAAAACTTTTCTCTTTTAAAGATCAGTTAGGCTGAACTGCGTTCACGGTGCCTACTCTTAAAGATTGTTATCCTAATTTTACATCCCATTTTCTTGTATAGAGAGTAAGGTGAGCATAATTTTGTGCCTGCCTAATTTCATCTCCAATTGCATCTACAGCGAGAAGTGCCTTTTTGATTCATCTCCATTCCAGGCTCTCTTTTAATGCAAGACGAGAATAAAAGCCTTAAACAAGAGATCACACGAGTTCTTTTCTTTAAGAATTCTTGGGTTTCTATGAGTTGGAAGAAGCTTGCATTTCAAACTTTTGGGGAGTTGGTCTGGAGTACATTTAAATTGCAAGAGAAGATAATCCTGCTCTTGTATAGGTGTCGTACATCTGGCACGAGCTTCCCCTTCACACTAGGGCTTTGCAGTACTCTCTCATTCTGAAGGAAGAACTGATAATGTGCTCTGGGCAAAGGAGGTATTAATCCAGTTCTTATTCTGTTCCCCCTCCCTCCCTCTTTTTTCAAAGCAGTGATATGGTGAGGCCATATGTTTCTCCATAACATTCCTCTCATTTGCACTGTTGTATTAAATTCTTTTCATGAGTTGTATAATCCCACACTAATTAAAGAGGGCTTAATAGACCATCACATCTCCATTAGCTTCACCTTGTGTTACTCTTGGAAGGCATGCCATGCACAGGGAGGACTTAGCAAGAAGTCAATGCTAAGCTCAATGAGGGAAAACAATCTCCAGGAGACACATCGTCCTTGTCCAGCTGTAGGAGACAGAAGCGCTTGAGGACTTGGGGATGTGCTATATGATCATGATCCTTAGGATGTGGATTTTGTCTGTCTTATTATTACCATTGTTTTTCCCCTTTTCTTTTTTAGTTTCCCTGGGAGCTGATGTTGGCAGAACATGTTGGAAGGCTACGGGCTGCAGAGGATGCTGTTGGAGCAAGAGGTATTGATCACTGCGGCGATGCTTCTGGGGTTGTGGTGGTTGCAGAAAAAAAGGAGGTTTGTAATGGGATCTGCAGGGAGTGTGAATACTCCTGCACAAAGATGGGGGCCCCTTTTTATAGCAGGATAAAGAAAAGTTTCAGACTGTGCTATCAGGGAGTGATGTACAGAGCAACACGTGGAGGGATTTTACAGGGCTTTGAAGCAGGGCTGGTTTGGAGCCTGCCAGCTGGAAAACGCAGGCAGAATCGGTATGCAAGCCTTGCTCCAGACTATTGATGTGCCCTGTAACACCTTAACTTTAATGTACTCCTTGAGACCTTGTTTAATATTTCACTAAAAGCTTTGATAAGATGAAACTTCAGTAAGAATGGAAAGACTTGTCTACTGTCTTAGGCTGGTGAGCAGAACATGCTCTGAGCTGGCACAGTGTGTTTGGAAGAACGGGTGGTGTGCTGCTTGAATTTTCCCGGTGTTGTTTGGTATGGTAGTTTCCTTAAATGCTATTCTAATAATGTATGGCAAATCCATTAATCGATTTGGTTCTGGCAGTAATATTGACTTGATGAGTGGTGTTCCACAGTCCTGGTTTTTAAGGAGAGCAGTTAGAGCTGATTGAAAAGACTAACAAAACTACAGTGGTTTGCTTATAGGCAACCAAACTTTTTTTTAAAGGATGTAGGCTGAAATGGTTTTTTGATGAAGTAGAACCACTTGTGGTTTGTTCTCTTGTTTTACAAGGAAAAAAAAAATCAGCCAGGTTGAAACTTCATAGTGCTTTCTCTGTTGTATAAACATGAAATGCTGACGCCTTCTCCTACGTGTTACAATTATTCCCTTAACAAAATTATTTATGCTTAGGACAGTATCTATATGGACACAGAAATTTTTCTCATGTACTTTGGTAAGGTGATCAAAAATCAATGACTTAAAATGTCCAGAGCATTGCATCTCAGAAGAACTTTGTCCCTAAAAGTGGTCTGCAAAGTCACTCAAAATCTTGCTGTGAATCATAACTGATTATCCCCTTTAAACACCAAAATATTTATAAGAATTTAGCTGAAAATCATGAGCTGTCATGATTTAAATGATTGAGGGTCTTGTGAATTATCCTACTATTAGGTTGGATCAAACTTTTTAAAAAGGAAGGAATACAGGGAACTATAACTGCACATAGAGATAATTATCTCTACAGATGTTAATTAATTTCTGCCTGCTAAAAATCACTTGACTTTGGACTTAACAAAGATTAAACTACCCTTTCATGTGTTACACCACCATATATTTTGCAGCGTTAGCTCTAATATAATAGATATGTGGGTTTTTTTCAGCATATTCTCTAGGAGATCAGCTAATTTTAAAGCTTCTCATGACTCCAAACCCAGTGTCTCAAGTTGGGGTCACTGAACCTTAGCAAGTCATACAGATGCTTCAAGCCACAGCCCTGTAAGCCCTTAGCTTGCAATTGGTTTGAAGCACACTTTTTATGTCTGAGTCACCTTGCCAGCAAATGGACTTGGTCAAGGGAGGACAGTGCTCTCAGGGGGTTAATCGGGGTCCGTTACTTAGGCTGACTTAGAATGACCCTGGTGTGGCTGAGACTTTCTATATTTATTCAAAACCCCATTCTTTATCCTGGCTCGATTCCCAGCTAAACCTATTTTATGATCATAACAAGGCTAACTTGTGTCATTTTGGGGAGCCCTAAGGGCATTATTTTTCCACTGGGAACTGGAGAATCCCTGTTAGCTGGAAGAGGCTCTGGCTTGTGCACCATCTCCAGATGCTCCAGAGATGCACTTGGCTGTGCTGAGCTGACCAGGCTCCTGACTGCACGAAATGGCAAAGAGTGAAGACAAATGACTCTGGGCAGAGGGATGCTGAGCTTTGTGCATTTTCATAACACAGTTTTTGCAACCAAACATGGCATTTTGGTGTCCTGAGGAATGCCTACCCAGGGTAAAACTTGAGCATGTCTGGGTATTGCTAGGCTTGCCTTCTGAATGGGTTGTTTTGAAAAGTCAACATAGGCTGGACAGGACAGGTCTCACCATTTTCCTGACACCCTGATGTTTTTTCATCTTAAGGCATTATTTCGTGATCCTGGCAATACTCTTTGTGGGGTCTTTTGAGAAGCAGCTGTCATCTTGGCCTACATTGTGTCCTCTCCCTGTCACAGGGGAGAAACAGATGGAAGCTTTAGGCTGCTTTGTTTTTAGATATAGTATGTTAAGAAAATAACAGCTTCTGTAGCCAAGGGTGGCTTCTAGCCAGGCCAGAGGCTAAAACATTTGTTTGCACCATATGTGATCCAAGTGCTCAGCTTTAAGAAATGCCCAACAGCTTAAAGTACGGGTACAGAAAGAGTTTGTTGTCTATACTCTGTGGGAATGGTGGGGTGAGGTGCTCAGTTGCAGGTAGGAGCTGTGTGTAAGAGGTGGTGGAGAGAGCTGGCTCCTGTGGGTGTCTCCTCGGTGTTTCTTCCTCCTCAGGTACTCTATAGGGACCCTCAGCAAACCTGGGCAGTGCTTCAGCCCTCCTATTCTATGTATTTAGATCCAAATGAGCCAGAAACCCAAATCCTTTCTAGTCTTCTTATTTTGCTTTGTTGAAGTTATCAGTTATCCTCATAGTCCATGTATCGTAATTGTAATAGCTCTTTTTTTTTTTTTTTTTTAATGGGGGAAGGAAGAGACAGTTTATCTATTGGCTCATTCATTTTGTTTTCCCCAAAGCATTACTGGAGGCAATATTTTCCCAAGCGTAGCTCTTCTGAGGGTAAAGAGAAGTTAGAAACATAGAGATATCACTAGAGGTCAACTGAATTAGTCGTTTTCTAAGCTGACTCCAGAAATTAACCCCATGCTCCTGCAGGGTGTTGCAAATCATTACACTCACAGATTTAATTTAGAAGTGCAAGTACTTTTTTTTCACCTCAAGCTCTGCAAAGCTGTTTCTAAGGCAATTCCTGCAGATTTTGTAGGGTCCAAATTGATCCTAGACTCAGAGCAGTCTTAAAATCCTTTACAGGTCCCTTTGCCAGCTGCTGTTCCCAAAATGGCTGGAGTGGCCATCTGTCATTTTTAAGACTACAAATGTCAAATATCCAGGATGAAAACAATGAGGAGAAGGCTACTAACTCTTCCCAGCTGTATCTATTGGTTGAATGAGGAATGGCCTCTCTCTGTATGTCTGAGCTGTGGACAATCACCATCAGTGTCCTTGGACCCCCTGCGTGCCAGACTCTTCTGCCTCTCAGCTGTCCCAGGTGTGCTCACAGCAGAGCTGCCTGCTCCTCCTCCTCCTCCTAAATTCTTCTCCCCTATCAGGAAAAGGCTAGAAGTGGAGTAGATGTCGAGGGATTACATTTTTATGCTTAGGGTTGCCACGGGCTTTCTGTAGCTCAGGCTAGCCTGTTTCCATCTGCCTGTGCTGGGAACCGCTTGAAGAGGAAGCACTCGCTCATTAGGTGGTGCTAAACCCCAATTAATACAGCAAAGTGATTACTGGGCAAGGCTCCACGCTCATCTTCTTGCTGTGAATGCTGCCCTGCTGGACCAAGAGCCAGCTCAGAGGCTTGACGGTTTGCAGTTAAACTTGCCACCAAATAATTCTAGATAAAAAGTTTCCAGAGCTCTTATTTTTTTTCTAAAACTACAGCCAATATTACCAGACTTAGCAAGGCGAATTTAATGTTTTGGGGCTTTCCTACCCTTAGGGCTGCTCCCAGGGAGAGGAATAATTGAGGTAGTGGATGTCACCTCCAGCCTACCAGAGCTCAATAACTCCCTCCCCCTTCCCCAGGGAGGATGGTCCTTCTGGCTGCTTCACTTCCTGAACTGTCACCACTTAAAACTAGAATTGACCTTGAACTCAAGCCCCAGACAGACAGTGCTGTCCTAAACCAGGTACAGGGTTATGGAGTCACTCCTTCAGATGGCTCCTACAATTTGTAAAGTAATGTGCAATTGGGACCTTCAGGTACCTACTTCAGCCACTACAAGGCTGAAAACGTAGCTCCTAATTGAAAGTTTTGAGGCGATAGAGGGCAAAATTTATTTAACTTAATATTATTTAATGAATAGGAACATGAAGATGTTTGAGTCGTTGTCACAGGGGATCCGAGTTAAAGAAGCTGCCACTAAGCAAAATTTACAACTGTCATTCCCCAAACTACTCTGTATTGACAGTTTTAATAACTCAGCCATCAGAGAAGACGTAGGATTTTAGTGGGAATAGGTACCTCTCGGGAGCTGCCTTGCACTTCCAAGTTACTTCTCTGCTACTGCTCTTGTAAGCGTGGAATGGGATCTGAAAGTAACTGTTAGGTCCCTCTTTGGACCAAAACCCAGTCTCTTCTTGCTTTAAACATCTCCCAGATATTTGTTGAATAAATCACCATTCTATGTGCAACAGATGAGTGGAAAACTTATCATTATACTCATCTTTCTGCGTAAGCAAAGTGGAAAATCCCTCTGGCTTTGAAAGTAGCAGGGGAAAAAAAACACAGATGATGTTGCTCCTTTGGGTCAAGTGGGATAATCATAGAGGATCGAGTCTAATGTCTGCACCAGTTGAGGAAGATATTGGAAGAGGCAGAAGATGCTAACATGCTTACCTGACTAAGGGCTACCTGCTTGAACTCTCCCAGCTACATCTCTGCTGCATTTGAGAGACAAGATAATGTGAACCTGCAGCTGGAGACTGTTCTGCAGAGTACAAGGAGGGCAAGATGTCCATGGTCTCACCTGCATACTACTGAGCGTCCTTTCCTTTCCTGCTCGACGCACACCTGAACAAGCTGTCTTCAGGCTGTGTGGAAGGTAGTGGGATGCAGCAAGGACTGGCATGGAATGCACTGTGCTGGCAGCCACTCATCAGAGTTTGCTGTTTAAGAATCACAGAAAGGCTCTTTTGAATTCTATTGCATGGATGAAGCTTTGCGTTAGGAGATCAGGACCTTACAGGATTATCATGGACAGCATTAGAAATGAAGGCATATAAAATAGCTGAAGGGGCGCTTTGAAACAAGCTGCCAAATAATGAATAATCGCAGAGAATTCAAATGAGACCCATAGTACAGCCTCTTGTTTCTTAAAGCAAGCCACCTCTCTTGGACGTTTTTTTCTCCTCTGAGAACAAAAGGCAGAATCAATAAGCCAGTCAATGAGACTACTGGAAACCACTTTGAAGTTTGTGATGAAAGAGAATTTTCCTTCCTGTTTGAGTTGCAGATTCCTTAGCACAAAACATGGTTCACTTCCACCTCAGCAAATCCGATTGAGGAGTCTAAGGTCCATCCCACCCATCTGCCCACCCCTCCGGAGCCCAGCTCCGCTCAGGGGGCTCAGTCCACTGTAGCCTGTACTGCAGACACCGCTCTTCATTCCAAAAAAATTCAAACAGTCCTTAGCTCTTCAGCCTTTTGGGGTTTGTTTCTGGTTTCTGTCCAAAGGTCAAGAGAGCTGCCATAGCACTATAATCATTTGTGGTAAAATAAGCATTAAATTGCATGTAAATTAGCACTTGATAGCCCCAAACAGTTAATGAACTATTGATTAGAAAATGGTTGGGGGGGAAAATGCCTAAATATGAACAAGTCTGAGTGCTACGAACCATATGAGTCTTACTTTTAGGTAAGCTTCCTTACCCATAAAAGTTACCTTGCAACCACTGGATAGCCTGTAACCTCTTTTTGCATTTTCCTGCACAATCATTCAGCCTTTGGTTGGTGAACCACAGCCTGTCAACCCACCAGGGCCTGCCTTCTGTCAGCAATGCTTTGTGCTGCTAATCTCAGGGGAGCCAGGAGACATCCGACCTAGCAGCTCCCTGTACAGGTCTTGGGTCCTTCAACCAATCTCCCTTTTAGAGGGGAAATGCAGAATGACAAACCTTGGCACCTCGTCTTACGAACAGTAACATACATCCAGGATAAGCAGCATTTCAGAGAGGCCCGAGAGAAGACATCTCCACCTCTCCCAATTGCACTCTGAAGGACCCAGGAATGGCCCAGACTTCAGCTGAAGACTTCTAGTGTCCCTTTCACTGCTCACAGAAATCCTTACCAGAATTTCACCCAACAGAAGTGCTTTGCTAGTGCACTTGGATTCCTTCTGAGTTAAAGCATCAGGGAGCCATCTTCAAGTGAAGGGTGGGGAAGAAGGGGTTAACCAGCTGACTGCAGAACCATTCCCTTTAACTGAAGGCAGGGAGGCATGCTGCATTTTTTATAGCTTGGGACAGAAAAGTGCACAGTATGTGACATTGATGCAGAGTGAATGTTTCATGAGCTGGCCTCCTAACAAGAGCTCTCCTCGAGAGGAAGGAGGTGGTGTGGTGGTGGCAGCCAAACTGCCTGCAGGAGAGGGCCATGAAGTCTCTGGTAGCTGAGGTGGATTTCTCAGAACCTGGGGGTTTTCCCCCTTGGAATTCCATAGGTTTTTGTTAAATAAGGGTTTGGGCCCTTAGCAGAAGGCGGCAGGGCATGCAGCAGACATGGTAGCGGGATGGTCCCAGTGATGTTTGGTGCAGCTCTGGAGGCTGCGAGCCTGCCTGTCCTGTGCTTGTGAAAGCATGAATAATTGAAAGCTCTGTCAGACCATGCCCTTATTTTTAGTAGCGTTGTTGCAAATGCCCTGTGTGCTACAGAGGCCTCTCTCTGGAGAAGGAAAAAAAAAAAAAAAAAAAGTAACTTGCAACCTAGCTTTAACATGGTTAGCAGAGTTTGCAAACATGACAATGGCCTTGGGAAAACTGTTCCCGTGGGAGAAAAACCTTTGGTTTAGTTCAAGACTGTTATTATTCTGCCTCTTATGCTATCTCAGCTCTACCGCAGCAGGACAGGTTACAGAAAAGTTTTTGTCACAGCTTGCAGGGAAAAAAGATGGTGAGTAAAGGAGCCAAAAAACAAGGATAAGAAAATAAGTGATATATATCTCTGTAAGATACTTTGGCCTGTAATTTAAAAGATTTCAGTCATAGAGGTATTTTTTCAGCTTCCTGGTGTCTAATATGGATGTCAGTAAGTAAATTATTCCACATTCTTCTACAAAATCACTTTGCCCCAGTTACCGGTGAACTATAAGGCATCTTTCCCTGTCACGGTTTGAGGTAAAACCGAGCTGAGGCAAGTCCCAAGGTCCTTTCATAGCCCCACCACAAGAAGGTGCTGAGTTTTTTTCCCCTGCTTGCAGCACAGTGATCATCACCACTCATAAATGAGATGTAAAAGTCTGTGCTGTGTCTTATAACGTCACAGCGAATAAACTGAAACATGAAGCTGGCCAGAGCACTGAGCTAGCATGAAGAAACAAGGCTTGGAGCATGGAAGAACAAGGGTCACAATTCTTAGGCTGCCTGACAAGAGGACCAAGTTTTGTCATTTATTCTGTACAGAACTTGAGTGGGATGTGCTCATCTGGAGGCCAGCGGCGCTACTGCTGCGTGTGTGAACACTCGTGGGACCATTTTGCTACTTGGTTTGGCCCTGAGCAGCTCTGGTGACCATAGAAATCACGGTACTGCTCCCTGGTCTCTGCCGAATTGGGAGCTGTGTTCCACCGAGAGCCACCTGGTGCCGCTTCAGGCGGGAGGGTGTCGTTATGTGACTCTCCACTTAGTGTCCTCGCTTGCTTGCTTTTTGGATCCTTTTGCTAGAAAAAGGGAAGGCTCTTGTTTCAGGCAGGACAGAGGCTAAAAAGCAAGACGACCTGAGTATCTGCAGTTTTTGCATAAGGAATTAATCTGCAAAATTAAGCCCTCTGGAGACTTTGAGCACCTTAGGGTTGGCAGCACCTCTTCCGGTGCCTGTTGGGTTTGAATGGCTTCAGGAGGGGACCCACACATTGTGAACGTTGTAATCCATAATTCAGGGGCTTGGTTTAGCTCCTCTGAAGCCTGTGGAGCATGGCAAACTCCAACGTGTAGGGCCTGAGACGGCTGAAAATCCCTAGGAATCCCTCCTGATCCAAAGAGCACTGCTGTCCTAGCGTGGATGAGCAAGCGCAAAGTTTCACACCGTGTCTGCTAATGAGTTACCAGACAGAATGCATTAGTCTCATTTTGGGTCCTGATCCTGTAAAACATCAGCGTGTGCTTCATGCTGAATGCAACTCCTCCCTCGCATGTTTACTGATAACTAAATGGTCCACTGGGAAACCTCACAGAGATCCCTGGTTACTCAGACTGAAGGAGAGCCACCCGTCAGAGTTTGTTCAGCTGTCCCTGTTAAGCCTGTAATAGTGTATCTACCTTCCAACTTCACCTAGCTCATTAATAAAATCTTACTCCCTAGACATCTGAAACTGGAAAGAATAAGGTCCCACTAGCTCCTATATCACGAAGGTCTGCACACCACAGGCTATTAAATGCCACGTGGAATTGCTGAGGAATCTCTTCACGCTTCCCCTGTGCCCAGCTCCTCAAATCTGAAATGGGTCTCTTTGGAAAGTAAATTATTTCAATAAATGTAATGAATGAATTTATTACTAATTAGATAACTTCAGTATGATAACTTTCTCACCTTAAAGAAGTGTCTTTGCAGCATTTGTATTATGCAAACAAGGAGTGCACAGAACAATGTACCTGCTCCAGAAGTTTTCACCAGCTTGGCCAGAGAAGGGATTTAACCAGAGCCCCACGGTGTGGAGCAGCCCTGGGCTTTGGCATTCTAATCATTTGGGAAATCTTTCTTTTCTGTCCTTGGGACTGTGGTGTCCTGAAAGCTGTACTTCTGTAGCTGGTGAAAGACAAAAACCTATTTCAAAATTTGAAGTATTTCATGAAGCAGCAACATTGTATTTCAGATGATCCTAATTTTACCATCTTCCCCTATTTTTAGGTCAAAAACTGTGGGGTTTTTTAGATCTTATACAAAGGCATTTTGTCCTCACACAAAAGCACAAATGGAAGAAAATCCAGCTCCTCCAGCAGGTATTTGTTCCAATGATCAACACCAACTTTGGTTTAGACTACTTTGCCTTATTTATTTGGTAAAACTTTTCTAGCTTAAGTTTGCTGAAAGTTATTCAAGTATTGCCATTCCCTGCTAGGGTTAACTGCAGAGGGATAAAGTTTCCTGTTAATGGGAATATTTGAACACATCAATTCATGAGTTGGACTTTTACCCAGTAATTCCACCAACAATTTAGTAGTGTAATAAGAGGATTACCTCCATCAGCTGCCCTTCTTGTTCCCCAAAGTCAATACTCATCAGTCCAAAGTCTTCTAATTATTTTTTAGGACATCCAGCCTTTGTCCAATTGAGCATTAACTTGTACAATTGTATCTGACAACATTTTAAGTCTATTTAAATCCAGCTTAATTTGATCTTTCTCCTTTGTTATGTAATTCATGATTCCTTTTCTTTGTCCAGTGAATCTCAGGACACACGCTTCTAACCTGATCCTTTTTTCTTATGCATCCAGCCTGTGGCTACTGGGAGCCGGCTGGCAGAGCTGCTTTTGTGTGCAAGATCAGGACCAAAGCTGGAAAAACAGAAGCAATTATTTATCCAGGGTGTAGTCTGAGAACAGTTGGAAGGCTTGGGCTGTCACTAGTGTATGAGGTGTGAAATACCTTCTGCCTCTAACTAGGTGTGTCTCCGACAGCAGAGCCTGTTATTCGTGGTACCAGCGACAGGACTGCATCAATGGACCAATTTCCCGTGTAGCTGTAAATCACACTGCATTTTTTTGTAGAAGAGGAAACCCACTGAGAGAACTGATTCTATTTGGGTGAGTTGTACTGAAGGGATATTGCTATTTTTAAAAAATACCCATTATTGGTTTTGATTTGATGTGGAATACAATAAAGCCTAAGCCAAATTATGCAGGGTTACTATAATTATTTCAAAAGCTCAGCAAGGAAAAATATGTAACAGCTCATGTGCTCACATCAGGGATCGTTTCAATTTTATCCTCATGAACAGTTGTTCATTCATTGCTGATTGCAACAATCTTTTAATCAAGAAAGCAGCATGGATATTTTACTCCAGCTGGTAACAGAGGTTGGGGGAAATGGTGAGACTAATTTTACAAGCTGAATTTGAGAACCAAATTTCTTCAAAGTGATGATACTTGCTAAATAGAAAGAAGTGGCTTTAAAGCTTCTTTAAAAGGAAAGATGGAGTCAAATTCAGCCTTTAAGCAGTGTGTGGCAAATGTGCTCTGATTCTAGGAGCAGCAGTGGGAAGGTCTGTGTCACAGAGAGCCTACAGAGGCAGCTTTTCCCCATTGCTCTTCACGTGGCAGCAATGGGCAGGAGCTCTGGTTTGTTTCACCAGCAGCAAATTATAAATCACTAAGTGAATGAGCCAGCACACAACAAAACAGCTGGAAGCAAGGATCTCCCTTTCCGTTCTCCTCACTGCTTAAATTAGCTCATGCAGTGCTTGCTTATTCCTCGGTGTCCAAACCCAGCTCCTGCTGAGTACCTTAAAGGCTGATGTTATTTGACAACAAAAAGGTGGACAGACATTGCAGCTGCCTTCCCAGAGAGGTAGATGTAGGGAGAGATGACAAGCCTTTTCTGTATTCTCAAAGTCCCGTATCCCTTGCAGGTTACTAAACAACACAGCTGTCTCTTCTCAAATATGATGGATAAGTGACTTAGCAACTTCATCTGTCAGTTGCCTCGGGACCTGTGGATGCATCTCATCAGGTCCCATGGTTTTGTGCACCTTAGATGGTCTCAGACCTGTCCTTCTCCCACAGTGCATGGGTCCTCATTCTCCGAGTCCTTGCCTTTGCCTTCTGTGACCTGGGCAATGTGCCTAGAGCACTTGATGGTAAAGACTGAGGCAAAAAAATGGAGTACCTCAGCCTTCTCCATAACCCACGTAACCAGGTAATCATGTTTCTTTCTGGAGAGGACCCACAGTTTCCCTTGTCTTTCTTTTAACACTGACATAACTGTAGAAGCTTTTCTTGTTGTCCTTGATGTCCCTGGGCAGATTTGACTCTATCTGGGCTTTAGCTTTCCTAGCCTGATCACTGGCTGCTCAAACAATTTTTCTGTATTCCTCCCAGGCTACCTGTTCTTGCTTCTACCCTCTGTAGGCTTCCTTATTGCATTTGAGTTGTCCAGGAGCTCCTTGTTAACCCTCCTGGCATTTTTGCCTGCCTTCCTCTTTGTTGACATGCATCACTCCTGAGCCTGGAGGAGGTGATCCTTGAATATACACCAGCCTTCTAGGGCCCCCCTTCCTTCCAGGGTTCTGTCCCATGATACTCTACCAAGCAGATCCCTCAAGAAGCCAGTCTGCTCTCCTGAAGTCCAGGGTGGTGAGCTTGCTGTGCACCCTCCTCACTGTCCTAAGGATCTTGAACTCCACAGTTTCAGGGTCACTGCAGACAAAGCAGCCCTTGGTGATGAGGTCTAGCATAGCACCTCTTCTCATTGGCTACTCTATCACTTGGAGAAGGAACTCTGTTTTCCCAGTTTACCCTCCATACAAATTGGGCTTACGGGACTGGGTTTTCTACCGCCTCTTCTGGAATGCGAATAGGGACTGGGAAACTTGAACCTATTCAAATTGTCCTCTTGATATTTCTCATTCATTTGTATATTGAGATTATTCCATAATGAGAAAATGTTTGGATTTGTCATACAGAATCAAGCAGCTTTGATATGCCATACTTCTCCCTACCCAGTATCTTCTACATGGAGGGAGTATAAATTGACCTCTGTTGTGGTGATATTTTCCTTATCTTTTTAGTGGCATGAAAACGGGCAAGTAAATCTTCTACAGAAGCTCCCATCACAAAAATGAAACTGAAATACTTAATCCCCGTGGAATCAGCTTATCACAGATAGAGGATTTCCCCCCAAATCAAATTGGGAGCTTCCAAGAACAAATCCTGGAAATGGTGATTTCACATGAAAGCTGGAAAGGGGAGTTGGGGGAGGAGAGAAGAGACTTTGGGGAGGAGGGGGAATCCAACTGCTGATGTTCACCCAGCCTGTGCAGTCTCAGCCTCCAAGATCTAACTCCTGTGGATTTAGTGTCATGTGAGCACCTCCACAGGTTTTAAGCACTCCAGGAAGAAGTGCCATTGTTAGGTATTTAATCTTAAAGCAAAGGGGATTGTCTTTCTTCCTTTCAAATCTAAATCTCTTGTTAGCTTAATTTCTTAAGAGAAGAACACTATCAAATGGTTTTCCCTCAATCCAATTGAGAGTCAGGCTTTTTTTGTTTTCTTCACTCTCAAAGAAAAGTACAAGTTACAAAGGAGAGCTTGCTTGTATTTGTAGTTTTTTTTCTGATCACTGAAGTGGACGTGATGTGTCAGCTTCTTATGTCCCTTTATTCTGTGTCTGAGTCTGTACTCTTCCAAGTATTTTATTTTGTCTGCTGTGTCACATTCTGCTTTCTTCAGAGTTTTTCCTTTTAATCGCAACATTTTAAAACTCAACACCCACATACCGTCACACATCAAGACTGTCTTGTTAGGTTTTAGATTTCCCACTCCTGCTAGTGGATCTCTACTTCTAGGCAACTGTGCAATGCACTCAGTTGCTTGCACCATCCTCCGGTGCCAGAAGAAAAGAAAATCTCCCATGAATGGCCCAGAATGCTCTCCACAGCCCATGGGTGAACTAGGTCTCTCTGACCCTCTGACCCAGAAGTTATTTTCTTGCTGCAAGTACTGAATTTTCCTCATACTCTGTTATGCTATTTCCCAAAATGTGTCAAGTCACGACATTTGGACTTCTCTTTTCTGTGGCTTGAGAAATGGTGTTCAGACTCTCAAATCATGTAACTGTTCATGATCTTTGCACAGCTGACAGGTCCAAGCTACGCAAGTAGCCCACTTCTGAGCCTTTTATTTCTAGCCTTAAAGATTTGAATCTTGGCTGGGATCTAAGGAAAAACTGACATTACTTGACAACTGGTTTTAAAACGAGCTGGCAGCTTCTATTTTCTGAAGGGGCATGGCTGATATGGAATACTGGAAATTTTAGTGACACAGTCTCAACAGAAAAGAGGCCGTGGATTGAATTGGCATGCAGTCTGAATCACAGGAGCATGCTGAAGCATCTCTTTAAATCAAATTAATTTCTTGTCAGTGCAAACAACCCCCATGTGCCCAAACCCTTTAGATATTCCTTGTAACCTGGACTATTGCAGAATTCAAAAAATTATGTCCTCAGTTATGATGACATGTGCAAGCAACATCCTTTATCCAAATGGATTGCAGAGTGGCAATATGCTGGTGGTATATCTACCTCCACTGAGGTGGGGGCTCAATGCTGCAAGCAGCTTTGCATGTGTCTATACAACTATATTTACACAGAGGTTATTAGAGCATTAGGAGACTTCACCAGGAGACTTCCACTGAAGGCCTAAGAGCCTCAGCTTTGCTTCTTGCAAAGAGGTATTTGTAAAAATGTATAGCCTTCCATAAACACTACCCAGTCTCGTGAGCAAGGGGATGAAAGGAGAAGGACTATGTTCCTCCTCACGTAGGCAACATATCCTTGAATTCCTTCTGAAAAGAAATAGTTCATTTTCATTACAAACTGGCAGCAAGCAGAAGAAGTATGAAGAGTAACTTCATACAGCAGCATCCTCATAAGGTCTCCACGTGGTGCGTGGGTGCTGGGCAAGCAGTGACTCTTCAGGCTGAAATCATTAGTCTGTCTTTGAACCTGTTCCAAACTCAATTCCCCTACACAAAGAACCAAGAAAGAAGCAAACTTGTACCAGTCACGATGGCAATTTTAGTGACTTTCCATTTCAAGACAGTCCTTTTATGAGTAAGTAGTCTATGTTTGTTTGTGACCTGATCTAATGTCTGGCAGATTCACTGAGCTACGAGCAGGTTGTTTCCTAAAATTTTTTGTGCTTGAAGGTTTTCCATCAACTACCTGTAAAACAGTGGGGCAAAGAGCCTTTATTTTCCTATTTTCCATATGTGAAATGAGATAATGGTTCCTTTGAGACTTGATTTACTGATGTTTGTAAAGCCTGTGGTAGTTTCTGCTTCGAGGTTTCAAAGGGCTGCACTTCTGTCTAGTGTGAGTACCCTGAATTCAGCAAAGCTATGAACTAGATTAATATCTCCATCTTGTGCTAGTAACTCTTAACTAATCCTATTAAAACCTTTCCAGACCCAGATCAATATCTGAAATGCACTCTGTCCTGTAATTAATCCGATGAGCCATGCTATCCATGTTTACAAGTCCCTTCACATTTTTCTTTAGAGTTCTTTTATTTTAAAATTAAACTGGTTTAGCAGAAGCAGGGTCATGATCTCTGTTTCTCGGTAGCTTTTTCATGCCCTTATTAAATATCCTGTACTGAGTGCACTCAGTAATTCAATGATCCTGCCCTGGTGAATAGATTGGGATACCAGGGTCTTAAAGACCCTGCACAGGGCCAGGTCTGGCAGTTTGATGGCTTGTGTGTGGAAGGCATTGTTAGACCAGCCTGACAGATAAGTGGAGATTTTCCCCTCGGAGACATAAATGCGTGATGAAGCGTGTGAACCTACATGATTCAGAGCAGTGTCATGTCAGCACTCCTGGCTCCTACTTCATGCATTCATGTGTCCTCACCAACGCTTGGTCTGCTCTGGCTCCTGAGGGTCTACCTCTTGGTGAGGATGGTTTTCTGACCTGATGGTTTTCACTCTTTTGGAGCGAAGGACTATTCAACAACAGCCCCATTGATCCATAATGGGCTATGGTATCCTACTAATTGGTGAGGGCATGAAAACACAGGCCTTTAGCTTTATATGCCCTCCAGAAAAATAAGCATGTGACCTTAGGACCTTAGTTCATTAATAGTATGGATGACAGCAAGTCTTAGAAGAAAGCTGTAGGAACAGAAGGAATTAATGGAACAATATTGTGACTCGGTTTGTTGCCATTGACTAGCCATCACATAGCTCACATGTGAGAGTGCAGTAGGCAGTAATTAATGCACTACAGTTGTGTCTGGGCTCAAAACCATGGCTGGCTGGTCTAGCGTTAGCAGTAAGTTCCAGTTTGAGCAGCAGATTGATCTACAGACCTCCACAGGTCCCTTCCAACATACCTTTCTAGCAGTCTGTGACCCTGCCATGTTCCACAGTGCACAAATGTTCAGACCCTAGTGTCTCAGAAAAGGTCTAAGGACAGAGAGAAGACACTGGATACGTGCACAGGCAATCATAAGAGAGCTGGAAGCAATATCGCAGTGTTGCTTTCTTTCTCTTCATCAGTCTCTAGCACGCTTCTTTGAAAGGGACTGAGCTAACCAAAGGTATCAAGAAATAGGCACTGGAGAGGCAACACGGACAACGGGAAGTGCAAGGCTGAGCCAAAACACTGAGATACTGGGTGGGTAGCAAAGCTGTCTGTACCAGCTGGAGAAATTGTCTTATCTCTAGAGCTTTCCATGGAAATCTGAAGTTTCTCCCATTTAAAGAGGGGAAATCACAAACAGGTTTTGGCCTTAAATTTAAGGTTTCTCCATGAAACACAAAGAATATTGCACAGTTGAAAATGCAGTACTTGGAACCAGTGAGAAATTTTTCTTCCCATCCTGGCCTGTGCAGGAGCTGCTAAAGGCACTCAAAGGTCCTGTAAGGAGGTTCATCCCAACCCCTTTTATTATTTGAAGCTTGTATGGTCATGGAGAGGTGAGGAGAGAAATGGGCCTTCGTGTCCCATCTGTAGGGACCAAAGCACTTCTTCTAACAATTCGGGTTTGGCACAGGCTTACACAACTCATGGGCCCAGTTCAGTCTTGCAGCTGGTACATGTGCTAGTTTGGATGCAGAGACTGTTTAAGAACATCCTCCTTAACTCTGAGAGCGTTTGCATGCCCCACTGTTCCCCTCTCATAAAGAGAAAAGCCTGACCATCCAGCTTGTGAAGATCACCCCACAGCTAGGGCACTTCTGTATTACAATTTTAGCTTGGGTCTGGTTGACCCAGCCTTGACCTGGAGAGCTGACTTGACCAGCCAGAACAGTGCCAGCCTGCCAGGAAAAAGCTCTGCAAGGAGCTGCTCGGCTGGGCTGCTGCTGTGTGGGATGTGAGGATGAGAAACCCTTCTCGGTTGGGATCTGGGGCTTGGCAACTAAATTTTAGGAGAGTGCTCTGCATAGTTTGAATATCCCAGCATGGGGTGGGGGAAAGGGAGCAGCTCTGGGTCTCCTCTTCCCCTTTCTCCTCATGGGAATTAAACACGAGAGCTAAGAGCTTGCTTTTCTGAAGCTATTATTGGCAACCGATGTCCCTTTTCATGGCAAGCAAATGACCTGCTAAGTACAAGCTATAAAAATTCAGGTCATGTTTTCTGTTTCATTAATATGCTGCCTGACTAAGCCTGTGCCTGCTGGGGCTCTCTGCTGGGGAATGGGAGTTAGAAAACCCTTAAGGATTTCTCACTGTCATTATGAGATAGAAAGGCAAACAGGCTTCTAAAGGAAGGAAGGCTCCCAAAAGACAGGCTGCCTTTGTGTCCTGATCTCGTGAGCAACCACAGGAGGAGGGATGCAATGCCATTTACACACACAGTCCCCGTAGTGCAGGGTTCGAATGCTTTTATGTTTCACTAATAGCAGGGCCTGACTGTCCCAGAAGTCAACAGAAAGGTTTTCCTTGATTGCAACAGGCAGTGGACCAAAAATGTTGTTCAGCCACGGAAACGTTTGTAAAGTTGGTAAGGAGGGAGAGAAGAGCAACATGAATTGGAAAGAGAATCCAAGGGAGAGTGTCTCTGAAATGCTTTTCTACAAGAATCACAGAATCACTGAGGTTTGAAAAGACCTTTAAGATTATTGAGTCCAACCATTATACTAGCACTGCCAAGTCCACCACTAAACTATGTTCCTCAGCCACATATCTACACTTCTTTTGAATACCTTCAAGGATGGTGACTCAACCAATTCCCTGAAGAAGCATCTTCCAATGCTTGATACCCCTTTCAGTGAAGAATTTTTTCCTAACATCCAATCTAAGCCTCCCCTGGCTCAACTTGAGGCCATTTCCTCTTGTCCCATAGAGTGTTACTTGGGAGAAAAGATGACCCCCACCTCACTACAACCTCCTGTCAGGTAGTTGTAGAGAGTGATGTCTCCCCTCAGTCTCCTGTTCTCTAGGCTAAAAGAAGCCCGGTTCCCTCATCTGCTCCTCATAAGACTTGCTCTCTAGGTCCTTCACCAGCTTCATTGTCTTTGGGCCAGTGGCATCACGAGTTTATTGGAGATGGTTGTTCTCTCCCCATAAAGCTGTCTTTCAGGAATCAGAGAAGTGTCTCCCTGCAGGGAACATCCCAGGTGGGTTCGGAGGGTGTGCCATGTCTAGGTGTAACTACAGGGCTTTCCCATAAAGGATGTAGGGACGATGCCCTTCATTCACGTGCTTGGCTAAGGCTGGATTAATCTAAAGCTGGATTCTGGATCCAAAGCCTTTTGCCTGCGTAGGGAGTTTGGGCTTGAAGGAATTTGGAAAGCATTAGCTTTTGCTCCTGGCAGTGTTGAGTAGGCTGTATCCTGCCTCTTGACTGCGTTCTCCGGGCTTGCAGGGTGGTAGCTGATGTGCTGGCAGTGAGGTTGTGCTGCCTGCCTAGGGCTGAGGTTTGGCTTCCCAGCTCCAGGTCAGCTCCCGTTCCTCTCCGCTGTCCTGCTTCCTGGGCTACAAGCTGATCAGGTGAGTTTCACGTGGAGAGCATGGAGGCTGAGATGCAGCAGAGAGACCCGAGATGTAACCTGACAGGTCAGTGCCTTGCAGAGGGTTATAAATATTTCCTCAAGCCAACGGGAATTTCCAGGTTTGGCATCCAGGTGTCCTTCTTGCCAGGGGAGGATTTTAGGGACCAGGTTGCTTCGTCCCCTCCTCTGTATTGTTCACTCCCACGTGCCTTGTTCTCTACAGTGCTCTTGCCCAAATTGCCAATGCTTTGGAGCAGCACCATCAGCCTGGTTCCAGGGATACTCAGCCTGCAATGAATACATTGATTCATAGCTTATTTTTAAAGCCAGAAGGAATTGCTATGCTGGTCTGCTCTGACCTCGAGCGTGCAGTGGGCAGGGGAGTATTTATAGCTCTCTTTACAGCATTCTGCTCTGTATACAAGCCAGTAAGGGCAAGTAAAGATCAGAGTCCCTGCCTCAGTGTAGGTTTGACAGCCACTACGAGCTCCACTGCTTTATTAAGGTATTGCCCTCAGTAAATGGCAGGGCAGGCTACCCCTGCCGACTGCAGGGTGCCTGGGCAGAGAGTTGCCCACTTGCCACACGTACATCTGTGGCCTGTCTGCAGCAGAGGCAGGAATAACCTCCAGGTGCAAGGAGTCAGAGATCTGGGAAATCATGGAGCTGTGCTGAGCCCGTCTTGCATCTTCTCGTGGGGCATCACCTCTCCTATGTTCTAACCATATTGAAGCAGCCCAAAAGATGCATAAGGTCACTGGTTAAGATGGTTGAAATGAGACTAGGGAATAATAAATAACTTGTAGGGAGGTGCTGGAGAGGAGCAGGACGGAGCCACCACCAACTGCAGCTGCGACAGTTCTCCCAGTATAACATTCTTCCACGTGTGTTCCCTGCTTTGTATTTGGAGTCGCAGGCTAAGACACAGAGTGCCCCGGAGCACCACGGTGCTGTGTCTTAGACGTGGTGAGGAACTGACCTGCCCCAAGCTCAAGCTGTCCAAGGAGATACGCTCTCTTGTATGCGTAGACCTGAAATCATTAAAATTGAAGCCCTGCTGAAGGTTACCTCGCTTCCCACTTGCAGTGTCCTGGCCTCACCTCTCGCCGCACACAGCCAGCGTCCAGGCCACTTGTCTTTCTCCTGGGCTTAGTTCTGTTGCCTTAGCTCTTGTGTCCAACCAGAAACCTGAACATTAACTAGATAGATTAGCTAGTTTTCCTTCGTTCTTGATGTCAGATTTCTGCAGGTTAATGCCTTGCAACTGCTTTTGGACTGCCAGCACAATGTAAGAAGCCCTTGTCATTCTCTTTCCAGTAAAATGGCAATTACGGTATTTCTTAGAATAAGATTTTCATAACTAAATTTTGTTAGTGTTCTGATTGAAATGTGTCCCTTCATGTTCAAATTCCCCTGAGGGAATGCCTCTTTCACCAGACTGTATTTGTGAGTGAACACGTATCTGACTGTAATGTTGTACATCCCTCAGATGAAATCCCGAAGAGGGAAAGTAATTGCCTTTTTACATGCAGAAACGGTAAAATCAGCTGGAGCTAATGCTTTGATAGTTAAAAGAATCAGTTATTAATATTTCTGCATGGAGGCAGCACAGCCACCGAGGCCCTTGCAACTGTGAATCTCACAATCTTGCTCTCGGGCAAAGTATATGCAGTCATCTCTAATCTGTTCCATCTCCCCACAAGCAGCTCACCCAGCAGCGAGAACAAATTGCCTGGAAATGTCGTCATCAGGCTTCATCTGGCACTATCTCCCCTTCTGTCTGGGTCATTGATTCCCTCATCTCCTCTGCCTTAAAACTCACATCATACGTTAATTTGGGGCTCTCCAGGTCTGAAGCAGCTGCACTGTGCCTTCCCTGCTCAACTTTCAGCCTCTGAAGTGTCCTCTACTCGTACTGCTCATATGAAGACCTCCTGAAGGGGTCTCAAGTGGCATCCCTGCCTGCTCCATAACAGCATGTGCTCTGCCAGCTTTTGTTTCATCACAAGAGAGCTTAGAGCTGTTCTGCTTTCGGAAATTGGGTAAGACTCGGTCTCCTTCCTACAATGACTCAGTGTGCTGGAGAAATGACTCCTGCCTTGTGTGAGCAGCTACCGTGGAGCTCTCAGAGCTGTGCCAGCCTCTGCTAGCCACCCGCTGCCCTCTGGAGAGCCCCTTCGCCAGCAAGGAGCTGGGGCTGCTCCTCCACGCTCTGGTCTTATGATTGCTAAATGTAGAGGCCGTTGATAAATCGCATAAATGCACGAAGGGTGCAAAACCCAACAGTTGTTGCGGAGTTGTCTGAGCTAACACAGCCTCGTCCTCTGTTCTTTTGCCTGTGTCTGTGGCCTTTCGGTACCATCCTTTGCATTTTTTCACTGAATTTTCATTCTGAGTAGATCTCTCTGCGCACCAAATTCATGCCTAGTTCTCATTGCAAGAGAGTCCAGGATGGGGCCTCCAGCGTGTAATCCAGCCCAGACACATGGTTTTGTAAGAGCTGCTCCCTGCTGCTGTGGCCACTCTCTGCTGTCACTGGTCAGAGTTTATTCCCAGCCCTGCCCTGCTGTCACCCCTCAAGAGCCAGGTGCCACCCGGATCCTGTATCGGACCCGTTTGCTGGGTGAAGCCAGCCCAGGCAGCTGAGCTGTTCCCAAGGACCTGACGTGGCCAGCAGGAACTTACTTCCCTTCCCTTTTATTAGGAGTAATAACGTCCCATCTCTCCTCAGCCCTTGTAAAGTGAGTGCATCTGATGTGCAAATAACTGCAAGACGGTGAGGCCTCAAATGTGAAGCCTTTACTCCTAAATTAATGGTGACCTTAACAGGAATAATACCATTCGAAGGAAATGTCAGATAAAATGAGTCTGTTTCCTTAGGGAAGCGTGTTCTTTTGTAAAGCTCTGCTGATCCTTGTCTTTCTAGAAACCCAATTAGCAGTCTCTTTGTTTCACAGCCAAATTCCTCATCCTAGACCTGGAATATGTCCGGGAAAATATTTCTAGAGAAGTCCCTGTTATAAATAACCTGGAGGGGGAAAGTATTCTATGTAC
Source organism: Gallinago jamesoni (assembly GCA_025769975.1). Lineage (NCBI taxonomy): Eukaryota > Metazoa > Chordata > Aves > Charadriiformes > Scolopacidae > Gallinago > Gallinago jamesoni. The sequence goes on along the minus strand of JAOQGH010000077.1, from coordinate 14,271,925 downwards.
CCTTCCTAAAACAAAGAGCGGCAGGCTGCAAAAGGGTATGGAGAAAGGGCTGATCTCTTGTGCTAGGGGAGGAAAAGAAATCTTGATCTTGAGGCTGATCTTCAAAGTGTGTGCTCAGGGTGAGTCACATGAAAGGCGAATCGAGATAAGAGCAAAGACTCCTGAAAGAAAACTCCTGATTTTAATCTCTGTATCCTTGCTTTCAGGGTCTTTGCTGCAGAAATGAAAGCGCTGCGCTTCCCTGTAATGTCTTCTCGTTAAAAGGTGCAGCACCACCAGCCCCCCTGAGCTTTCTGTCTATGTCCTCACCGCATGTTCTCTGTGTATCAAGCCTCTCGGGGGCTCTTCTCGGTGTGACCTGTTTGCAGAGGGTGCTGCGTGGTCAGCCTGCCAGCCTGCCAGCCCCTCCTGCGGCTGTTGCAGCCACACCACGTCCCGTCTTTAGCCACGCTGCCTCTGAAGCACTCGCACGTGAACTTCTATCGGGTTTATGTAGTTCCATGTGAACATCACTAGATGTCCTCTACCGCCAAGAAGCTTTATCGTAGCCCGCGCCAAGCCCCACGCAGAAATTCAGTGAAATGAATCTCAGCTGTTTAAGCTGTCTTTCTCTACAGCTTCATTGTTCCTAGTCTGTGGATGCACAGCAATGCTCCTCGTCCGTAGCCTGGAGGAGCGATCTGCTGCCTCTGACCCACTGGACTTTGAGTGACAGCAGAGCTATTGTATTGGTTTCATGCAGATTTGGAGCCATCTGGAACGGTGTAGGAGCACCTCAACTTTTTCCTTTGCAGCTGCTCATCTGAGACTGAGCCATCAGGCAGGGCTTGGGCTTTGATCTCCTGGTGCTCTTCTCCAAATTGACCACCGAAGGTCAAGGCTGGAGGGGCTCTGCTGTCACAGGACCTGATCCAGTGCAGGATGGTGCACGCCCCTCTGCAGGGTGCAGTCAGGTACAGGTCCCTGCTCCAGCACGACCCAGCTGTCCTCCAGGCAGTGCTGCCCACAGCACCTCGGGGTAGCTCATGGGGGGGCCGAGTGCCCTCAGACCCCACCTCCACCCTTTGCCTGTAGTGAGCCCTTATCCCCAGCTACGTGGCACTGGCAGGAACTTCTACAGACAAAAATCTTGAGAGAAAAAAAACATTGCTCTTTTTTTGGTTTTTTTTTTGTTTTTTTTTTTTTGGTGTGTGTGCAAAGAGTCCCTGCCTCGGTGCTGTGCTGTGGGAGTCCCTGTGCTGCAGCCCCCGCTCCGCTGGCGTTCAGCGGGCAAGGCAAGCATCCCTGGCCAGCCCAAAGGGCAGCTGCCAGCAAAACAAGCCAAGAGGCTCCAACGGCGTTAACCCGCTCAGCCTGAATACGGGAGAATAACCAGCCACATTCATCTGGCCCAAATAGTGAAATATTACGCTGTATAAATAACGTGTCCTCTTATTTAGAAGCGGTTCCCCTGAAGTGTAGTCTGACCCGAGCAGTTCAGAGCCTGCACGGTCACTTTAATCTGCTAAGTGAAGCTGAAACAGACTGGAAATGTCGTGGTGCTTACAGCTGCATGGGGGGGGGAAACGCTGGCTGAGATTTTAAGGCACTTCTTTCTTTTAGCTTTGTATTTAAAGTTCCAGAGTTTGAAGCGTTGCCCATCCTGCTCTCGCATTCCCCTGGGGAGAGACGGTAAAGGGGGGGGGGATGCTTGATGCCACTGCCCTCTGTTTGAGGGCTCCTTGGGGTGACTCAGCAGGGCACAAAAATGCACTTAAATAGGAGTTCTATTGTGTAAGTGCTCAACCACAGCAGCAATGCCCCTTTAGCAATGTTGTTAACTAATACGCACTACAAGAAATTTAATGCTGCTCCAGATACTGGCTGGAATTGAAAGAGGAGTTTTTGGCTTTCCTCCTTATGTAATTTGAGTATTTTTTATGGGCAGGAAGGCTGCTGAGAACTGAGGAATACCCCAGAGACCCGATGTGCAGGAGCCAGGCCACGGGTTTTTCCTCTCAAATATTACTGACTTTGGTATGAAATGCATCAGAGATTTTCAGGTTCGGGTGTCTGAATATTGGGCTTTGTTTGGAAATATAGCTATCTCCACAGAAGCAGAAATCATAGAATCATACGAATCATAGAAAGATGCCAGCTCTGAAGAATAATCTGTTTAAGATGCCGAGGTACAAAGCTGGATGCTCAAATTTAAAGATCTAAACCTGAAACCTTTGGCCTGCTGGTCCCAGGACTGCTGCGTCCCCAGAATTTGGTGACAACATTTCCACACCTTCGAAGGTATAGCAGTGACGTGAGGTGTGTTTCTAGACTCACTGATGGGTACCGCTTACCGGCAGCTTTGCCAGTGCTGCCCCAGTCGTGGCAAGATGTGCTGATAGCAAAAAAACCCCAGCTTCCTCACAGCCAGCCACCTCCATCGCTGCGCTGCATGAAGCTGCTGCCAAAGTCTGCCCTCGGGAAACCGAGGAGAACATTTTGTCCTGGAAGGAAAATTTGCAGCCAACAGAGAAGCCAAGTTTTGTACCAAACTCATGTGCAAACCTGTGACTCCTGTTGACCAATGCCTGTCCTGCAAACCCAGCAGCTGATTCACGTGAACAAGATGCCTCTGTCCTTCGGCTCGGCCGGGAAAGCCTCTGGAGCTTCTCCTGGACATGTCTCCTGTGTCTTGAGACAGGGTGTGATTAGTGAAGGCTTTGCAGGGTGAGCCAGCACGGGCACTGCAGCCAGGCACGCTGTGGGTCTGCTCCCTCTCATCTCCTCCATGCTGCTGGACCAATGCAGGTTTTGAGGTAGGAACTGGTGTATCTCCTTTATGAAATGGCAGCGTGCTCCTCTCTGCCTCTCACTTACGTGGGGAAGACAGCATGGAGGCTCCCTCTTGTTTTGTGCAGGCCACGGTGGGGTGTCAGACTGCCTCGGGGAGATGTTCTCGGGGGGTACCAGGGTGTAGGTAATGCGAATTCGGCGCGGGAAGGGAGCTGGGGCTGCTCACTTGTAAGGACCGGTTTGAGCCACACACATCTGCTCGCACACCAGCATGGAGGTGGGCCCTGGCCCAGCAAGGTGAATCAGGGGGTGCCTAAACGCAGCCCCCCGAGGTGCTCGGAGATGCCCCTGAGCACCCTGCAGGACCGTGCCCAAGACAAAGGACACGGGGCAGAGCCAGACTGATCAGCCCTTGCTCCCGTGGATTATCCTCGGGTGGGCACTGCCCGCACCCCCGGGGGGGTGGAAGTAGAAGGGCACACGCACAGAAGCGGGACTTTTGCTCCCGCCGGCTGCAAGGGGGGGGTGTGAGGTGGCAAAGGATTCAGCAGCTGAGCTGGGGAGCGCCGCTTTGGTCCTGTGTCCCGGCTCCAAGGAGCCAGAAGAGAGGTGGGAAAAGTACCCACTCCCTGTGTTTCCCTGAGCCCTGTCCGGGGGGAGCCCCGTTGGGTTAATTGGGGTGTCGTGCCAGAAGCTGATAAACAGCCATACGCCTCCGGTGTGAGTGTGCGTGTGCCTGGAGCGGCCGGTTCTTCAGGGCAGAGCGCGTGCCGCCTTCTTGCGGCGTGACCTCCGTCTGCGGGAGCCCGTGCCCTCCCGTTGCCGCCCCGTCCGTCAAGCAGCGCCCGCAGAGACGCGGGTGTTTGCCCTCCTCCTCCTCCGACCCCGGGGGGGGTCGCTCCGTTCCCTTTCAGCCACAACTTCCCCGGGGCACCGGGCGGGCAGACGAAGGGAGAACGGAGAGCCGCCGGGCGGTTTAAGGTGCCGCCGCCCGCTCCCGCGTTCCACCTTAAGGCGGCGGCGGCGGCGGACGGGCCCATTGCCGCGCCGGGGGTCGCCCCGCACCGGGACCCCCCTCCGCCCCCGGGGAGCCGCGTCCCCGCCCCGCTCCCGCCGGTCAGCGGCGTTAAGGAAACGAGCCCAAAACGCGAGAAATAGGTGTCCGTCCCCCCCGCCGCAGAGCGATGGCGGGTCCCCCCCCGCACACGCACCCCGCCGCCGAGGAGAAACCCCCGCCGGCAGCGCCCGTCCCGTCCCCCGGCGGCGGGGCCGCGCTATTTATAGCAGCCGCCGCGGCGATATAAGGCATGGCCGGGTGCGGGCTGCCCGGGCGGGGGAGCGGGAGGGGGAGGCGGCGGTGCCCCCCTCTCGGCGGGCGCGGAGCGGCCCCGGGTGAGCGGGGACGGGGGATGGGGGACTCGTGGGTGGGTGGCGCTTTTGGGGGGGGGTGGCGAACACAAAACCCAAACCAATAAATGGCCGTTTCTTTTGGGTTGTGGGTTTTTTTTCCCCCTCCATGAAGCTAGGGGAGGCGGGATAGCGCCGCCAGGAGTTGCGGGGCTCCACGCGTGAAAGCCCGCGGGGTGTGTGTGGGGGGGGTGGTGTTAGGCTCGGCGTGACCCCCAGCGGTAACGGTGGCGGGGCTTTCCCCGTCCCCTCTCTCTCTCTTCCCCCCCAGTAATTCCCGCTGGGATGCGGTGCCCCGCTCTGGCATGAGCCCCCCGCCCCCCGCAGGAGGAGCGCTCCCCGGGCTCCGCCGCTTTCCCTGCCCGCCGCTCGCCGCCGGGAGGAGCGGGCTGTCGCCGACTGTCGCCGCGGAGCCACCGCTCTGGGCAGCGCCGGAGGCCGGGCTCGGGACGGTAGGGTGGGCTTTGAGCCGCGGGGGGACGGGGGTGTCGGTGTCCTGGGCGGTGGGGGGGGTGTGTGTGTGTGTATGTCTTTCCTTCCTTCCCTGCTGGAGGCTGGGCAGATGGACACGGACAGCGGCGGGTGGGGGGCGGTGGGTCTCACGTCTCCGGGGAGTGTGGGGGGGAGAGGGGCTCCCCCCGAGTGGGAACTCTCGAGTTTTCAACTGCTGTGTGAGGAAAGAGCGTTAGAAATTGGGGGTGGGGGTGGGGGGTGCCGCATTTTTGTTGTGTTCGGGGTATTTCCCCCCCACACCCCTAGCCGGCTCAGACCCACGTTAATCTTTTACTTTCCTGCCCCGTGCGCGTTTTAATCCCTGTGTTGTGAGATTTCTTAATCTGGCACTCCGCTGAATACTTTGTGAAAGCTTCCGGATTCACGGGTTTGAGTTATTTGCTAGACTTTTCTAAGGAAGGTAGAGATGCTGTCGTTAGTTACACAGAACCAAGGAATGGAGGAGGTACTTTTTTTCCCGGTTTTACTTTTTCTCTGCTTAAAGAAAACAAGCTGAACCGCAGCTGAAGGACAAGGACTTTTCAACTCTTGTGCTTGGGCTGCTGGGGATTAGAAAGAAAACTTGCAACTTTTTTTTTTTTTCTTCTTTTTTGAGCGGGTCAAGAGCTCTAGAAACAGTGCTTATAAAACCCTGGTTCCCAGGCAGGGAAAGGAAGATAAAGCCACGCTGGCGGCGAGTTCAGGAGCCAGTTAAGAGTTAGACCCTGGGTGGACCAGTCTCAGCATCCTGCACTTGGCTGCTCCAGTCACCCTCCCTGTCAAGGTGATGACTTTATCCTGTGGTGGCTTGGGGTAGAGCCTGGGGTTTTCTGAGAAGAGCAAAGTGAAGTCCTGTCCCCCAGCACGGGTAACTGCAGCCCTGCACCCGTCAGCTGGCCTTTTTCTGCATTAGTTGGTTGCCTAGTGTTATGAAACTGTGAAAATCTAAGCCACCAACTCCTTAGGTATCTTAAGTCATCTACGTTCAGGTTTTGGTGCCAGGCTTAAAGTGATGCTATTGACTAGAAATGTTCTATTTATGTCTTACCTGGAAACTGATGTTCATACAGCAGTTGGTACTAAGAACAAGCAGACCAACTTTATAGTCATACCTGGATATAGATGTGCTTTCTGAACTTCCACTATTTAAATGATCCAGTGAGCTCAGTCCCTCTTTGCACAAGAGAGATGCATTTCAAAGGCCTAAGACTGCATGGGTCAGCTTTCATTATTTTTCTTTATGAAGGGTACTTGTTGCTCTAAATCTGTTAGGGACATTGCAAAAATGGGGTCTATTAACTTAAAAACTAGGAGAAGATAGAGAGAACAAGGGTGTGGCAAGGAAATTATGAAATAATAGCTTTAAAAAAACCACCTCTCAGTAGAACAGTTTTGGACTGCCTAATAGAAATAGGATTTCTTTCTGTGTACTTAAGTCTGAAAATACAAAGCTGACAGCATATCTTTAAAAACAATAGTGCTTATAGAAAGTGGATATTCTTCATATCATCGTGCATCAATTTGTTTGACTTTCTTTGAGTTTGCTTCTCCATTCCAGGAGATATCCCCTGCCATAGAGAGTGTAGCCCAGATTGCAGGGGGGACAAACACCCCACCAGCATGATTCCCAAATCAGAGCAGCTGCACCAGAGTCAGAGCTGGCCCAGCATCTGTTTTCAGAAATGATGTGAAAGGCAGTTTCTATATATTGAAGTTTTTGGTGGGTGTTTTCACAAGCTCAGATTTTTTTTGCAGAGGAACTAAGAATTACAGAAACAAAGCTCGCCTTCTTCACGAGGGGAGTTTTTGGTATGTTTTGCATTGGGTGACTTTTTTTTTTTTTTCTTAAACTGGAACCAAGGCTAACAAAAGGGAGAAATAAAACTGTATCATCTGATGGTTAGAGAGGACTTCTTTCCTTATCCCTATGCTTTTTTTGTCATGGGGGAAGACATGGCATTTGGGAATGGGAGGAGGATGAGTCCTGAACCTGAGCTCTGGCATTGTCATTGGCAAAGTAGTACACAAAGGCAACGTCAGGACAAGTGAATATAGGGCATATGAGTATGATGGATCATTATTGTTGATATCGGGCTGTGGTTCCTTAGAGCTCTTCTTTAACTGTGGACAGAAGCGGTGTCCTGTTCCTGAGATCTGTGTGGCACTGAGCACTAAGAGCAGCACTGTTTCACTGCTGAGATCATCGCGGCAGAAACTCTGCTCCCTTCTGCTCTGAATTCTGGAGGGCTCCTTAAGGAAAGCTGTTTGGCTCCATTCATTTCTGCCCTTTCCTTTTTATCTTCTTTCTTTGGGTGTGAAATTTGGGTGTGATTCAAGCCAAGCACCTCTGCCTACCTCCCCCAGTGTCCAAGCTGGGCATCCCAGCTGACAGGGTACAGAGTCAATTCACTAGGATGAATCACAGAATCATCTAGGTTGGAAGGGACCTTTAAGATCATCTAGTCCAACCTTCAACCTAAGTCTGATTAAAAAAAACAAACACACACCAAAACAAAACAAAACAAACAAACAACAGCCCATCGCTAAACCATGTTACTGGGCACTATGTCAACCTGGCTTTTAAATACCTCCAGGGATGGTGCCTCAACCGCTTCCCTGGGCAGCCCGTTCCAACCCTTAATAACCCTTTTTGTGTGAAAATTTTTCCTGATGTCTGATCTGAACCTCCCCTGGCTCAACTCAAAGCCATTTCCTCTTGTCCATCTGCCTTATGACAGTTTTAGGCTCCAAAGTTCAACTGGACCAGTCTAAATTTGTTTTGCACATTTTGTTTGCTGTGCATCGCTTCTGTGATGCTTTCATTGCCGGTGGCTCCTCACTCCAGCATCACTCAGCCTACACGGAGCCTCTGGTGGGATGTGGTGTCCCCATGCGTGGGAGCTGCCCTTGCTTCCATGTTGTAACTTCTCTGTGACTGCATCCCTTCACCTCTCTTCAGCTGCAGAGGTGGAGGCAGGAGGGATTGCACCTCAGCGTGGGAATGAGCAGCCTCGATGCAGAGGGGACTTCAGGCTCTGGAGGTGGAGAATATTAACATAAATCCACAGGAAAAAAAAAAAGGGGGGGGGGGGCATTTTTGCACAGTGGTGGTGTTTGTGTAAGCCTTTACTGTCATAAATAAGTAGATCAGGGCTGAGGGGACAAATTCAATATGAAAAATATGGAATTCATTTTCAGGCTTCCAAGGCAGTACTACAAACAGGGCTGGGGAGCAGAAGTGGTGTTAAAAGATACACAAACGTGCTTTGAAAGTGACCTTTCAAAGATCAACGATGTTATTCTTGGTGTCTGAGGCACCCAGGTTTAATGAAGTATAGAGCAGAAGGGGCTGGGAGGATTTGGTCCAAGTGAAAACAGAATGAGCGTGGGACGGGCAGATGGGAGGAATGTTAGCCCACTCCGTGGTGGAGTTACTGCTTCTTCCTCCTGCTATTGCCTGCAGGAGGGACTTGACAGAAGACACTTAGTGGGGAGGGGAGTACAGCCTTCCTGTTCTGCTGGAATGTCACTGGCTGGGTTTTTCTCCATGGGGAAACAAAGGCCCAGCCCTCCAGTGGATCTTATCCTGAGTGTTTGTATCCAGTGGAAATCTACAGCAAGTCCGTCAACTTCAGTAACATCTGCAATAAGCCGTGACTGGCTCTTTCTGAATGGGGAGAAGAAATGAACAGCTGTAACTTCAGATGCTGAATTTCTTGGCGTATTCATTTTTTTTGAGATTTATGACTCTTATTCTCCATTTGAGAATGTAATGAAGCAATTGCTGATCCATGCATGTGTGTATATATGAGAAAATGTCAGCGGAGGAGTAATACGTATGGAAATCTTGCACAAAGATATGGCAAACCGGCCACCTGTTCTTAGATGATGAAATAATTATACAAAAATACATCTCCTGAAATAATTATTGAGGGAAGAGGTGGGGGCGGAGTTGGGGGAAGTTAACGGTATTTTTAAGTAGCTTGCTGTACTCATAACTGACCCTCCTGCTAATTTTACTGCTTCAGCCACCACTTCAGTAAGTGGTACTTAGTGATGCACCTTAGGGTGCATTAATGAAACCCTAGTGTTTCATTAAAGAGCAGTCCAATGGCTGGAACTAGCTGAAGAGCTGGGTGACCTGCCCCCAGGTACCTTTTCTGACACAGACTGCCCAAAGGTGAGTAGGCTAAGGTCAGCAACTCCCATAGATACCTATAACTGGGAATCTGCCTCTCATTGAGCCCTCTCTCCTTTCTAAAATGGGGTGGTAGAATTTTCTTTGTGGGGTTTGTTGGGAGCACAGATACAGCAAATGCTGAGATACTTTGGAAGACATCTAAGTATCTGAGATACTCTGGGATTGGATTCCCCCCTTCCTGCTGCTTCTCTTCTGCCCAGAATTGACGAGCAGAATTGCTCAGTGCTTCTACAAATGAAGATTTCTTAATTAATTTTTGGCTAAGTCTTGTTTGCCTCAGAATTTGTTTGCCATTGATGGCCTTGGGATTAAAATCTTGAACTACTTCCTTGTACTTTCTTTTGCCTCTGATCTAGAGCGACTTAAAATGTGTGCTGACACCCCTTCACCGTCGCCCAGATAACATAATGCCTGCCTTGCCTTCTCTTTCAGAAGGTCTGTTTCTGGAAAGAATGTTGTACCAAATACATAACTTTATGCAGTGTGGTAAAAACGGCTTATTCTTTCTCCATCCCTCTCAGCCCTCCACTCTCTAAGCCTTCTTCGTTGCTGCAGATTCCACACAGTTTCATACAAAGCCTCTCTTTTGAACGTACAACAGTTCTCATCCCCGTATTAGCTTGTAAAACCTCCCTGAAGTGGGTGCTTCATTTCATGGAGGGGGAAAAATCTGTGTATTTTCCCAAGTGTGGGGGAGATGCCCCCAGATGTCTCTATTTCTTTGTTGCTCTGTCTCCCAGCCAGCTCCCTCGCTCTTGGTGGTAGAGATGAGTGTCGCTGAGGACTTCCCTGGGGACTGTCTCACATCTGAATGGTGACTCCAAATGATCAAAGGTAGTGACTGGTGTTAGTCCACCGAAGACCAACCAGCTGCTCCAGATTTCTGTCACCTCCAGCGTAACAGAGTGCAACTTGAGTACAACTTGCATCAGCTCGCAGCCAGTTTGCAATAAACCTGCTCCCTGGGCTGTGGGTTAACCTCGCTGAGTGTCTCCCGGGGTCAGGTCTGTTGCTCTCAAATGTAAAAATAAGTCTTGGTGTCCTTTCTGATTTGTTGGAGTGTGAATAAAGCAAGAAGGTCTTTCACTTACGGGCTCGCTCATTGGCATATATTAGTAACGCTCATCAGCTTTTGACTGGAACTTTGATGGCATAATTACTCTAAAAGGGTAACATATTCAAAACTACCTGTGTGACTTTGGGAGTTGGATTCCTTAGAGTCTTAGTCATGATTTTTAAACAGGAATCAGATTTTTAAGCCACAGATACTCCTGGAAGTTTTAAGAAAAGGCTTCTGTTATTCTGTCTTTAAACTGACAGTTTCTAGGACGAGCGTGGCAGCTCTGCCACTCCACTCAATTCAGATACGAAATTAGGAGGTTGAAGAAATGATTAAGAAAAATACTGTGGAAAATAAATTCTCATGGCTAATCTTACTAGAGAGGTCCAAGACGTAAAACTGTCTGTTCTTCAGTTGCCTGACAGCAGGATGGATGTGAGCATGTATTTTCAGGGATGCGTTGAGGACAGCTAGGAGGATGACTGATGTCTCGGCCGTCAGTGTAGACAGAGCGAAGCATACATTTATCCTGACATGACTTGGTGCACCGAATTCAAACAACTTGTGACTGCAACGGTTTGAGTCACCAGGGCAAACATGGTTATCAGGAGAAACAGATAAACTAAGAAGACACTCTTGCATACTCTGGTATTTATGTTTGTGTAGGTAAGACTTTAATTTGCTATCAATCTTGGGTTCCTTTTTGAGCAGTGATGGGTTAATCTTGGTACGTCTGCAAGTTTTAAAGCATTCCTGCAACACTTGTAATGCAAAATCTATTTATTTTTCAACATACCTGTAAGATAGGGACCTACTATTTATCTCACTTGTACAGCTGGGGAGCTGGAGTGTTCAGTAAATCTAAGCACAGCACACAGGGTCACAGAGGGAAGTCTGCAGCAGGACGGGCAGGAGGGTGCTGAAACTGGATCTCAATTCCCATGAAAGCCACCAAGCTGTGGTCTGTGTTCTTCCCACCAGGTCCTTCCTCAGTCCTTCTGAGGCAGCTTAGGGCCGTTCCTTGGTTAGACAAGCTGGGGTTTGGTTTTCCTAAGGAGGAAAGTTCAAGCCTGGTGATGGAGGGGGGAGATGATATATGTCTGGGGGACGACAGGGAATGGGGAACATCCCACAGCTAGAGATGCCACCACCACTTCTTCAGCAAGCCCAGATTCCCCCATGCTGGTGCAGGGTGCTTCACAGTTACTGGAACGCCGTTCGTTCCTCTGGGCAAATCCCTGTTCTGCCTGTGCCCAGAGCCAGACCTGCTCTTTTTAACGAAGCTGATAGGAGTGGTTGGGTTGATGATGAGGCCTTCTGCCCAGCTGCTGGCTCTGCATCTCCTGCCACCACGCTGTGTCCCTGGGCTCCCTGATGGAGGAGAGCCACTCTCGCTCCATCCTGGCCTTGTGAGGGGCACCGGTGTTTTGGTTTAGGGGAGGAAGCTGTCACAAAGCCGGCAAGAGGAATCTTTTGTTTTGGTTCCGTGGTGAACAGTAACAATATGAGTTTTATTGCTCAGAATGTATCCACATTTATAGGATGCTATATTTAAAAAGGAGAAAAAATGAGTCACGGGGAGCTATGCTAATGCTAAGTATTTATGTCTACCTCTTGTGAGGCTGAAGGCAGCGGGAGTTGAGCAACACTCTTGTGAAGTGTCTAGAGCATTTACGGATCCCACTAAAGCCCGCTGAAGTCATCCATAAGTCATGTTGTGCCTCACCTGGGGCCCATGTTGTGTACCCTGGGCTGGTGTACCCTGGGCTGGTGTACCTTGGGCTGGTGTACCCTGTGCTGGTTACCGTGAAATGCTCTCCTTGAAAACACAGGGAGCACTCAGGGCTGTCGATGTCCCTGGACTCGGGCAGGAGCTCCCCAGCTGGGGTCTGCAAGAGGGATGTTACCCTCTCAGGAGTCCCTGCTCTTCTTCCCTGAGTCACAACCAGGGGAGCGATGTCCCTCTGACTCTTGGGCCATGTCCACAGCACCACATGAGCAGGTACCCCCCCCCCGGGTGGGAGCAGGCAGAGCCTGGGCATGTTTGGCTTCTGCCTGCTCCTCTACAAGAGCTGAGCTCCGAAAGAGATGGATGGTTGGGGTCTGCTGCGGGACAAGCTGCCAGAGCAATCTGTTCAGAGCCTGCTTGGATCCCCACAGGGATGCCAGGGCTTGGTTCCTTTTGCTTATGGCATGCCTTGACACTATTTCAATTGGCTTGCGCTTAATTATGAAGTGGAAGTGTTGGGGTTTGTTTGTCTGTGTATTTAAAAGTTCCTTAATGAAATAGTGTTCTGTTTGAGAGTGCCTGTGAATTCACCTTTCCAAGTGGCCGCTGGCCAGCGTGGCTCAGCTCCAGTTGCAGGTGGAGGAAGGACTGGGACTGGGATTTCACTGCTGGGTGGGCTGAGAACAGAGGATGGAGATGGACTGCCTGTGAACAAACCCAGAGAGCGTGGTGTGCCCAGAAAATGCAGATTTGGTAACAGCAAGGTGCTCTGAAGCTGCTCTGTTTTGCCTGCTTATTTGAGGGAAGTTTTTCAAAGTGAGCAGAGATAACTATTAAAGTTAAATTTTCAGGTTTCTTGGGCTTTTTCAGTTTCTTTGTTGTTGTTTGGTTTGTTGTTTTTTTTTTAAAAAACGGTCATATCAGTATCAATATGAGCATGTTCAGTACATTTTTGAAGGGTACACTGGAAAACAGAAAAGGCTGCAATGGTGCGAGGCTGGTTCTGATTTGTAGAAACAAATAGTTGCTCATCTTGCAGTCTTAAGAGGGGTTGAAAAGCTTTTGAATAGGGATGAGTTATTTGCATTGCTGGAAGCACAAAGCCTGATGGTGCGTCCGATAAATGATAGCTGGAACATAGACCCACCCAAGCCAAGTTGAAAGGATGTTAATGGACGTTGGTGTAGTGGGAATCCCTTCCATTTTTATCTTGACCTGGTCTTCCCACTTAAAGGGCTACTGAAACATCCACTGTTGCATGTCTCCAGGCACCTGGTCACTCAGAAAAACAAATAAACAAACAAAAAAAACCCAAAACCCCAACGAACAAACAAACAAAAAAACATTTAGAGGATTTTCTTCTGTTAGTTCCTGAGCCTGTGATGCGAGCTCTTTACCAGCTGGTTGTTGTGACACAGAAAGACTCCAAAAAGGTATGAAATGATAAAAAATAACAGGATGCAGATGGAATTTAATCTTTCCAGCACATCCAGACATTGTTATCGGGTCTGTCATCTGCATTTAACATACCCGGATAGCTCTTGAGTGGTCTGCATAGACAGCTGGCAATTTAGTAGAGATTGTGATCTTCAGAAAATATGTAGCTGATGTCTTGTGTAATAGTTGGTATGGAAGTATTGGTGCCACCAGTGTCCATACAAGACTTGCTGGGTGGGAGAGATCTGTAAAGTAGGACTCACGGGGAGGAGGTTACTCAGTATTTATGGAGCTTGTACTGGGGTGATGAACTGGGAAGGGGGAGATCACTGGAGGAATTCTGCCATCCCGGGAGTGCTCGCTGCTGAGCTGCAGACTGGAGGTTACTTTGGTGGCCGCTGGCATTTGGTGGGGACAAGAGTCCCCAGCTGACCTCAGAGGAGGAGGAGACATGCCCCAGTGCTCTGGCGAAACCCCAGGCTGCTGTGAATTGTTCTTGTGAAACGTGAAGTATTGCTGTTGGAGCTCTCAGAGCAGCACATGATCTCGCTGTTAAGGTACCTGCCTTGCCACAGGCTGTCCTCTGTCATAACTGGCCTTGGAGAACAAGGCAGGTGGCACCTGAGCCCATCCTGTACGTGTCCTGCTTCGCTTCCACCTGAAGAGACCTTGGTGGTAGCTGGTGAAGGATTGTAACTCTGGATTAGAACTCCGAAGGTTACGATGAGCTGGAGCAATGAGGTGGAGTTGAATGTGTATTTGCAGCTCTTCCCCCAGAAAATATTTTGTAGCTCAAGGGCAGAGCACTGGGAGAGAGGCTTCTCTGTTTCCTCCGCATGCTGTGGATGCTTTCAGATTTAATCTGCAAACAGGCAAAACAGCAGGCATGAGGAGCTGAGCGGACCATTTGCTTTCCTTGAGGTTTGATCTGGTCTGAAGAGATACTGAATGCTCTGTTGAAATGCTCTGTTGCTGCGCATCGTTTCCTCTGTGCGTTCTGCAGAATGGCTGCAGGCAGCACAGAGATGCTGATAAGATGCTGCAGCACCCCTGTCCTGTGAGCAGCAAGGGTTTTGTTGCATGACATTTACCTCTGGAGCATTAAGTCCAGTTTCAAAAGTTTGACTTGGACCGAACACCTCCAGAGCGTGAAAAGTCTTTCATGTTAGTCAACAAAGTTAGCTAAGGGGATTTATAATTTTTTATTCTTTTTGCAATGTAGTGAGTCTGTTTAATTAAGCATCTGGGACTTGAATTATTAAATAACAGAGCAGTCTTAATCTACTTTTCTGTTGGTAAAGATCTCCAGCAACCTATTTTTATTCCTTGGATTTCTAAATTATGAACTTCAGAAACTCTTTGAACCTCAGGAGGGACGACTTAGTGGATCCGGGAGGGCAGAGAAATATAACTCTTATGCTAAGGTCTCCTGAGCACAGCAAGTCACTCCCTGTTGTTTACATACCAGCCTCACAAGAATAGGGGAATAAATGTTAGGTCGCTGAAGCAAAGCAGAAAAATTGTGTTTTCAGGCATATCCCGCGTTGGAGCATCTGTTTGATTTTATGCGGCGTGAGAATAGATCCGTGTGCTGCACAGTTCTCTGGTTTAGAGGTCAGATTGCCTCACCAGTTTGGGGGTTAAAAAAAAAAAAAAAAAAAGAGTAGAGGGAAAATAACAGTAGTTGCAGCTTGCCTGGGCTCGGGAAAGCTCACAAAGAGCTGGATGGCTCTAGCTGAGAGGTTGGAAAGGACAAAGAGGAATTGTCTAAGCCAAAGTGGTGAAGGGTTACTGAATTTGGGCGGTAGGTGGAGGTCTGCCGCCTCCGAGGCAGTGAGTGAGGAGCTGGGGAAGGAGGTGAGGAAGTGCCTGCTGGTGTCCATGGCGGGGGCAGCAGTGCAGAAAGCCCTGGGCAGGGTGCTCCTGTGGGCAGCAGAGGTGAGGGACTTGCTGGTGAAGCCACTTGGCCCCAACAGACTCCCAAAATATCTCCCAACCTCAGGAGTGCTCTGGCTCCCCAAGCCCTCCTGACCCCAGGCGGATGGGATCTCGCTCTCATTTGAGACCGGTGCCCTTCAGAAGCCTCGTGGAGTGGAGGGGTGGGTGGACACGGTGGGTGGAGCTGATGACCCAAAAATATCATTTCCCCTTCCCAAGGCTGGGCGTATACCAAACTTGTGTTTCTGTGTGGTAAGAGAATATGAACCAAAAGTGCTGAGAGATGCAGTGGTTAAATTGAAACATGCTGTGGCAGGATGAAAGTAATCTTGTCCCTTACCAGCCCTTAATGCTTTGGGGCTTATTTATTTATTTATTTCAAGTGGCTGCAATCCATGCCTTCTCTATCCATGCTTTTAATGGAGATATTTTTATATGCAGAAACATGTCAAGACACCCTCAGGGTAAACCATCCCCTGTTGTGTTATGGCTCACAAGGTCAAGATAAAACGTAAGGATATCTACAGTTGCCTTTCAGTTCAAATTTTATTTTTGCAGTGTCCTTGAATGTACTGAAGCATATGAAAAAGACCTCGACATGGAGTGAATGTCCCTTAGGGAGAATCCAGTAGTTCACAGAAGGGCCAAATGCAGATTTCTTGCTGTTTCTGTGAGTCTGGTATGTAAAATGACACAAATGAGAGATTTACCTGAGTTGTTAGGACTAAGGCTAACAGCTCTTTGCTTGGCATTTAAAAATATTGGCACTATGCAGGCATTACAGTGGTGTCTGAGATCTACCATAAGGTCAGAACAACACAATGCATCCCACTGTTTTCGAGAAGAGACCTTGATGTCTTGACTCCGTTGTGGCTTTGTAGTGGGATAGCTGCACTTCACAGCTGTGTGGTGGACAGAAGTTAAAAACAGATCTTCCTGGGCTCTGATGGCAGAGCCTAAACATTTCCATGAAACTTCTCAGCCAAGGTCCGTAGGGGATTGAAGCTCAGGACAACCTGAGCAAGGAAACCAGTTCACAGAGGAGAGCAGAGCAATTGAACTGAAACAGTGCTCTAGAAAGCTAATCAAGGACCAGGGATTCTTCTTTGAAAGCAGCTCTTGATTTGACCTCAACGGTCTAGACTCAGAAACTATGTCCAGTTGCTTTGCTTTGTTCAGTTCGTGCATGGTCTTATCTGTGAATTGACCCTTCCCATTGCCCAGACAAAGAGAAGTCCTGTACACCTGTGGGAGCCAGCACTCCGTACTGCTGCAGGTCCAACTGCTGGTGGTACCACTCACATTTAAGGAAAAGGGAGTGTGTCCAGCCCCAGTAAATGGTGAGCGATGTGGTAATATCAGTGTTTAACCAATGTTTTATCCTCTTGTCCCGTCAAAGGTCTTTATCCATCAATACTGAGTGGTGTGCTTGCTGTCCGTGTTGCTGTGGGGAGGGAGCTCATCCGTGCGCCAGCTCCTCATCCCTCCAGGACAGCATTCCCCCGGGGAATCTGACCAAACAGTTTCTGGAAATCTGTTAGTGCCAGCCTGATGATTCGACAGAAGGCATCATCTTTGGCGTGGGGCGCTGGGATGCTGCGTACCTCGAAGGCTGCACGCTGAAGTGGGTATGACTGCCTGTGGGGTGTTTCTCCCATGCGAATGCTGGAACCAGATTATAGGGTAAAAGCAGGAGATGTTGTTGTTTGGTGTGTGAGAGAGATGCTTTGTGGCAATCACAGCGGAGGGTGTGCCTCTCCCTTTTCCTTTAACTGGGGAGAGACTCTGCTGTTCCTTTTCCTTTTCTTCCCTCATCAAACGGCAATTGATTTTTTGAGGGGGTTTGTCTTTCCCTGAAGTTGTGAGTGAATTTTGATGTGATTGCACAGAGGTAGTGGTGGTTGGAGCCCTGCTGCTGCCTTGCTCATCGGAGGTGCTTCATGAGAGTGCAAAACACTTCTGAGGGATGATTTCCCACCACATGCTAATCGAGTGAAGTGCTGTAGACTTGCTTGCTGGCACTGTTTAAATCCATAATGCAGCACCACCTGCCAAACCACGGGGCATAATGGAAGTGTTAATGAATGTACATATATACCCTCCCACGCAGCTGTAAGTTGAATGGCTTAAAAGTTGAGGCAGAGGGTTTAGACTGAGCATAGAAGGAAGAGGCTTAGAGTCTCCTGATGCAGGTCTGTGCTGAAACTGGGGGGCGAGGGGTGGCCGCAGGGGTCTGAAGTTAGGTCAGCTGACCCATAGGATGTTTTCAGAGGCGTGTTGACTTTGGGCTGATGCCCTCCAATTTATGGAATTGTCCACTCGTGACACCTGAGAAGAAACTCGAGCATTCAACAGTAAAGTGTAGGTACTGAGACCCCAGTCTATCTTTTTCGAAGGGGTATCCTTGCGGAATGCTTCTCTGCGGTGCTGGCAGGATGAATGTACTCAACTCGGAGGGAGGACTTGACTCATGCATGGCTAAGCTCTGTTCCTCAAGGGTGGTTTGGCCAGTTGCCCGCTGGCCTGAGTGTCAAGGTGTGTGTTTGCCACTGGGAGGGCTTGCCCAGGCTGCCAGGGAGCAGGAGGAGGACAGCAGCAGGGAGGGAGCTGAGAGCAGCACCGCTTGCCAAAGAGAAGGGCTGAGAAGAGGCGCTGGGGCTGGGATCCTGGCGGTGTACCTGCACCCTGTCCTCAGGCACGTTCGTGGAGATGCTGTGGCTTTGCAGAGCCGAGCATCGCCACGTGTAGGGCAGAGAGGGAGGCACTGCAGCCCCCTCCATTCTGCTCCTCACCCCAGTACCCAGCCCTGAGCTCTGCCCACACTCCTCCTTCAGACAAGCCAATTGGATTTGCCAAGTATGGAGTCGCCTTTCCAGTGTGCTGTACATAAATAGGAGGCTCGTGCTCTTGGCAGGCACTGTGACGAGCCTGGAAAAAATTACTGTTATGGTCCTGGGCCAGTGATGAGATCTTGGAGTCTTCCAAGTGACAGAGTAATGACATGGACCTGGGAAATGCCTGGAAAATAGCCTTCTGTGTGGTTCTGGGAATTAGAGAAATTCTACCTAAAATCTGCCAAGTGCCTATTTAGCTAAACCTGGGAGATGGCTGTTCCTTCATCTTCTGAAGTCTATGCTGGTAAAGCTCTACTAAAGCTCCATCACTACAGACTAGCATGTTCTGTGCTCTTCTATTGCTGTAAATGAGTATTAAATGGGTTGCGGGGAACCAGGATGACTGTCCTCAACTCAGGAACCTGAGAAAATTGAGAGCGTGCCCTCCAAGCATGTCCTGTGCCCTGGGGTGTAGAAATGTTGCAGAAACATCTATGCTGCCCCATAGAGTCAAGTTTTGGAGATCTGCAGTAGAGTACATGGGTTTTGGACATAGCCAGGAGTTTCCCTGCTCTTCTCACCTTCCATCCCAGGAGAGGGCACATCAGCCTGGGACTTGTAGGATTCACACAGCCCCTTGTGGAAATGCTATTACCAGGGACCTTCATAGCCTTCAGCTCTTTATTGCTGTCTGAAGAGATGCAAAGTATGTTAGCCAGGAGGGAAGGGTGTCTTGAAAAAGCCATTTACATCCCAAAAGACATCCTGTAGCAACACTGAAGATGTAAAAAAAAAGCATTAAATACAGAATTGAGCCTGACTGGAAGAGAACTTTCGAGCCAAATGGATTGATTGATTTGTGAGAGGGTGACAGGAATGAGGTGACCCTGTACTCTTTCTATCCATAAACCATCTCCAAAGCATCACCAGGAGCCGTGAAGCCCGTGCGTTGGCTCAGCCGTGCCTGCCCCGCGCACAGCACAGTGTCCATAAAGCTACAGCACAACGAGCCAGCAAGGAGCTGGGCGGAGGGGTGGGTGCACAGCATGGTGCTATCAGGGTACTATCGAGCACCCCTTGTTTTGGCAGGGGGACGCGGGGCTGTGGTGGGGAAGGCAGGGTGGAGGCCATGGTGGGCAGTTCTTGGTGCTGCTCAGGTTCCCCCCACAGCTCCATGCTGTGATGCGTGAATTTGTCACGTGGACCACATCCGTCTGCCCAAGGCGATGCTGGCCAAGGCCAGAAGGACTTTGCCACGCACATCTGGCTGTGCCACGCACATCTGGCTGTGTTGCTAGCAGCAGGACCACGTGCAGGCAGCAGAGCATCTGGCTGCAAACCGAGCACTGCCACAGCACCGGGCTATTGCTGCGGAAACCTTGCTGAGCAGTGTAAGAGCAGCAAAACCACCAGGGCAGTGGATTTGGGGTCTTTTTATTGGCGTGTCAGCAGGCTGGGATGTGTGGGAGGGAAGCTGCCCATTTCCAGGGATTGTGCGAACAGGAAGGGCAGCTATTGGAATTCGAAGCGGCTTCCTCCACTGTAAATTTGTTCTTGTTGTGTTATCTCTGGCTGGGCAGGGCAGGGGAACATCTTGGCTATCTGATTTTTAATTTTTTTTGCTACAGTATGTTTAGGTCAGCTTCATCAGTTCCATGATAACATAGGAGAGGCATTCCTGGCCTCACTAGCGAAGAATTTTCAAGAGTAGTACAGGAATCTGTCATCCCTTGATGTCTCCTGAGAGCTTTGGAAATAAATGAGTAAGGAAAGGGATGGTGGATTTAAGCATGCGAGAAGTGATGGAAGTAAAAGTAGCTGAGCTATCCACTTCCTCAGGCCCCAGTTACTGGGCAGGGATGCTCTTGGTTCACACCTTGGATCAGCCTCCAGTGGACACCCCTAAACTGGCAACAGTACACTTGTCATCAAGGTCTGAGAGATACAGAAATGGATCTCACATAGCTGCTTTCTGGTCACATACCTGGATTGTTCTACAAAACTGGTGGCAGCAGTGCTGTAACTCCACAGATGACCCAAATCTGACTTTGGTGGTGTTTTTAATTAGAAAAAAAAAAAAAAAGAAATCTGGCTTCCACATCTGACTGTTCGCTTGTCAGAGTGACAGGAATCTTCTTACGTGTTTTGAAAAGGGCACTACATCACCGCGAGAAACGGGCTGAAGATTAATGGAGTTGTTGTGGGAGGTGGAGGAGGAGTTGGGGGAGGGAAGCGGAGTTGGTTTGGGATGACATTTGTCAGTAGGATTGACGCATGCCCTGCTGCATTTCCATACAGATCGGGACACCGACAAGCGCGTGCTTCCTAGTGAATAGGAGTCAGCCCCCAAGCCCAGCCTGGCCAGGGAAAAGCTGCTGCTCAGTGCCACAGCAAGGGCTCCTTCTTGTCACTTCAGGATTCGCGGGGGGGGAGACGGGGGCCACCTACCACCTAAGCAATTTCCAGTGACGTGGCTTTTTATTATTATTATTTGTTAGGACTATAATTCCAGGTTTCCTGAAATAACTACCAAGTATTCATCAGGCAGCCACTGCCTTTAGCTGCCTTTTGTGTGAATCCCAAGTGCTTCATTACTCCCCCGGTGTGCTTTCTTTCTCTTAGAGTAAATCTGAGCAGCATCTGTGTGGTGGGGGAGGCGATGCGATCTCGGGATGAAAAGGAGAAAAGGGCTGGCTGGCACGGGAAACTGGTGAGGAGATCAGGGAGCTCAGCCCTCTGGGTATAGCATCTTTTTGTGCTAGAGGACAATTCATAAGGCCACTTCCAAGACCCACCGCCACATCCACCAAATTCAAATCCCAACTAGTTGCAGCTCTGTATTACTGGGTTGAGGATTTTATTTTTAAACGACAGTTGGTTTACGACTTCTTTTTTTTCTTTTTCTCCTTTTTAGTAGCAATCTGATAGTGCTTTGATCACTGCTCCAAAAGGAAATGCCTGTAATTTCCTGTACAGGTCTTGCCAGGTGCTGGGCTCCATCAGATCTCCTGGAAGCTGATGGAAGTTGAGAGCACTCTCACCTGGCAGGATCCTCCTTTTTAGAAAAACTCAGAGAATTGAAATTTCACTTGGGTTTTGAACAACTTAGTGCCAGAACTACAAAGGGTGTCAGGCTCTGACTTCCCACATAATGGATCTCTTTCATGTTGACTTCCCACTGAAGACTTGCACGCGGTCCAGCTTTTACTCGGTGTGTCCTTTTTGTGGCATTGACCAGGCAGGAAATCTGACAGACTGGAGGAAACCTGTCTAAGAGTTAATCATCTTTATTTAGTAATAATTGGCAGTGGTGGTTCGTGCACCTACAGGTCCTTTGGCTCTCGAAGGTTTGGGACACAGTGATGCCAACTCAAGGGAGAAATTCCTGAAGTTCATTTGGTCCTGATCAGCGTGACTCGAGGGAGGCAGCTCGCTCCAAAAAGGGCACGTCCCGTATTTCAAGGGTTCTCAGTAGCTCCCAGTCCAAGTGGTTGCCTGCAACACAAAAGGCTGAACTATTTTGGTACCTGGCGAGCGTCTCTGGGTGTGTCGTGGTGGTTGTATGGCTGCAGCCAGCAGTCTGCAAGAGGAACAGAGAGGGAAGTGTTCACGTCTTGCTGAGTTTCAGCCCTGGAGGCATTGCATGGAGCTGCTAATGCTTGCAAAGTGGCCGGGTAAAAGGGCGTAATCGAGTGAGCTGCGGCTAGAGGAAGAGTTATTAATTGCAACCGTAGGAGTAGTTGGCAGCCTTAGTCACTGGTGTAGTCTTCCTCGGCCTCAGGTGAGGTTGGTGTCTTCAGGTACGCAGAGCTCTGGCAGGGCGTATGCAAAGAGACCAGAGAAAGCCAATGGTAAGCAAATTCCTTTGGCCGTGGGCTGGTGGGATTGGTCAGCGTGTGTATTATACCTAAGTATATGCTAAATCTCAGCCTATTGCTATAGCGGCTAAGGCTCCCTAAAGTTACCAATGTTGGTGAGCTGCAGCAGAGGAGGAGGGAGCTGGTGGTTCCCACACAGACCCTGCTGCAGCTTTTTTTGAGGTTTCATAACAGAATTAAGCAATTTCTGTCATGTGTTGCCATGGAGACCTTAAATCACTGTCATGCTGGGCTTCTCTGTCAGGGAGCCGGTGTGTCTTTAATTGCACTAACCTCTCCTGCAAATCCAGGGCTTGGTTCTGAGCTTGTTGACCTGCTGGGCTGGCTTTGCCCCGGGAGCTGTGCCTCTGGGAGCGCAGAGCTGGAACCGGCGATAGGGGTACTCACACATCGAGCCTCTGGGGTCAGTGTTATCATTGTCCTAAGTTGAGCCTTGGGGGGTCTAATCACACAAGCTAAGCTGAATTTCGCCATCTTTGGTGATTTTATATTCCATGGCTGCTCCAAGGGGATAGCTCAGCCCTTCCGTTCTATCCCCATGTCCAGACAGGTAAATGGGGTTTTACGCAGTTTATTCTGCCTCCTCTTTTTCTAGAGGAGGCTCAGCCTCAATGGCATTCTCAGTGACACCAGCTTTTTTCTTTTTTCCTTGCCGTCTACCCCAGAAGTAGCCACATTTCTGACTCTCTCAGTATTCCTGGCTTGTGCTGTCGGAACACACATTTTGCTGTTGTGCCTGAAGACGCTGATATAAATCAGCCTCCTTCTAGTGACTGAACCAGAGCCCTGACAGCATTCATCAGGGTAGGGTATGGATCCTTCTTTTGGCTCCTTCAAAATAAACAACTATATAAATTGCAAGATGATTACCATCGGAGCTTATTAGCCTATTACCACATGCTGCTTTGTATTCAGACAATAGATAAAAGCGTCTGTGCTTCATATTTCTCAGTCGAATCTCCAGCAAACACGCTTATTCTTGCTCTCTTCTGAGGAGGACTGTGTCAGTACTGTTGCCAAAACCATGAAAATCAGCCCAAGTCTTGTGCACTTGCCCATAGCGGCATAACCAGCCGGCGCGGAAGCTCTGCACACCTTTGGGAGTGTTTAATATTTTCCAGGAGGTGACATATGTTGTTTTTAAGGTTTGATTTATTGGCTGGTTTAGATGATAATCTCGTCAAGGCGTGAGCTGTCTTCTTGCGTTGGTTATCAGGGCAGGTGGAGGTATAGAGGGATTGACGTACTTGGCTTTTGGAGGTTTTGCATTTCATTCTTGCACGTTGGGTGTGTGGGACCTGCCATCTCAGTAGAAGGAGGAACATTTCCATGAGTATTAACTGCTGTCTGGCAGAAACATGTAGCTGTCTGCCTGCCTTTGGGCATGAGTGTGTCTTTTGGGTTCAGAGCGCACGAGGATCCTGCTTAGCAAATACCTGAGGAATTAGGGAGTTTGGTGGCAGTTGTCACTGCAGGGGACCTTCAGTGGTGTGCTGGGGACAGTACCTAGCAGGAACTTTCACGGCCAGGCAGTGTGTGCTGGGTGGTGCTGCTCTGATGGCTGCTGGTGTGGTAGAAACAGCCCTACAGAAATGTCTAAACTCACCACCTTTTGACTCTCAATAGACATTTTCATCCGTTCATGCTAGCGTCACCTCAGATACACGGGGGTTTTTGCTCAACAAACCAGCCTACAGTGCCTGATTGTTTGGGGTTGTTTTTTTAATTAATTTTTTTTTTCAGTTCAGTTCTTGCTGTTTCTCCCATGATGGGGACAGAGAGGCTACATGATGCTCAGGCTGGAAGCGCAGACGTACAGTATGACCAAACCTCTGGAACCGACGGGAAGCAAACACCTTGGTTGGAGCCATGGGCGCCTTGGGCAGATTCACAGTTTGCACAATGGCCTAAATGTTATCCTGGTTCTTTGGGGAGCATTTTGGGCAAGAGAAGCTGGAGGCTTCTGAGGAGCGAGTTAAAGGGGCTGGTACTAAATGTCAATGAAAATGTAAGGCCTGTCTGCTGAGCAGTAGCTTGTGGTTTTGTGATGAGGTCAAAAATGGTGCACAAACAGAGTATGGTTTTCAGATCCGTGGCCCATCCCTCGCCATGTCACGAACAGTCGGCCTGTCAGGCTGCCCAGCCGGAGCCTCTCCGCCGCGTAAAGAAAGAAAGATGGGGTGAAACCCTGGCCACGGGCACAGCAAAAACTTGTCATCAGATGTGTCTGGGGAGGGACAGGGTTTCAGCCAGGGTCTCTGTCCTAAAGGGCCTGTGAGGATCGTCTGACCTTGGTCTTTCAAGCAAAATCGAGAAATTTAGTTGAAGTTCTGTGCAGCCAGGCATGCTGATTGTTGATGTGTGATCATGTAAATATAAGAAAGTTGCTTACTCTCCCAAAAATGGGGGTGAGGACCTTTTCCTTGGGATTATGGTGAGGAACTGCAGTAAGACTGGTTGAGAGCTCAGCTGGCGCTTGGTTTCCTTTTCACCATCCAGCAGCTGTTGCTTGCAGTGGAAATTCTTGCTGTTCTCAAGAATTTCTCCAAAGATAGTTTAGAAACCAGCAGACTCAATCATGTTTCTTCATGCTCTGAAAATGTGTTGTCTCAATTTGGGCAAGAGGCCTTTGCAGTCCTTAGAAGCCTCTATGATCATCCT
The DNA here is from genome assembly GCA_025769975.1 of Gallinago jamesoni. Lineage (NCBI taxonomy): Eukaryota > Metazoa > Chordata > Aves > Charadriiformes > Scolopacidae > Gallinago > Gallinago jamesoni. Next base: position 14,247,516 of record JAOQGH010000077.1, on the reverse strand, counting down.
CTCTGTCCCGCTTATGGGGTTTTCTTTTTAGAGGACAAACTAAGACGGTTCCTATACATTTGCTTCAAGGAGAAATATCCAATACGTGACCGTAATTAGACAGCCAGGCATTTAACCCACACAACATGTAGATTAAGCATATGGGAAGTTATTCCTGTGTTTGCAGAAGTTCCTCAAGTGCAAGCTCATCATACATGATGTGGTGCTGGGGAGTTTGGAGGAGAGGAGATTCCCTCATTTAAAAAATAGAGGTGTTTTTTTTTTCTTTTGGCATTGAGCTGTGACTGTAGGTGGGAATGTAACTCCCGGAGTCGTGTCCTGCTGGCACTAGTTGGATGATGGTGTGGTGATCAGAGGCGAGAAGCAGCAAGGAAGCCTTGTTCTCATGCCTACCTTGTGAACAGAAAAAGCATGCAGTGAATCACTCAAGTTTCATAACTGGAGTTATATTTTAGATCATGGATCAAATTCCACAGGCTGCTTTGGCCTGAGGATCTTATTCCCATAATTAAAATTTTAAACTCAGATGTGAATGTTCAAAACTGGTTTTATTTTGTCGTCTTTCATGCACTTGCCCGCATGTGTGGGAAGGCAGGTATGTCGTGAGGGAAAAGCTGGTTATTAGAGCTGTGAAATGACTGTGAAAAGCCTGTTCTCAAAGGATGATGTCTCCGGTACACAGTAAGGAATGTGGGACCCCCAAGCAAGTGCCTTTATAGTTCAATATTTTGGATTAAACTGAAATAGTGGTTTAGGAGAAAGGGACTAAAGAAACTAGAAAATAAGCTTAGAAGGCTGATATCTTTTTCAACGTGAAATCAAACCATTAGGGGGTTATGCTCTTGTCTGTTTGAAAAATGGTCCCAGTTGGCTTTTGGGCCTCTTTGGAAATGAAGAAACGAAGCGCTTTATTTTAAAAATGTCAAAAAGAAAGAATTTCTGGGAACAATATGTTCTGTACTATAGGTTGAAGTAAAATGATAGTAGTTGGTGGCTCACCTCGCACAGTGCAGACAGAGCAGCCCTGCACCCTTGGCTCCTGAGCACCACCTGGGTGAGCTGTCCCACTCAGCACATCAGCCTTGCTCGGTGCTGGGTGACAATGAAGAAGTTAATAGTCCTCTTCTTAATGAAGAAAAATTCCCCATGGTTATTGGGAAAACCTCCAAAAGCTTTTGTGGGCAAGTAGGGATATAGATCAGGATGCCGAGTGTGTATGGGGGCTTCCCCAGAGCGGGTAGTCTGGAGCAGTCCTCGTCCCCCCTCGGTGCTGAGCCCAGCCAGCACCTGTGGCCAGAAGGGCACATGCCAAACCAAAATGAATGGGAAACACCAAAATGGATGGGAGCAGGTGCCCGCAGAAAGCATCACCACAGCTGCTCCCACGCTGGATGGATTGTATCAAGAAAACTGATACCGAGGAAATCAACTGCCCTCTCTCAAGCTTTATCATGGAGTTTTTCTACTTTAGTTTTGGTTTTTTTTAGAGTCTGAAGGCCTCCCTGCGAATGTAATGGCCATTCAAATCTGGGAGATGGCCGCCCGTTCCCCATGTGGTTTGAGGGAGCATCACCAGTGCCCGTGTGGGCAGGCGGCCGGAGGGCACTGTCTCCTCAGCGGGCCTGGCTGCTGCCCCCGTCAGCAGGCACTGCTCTTTGGTGCTGGAGTGAGCCGCTCAGCAATGGCTGCCTCTCCTCCTTCCTCCACACACGTGTGCCGTTGCCCAGTTACAGCCACTGAAATTTTTATTTTTTTTTTAATTATTTCTTCTTTCTTTGAAGAGTCGGTTCCTCCGCAGCCCAGCCGAGGTGAGGGGAGCGGGGTGACCACGTGGCAGGGGAAGCTGCTCTCCGGCCTCTCCCACTGCGTCATAGCCACACAAACCAGCCTTCCTGCCACCACAGGGTTGGGGTTTTTCTGTTTTTAAAAACAAAAAAACCCACCCAAAACAAAAAAACCACAACACCCAGAAAAACCCACAAGGCAAAACAAAAGCCACCTGTCATTCCTGGCTTGCTGCCTTCTTGGTTTTATTTCTCAAACTTGAAAACTTCTCTGCAGACAGGATTGGACCTTTAACTCTGGTTTCATCCATCACAACTAGTTTTGCCGGCAGATCTGGCCCCAGGATGTGAGGCACCATTTGACGTTTGCTGTGCCCCGGGTTAAGCAGTGAAGAGCAGCGAGGCTGTACCTTCTCAATGGCACTGGGCCACCGGCAACTGGAACTTGGTGGTTGTGCTGGCCTGGGGTGACCTTTGGCAGGGCCACATGGGCCCAGCCCCTATGGGAAAGGTGTTCAGAGGATTAAAGTTTTGTACACACATTAAGGACAGACAACTGCTGGAGAGGGTACAGTGGAGGGCTATGGGGATGATTAGGGGCCCGGAGCATCTCCCTTACGAGGAGAGTTTGAGGGACTTGGGTCTTTTTAGTCTGGAGAAGAGAAGGGGATCTGATCGCTGCTTATAAATACTTTAAGGGTGGGTGTCAAGAGGATGGGGCCAGTCTTTTTTCACTGGTGCCCTGGGACAGGACTAGAGGAAATGGGCACAAACTTGAATATAAGAAGTTCCACCTAAACATGAGGAGGAACTTCTTCACTTTGAGGGTGGTAGAGCACTGGAATAAGCTGCCCAGAGAGGTGGTGGAGTCTCCTTCTCTGGAGACGTTCCTGTGCAACCTGCTCTGGGTGGACCTGCTTTGGCAGAGGGATTGTACTATACAATCTCCAGAGGTCCCTTGCAACCCCATATCATTCTGTGATTTGGTGGCAATTAATGGTCATTGTAGATGAGGCAGGAGCAAACAAGCCACAGCGGAGGGACTGTCTGCACTTCTCAGTGGTGGCTCTGGGTTGCAGTAGAGCTGTTGGGGAGGGTAGGGGCAGCTGCTCCTGTTCAAAAGGACTTTGGATGTTAGTACTTCTTTCATCCTCGCTTCTTAGGCAGCAGGTAAAAGCTGCCTTGTGCATGTTGCCCTCTTTCCATTGCTAATGAGTGATTGGAGTTGTTCTCTTTCTCCAGCAGGTTTAGCACACTGGAAACATGGCTACAAGCGCCGTTCCCAGCGAAAACCTCCCCACGTACAAGCTGGTGGTGGTTGGAGATGGTGGCGTGGGGAAGAGCGCTCTCACCATTCAATTTTTCCAGAAGATTTTTGTGCCAGACTATGACCCAACTATTGAAGACTCCTACCTGAAGCACACGGAAATAGATGGGCAATGGGCAATCCTTGATGGTAAGCGAGCTACTCTCATGGTCGCCTTTCCCTTCTAGCTGAGCAGAAGCGCAAATAGACCTCGATGCCTCCCACAGCGTGTTGTGTCTTTGTCTCCTATTCCTCCATGGGCTGCCAGGAATCTGAGTGCAGACTGGTCTGTGAGATGCGGTGTGTGGTCTGCAGCTGACCTGCAGCAAAGCTTCTGCTTCCAGTTGCACTGGTTCCAGTTCTCCACAAAAACGTTTCTTGCAGGAGCGTGAAAACTTACAGATCATCACAGACATGTGGGGTGGGCTTCTACGAAGGGTGAATTATGGCACTGTGAGGTGGCTCTTGCTAATGATACTTCATTGTGGTTAGGCTCGTCCCCTGGGAAATAACAGTAAGTGGATAATTGAAGGAGGGCTATAACCAGAAAGAACATTTAATCAAAACTGTCATCCACTGACAGTGAAGAATTGTAACACCTCTTAACTCCCGTAATTCAGGCGTGATGTTTTCATGTCTAGTTACCTGCTTCATTTAAAGAGGGGTAGGGTACCAGGTTGGAAAGCTGCTGTAACCCAGATTTTGCAGCTTTTTGGAAGAAAAATCACTTTTTAAAAAAAAAAGAAAACCATGAAACATACTGAAAAACCCAAAGCAGCCAAACAAAAAAATCTTGATTCTGTAGGTGAGAAAAAAGCCCTATATTACCTAAAGCTGCAAGTTATTTTGTGTTGCAAGAGGCAGACTGACCACAGGTATAAGGGGAATCTTGCTGTTAAATTTCCTAAGTTTTGTTTGGCTTTATACAATAATTAGGTAATACCTAAAAGCAAGCAAATATTTTGTGCCATAATTACCCAAGTTCACGTATGTGGCCACTAACACAACTGAACTAAACGTAACCTCCCCTGTGGCAGGTTCCTATCTCCATCTCCTTGCCATGGAGGAGCTCAAGACCTTTGGTGTCTCTGCGTATGTATCGTTGGTGTGTGGGGACAGAAAACTGGGGGATTGGCACGGGTGGTGGAATGTGGAGACTGGTGAGGTTTGCTGTGAAGACCATAAGCTTGGTCTGGATACTTGAGACCTTAGTTGCGCTCTTAAGGATTTATCAGATCCAAGTTAGTGAGTACAAATGGCCCCAAGGTCCTTAAAGAACAGCCTTTACTCAGTATTTTATGAAAAAAACAACACACAGCTTAATCTTGCCAATATTTGTTCATTTAAATATGTTAGTAGTTGATATCTGATATGAGGGAATATTTTGAAATTTGTGCCCAAATGTGTTTCTTTCTGTCATCTGCAACAGACACATCTGCTCTCAATTAACCAATGTACCTGTGCAGTTTTACTTTTAAAATGATAGTGTTGTATAAAAGAAAAGTTTAATTTAAATCCTGCTGTAATTTAAATCCATTCTTTCTTTTTAGTCCAGAATCCAGCCTTTTGAAATGAGCAACCTTTATCTTTGCTGGTATGCCCCATCTTCTGATATAAGAATACCAGCTGCTGTAAACATTAGTTTTGGCTGAAACAGCCTGGGTTTTGTAAATTATTTGGAAGTAGAAAAAGCGTCTTTCATTGAATATTTGGGATTTTTTAGTCAAAAAAACCCACCCCTGACTTGGATGGGAGTGGAGAAGGAGGTTGTTTTTCAACAAGCGGAAACTTAACCCTTTGTTTTAATGAAAAAGCCTTTCTTTTGCTCAGATGGGGTTCAGTGGCTGTACTCGGGCTGAATTCAGCTGTGGCCTTGAATGGCATGTTGGGAATCTCTGACGTTCAGAGTTCGTGCACCCGCAGATGCCTTGCAGCCACAGAAGTGAAACTGCAGCTTCTCCTTCTCCTTCCTACCGCTTGAGATTTTGAACAACCAGAATTTCAGAACAAAGGCAATATTCTTGCTTGGAAAAGCATGTGAGTCTGTACCATCTGCACAGTAGAAACAGGGCATAAAGACTATCACATGTGTCTTCTGCCATAGCTTTCTGTCATAGGCTTTGGATCTAGGCCATTCTTGGAGGTCACCATATATTTGGACAGCTGCTCTTGTGGTTACACGTGGTTGCATGAATCACTTTAGGTATAAAATTAGGGACAAACATGATAGGAAGGGTGAAGATGCATCATGATAAATTTTAGACTTTCCAGTTGTCCTTTATGACCAAATCCTGTAGAAGCTGTTGTTTCTGTGCGGTGTTTGGTGGGAAGAAGAAGCTCCCCACCCCCAAAACACAAATGAGTTTTAGAAAATGAGACTACCAAGTCATGACATAGCATGAGGAGTTCCATAAGTTTCTAAGTTTGCAGAAATAGTTATTAAAAAAAGACACCAAGTACGTTGGCATCCAACAACTTAATTAAAAAAAGAAAACACAGCCCACCCTCTTCCAGGCTGTTGCCTGAGCAGTTCTTTACAAAGCATCTCTAGCATTTGGTATCTGCACCAGCATTATGTTGTAAAAAAAAAAAAAAACAACCACAAAAACCAACAAAAAAATACCCAACCCCTTGTGGTAGCCAGCTTGCATACTTGCATAAAGCATTTGGCTTCCCTCCGTGAAGACCTCCACCCACATTTGTTCAACAGCACTAGCTGGCAGCGTGATGAAATGTTTGACTTGTATTTTTTTTCCTTTCCTAAATGTCTTGCTGAAAGTAGACTTGAATGGATATTAGACCTTGGAGCCAAACCTACATTCAAACTCTTCTTTTACATATTTGCTCTCTGGCTTGGGCATGTCTCTGTGTCTGTTTTCTCACCAAAGAAGAGACCATGATAGTTCCCTGCTTCCCAGAAGACTGTGGGGTCTGTGCTTGATGTGTTTAAGTCCAACTTTACACAAAAATACTAATAAAGCTGGGGTAAGTCCAACAATAAAGACCATTGATGCAGTGTTTGGAGGACAAGTGTTGTGGAGTGGAAGAGGGCACTTCACCTGAATGAGTGACGCACAGGCAATTTGTGGCTAGCCCATTTTTCCAGTTGCTGCCACCCCAACGAGGCTTTAAGATCAGCTTCTGATTTTCTCTGCATATGTTACCTTCATTTGTCCCAGCTGCTCATGGTGAAATCAGCACAGTGATGTGCTTGGTTAAATGCATTCACACGCAGGTGCAGTATAGACACATCAGGTCAGAATTAAGTGGGGGCCAGGGTTAATCTGCTTTGATTAGCTGTTGGACCAATTGAGTTGCTGTCATTAATTTTGTATGCTCCTTTCTGTGTGCAGGCTAACTTAGCAATTAGCAGAGGATGTCTTTTGGTGTGGCTGCAAAATGCCAGTCTGGAGTTACTGATATGAGCAGTTGTCAGTAGGGCTGTGCCAGTTGCTACCACCAGTAGGGCTGGTACCAGCAAAGCAAGGAATTGTGCCTGTGTGTTGGGTGGAAGGAGGCTGTGATCTCCCTCCTCCTTGCCTGCCCGTGGTATGATTTAGATGAAACTCTCACTGCTTAGAAGTTGTCTTCCGACTCCTGAGCTTCAGTTTGCCATTTTATTTTTCTTCTTCTCAAGTCCCCCTCTCAGTGCCTGAGTGTTCCTGTGTTGGGCTAGACCTGCCCAGCCCTGGTGTGCACCCCCGTGGAGTGCAATTAAGTGTTATTCCTTCCCCTGGGCTCCCTCTCTGCTCTTTCCACCAGCGTCCCTGATACATCCCTTTTTGCAGAGGGCTTTTGCTGCTGGTCATCCCAGGACAGGCTGTCTGCTTTTCTGCTTTTCTTCTCAGGAAGCTTGGGAACAATTCAGCCAGGAGGCCAGAGGGAGATCAGGGGTCACTTCAGACTTGCAGACAGGAGGGTTGGTTTGCATCTTGCTTTTTTTTTTATTTAGCCTGTAGGTAGCATCACTGAAAGAATTCAAATTCAAATTAAGTTTATACTTTCATTCTTTTATTTGTGTGTACAGTATTTTCCCTCCCTTAATTGCTGGGATTTTGCAACCTTGAAAGAGGGTTTTTTGTCTTCGGTTGTGGGGATTTTTTTTCCTGCCAGGAAAATTTTGATGTTGCAACATGGAAAACACAAGGCTCTGAGTACTTGTCCTTTGTTAGAGAAAGAGCTTCTTTAAGGGCTCCCATTTTTATTCTGTTTACTGATGTGGAAGCCTTTCTTCTGAAGGCCCCTCTTTTTTTTTGTTAAAGAAAGGGCAAGAATTCAAGTACTCGGGTTTTCCATGTTATAACATCTGTGTATTTAGTTAGGGCACAGAAGAAGGGCTCATAAAAGCCCCAGTGTTTTCGCATCGCATGTTTTTCCTTGAGGGAAAGCTCTCATGCCAGGGGCAGTGTGACTGTATCTGAGAAGGAGGAGAAGCATCAGAGTGGCCAAGCGAAGCATCTACCTCGCCACCTCGTACCTCTTCACGGTGACTTGGGGTGTGGGAAGATGGAATATAAGAGCTGCACCCAGAATACCAGTTCCACTTCTGAAGCCAGTGGCTGACAAGGGCTGCCCTCTCCTCCTGTGCTGCCCATGGAAGGAAGGTGAAGACCCTGAGGATGGCTTTCCTCAGCCTTAAACTCTTTCATTTGACTTGTCAATTCAACTTAAGTTTTCCCTTGAGTTCAGCTAGCAAGCTGCAGGGCAGCTGAGGATGGGATTTCTCTCCAGCCCCACCTGTTGAAGCAGAGCTGCCACGAGGAAGGCAAGATGCGGAGAGAGAAGTGCCATGAGGAGTCCAGCTCTGTAACCTGTGGTCCCCTGACAGTGCCACATTCCCAGATCCGCTCTTTGCTCCAAGGGATTTTTCCTGTATGTCATATTAAGAATTTGAAGGGGCAGAAAATTCCGGGGGTCAGGCTGTTTTGTGCTAATTCTCCCCCTGATGATGTGAATGCAAGTTCCTTTCTGCCTGTTGGCCCATCCAGCCCCTTAAAGGTTTGCACAAGTGCTGCACATACCTAACCAAAGGGGTCTCACCAGAGGCTGCTTGCAAAAATCAAGTTGTACACATTGTGCTTGCCTTTCCTGAGCACGAGAACGAGGTAGGCACAAAAAGCTGCATCCTGTGTCCCTGAGCTTCGTGGGGTACAGCCACTCTTCTGGATGCTGGAGGGCAAGGAACTCTAAGAGCTGTGCTGAGCTGCTTTCAGGACTGGCTGCAGCCATGTGCAATCACTACTTGGAACGAGCTGCTGGTGTCTTAGTCAAGCAGTGAAACCCAAGGGCTGAAGTATAGAAAATGGGCTTAGCCTGCCTGTCTGGTCATATTTGGCCCCTTAAATGCCATGGACAAAGTGGATTAACTCTCTTCAGTTGATCTATACACCCAGGAAGGTAAAGATAAAGACGTAGGAGGGAATTTTGCCTAGGTATGACAAGAGAAGAGGAACGCACCTGCACAACCAGATCTGAGCTTCCCGAAGGCTGGGAAGGCTGTGTGTGAATCTGAATTGAATCCAGCCTAGGCTCTAGAAAAAACAATGCCATGACTTAGATTTCATAGTATGTCTCTGCCCTTGGCTTAGGTTTGAGTGTCTGTGTCTCTGGATGGGCACTCAGAGCGCTGTTGGCTCAAGAGACATTGCCATATAAAATACCTGGAAGCACCGAGTGCTTCTGTTTTGAGCCACAAATTCCTGTGTATTCCTGGGCTCCTGCATCTGCTCAAAAGTGCTCTCTAAGCAGCCGCACTCTTGCCTAACCCCTCAGGATTCACAGGAAAATGGTATGTAGAGTTCTAAGGGGGCAGGTCCCATTAGCAAGGAGTTCATACAACAGTTGGGGTCACATCCACTGGAAAGTGGAAAAAGGCATATCTTTGCTGAGCAGCCTCTTACCTGCCGAAGCAAGAGACCTCCCTGCTGAGCTCTCGCAGCCTAATTGCTTCTAGTTTAGTCTCCAGCTGATTGTGTGATAGCTCTCTAAAATGGCTTTGCCCTCTTTGGATGTCTCTTCCTACATCAGAGAAGTCCTTGGCTTCTCTCTCCTCGCTATTCACTTAAACACTTTTGTTAGTGCTCCTTCTTGCTTCTTCTTCCGTCAAGTTTGTGGGAACTTCACCAAGTTTGCTGTTGGAAGTCCCTGACCATGCGCTGCCCAGCCTATGAATTTGATTATAATTCTTGGAAGAATGAGGTAGGGGAAACCCACTGTGCTTTGGTCCAGCCTTATTTCGACATCGGCTTTCATGCGCTGCCAGTGGGGCAACTGCCAGTAAAAGGCAACTGCTGGTTCTCAAGGGTACCAGGGGGGGAGAGTTCTCTGCTAATGATTATTTCTATGTCTTCTGGCATCCTGTCTGCAGAAACAGCAATTTTAAAAGAAGACAGATGCTGGCTAACACCCTGCATTTCCTCACCCCTTTGGGAAGCCAGTCAAATCGCCTTACCAGTTTCCCCTTCCCAAGGTTTCTCCTTGCTACTTTCCCATTTCTGTAGATAAGAGTCTTCTTGAAGCTTTTATGGCGCAAGATGACAGCAGGAGCACAGCCACTTGCATCTGGCCTTTCTTTGGTGCTGATACATTCCAGGATGTGGTCCCGTCCTGCCTATGAAGGGCCCAGATCACACTGGTTGTTTACAGTTCATATAGCACAGAAGTGTTGGGACAGGGGAGATTGTCTTTATGAAGAGCACATTTAAAGTTTACAACAAAGACCTTCTCTGGCCATCCGCACCATGCTTAACTTTGCATGAATAACCCATCTGAGATGAACGATAACCTTCACTGCTGCATGTCTTTTACTTGCATTTCCAACGTTCCATTTTCAGATGCTGCCTGGACTTGCTCACCTTTCCACCAATGCTGCAAGTGAATTCCCTTTAAATAGCAGCTGCTGACACAGCAGCTCTGCCTGTGTTTAGCATGATGCCATAGCCAAGATTCAGGCGAGGTAGGAGTGGCAGGACCATAGCCCTGTGCTGTCTCTTGAGTATCCCCATAGCCACCTCCAAGCTCATCCCCTGCCCACTTGCAGGGCGATGGAAAGCTTTGGAGAGGCTTGGATGCGTTGATGGGTGCAGGAGCAGAGCTGGATGCTCCTCATGTGTTTCATGGGAGGTTTGCAAATGTGCCAGAGCGAGGGGAAGTCCCTAAGCAAATTACCATGCAGGATACAGCACATCCATCTCCACCTTCCTGCCCACGGCTTGTGCTCGGGCACCTGCCCTGTCTCGGGGGGAGGGAGGGAGAGCCTGGCCCCATGTGGGAAGCTGTGCCACCCCACCACCAGTCGGGTATGTGTGTTGGAGAGGGGAAGGGAATGTGTGTGTGTGTGTCGGTTGTCAGCTCTCAGCCCTGCCCTGATACCGTGTCCAGCTGGTGCAGGAGTCAGATGAGGGCAGCCCGACCTCTCCTTACAGGTTGGGCGGGTAGGAAGGATTAATTTCATCTTCTGTCCTAGCCACGTGGACCTGGCCTTATTCCATGGCAGCAATTCTGCCCAGGGCATAGAAATTCTCCAGCACACGCAATGTCTTTGGGTTGGCTTTCTTTTTTCTTTTTTTGCAGAGACATTAAGAATAGCCCGGATACCTTTGAGCTGGGACGCTTGTTTCCTAGATTTAGAGGGCAGAAGTCAGATTAAAGGGTATGAAGAGACCCCCATGGCTCCAGCTTGCTGGCAAAAAGCCCTAAATCTCAGGATCTTTGCAAGAGCTTAGAACTTCTTTTCACGATAAGGGCTCATGGAAACAGACGTTCAAGGCCAGCTAAGGCAGGTGAACAAATGAGGCTGAAGGCTTTACAGGGCCTGCTGTCACCAAGTACGGTCTCCAGGTCCCCCAGCATAGCTTCCTTTCCTTCAGGAATACGGTGAAGGTGTGGGCTGGCTCGTGGGCTGTGCTGTGACATGCAGCATGCCTGCCCGTGGCCACCCCTGCTGATTCAGCAAGTAACACCAGCAGCAAAGTGGGCTTTATCCTGGTCCCATCTGGAAGTCGGGGCAGCCTGAGTATCCCTGTAGGGAGCACCTTGCTGGGCCCGTGTGCCTGCTCAGACTAGAAGAACCCGTAGCGAGCCCTGCTGTCTGTCAGCAGCACGCTCCTGCCATGGTCTCCATCCAGCGCTGCCCTGGGCTTGCCCCATCGCTCGTGGGCAGCAGACCCTAACGCTCTGGCTGTGGAGCGGAGGTGGAAACAGTTTTCTGCACCCACCCCACTTGGCTGGGATGCGAAAGTGTTCCTGGTCATCGTGAAGGTCCTGCGTTTGCTTCTAGGACACAAAGATGCGTTAGGACTGTTACCTCTGAGCAGCCAGCACGTGTGTGTGTACTGCCCCAAGTACACATAGCTTAAACTGATGGACTCCTCCTGCCAGGGTACAAAGCTGGGGCCCTAGAATTGATGTGCATTCGTATGTGGTGTTTAGCCAGAAGGCTGGCATAGCTTGCTCTGCGTGTGGTCCAGGATGTAGCTGATGGGAGCCCCCACAAGGCAGAGTGATGGAGAACCAGTGAGTTATGGCCATATTTGAGAGGAAGTTAATCTAGTGGGGAACAGCATCTGGGTTGCTGCCACAACTGGGGTGTTTCAGAGGACTAGGCATTATCAGTGCACATAAACACAGTTGTTATATAGGATATGGAAGTCACTTAAAGCTTTTCCACCTGTTGTGATTAGCTTCTCAGTATCGGCCCACAACTTGGAACTACATATTTAAGGGGAGTTCCTCAAAGCTGTGCTGTCTTGCTTTGAAAGCACATAATGGTGTAAAAATAATACCCGGGTATTGAGAAAAGGAAAATGCTTGTAGCTGTTACTCTGGGTTGTCTCCCAGCTCTGCTTCACTGTGGAGATTGTAGATTGTCCCTGACATTTAAACTGGTATTTACTTACTTTTCCAGTCTTGGGTTTGTCCCTGCTGGGAACAGGGAGAGCTGGGAGAGGGAAAGATGGAGGGCTGTGAAATACTTTGAGCCATCTCTTGCCGGAGAAGCAGCTCCCCAGGTTGGGTGCTCAGTATTTGGTGCTGGAAAAAGAAAGTAAAATCCACGTAGTCTTCTTCCCTTCCATCTGCTCCCAGCGTAGGCACAGGGTGATGAGTGGGGTCAGGGAGTGGGTTTTGGTTTGTAACAAGAAACCACCGCCTTCCTTTTGTCAAATCTCACAGCCTGTGGGAGGACCAAGCCCAGCAGAGGCAGAAAGGCCACGTAGGATGCATAGCAGTGACAGCAGACACAGGTCCTCACAGTAACTAAAATCCTTCATTTCTTCTGTCCTAGTCCTGGATACTGCGGGCCAAGAGGAGTTCAGCGCGATGCGGGAGCAGTACATGAGGACTGGAGATGGTTTTCTTATAGTCTACTCAGTGACGGACAAGGCTAGCTTCGAGCACGTGGACCGGTTCCACCAGCTGATCCTCAGAGTCAAGGACAGGTGGGTGCTGTAGAGCCTGACCCCTCCTCCCACCACCCTGGACACTGTGCCGTGGGGGCAGTTGCATGTCTCACCCTGCTTTTCACCCCGTGGGTGTCCCAGGGCAAATCCTTGTGGACCTGCCTATGAGGAACAGGAAGTGCTTTACCCTTCTGATAAGCATGTAGTGCCTTCAATGTAGAAAAGCTCAGTAGTGTTTTGATGGAGTGAAAACAGCTCTGGAAGGGCAGAACTCCTGCCAGAACGTTCTGGCAGAGCAGCGTGAGAAAGGCAGATACCTCTGAAGGTAGCCCATTTGGCACTGAAGAGGCAGAAGGATGCTCTGTGATAGTGCAGGCACTTGGGGAACGCCGGCAGGGACTCAGCAAGTGTTCCTTTGACCCTGATCCTTTGGTGTGTCCTGGCAGCATCCTTCTTTCCCTGGCTTCAGCGTACACCAAGCAGAAGATTCTGTATGATTATAGAATCACGGGGTGGTTTAGGTTAGAAGGGATTTCAAAGTTTTCAAACCCCCTGCCATGGGCAGGGGGCACCTCCCACCAGACCAGGTTGCTGGTGTGATACAGGGGTACGAACAAGTGTCTTGAAGGGGAAAGCACCTCGTGTTGGAACTGCATTTCTAACGAGGGGTGTCATGCAGTTAGTGCATCGTGCTCTTCAGCAACCATTTCCAGTGAACAAAACATCTCTGCGTGACTGGGGAGAAAGCAAGAGGGGTCACCCACTCCCCTCCTTGTGCGTGCATGGGAGAAGGTAGCACTGAGAGTTTAATTGTGGTAAGCAAATGTGTCCTGACAGAGCAAGGGGAAGCTGCCAGGGTTTTATCTCTGAGATAACTCCCTCTTCCCATCCTGGTTCAAGAGGCAGTGAATCCGTCCTCACTGGGTGGGGTGTGAATTAAGCCCTTATATGTTGGCAGCTTTAAAACACTTAGTTTTTCCATTCATAATGGCTTTTAATTATGGAAGTCATCAAGAAAAGCCACCAGAGGGTTCGGGCCTCGTTGCTGGCTTCCTTTCACAGCTCTGAATAACTTCCCCACAGGAAGGGTGGACTCATATCATGTGAGGGTCACAGCTGACAGCTCTTCCAGTAAAGCATCCAAAGCGGAGCCCACGAGAGTGAAAAGTAAAGGAAAAACCACCCTTTGATTTCATCTAAATGAAGAAAAATGTCAGTCACTCAGACTGCCAGCTCTTCAATGCCTGCTCAGCTTGGGGCAAATTAAATCTTTTTCTGAAAGTTGAAGAAGATGGGACAGCATTTCCTGCAATCTGCCCCAAGCCAGTGTCGGTTTTAGCTAATTTAACTTTGTGAAAGTGAGATGTGGTGTTCATTGTTTTGCTCTGGACTGAAACTCTTACCCCTCCGAACGCCGTGCAAGCGCCGGGGTCGGCGTGTGAGAAGCAGGAAGTGAAAGAGGCTGCTGAGGTTGGTTTTGTTCCCCCCCCTTAACGCCACCGAAGCGTGAGGAGCTGAACGCTTCATCCAGAACCCGAGCTTGTTCAGAAAAAGGCAGTGTGAGTAAAGAAACCGTCCTGCCAGAGCCACAGGTAGCCGGGAGCAGAGCATCGCCCTGGTTTTCCAGCCAGCAGTCCGCTTCGGCAACTTAAAATCCAAAGGAATTGCAGGCTGCCACTTCAGCAGAGCTCTTCAAAGCTTTTCTCCTATTTCATTCCATAACCTTCGTTACAGTAAAACTTCCAACTGTGGTAGCTTTGTCCAACTAGCAGTCGTACGGCTTACGATAGGGAACAAAGTCCCCCATAGAGTTTTATGCCTGATGTAAACAAGGCAAATGAGATACCGTCCAAATGTAATCCCTTTCTTATCAACATGCTACAAGCCAAAAAGGAATCAGATAATCCAGAAAAGCAAGCGTTTTGCTCCAGAATGATCAGAGTCAAGATATATCAATGCTCAGGCATTAAAATTAAATCAAAGCCACTTTATCAGAATGAATAACTGTAGGACTCATTTAAAATGCAGAGTGCAGTACGGTATTTTTCCAGCCAGAGCAATGGGGCAACATGCCAGAGAAAAGATGGAGCCCTTATCGTCTCCATGAAAAATGACACAGAAATACTGTCTGAAAATCCAGAGTTACTCAGGGAAGGGTTTTATGCAGAAATGAGTACAGCCAGCTGCTCCTTATCCCAGTAAAATCAGCTCTGTTACAGCAGAGAACACTGGAATCATTTCAGAAGGGTTTGAAGTTAAATAGAAAAAATAACAAACTGCAATAATTGTCAATTATCAGAAGGGACCACCTCCCTCCTGGCAGTGGGTGATGGCCCTACAGCATGACTTTGCTCTCTGCAGATGGAGGAGAGGCTGCTGTATGGGAGCGGGGCCAGGTGGGCAGCAGCCACACTGCCAGGACCTCCGGTGGCTCAAACTGCCTTGGTTCTGTCTAATCACCAGAGCTACGGGGGATTTCTCCTGGGGGAGAGCCTGACCCACACACCTCGTCAGGAGAGCCTTGCACTGGATGTGCTGTGGGTAGATGGGTGACTCTTCCCAAAGACAGTCACCTGCCTGGGAAAGTTAAATACATACTGAGTATTATTACAGAAATCAATAGTTTTGGTACAAAAGAAGTGTTGTTCAGGTTCTTGCTGTAGGATCAGAAGCAGGTAGTAGCATCTGGAAACTTAGCAAGACTCTTCAGTTCCCTCCAGCCTCCTTCCAGCTATCACTGCCAGTCTTTCAGTTTGACTCGGGGTAACAACTGATGGGGATCTTTGGCCCCAGTCATTTTCTGCCCCAAGTGCCAGCTCTCCCAGAGTCTGTCTTTTCTTCCTCAACAGTTCTCTCGGTGGATGAGTTTCCACCAGGACATGAACTGACACCAGTTCCTCCAGCATACCTTGTTACCTTGCAGTGACTAGCAGCTGCCAAGATAGACAGCTTACTGATATGCCTTGGCTGTTATGAGAGACGTCTGTTCTCCTCTTCAAGATCTGTCTCTGTCTCAATTTCCAGACAAATTCTATAGTTCTTTCTTCATCAAGTTGGATCTTTAGTCTTAGCTATTATCATTGCAAAAGCAACAACACTAAGTCCCTAAAGTGCCTGCAAATAAGAATGATTATGTGGATGCATGCAAATTGTCAAGTAAATTTTTACAATATGAATATATGTGCAGCACAGTCTGGTGGGGGCTGATGTGTGTTCACTTGCTCTTTATATTTCTTCAGTCGTATGTGGTACGTCTTAGATGATGTCAGCGTCAGAAAGTGAAAGTTACGCATTGCATTTTTTATTGTAGGGTGCTACTAATTGGGTGGTGGTTTTGATTTTTTCCAGAGAGTCCTTTCCGATGATTTTGGTGGCGAACAAAGTTGATCTAATGCATTTACGGAAAATTACAAGAGAACAGGGAAGAGAAATGGCAACAAAACATAATGTAAGTTTGCGGGATTGTTTAATTGGTTGTTGTAAGTCCCATTACGGGCATTCAGAATTGAATTCTCTGCTCATTTAGAGCTGAATTAAAGCATTTCTCTTGCAATTGAACATTTGCAATTACATTTTCGACTACTACAAAGTAGTAGCTGTGCAGCTTCCTTTCAGCGGGGCCAGTTCATCACGGAAGCTGGAACCTCTGCTGTGCACCAGGCTGTGGCAAAGCTGTGGCCATCACAAAGCCATGCGTACAAGGTGTCTGTAAGTGGTGCCAAATGTGACATGTTCAAAATAAGGGAAGAAAGCGAACCCTCCTGGAGCGAAAAAGCAGAGTCAGGCATTAGGAAATATACCCAGGTGTCTGTAGGAAGAAAGCTTGTTAAAGATAATGAAGTTACAGGCTTGTTAAGCCTATCTAAATCTGGCCCACCATCTTAGCTCTGCATTATTCATGCCATAGTTTAGGCCAAGAAATCGGTCTTGGATGGGTGCAGATGACACAATACTCCACTAATCACCTCGAAACGCCAGCAGCCCTGAATGCCCAGAGGGAGACGGCACCTCCCGTAGGAGGAACTGAATGGAAAGGTAAAGCCAAACGAGCCTGAGACCTCTTGGCAGCTCGCTGTGCCGAAACACCCACCTGTACACACACACACACACACACCTGCACACACACACACCCCTGTACACACACACACACCTGTACACACACCCACCTGTACACACACCCACCTGTACACACACACACACACACGCTTCGGAACCAGCCCTGTGGGAAACTACCTGGTCAGCAGCAGTTCTCTAAACCTGCCAGTGTGCTGGACAAGCTCTCCAGGAGGGCCCCATCTGGCTGTCAGACTTTGAAGGAGAAGATTGTTTTACACTGAAGGGGAATTGTAGTCATGAAATATTCATGCAGTAGTCCTAATAAAATGTGGCAAGCAAGAATTTTTGGCAAAGTGCTTGTCTTTCAGCAACCTTCAGCTATTTTCTTGTCTGTGAGCACAGCTTAGGGGGAGAGAACATCTGACGGCATGAAGTCTATGATAATTCTTCCCCAAACCCGGAGCACTGACAGCAGCTCGTTTGGCTGGTGCTAATTCTGGACCTTTTGTAAGCGCTTGCTGACTTTGCTGTGAGCATGAAGGTCTTGATAGCAGCATCATGACAACACTTTGTTTACCTGGATTTCCCTAGTCTCTTAGGCACCCAATTTCTCCAGCCTCTAGGGTTTTTCATTTTGAAACTGGTTTGCTACCAACATGTAGCGACAGGACTAGAGGAAGCAGCCTCAAGTTGCACCAGGTTGGATATTAGGAAAAATTTTTCCACTGAAAGGGTTATCAAGCATTGGAACGGGCTGCCCAGGGAGGTGGTTGAGGCACCATCCCTGGAGGTGTTCAAAAGACGGGTTGACGTGGTGCTGGGGGACATGGTTTAGTGATGGCTTTTTGTCAGAGTTAGGTTGATGGTTGGACTAGATGATCTTGAAGGTCCCTTCCAACCTAGATGAGTCTATGATTCTATGTAGGCTGTTACTAATCTCTTTTGTGGCGCACTTCTCTCCTCCAGATTCCCTACATAGAAACCAGCGCCAAGGACCCACCTCTAAATGTTGACAAGGCCTTCCATGATCTCGTGAGGGTAATAAGGTAAGCTGCAACCTCTTCACTCACTCGCTGCCTGGGAACAGGGATGCGCAGAATTCCTGGCCCGGGGAGCCAGGAGCCAACTTTTGAGGAGTGGGGGGCCAGGTGGTTTGCTTGGGGGTGGGAGATTCCTGGGGTTTATTCAACATTCTTGTCCTGTATCTGCATAGGGATGTTGCTCATGCTTAGTTACCCTTGCAGGACATAATTGCTCGGCAGGTTGACAACTAGCTGTGGCCATGATGAAAATACATTATTTAGTGACCAGTGCAAAGCCTACTATAATGGTCAGCTTTAAAAGGCTGGCTTTAAGGGCTCCAGACCAGTGATTTGGGTTTTCATATCTTTCTCCTCCCAAGGTCTCTCTCTTTGCCATAGGTTAAAAAGCACTGGCACAAAATTATTCTACTGTTGTAGGTGACTTCTAACATTTTTCTGCTCACTAAATGGAAAAAATTAAGCTGCTTTGTATGAGAAACAGCATGACCTAATGGCTAAGCCAGAGGTTTCCTCCTCCTCAGACTGCAGAGGTTTGTTCCCAGCTTTGGCAAACGCCTGCTCTCCGGGCGAGTCCCTGCTCCGGCTGCCGGCGGGTCGGGGCTGCCTCCCAAAATCCTGGCTGCCCTGCAGGGAAAGAGCTGCACGCACACCTCGGCGTCTTGGCTGATAACCTCAAATCTCTCTGAGAAGATTTGTTTTTCTGGCACCAGTTGTCTGCCAGATTTTTCTGGGCACTCATTTTTCATGTTTTGGGAGGGTGCTGAGCCTGAAATCACGCTCCTCCTCGCCGTGCAGTCAAAGTGCCTCTCTCGGCGATTAAACCACGAGGCGTTTATTCACAGCATATCTGTACTTGTGAATATCTCAGCGCAGCCTCGAGTCAGCCTCCATCTAAAGCAGATGGTACTGCCCACTCTTCCCACATGTCTCAAAAGCAGGGGGCAGAAAGTTCTTTGGAGAACTACAGAGCTGAGTTGGAAATGTCCCAAGCTACTTCCCAACTGTTCTGTAACTCAGCATTAGCTGGCTTGATGTTACTTTTGTGTTACAGTGAGCTCTTACCACCGTCTATTCCTCTCTGGAGGGAGAAAAAGAAGAAAAAAAAAAAAAAACAAAAATCCACACAACTGAAATAAGATGGTGAGGCTGTATTTGCTTTCTTTACATAATGCAACTCCAGACAGGCTGGAAGGAGTGTTATAAGGAGACATCACTAAATTCAAGCCCTGAAAATTCACTCCATAACCTCAAAAATAGGTGATGCAGCTCTGTTCCCTGAGTAGTCACCATGAAAGTCATTGCCAGCCAGAAGAAATCCTCCGTGCCATCAAGGGCACCAGAGATATTCACAAGAGCTTGAACTGGGGTGGGTTAAGCCAGAGAGCAGAGAGATGCTGTACGATCCAGCTTTGCCATTTGCCACCAAGCTGCTTCACTTGGTCCTTGGACGTTGCAAGCTGTCCACAGCCATAGGATGGCATCACCCACTAAGTGGTGCTTTCCTTTTTTTGAGTTTTTCCGAATCAAATGTAAATGTACAGCTCCCTTACAACTGTGTCATTCCTGGACTGCCTTACAAAGGTAGAGGCTCCTCGGAGCCCGTGTGAGTTCGCAGGGTGAGGATGCTCATTCGGGGTTGGCGCCGTTTGTGCTCCTTGCACTTGGCTGATTCCCAGCTTATTTAGCTCTATACAAGAAACGGTTGTCTGGAAGTAATCCAGAAAGGAGCGGGGTGTTTGAGTCCGCCCGACAGATCTTTTAAATTTCCTGATACCCCTTTTGTGCTGCGGCAGCGCGTACACAAGGACTGTCACGGCAAAAATCTTGAGCGGGGCACGGGACGTGGTTTTCTGGAAATCTAAACCAGTTCCAGAGCGCTGTGAACAGCTTGTGGCCGCGCTGTGTTTATCCAAATTAACTTTAAATTACTTTTTTATTTCAGCTTTCTAGTTTTAAGCTTTAAAGTTTTATATTTTTCATGCCTCCAGCCTTCATTGCTCACTTAAAAAAAAAAAAAAAATCTTATTTGTCAAAGCTGAGTTTTTCAGGTGGTTGCAAGCATTTGGGAGCTGAGACTGTAAGAAAAACACCAACTAAAGCCATAACGATTTGTCCCCCAGCTACGTCTCATCCAGGTCTGGATAACTTGGTCTAAACACTCCGTTTAGTGCCTGACATATTACATAGCAACGAGGCTAGTTTTGAACTGTTCAAACTCTCAGGTTGGTTATTTAGACACTGGTTGAATCTACGGAAGCTGCTGGTGTTTGTACAGTTTATCATGCAATAAAATCTAAGTCTGCCTATTGGGTGTTTGAACTACAAAGCCTTCTGCTGTTGAATTTGCACTGCTGGGCTGCTACAAACAGGTAGGGTTGCAAACAGGCATTTGAGCAATGCCTCCTTTTGATGGAAAGGTGGAAGCCCTCAGCATAACGTTTTCAAGGTTGCTCACCTGACCGATGGGGGCTGCCAGGGTGCAGTGCAGGAGGGCTCTCGGCTGCGTGTTGATGGTGGCTGTGACTTCAGGCACCTGGGGACATCTTTTGGGGGTCAGCTTGCTCCCCGTGCTCTGGTGCTCATCACAACTTCTAGGGGAGGCCAGCGTCCCATTGTCAGCAGACTGATTTTTCATTATTACTATTTTTTAATCCCCCTCCATAACCAAGTCCCCAGCAGTGCAGCTGGCTAACGGCAATGCCGGGTGAAAGCAAATCTTTCCAGGAGGGTTTATTTCCCTGTGCACTCCATATCTCTTTCATCCTTTTCCCTAATGAACATTAGCAGCAGGGAGATGGATGAGGTTGCATTACTTACGGCATCCCTGTTTCCCGAAGGGCAACCGGAGGCGTAGTGCCCTGGCAGGACACACATCCCTGCCGTTAGCCTTAATGCTGCCTTATGGCTTCTTTCCTCCTCCCTTAAAAATGCAGGAGGTTGTCTGGTTAGCTGTGTGGCATGAAAAGCCACGTGGTGGTAGAAGGGTACATGGAGATATATATGCAAATAAACATATGCATACCAAGATGCTGTTCTGCTGCCTCCCCAGGGTTCTGGATGCTGATATCCAACCCAGCCTTGTCCCCCACCTGCTTATTTTCCTCTCTGTCTCCCAAAACAGGCAACAGATCCCAGAGAAAAGCCAGAAGAAGAAGAAGAAGACCAAATGGCGAGGGGACAGAGCCACGGGCTCCCACAAACTCCAGTGTGTGATTTTGTGACGGGACCACCTGGGAGTGCCTTGGACGCCTCCCTCCTCCCCACCTTGACCCATCGCCAACCCAGGTGAGGAGCAGTAGCACGACACCCACTCGACCCCACAGCCTGTCCCCCTCCCAGGCTCCCCACCACAGCTCAGGCTCGGAGGAGGTGGCTCGAGGGGGTCTGGACCCCTCCAGAGTGGGGCTGCACGTCGGGGCCGGCGTGGGAGCTGCAGGAATGGGAGGCAGAAGGGATCAGCAGGACCTCAACTCGAACACCCCCAGCGCCTTCCAGGGGCCTCCATGATGTTTATTTAAAAAAAAAAAAAAAAAAGGAAAAAAAAAAAGTGTTGGTTTTATCTGCAAACATTTCTCCTTGTGACCCATTTCTGAACAGCCATGAATAGCCCCCCTGTTTGGTACAGTCGTCTGTGTATGTGTGGGGGAAGGGAAAGGGCTTTTCTTTCTCTAATTTTTTTTTTTGTTCTCTTCTCCTTTTTGGTTGTTTGCTCAGCGAGTGCTGGGTTGCAAAGAAACACGGCCGGGGTTAGATTTTTTGCACTGAACTCTCTCTTACGCGGCAGTGCCAAAACACGACTTCATATGAAAGTGCATAGATTTGGAGGAAGAAAATGAATTCCAGCTGCTCTGGGTGCTCCAGACATTGTGTCAGACTCTGGAGGGCAGCCAGCTCACAGACCATAAACTCCAGCTTAGGAAAGGAGGTTTGGGCTTGGATTATTTTTTTTTCTTACCCTTTGTCAAGAGGTTTTGTTTCTGTTTTGTAATTTGGGGCATGTCAAAGTTAAGACGTTTTGTTAACCTGGAAGTATTTAAATTAAAGTAATTTACAAATGGAAGGGTATGTCATCTTTAATGGGGAAGAAAGGGATAGAGGAAGTAAAACCTAAACTCAATTTGTTATCTGGGTGTTGAATTTCTCCCTCATAAATGTGTGTAAAGTGGTGTGATCTAAATCCCTCTTTATTATTCCTTAACTTTTCTCTGCAAAGCCACTCTTGGGCAGATGAATTGTTTTGCTTTTCCCAGGCTCATCTCGCACACACAAAAAAAGTCTGTTTATGGGCTTTGGCTCAATGTTTCTTCATTTCTTCTTCCCCCCCTCACTGAGAGTTGGTGACTTGAAAGGAAGAGGTGTTCTGAAAATTACTCAAGTGGGATATGTCTCTTTATAAGCTTAGTGTATCTGAAAAGTCTCCCTGAAAACAGCGGAGACTAAATATCTTTATGCCTTATGAAAAGGCAAGGCAAAAAACCCTGCAGCCATTCAAGCTGCCATCTGTGGCACCAGAAGTACGGTTCTGCAATCCTGGAGGGGCCACATTTTCTCTCACACCTTTGCTGGCACTAAGAATTGCAGTGGTAATTTTTTCTTTAATTTAGTGATTTGTCATCTGCTGGAGCGAAGCCATCAGCTTCATTCAAAGGGTCACCAAACCCCTTTAAAAGTAACAACTTGCTTTTCATCAGCTTGAATCCTATTCAAATATGCTTTATGGGCACGACTTAAAATATTGGCAGAGTATGAATGCCTGAGATTTGTGTGTCTGAGTGCAGAAAATCCTGGTATTGGATATTGAAGATGTGTTCAAGATGGTGGATCATCACAGGCGTAGTTGTTTGTGTTTGTCTTTGCAATCCATTTGCTGCCAGATTTCATTTCTTGACTTTTTGCCAGGCCACCTGGGAGTTGGCTGATGATTATTTTTCAGGTGAGTGTGGCTAATGAAGACATTTTCCTAATTTGTCCAGTCTTCATCCCGCCCAGAAGATGGCAGATCTCTGCGGCTGGCTCGGCAAGCTGCTTCCCGAAACGCTGGCTCCACTGCCTCTCCGTCCCCTTTTGTGTGATGACAGATGCTGGGGCTGGATTAAGGAGGCAGATAGCGGGAAGAACTGTTTTTCATGGACTCTTGCGCTGGATGTGGGCCACAAGCTTCAGTAAAGTTACAACACCCTGTGTCAGCTGAGATCTGGCTCCAGACCGTGGCAGCGTTTCTCCCACTGTAGCGTTTCTGTGTTGGCTGAACTCTGGTGACCAAAGGGTCAAATCCTGGCTCTTGAGACTTGCCACGATCTTCTGGGGTTGAAGAGCTCCCTGTAGGCATTTCATTTGTTCTGCCTTGAAAACCTCTGTAAATCAGAAGGTCTCTGGTATGTGCAACCAACCCAATTTACTGTAATCCCCGTTGCTGCTTTCCTGCCAGAATCCCTGTCTAGCCCGGCTACTGGTTTAATTTTTTTTTAATTATACACAACTAATGCTATGGGATCTGGCACACAAGAAGATGATGGCATTTTCAGGGTGCTAACACCTCCTAGAGCCCTTCCACTTAAAAATAACCTGATGTCTGCTGAAACCCCTCATCTTTATTATTTTTATCTAAACCCTTGGGAATACTTGCTTGAAAACAGCATGTGTGTATCTTGAGTCACATCTGCTGGGTACTCAGCACTGCATGTGAGAAATTATCTGCTTTTTCTGAAGCATCTTAATTGTTTCTTCAGCTTCTTGAGCAACTAACAGACACTGCAGAATAACGGGGGGAGGAGGGGAAAGGAACAGATCGACAACTGAATATGGGTAGTGGCAAATGGGGAAAGCGTGCTGGTTTTTTCCAAGTTCATCAGTTTCTTTATAGTGTTTTCCAATTGGGATTGCACCTCTAAGGAATGTACGGTACTCAAAATAGTGAAGGGATGCAAAGCCTGTTGCCATTTAACTCACCCTTTCATAGTCAGGGCTGTTAGCAAACCAAGAGCACCTTCCCTGCTGTGTGCAGCACCGTGAGACCTGGGTTGAGAGGCCGTGGCTGGGGGTACTTACACTACCAAAAGCACCAGCTGTGCTGCCGGGTGGGTTGTTTTTTCCTATGGGATGTCCGATGGCAAGGGACTGCTTTGCTGTGGGCAGAGGCAGTCTGGAGGAGGATCCTACGAGGGTGAACTTGGGGCTCGTATTCCAAAGAGCGGATGGTCCGAGTGACCTCATGTCATCTTCAGCCACTGGGTAAATCCGCATTTGCTTGTCTCAGCAAACTGGTTCCTCTTCTAATAAACAGGAATTTAGAAAGGAAAGCTGGCCATAGCCTTACTTTGCTTTCAGTAGATGCTGACAAACAAAATGAAGAGTGGTAAAACCTTACCAGTTCACTTGTATTTAATAACCAAATGGTCTCCTTTTTCATTTTAGGCAAATTACCTCCTTTTTTCATTTTGCAAATATTTGTGAAACGGAACAAAAAAAAAATAAATCTTAAGCTACATAAGTTTTTGGCTTTGTAAAGACATAATTCATCTTCCCAACCTAGGATCTCATCCCAGCTGTACCACTGCCTTCAGGTAAACCATCTTGCTGGTTTTGCTGTTTCTTCCCTCAGGTCCTTCTGCCTGTAAAGCAGACACTGTGTTGTTTTCTTACTGGCCTTTGAGACGTGTGGCATTTATTGTAGAAGAAAAGTCATCTGTCTGTCTGTCTGTCTTTTGCTCTCATTTAAGGAAAAGGGGGTGTTGGAAGAAAGAGAAGGAAAAATACCTGGCTAAAATAAATACATTTTCCTCTGGCATGAGCAGAGGATTTAATTATCCCTCTCTGCCTGCCAACTCTGAATGGAACAAAAGCCTGATAATAACAAAACCAAACAAAATACCCCCAACTGTGCAGCCCTACAGGTGTTGTGCTACCTACAGACCTGCTTTCTTGGCTGTCTCAGCCAAGGCCAGCACTATCACTGGCAAAGTTGCTGAATGACAATCTGGGTACATCTGAGTAAACCCAGTTCAGGTGATGGTGCTCAGCAGAAAAACACTAGAGATGGTGAACAAGACAAGCAGGAGCTTAATGAGTGGCTGAGATTGCTTGGTTTGGATCAGATGTTTCAGTTTAGCTAGAGGGCATTGCAGTATTTTTGTCTGTTCCTTAATCTGTCATAATTAATTTTGGCTGGCTCTTTAAACCTACAGCTGTACCAGAATTTGTAAATTGGGATAGGCTGAGGGGTTTAGACATACATGATGTGTCTCGTCTCGAGAGGAAATGAACATTTTTAAGCACAGAGAGGACAGCGTTGCAAGTCTGTGTGGCTCAGACTTTTCCTTTTTTTTTTTTTTTGCTTGTCACCATCCTAAGGCCAAAATCGACGGCCCAAAACCTTATTCAGCTCCAGTGATTTCAAGGGATGATCACTAAATGCTGCTGAAGTGCTTGGGAATGAGGCCATCCCCACAAAGCTCTGCTAAGGGTAGAATATAATTAGAGGTACAGAATATAGGAGTGTTTTAAGAGGGAAAACTTGTGGACTACTCCAAACGTCAGGGTTCAGACATGTATTTACTAGTGAGAGGGAGGGAGGGTCTTGAGAGAAGTTTGGCATTACAGAAATATCCAAACCTTCCTGACAACTGCCACGTTGACACACGTACATGGGACGGGATAGAAAAATTCTGTGCCTGGACATCCCAAGTTCTGTGAGTTGGGGTTCAATGGCCAATACCTGCTGTCCCTTGGGCAGAAAGGAGGAGCTTTAGTGTATGCGTGAAGTACCTTATTATGGCTACACTATTTCCACTATATTCCATATAGCGGAATATACACTATTATGGCTACATTATTTCCAGCACTGCAGTAAAAAGCAGATAAAGGATACTACATCACAGGGAATGTTGCAGTTCGTGATCACTGCTCCCTGTGCTGGGAGGTCTGCTGGGGCCTGTGGTCACATAGGCTCAATTCTGTGTTTTGCATATATATTAATGCCAGCTGAGATGCCTCAAGGTATCAGGGTACTTGCCCGAGAGCTGCAGATGTAACAGAAAGCCTATGGGAGATCTGCACCCTTCTGAAGCAACAGCCAGCAGCCAGGTAAGACTCACCTCAGCACCTGAAATGGCTCCAGATGCATATTTTCAGGCTCCTAGTTGAGCCCATGGCAGTTTGAGAGCCCTTTCCTATTTCACAGCAGCCCTCTGAGAATAGTCTGTGGATATTCTAGCTCTTCCCCTGCAAAGTGATCTCACCTGGTTTTTAGGGACTCACCAATGCATCAAAACGAAGCCTGAAGTAGAAGTCACCAATTTTGCAAAATGTATTAATTGCATCTTGCAGCCTAAGTGATCTCATGAGTATCACTTGCAAAATTAGGCTGTAAATAATTCAATATTTGGCTATCAAGGATTCCATCAATATTATGCAGGCTTTTTGCTTCTTTTTTTTTTTTTTTTTTTTTCCTGCATGCAAGGGGAATAAATATTTCATAGATGACCTCACAGACACAGTTTCTGGGATGGCATGGGACTTGCAGCAGAACAGAGCAGGGAGGTGACTCTGTGTGTGCTGGATCCCACGATGGTGAGAGAGAAGGAGCAGCAGCACAGATCTGTGCTCTGATTTGGGTTTTTTTTTCCACCACTGTGGCAAATCTCCCCAGCTCCAAGAAGTCAGCAGTATGTGGCCAACAGGACAGGCAGGCCAAGGCTTGGCGAGGCAGGAGAAACACGCGGGTGCTGTGTTGTGCTGTGTGAGGTGCCAAAGGGAAGGAGCCAGGGGAGGAAGGCTCACACTCGAGACCCGTGCAGGGTGGGTAAGCGCAGGGGTTAGTGCTCCCGACAGTGACGGGGATGTCCAGCAGTGCTGAGTGTGGAGTAGAGAAAGGCAAAACCCCCTCATCGTTCTGGAAGTTTTGAGATAGGTTTGTTCTTTTTTTATTGAATTTTGAATTGAGGGTTCCCTCTGCCAAGTCCTGGGGGACCAGCAACATCAAGCCAAGCCCAACAGAGCAGTCTGACTTGCCACAAGCATTACTGCTTCTCTGGTTTCCGTCCTTTCAGGTCTCTCTCATGCAGACCAGGGCATGCAGCATAGCCCGAGAGCTCAGACTGGCCATGTGGTCAGGTCCAGCAGCCAAAGAGGAGGGACTCAGGCAAAATCCTGGATTTGCACAAAAGAGAGCAGGAGCAAGACGGGAGCTTTGTGAATTGGGAGCCTGTTTTATAAAGCCAAATCCTCTCCAAATCTGGGTAAGAGACATTATACGGTGCGTGATCAGGTCAATCTCTGCTGAGAAGTCAGCCCAGCTGAACGAGTCACGAGCTGGTCCTTGGGCTGCCACGCACAGAGGTGGTTATTGTGGAGCTTCTTCGACAGCAGCTCCTCTCGCCTGCTGTAGTCATGCCTAACCAGCCGAAGACCCAGCCGGGTATTTGGCATGCCTCTTTGCATCTCAATAGCCCACGTCCCCTTAAAGCGGGAGCCTGGGCGCTGGGAACCCGCTGGAAGGCCTGGGCACATGCTTATGGGGCAGAGGCTTCTTTTCTGCAAGTTCCGTAATAAGAGCTGTGTTTCAAACAACAGTTCCCGGGATGTGAGCCGACAAAAAGCAGGAAATTCAAAGTGAAGGCTGATGCGCCGGGCTCTGCTCACACAATGGTGGAGGTTGAACAAAGCACAATGGTGTGAGCTGGGGACGGGGTGCTGCCCCCCCTCCCCGGGGAGCTTCCTGCCTTGCCTTGCCCTCTTCCCCGTCTCCAAACCTTCACAAGAGCTTAAGCCGGTCTCTGGTGTTGAGTTTCCCACAGAGCTGGTCACAGAGTGCCATTCCCACGTTCTTTTGCTCAACTTGGTGAACTTTGTTTCCTCCAACACACTTCAGCCAGAAGGGTTATTGTGCTGATGGGGGGGGATTGGGCAGGCTTTGGCAGAAGGTGTTTCATGGGGAAGAGGAGTCACACCAACAGCGTGAAATACTTAAAGTCAGGGATGACACTCCGCTACGTTTTTGGTGGTTTTACTGTAACATACAATGATTATTCTGGGAAAATTCACGTGGTACCTGCTGCTGTAAGGATAGAGAAGTGGCACTAATGATTTTTCATTTCAGGATCATAAAGCATTCATGGATCAATCCAACCACTTCTCAGTCAGGACATTCAGAGGCAGCAGATCTAGTTCTGTAATGCTGCAGAAATGAGAGCGTGGCCATCTGTAGCATGGAGAAAGAAAGAGCTGAAGTTGGTGAGATGCCCCAACACCTAGTGCTGCTGGGACTTGTGCTCAATTTGCTTCAAGCTGAGAAACTACAATTAGCACAGACTTAATCAAAGATAAATATTAACTGCTGAAACTAAGTAAATACCTACAAGGTAAAGGCTGCTTCCACAAGCAGCGTATTTCCCAGCGGTGCCACAACCTGTGTAAAGGTGGGACAGAGCTGGTGCTCCTCCCTGGAGAGAGGCTGGTGCCTCAAATTTGATGGTGTGGGCTTGGATTTGTGGCTACTGCATGGAAAAGCCTCAGGGGCAAATTCATTGCCAAGCTCTATCACTAAGAGGGCCTTAGAACCGTTTTGGAGCAATTTGGCTGTTTCCCAAAATGAATCCCCTGCTCTGAGCACATGAGGACAGGAACACTTTGTGTTTTCACATGGTACCACATTCACCTGTTTTATAGACAGGTTGAGCATCTGCGAGGAGAGGTGGCCTTACCCGCCGTGTGGACTGCTCTTGTCCCAGTGCTCCCCCTCCGTCCCACCTGCCCCTTGCGACAAGGTCCAGCAGCAAATGCAGACAGGGTGAGTGGTGCCACGTTCTTCAGATGCAGCCAGCCATACAGTGTCTTGTGTAGATGGGGAGGTCAATACACCCTCGGGACCCCTTCACGTGTGTGCAGGGTGGGGACTACCAGCAAGACTGCCAGGTGCTGGGCACCACTGGGAACCTGCTGGGGGTTTTGGTGAGGGCATGCTATGCTTTTCCAGATCCCACCTGTCCCCCTCTCTTTTCTCCTGGTGCAGAGAATGACCCGAGAAACAACTAAACAGCAGAAAAAGCTTCTCTAAGACCATAGTTCTTTGTGTCCCTTCTCAGCAAAGGTTGGAGGTAAAACTGTCCCAAAAACAATGCTGAAAAAATTTCCCAAGGGGGAAAGTGTAAAAGGGAAACTAAGCAATCTGCACTTGCATTAGTGGTGGATGTTTTTTATTATTACTGTTACTGGCTATTCAAACACGTACCCAAAAAAAGAAAAGGAGAAGTGAAGGTGGCAGCTTCAAATCAAACAGAAGATTTCAAACAGTTCACAACATTTTTCTAAATATATTAATCTTCCAAAGGCTTTGTAGCCTGTTAATTAGACTTAAATAATCATGACCTAGTATTATTGAGTAACTAAAATCTTTTGAGAGTTCACATTTATACTGCAGGAGACTGTTGTAAAACAAAGGGCTGAATAATCCCTTTTGGATGTGAATATTTAATACGGCTGTTTGGAAAGCTGCTGTGCTGACATTAATTTGGGTAGATAATCAAATAAGTATTAAAACACACAATTATGTAGAGATAAAATTAGAACGGGGAAAAGCTCTAAGTAAAGCCAAAAGAAAATGGTTTATAGAGACCTTTTGACGATGGCCTTTCAAACACAACTGGAACTAAACACCAGTTGTTACTTTATATTCAGGATTATAGGTCAGCAGTGGGACCAGTTGTTCCTGGTATGTAAACACAGGATGGATGTTGGATGTGTTCCTCAGAGGTCTTCTTCAGAGCCCATGAATGTTAACCGGAGCCTTTCAGCTAAGTCGAAACAGTTTTGGATCAGGCTCCATCACCTTCTGACAAGGGAGTCTCACAATTCCTTTTAATCAGCAGCTTGCAGGAGAAGCAGAAGTGAAACATATTGCAAAAGCCAAGCTCCAACAGGAGTTTTGTTCAATTATATCTTAACATCAAACTGTAGCTAATGTGCTTTTACCAGATGTCCCGATGAAATACTATTAAGAGCCGGTGCATCGCGTTAATTAAAGTGAAATTTCATAATGAATTCTTTTTGCAAGGCAGCAGAGATGAATCGGTGACCTACATAACCTCCCTTCCCTCTGCAAGAGCTCTCTGAACTAATGAAATGAATCCCCTGGTTGTGGCAGGAGAGCGCAGGGAGCCGTGTCCCGCATCCCCGCCACACGCTGCGACGCCAAAAACGTCCGGGCGCTCTCTGCAGAGATTATGGCTCACCATTCATTGTGTCTGGCAACAAGAGGGAATTTCAGAGGCAGGAGGGACTTTCCATTAAGGGCACCTTGCGTAACGGGGAGGCTTTTGAAAGCTCCATTAAAATTCTTGGACAGTGCCCTCGCAGGGAAGCCGGGCGATGAGCTGGCTGACCCTCTGCCGCATAAACCGGCACTAACGCACAGACAGTTAAATGCACAGTCATTTGAGTGTGAGAGGCTTAGGGTATGTCATTAAAATATAATCCACAATGCACAACAAACACACACGCAGCTGGCAGGCTCAAACCCGTTTTTGCAAGCGCTTTAGGAGAGAAGCAGAGGAATAAGCATTACATGGCTTTGTGTATGCGGGAAGACGATGGGAGGAGGGGCATGTGTTTCTGGGCATATGTTTTTAAAAGAGAAGATATACCTGTGAATTCTGATTATGCCCGTGTTAGTACATTTTTATCCACGGTGGTTTGAGATTAAAAGCGATTTACGATGTCCCTAAGCCACAGCAGTCTGCATTTCGCTAAGCCATTGCAGTGCAATCAAAATAGTGCATGTACCAATGCTGGATTGTGCCAGCGAGTCCTAATTGCCTGAAAGATAATGGTGTCATTAAAGTCTCTTGCCCCTGTGAGCCTTGTGCTCCTCGACAGAAAAAAATGCTTTTATTGTTGCTTTCAAAGGAGCCCTCAGTCACTGCTAAAGCACATTGTCCATTCAGAAGTACTGGGAGGCTGTATTCTGTAGCTGCTTTATTTCCCTGCTTTTCCCTTCTTAGGCAGAGGACAGGGGAGGGCAATGGAGAGAAATGCAGAAAAAATGTTGACTTTTCATCAAGAAAGCCAAAATATAAATCGGATATTATTCAGTCAGAAACCATGAGGGGAAGAAGTGGCTGCGACCTTGCACTGGTTAGGCTTCTAGCAACAGAAAGAGAGAGTGCTTCTGTGAAAGGAGACACACTCCACAAAAAATACCAGCTTCACCAATAATTTTGAATTCACTAATCATTTTGACAGAAAAGCTTTGACCAACTTCTTTATTCATATAAAAGTCATGCAGCTCTGCAATTACGCCTTAATTCACAGCCATCATTCTTACTGGACAATTTCAATTAAGAAATGACCTCTCCCTAAAACACTCAATTCTGCTACATAATCTATTCCTGTCTTCATCTGCTAACGTCTCTCTAAAAGGCAGAAGGACACTTATGCAGGTAAATCAATCACTTGTCAGTTTCTGGGTGTGGGTTTTTTTAAACAGCAGTGTAGCTGTGTTTACCTGCACTCTGAGCCCTGCCAGTTCCTGGGCTTCAAGAATCACTTTTCTGCTCACTTTGCACAGTGCCCTGCTCAGTCAAGGAGCCCTTCTTCGCTGGGGTTAGCAAAAGAAGACCACGTAAGAATGCCGGTGGCATGCAGAGGTACCCTGTTAGCAAGCGTTTTCTGCAATTTTTTGCCATACAAAACTGAACAGAGGTGTATTTAATGTCTAAGACCTTGCACAAATTATATCTGCTGAGTACAGTAAGAGGCTTGGTTTGCAGAGGGGCTGTAGTCCATCTGACCTGCCACCCTCATAAAATCATTGAAGTTAAATGCACACGCAGTTACACTTTAGAGACTTACGGTCGGCCATTACAGCATTATGCAGAGTGCTCACCGCACGCATGCTTTACACAGAAAATGGCTTTGTGTCTCGGGTGCAGGGCACTTTCAAGCAGGGCATCTGTACTTTGCAGAACAGTACAAGTTCTCCACACGTCAGCCAGCACTCAGGTAATTTTTCCTTTCCTATTTTCCTTCTCCTTTTCTGCCCTTCATTCTCTGTTGCCTCTACTCCTCCAGTACCACCTTTTTGTCTTCCCTCCAGATTATCCAGCGTGGCTGCTGTAAGAGCCCTTCTCCATTGCATCACCTTTCTGGAGCATCCTCTGTTGTAGTTTCTGCTGCTGACTCTCCAGCTGTTTAAGACTCGCTGGCATTTAATGTTTTCTTCTTTGCTGAAGGCTTTTTGGATGTAGGATCTGAAATGTAGCCCTGCTGCTCAGGACTGTGCCTGTAAGGTGGCACCGGAGAAGGGACTTTGTCTGAACAAAGAGGAGTCTCCATCAGTTGAACAAGTAGAGGGAATTTATAGGTGGAGGGGAGGCAGTAATTAGACAAAGAAGAGCTTAACAGTGAAACGTGAGTGGGGGAGAGAGATTGTTTAAACCCCCAAAACAAATTTGGAAACCCTCCCTGTGCATATCGGGCCGCAGCCTGCAAGGCAGGGGGGGCCCAGCGAGCCAAAGGGGCTTGTTCCCCACGGCACCGGAGAGCCCAGGGCAGCGGGGTGGGCAGCTCTCCCAGCCCCCCAGACCCCCTGCTGCACACCGGGCCCTGCCAGGGGCTCGCTCTGACGCCCAAAGCCTGAAAAATGTGAGGTCAGGTCTTAATCCAGTGTATTCAAAATAAACGCTGGTTTACTTGTTTTTATAAAGGACCAGAGCACAAATGGCAGTAAATCTATGAGCCTTTCGGCTTAATCCCATTTCAGACACAAAAAAGAAAACCCCGCCTGACAGCCGCAAGCTCTCTGGGAAGAGTCGGCTCTTCCTCTGTTTCCCCGACTGTAATTTTACCCAGTCCTGTGCTGTCGTCCTCCAATCCTCCTCCAGTGTCACTTGAAAAAAAAATAATCTGTTGTCAATTATAATGACAACGCACTGAAGATGGTTTACAGCAGAGAAGGGTGCTCTATAGCAGCCGGCTGTGACAAATCTGGGTTGCGAGGGAACATTGTGTGTGTCCTACAGATTACAGCTTTTAAAATAAAAACCTTATTCTAGTTCCCTGGGGCTTTTCAATGAACTTGCCACATGCAACAATGCCTTAACCGAAGCATCAGTGATTACCCATCTGACTGCAGCTCAGTCGGTATTTACAAAATAAAAGAACAGACAGCACCCTGAAAACCCCAAAGCTGCTTGAAGAGCTCTACCGATGCTAAGGATACACCCCACTTTAAAGGCAATGAAATAGTAGCCACCTAAGGAGGAAAAGCTTTCAAAGAGGTGGAACTTTGGAGGCTGCCCCATGTCTTACCATGGTTAATGTTACTCAGGATGATACACCCGCCTCTGAGTCATGGACCAGTTGCCACACACAGTCCAGGAAACAGATTGATGGCAGTAGGTGCCAGTCAGATCCCTGGAGAAATGGAAATCATGGTTTACACCACCGGCAAGAGCTAGGATGAGGCCAGGAGCAGCAATCCTGACAGTATGACCCAGAGGGTAGCAGTTCTTCTTGGACCATGAGGATACAGTCCAGCGAGGGTTAGGGGTCTTGTGCCTATGGCCAGGGATGTCCTGTTCCACCCAGACACCTGTTTAAACACATAAGCACCATGGCTTTTCCCTCCCAGACAGAAAAGCAGCATTTAACTCTGTGCGTTTGGCTTGGGCGTGCAAGTGAAGAGTCCAAACTCCCATGGCTCCCTCTGCAGTTATTGGATGAGATGGGCTCCTGTCCCATGTAATACAGGCTCTGCTGCGGATCACCCCACAGGACAGCCTGCCTCTCTCCAATGAATCTACAAGGGCTTTTGGAGACCACAGTCCTGAATTAGACACCTCATTTAAATGCCTCAGGTTGGGTTATACAAAAACTCTCCTCAGTGCCAAGACTTAGTGCAGACCTATGGCTCCCCTGTTCCATCTTAACAACTCTTCCATGCCCATGCCCTCACCCTGCACCCTCCAGGGCTCTCCCAGTCCTGTTACAGCCTGTACACACAAACCTAACAACTCCTTCATGCCCAAAAGTGTGTTTTAAAGCATCCCAAGCTGCTCAGAAGGAGACCCATCCCAAAGCATCACACTTGCTGCACATGGGAGGCAGTGTCCCTCTGCCTTTGCCCAGGATTTCCGGATGCCCAGCAGCCTGGGCTGGCAGATACCCAGGCATCCACTAGCTCCTCACCCGCATCGCCTTAGAGCTGGCAGGTCTGCCTGCTTCCTCAATGCCCACGCCGCATTCATCTTCTCTTCTCCTGGGCTTGGTGGCTTCCAGGGTAAATCTGGGTCAACGTCTTTCCATAGGATCTCCCTTCCCTTCCTGCCGTGGCTGCAGAAGGGGCTGTGCCAGAACAGTACTGAGGGGCCATTGATTGATGAGGAAGGACAGGCAGGGAACAAGGGGGGTTGGTTTAACTATGTCAAAGCTGTGTACAAACACACAGACAGGCATCACTAGCAAGAATCAGTAAATTCCAGAGGCTGATGTAAGAAAATCTCATTTTCTCCAAAAATTGCGTGGATCCATTTGAATCAGCGGGAAATTCAGTGTTTGCTATTTCACTATGGCTTAATAGCTGCTCAGGTTTTCATCATTTTAAGCCATTATTCCTAATATATGTAAGAACCTAAGTTTAAAACCATGCTTAGACCAAGGCAATTCTACTGTTGGGAAGCCCACAGATAAAATAGTCTCTCCCCTATTTCAGTAAATGTGCAGGAGGATCAGTATGAGTGAAAGCTCTTGCTAGTTCTCTCAAGCTTTGCTCTTAGTAATTGGTTGATATTTTGGGAATGGAATAATCTGTGGAAGTTGCTTTCTGTAGCATGTGCTGCTAACCCTCTATTTTTTTAAATACTTTTTTTCAGAAGATCCTTTTGAAATTAGACACAGCTTCTGGAATCAACCCAGACACTGCTTTTCAAGCCAGAAGCATTTGTATAAGCATCATCAATCATGCCACTGGCTCTTATTGCTACTGTATATTCGCTTTCTACCTGGTTTGAATTCCTAATTGGCCCTGCTGTGCAACTTAAAGCCCTGAAGAAAGCCATGGAAGGGAGGTGGGGAGAGAGTATTACTTCCCCAGCTGGGATCGGGAGCGTTTCTTGCAAATTACGCTGATAAAGTCCATTTCCTGGAGAAAACAGACAAGAAGCAGTTGGTAACGGGGTGAGTAAGAGTCGGATGTGAGGGGGTATGATGTATGAAAGTATGTACAACTGGCTCGATTATCATCAGAGCAGTTGGCCTGGCAGCTGCTTATATCATGTGTTTCAGGCTCGTGTACTGTAACGCAAGCACATGAGAAGTCATTTGGACAGGAATGGAGCAGATAATTCAAGAGAAAAGGGTGTTTTTCAGATGTAAGTACAGGAGAAGGTCTGAAAAACGCAGGTGATTTTCTGTGCTGTCTACAGCAGACCTTCCCTCTCCCTGCCTAGGAAATCACTGCTGCCCTCCTCATCCTCTACCTCTCGCTTATAGCCAACTCTCTGTTACAGTAAGGTGCTCTCAAGTTGCCTAAAGTGGTGTGTCTGGGCTGTGTGGATGTTATTTACCTGGACTTTAGCAAGGCCTTTGATACAGTGTCCCACAGTATCCTCCTGGAGAAACTGGCTG